>OZ020189.1:34768068-35968068 GCA_963971165.1 Philopedon plagiatum | reverse complement strand
TAGAACAAGAAAATTAAAAATAGTCCAATATCAGCGGTCTCCCCTACACGTTATACGAGTATTAGTATCATTTATACTTTACAGTAATACTTCTTTAAGATACAACAGCAAGTTTTAGCCAGAGGACATCGGGCTTGCTTTATTCCAGGTTCGGGAGTCTGGTGCAAGAAAGACTGCTGCGAACATAGGCGCATACACCACCACGAAAACGAAAAGATAAGAGGTCATAGCCTGGAAACAGGAGATGATAAGTTGAGGATTTCGGACTGATTTGGGTTTCGGTTAGAAAAAGAATGTGAGGTTTGTATGATTGAAAGTAGTGGTCGACAGAGTCCAAATTGGAATTAAGCCCGCAGATGTTTGCAAGGGTTATTATACTTTTAGAATTCTTCATGGTGCCTCCCCCCCTGGGCATCCCTCATCCGGAGATCCGAATGGAGGGGTAGTTTACCTCCGGACTTTTTTACCACTGAGAGGGCCATCATCATTTTCAAATTCGTGTTTTTTGAACAGGTGGATAGCTAGAAGAGAATAGGATTAGAAGTGAGAGAGAAAGAAGAGAAAAGAAAAAGAATAGCAGGGGGAAGACGAAAGGGAAAGGAAAACCCACTCACGCACCCAGGACTGGAAACATCCGCTAAGATTTCACCAGATTCTTAAGTGGGTGTACCTTCTCGATCGAGAAAAAGCTCCTCTACCTCCGTAATTTTTATCAAGTAATAAAAACTTATTAATATAGTAAAAAATAAAAATGAAAGACAGTTGAAAGCATATAAAATGACGAAAATTGAAAATATTGTTTTTGTAAAAATTAGTGTTAGTATCCATAGAACTTAAAAAATTTGCGAAAAATGTGTAGTCAATTTTTATTCACTAAAGTCTGTCTGCCGTTGAGATTTTTGTGGCGGTATGCAAGATTTGCCCACACCCAGTTTTACAGAAAACGACTGAATCTGCAAAATTTTGCCCAAACCATGGCCCGTATTTTGTAGCTTCAAAACGCTAAGCACTTTGCGGCGTTCAGCGAAAATATAATGTACAATTTTAATTACTTCATAGCACATTGACAATTTTTAGGAAAACTAGTGCTATTTTTCAACATTTATTTATTTTCATGACCAGTTAATACATGCTCTTAAGACTTTTTTTATTTAAATTCCCAGTATACAGATCAAATGTTTTAGCCATCACCGATATTTTTACCCATTAATGAAACGGATTTGTCAGATTAAAGCAAATCATATGCCTGTAACAGAACGCAATTAGTTATGTAGGTTAATATATTGAATCCATTATTCAATATCTTTTGTTGTAACGATTATTCAAATCAAAACAGTTTAAGCCCATCCGTCGTCAAATGGTTAAGCAGAATTGGCATTAGTTCAAAATTAAGGCATATGTAAATATTTACGCGGTAGTTTATTATTTTTTCAATATTAACTAAAAATATAAGTAGTTGACGGGTCCGTGTAATATTTCAAAGAAAACTTGGTTTTAGTGATAAATAAGTTCTAGCTATCTTAAACCAATTAGGTACTACTTGATGAAAATAAGGAGAGACAACTATTACTTTTTAAATAAGTCAGTGCAAAATTTGATGTATAATTTTTATTTAAAATTTTGCTTGCAAAAGCTAAGGATATAAACATGGGCATCTTTTTAATCAAACAATAATATATCTTACTGCCTTATGTTACGAAAATTATAAATTGTACCTTAGCCAATACACTCATCCGTAAGGCCAGCCAAAACAAATACCACTAATACCTATTGTTCTCACACACATGCGGTAGGAGGCGCCCTCTACCAGTGAAATTAAAAGTATGAAAACATTTGAATTCCTCGCCTCAAATCCACAATTTTATGCCGCTATGTCATTTTGTTAAGAAATTAGTGGAAAACATCGAAAACAAAAGTAGAACTTTGATA
This sequence comes from Philopedon plagiatum, assembly GCA_963971165.1. NCBI lineage: Eukaryota > Metazoa > Arthropoda > Insecta > Coleoptera > Curculionidae > Philopedon > Philopedon plagiatum. The sequence goes on along the minus strand of OZ020189.1, from coordinate 35,966,139 downwards.
CCTTGTATGTTGGTTATTGTCAACTTTGGAATTAAGCAAGTTTGAATAAATCGCATTATTCTGACATAAGGAATCTGCCGTTGCTTTGTGTACCATTACTATATTGCTTAGGTTTGGCATAAAGATTCTAATATCTAGTAATTGCAGTGCCTACAAAATGCATTACCCCAGGATACGGCTATGGTTATGTATTTACATTTTTATTACATAACTTTTATTATGAATTTCCTGTTTACGACAAGAAACTTTGTAACAATGCAGAACGAAGGAATCTGCAAAAAATGTAAGAAACTGAATTATTTTCTTAGAAGCTTTCAAATATAACTTACGTTGAGATGTTTGAAAGTTTTATTGCTTTTAAAATAAACTAAAAGTGATAAAGTGATTGGTTTTTTTTTATTTAACTTTATCAGTTGATTTAAGTGGGTCAGTTATTCAAGACAATTTTCTAAAGCCATTTCGGTTTCAAACAGAAAGTTTTTGAAGAAAACTTTGAATAATCAGTATAAGACAACCTTCCTTCAACGGCAGCGGCTGAAATATACAATTTTAAACTTCTGCCATATGGGAAAATTTTTTACTGATAGTTGAAAAAAATCACTTTGGTGTAGAAAAGTACTGCATATTAATAAACTAAGAATCCCTATGGAAAAAATCTAAAAAGACCCATCGTAAAGAGGGTAGCAAATAAACGTAAAATATACACAAGAATAAATTACCCTTATTTAGCAATATACAAGAAAATTTAAAGAGATATTTGGAATCATTTTTCTTTCTAAATACCAAATCACAGCCACCTATAAAAAATTAAGAGTTTTAATGTAAAACAAAATGTATTACTTATTAACAAAGAATAAATTTACAAAACTCAAACTCCAATGTAGCCACCTTCCTTTTGGATGCATTTTATTGTTAAATTTTGAAACAGCTGTTCTTCTCAAAACAACTTGAGGAATTTTTAGAGCACATCGGGTTTGATTATATGTATATATATATATATATATATATATATATATATATATATATATATATATATATATATATATATATATATATATATATATATATATATGTATATATATATATATATATGTATATATATATATATATATATATATATATATATATATATATATATATATATATATATATATATATATAATGTAATGAATGGGCCAAAAAGCAATCCTAGATTACTCTCGTGAAAATAATGATATTGAACCAAATATGCCTTAATAAAACGTCGCTCATTAATGAGATACAGGGTGTTAAAGTTCAGTTCTCAGAATTGTTATTTCTTTATAGCTCAAGTCGTTTTTGAGATATCGACATGAAAACTGGAAATCGGGGGTTCCCCCCCGATTCCCAGTTTTCATGTCGATTCATCTAAGGTTTCAAAAATATTGAAAAATATAACTTACACAAAATAATATAATAATATAATGAATTCAAGTAAAACGATTGTTGTGTGTGTGGTTCGGGAGGGGGATTACCCCCCCCCCCCAAGTAGGACCACCTTTGCCATATTATCAGGGCTGTTTAACGTCACCATATTATGGTGACGTTAAACAGCCCTGATAATATGGCAAAGGTGGTCCTACTTGGGGGGGGGGGGTAATCCCCCTCCCGAACCAGGGGCTCCCCTGGCATGGTACGGATCGCGAACAAAGCAGTTTGTAAATATTTTAGTTGTTTAGCAAAAATACCCCCCCCCCCCAGAATTTTAATCCAGGACCGCCCTTGTAATATGGCAAATGTAAAATAGATTTCGTATAAAGAATCTTCTGCTTTTATGGATCTTGGGGAGGAGGGAACGTAATTACACCAATTCCAACCCAACCCAACCCAACCCCCCCCCCCCCCCCCCCTCCCCCCCCGTAAAGACGCCGTTGCCCTGGCTATTTAGTACTTTTGTTATGACAGAAGCATAGTAAACATACGGTATCGCCATCTATAGGAGTAAGTCTTAATACAAGAGACAGTTACACTGGTAGAATAACAGTAAATCCATTTTGCTTGCATGACACCAACCCAGAAAACATAAAACAATAATCACGAAAGGGAGCAAAACACTTTTAACAATCGGGTCGATTTTTTGTACTTTACACTAAATCTACATTTTGCGGATTAACGCTATCCCACCGGGAGCTGTGCTTACCCGTTTTAAAAGCCAAAACACAGTTTAAAGGCCAAAACATCAACAAAAAGTAAAGTTTAGCGTCCGTAATAAATAGAAATAAGGACACATTTTTGTAACTACGAAGTCATAAACACTTTTTCCTATTTTTATTTATGACAGATGCTAGACTTTTCTATTCAGTTAGTACTTTAAAACATGTCTTTTTTTACAGATTGATTTCCAGTTCACCACCTACGACTCACCTGGAAAAGACCTCATATTTTTAATATTTGATAGTGTCCAAAATGAAGTAGTCAAAAAACACTACGATACTTTTATAAAAGTATATTATGACACATTTATATCAATTCTAGAAGCTTCAGAAATAGACACAGACCAATTTAGTTTTGAACATTTTCTCCAGGAGTTGGAATACGCAGCTTCAAGTACATTTTTAATTTGTCAGTGCCTAACAATGCTGAGACCTATATTTGCAGTAAAGGAAGTGGTAAATGAAGTTGAAAATTTAAGTTCTGAAAATATTTTACAATATAAAAAACCTTCGGCACAGCACAAAGAAAAGTTATATTTCTTAATCGAAGAGTTTGCTAAGAGGAAATGGATTTAGGCAAATTATAAGGATTGAATGCAATTTATTGTAGAATATACCTAATAATATATTAATAAATTAGATATTAGAGTATTATTTAACCTGTCTTTTATTTATCGACCCCTGCTTTCCACTGCGACACAAGCTAAAAGCCAGCGCCAGGAATGCTGTAGTATCTATAAGAAAATTATTTTCAGTTGACAACACTGATGAAGTATCAATGTTCTAACTTCTACTGCAAGTTATGTTATAAACTTAGCCTAAATAGGGTATATTACAGGTTTCAGGTACGGTTTTCTAACAAGTTTATAAAATTGATCAGTAATGAAAATTCTGAATCTTTATTAGGTTTTCCTACACACATGTATGTTATAAAAATAGCACACAGCTTGATTAGCTTAACAGCAGAGCTCGAAATGGATTTATTAACGAGCCGGGCCTGAACGCAGGTACAAGGTCTTGAGAAAAGGAAAAAGTGAACTAAAGCAACACCAAAGTCAATAATTATCAATACTAGTTTTTCCACGAACCGAAACGTATTAATACAATTTTTTACGAACCAGAACGGCGTTCCGGTGCGTTCTGGTCCGTTTCGAACCCTGCTTAACAGTCTGGTGACCAAATCAAAAATAAGTAGGCTATGGAATATAGAGCATATTATTGTGAATGTCAATAAAAAGAAATTATTTTAAAAATATTTCGGAAAGTGTTTCAATGTAAAAAGGGTATAAATATTGACAGCAGTGTCGAAGATTTTATGGAATGTACCACAAAGTGTTGCAGATGCAGCAAAAATACATCTTTGAATTTGTTACCTCAGAAATCTCAACAGAGGCACCGTCCATAAATATTCTATGTATATGGCCGGTGACAGGGGTATGAAATATGTTTTAAGCCATTTATAAAAATCGGTCAAGTGCAAGTTGTACTTGCACAATTACTGTTCCGTGCCATCAGTTAACGTTTACCTGAGCAAAGCAACGACGGCACCAACGCCGTATCACTTCGCGTATGGGCGGAACTGAGTGGGGAGCGTTTCGAGTGAACCAAATTAATAACGTGTAAAAAAAGTTGTTCCTTATATCATGAAAAATGTTTTTTGTTAAAAAACTTTTCATGTAAAACCAGTGGTTCAGCAGTTATAAGGAAATAAACAATTAAATTGCTGATAACAATTGATAGCGCTAGAATTTTTCTATGCTGATAATTTTTTCTCGATCTACACCTAATTCTTAATGCTCATGATTTTTTTCAGATTTTTTTAAGCGATCCTTCTGGTGATAAGGGTGGGGGACAGCAATTTTTAAGCGTTTTTCCCAAAACATGTTTAAAAAATGCGTAAAAAATACATCCTATACAGGGTGGTTCAAAACTAATGGGACACAGAGCAACAGTAGATTGCTTATGTCGAAATAATGCGATTTATTCAAACTTGCCTAATACTAACACTTTTACTGCTACACTAATACTTTTGATGTCACTAGTAGAGGGCGCCATCTACGGCATACCGCAATTCTTTTAAATGACATAAACTTTTTTAAGCTTAGGATATCGATCTGACTATTGAAAAAATCGATTACCCTACTTCTTTTACGTTAAAATGGTATAATTTATTGAAGTCGCTAGGAGTAACCGTTTCCGAGATAATCGCATTTGAAATTTCCTATGAAATTAAATAAGTGTGGTTCAAAACTAATGGGACATAGAGCAACAGTGAATTTCCGACTTCAAATTATTATGATTTAGCTAAATTAACTCAGTTGAAATCAATCAGCTGCTTTTTAACGGGAAAAGGGCTCAGTAGACGACAAAATTGACAGAAGATGCCAAATAACAGTATATGAAGACAAAGATGAAACGAAAACATTCCCCGTTATAGTAGTTAGCAAATAGGTTAAAGAGGACGCCACCTTCTTCATTTGAGTCGCCAATATAATTAAAGCTTAGAGTCATCTTTGGCAACAACATTAACATAAATGCTATTAATTCTTAATTAAGTTACTTTGTGCAACTGGACGATAATCACATAATTAAATTGTGTGTGTAAATGTAATTGTGTGATGAATGTAATACTGCTACCACCCTTGTTTTGTATATTCCTCAACACGTTTAAGTAATGATTAATACCTATTATTTATTAAAAGCTGCACATTAATGCTTTAGTTAATATTTGTTATACGAGTAGATAGAAACATCTATCGTTGCTATAACGTATTAGTAAAAAAGTTTAGTTGCATAGTAAAAAACGATTGGTACTCTAACAGAAAAGATTTTTGTACGGAACAAAAGAAAACACACAACTTGCAAGCTACAACTTTTTCATCACAAAATCTTAGACCCATTTTAAGCTTTTGGGGCTAGTTTCTTGTTATTTATAACTTAATTTTTGTGAATTTAGTTTAAACTCACCTAAACGAAGCTTAAACAGGGTGTTTAGAAAAACATGTGCCTTTGCTTAACGGCAGGTTCTTTGAAATAAACTAAGGCAAAAAGTTCATATGAACATGGGTCCGCAAGATCAAAGATATAGGGTGTTAAATTTTTGAAATGCTCTTTTGCATGTTAAAACCTACTTTTTATTTTTTAAAGTATTTATTATCATACATGTTTACACCTTATTAACAAAAATCTCTTAGGCGCACACGATGTGTAATTATCTGTTTGGGAAAACTAAACCAGGAAGGCGTATAATAAAAAAAATAGCATTTCCTCCTAAACGAAGTGAAAATTGAAAAAATATAAGGAGGTAAGTTTTGTTAAAAATTTAACGTACTGTTTGATTGAGATACGAAAATGTGAAAAAATTAGTGGCGTACAAGTTTTTATTAAAAAATTATTTTACAGTCTTCTTATATGCACGCTCCTGAAGGACTAGTCAAAGTCTTTACATAGTCAGAATTATGATTAATTTAAGTACTTTACACAACGTTAATTTCATCAAAATTGCTGAAGCCATTTTAAAAATATTTTGAAACTGATAAAAATTTAAAAATTAACACCCTGTATCTTTGAAACAAGCATCTGCGGACCCACTGAATACTAATTTGTTTGACTTCCAACGAAACAAATTTAAGTTAATCAAGATTTTATTTCAATTTAGGCCTATTACATCATTATTTTATCTATTTTGCATCAAATTAATTCGGTTATGAAAGTTTATTTTCTTAAAAAAACAGTTGCCCATGCTCTAGAATAATCATAAAGATGTTTAAACGAACGGGAAGGAGGAATTATTGGTAGGACAATAATATTGTTTAATAAAGTTCAGTGCAAATAATTTTTTTTTCAAACATTTGTAATCTGAAAATTATCTCTCATTCGGCATTCGGGCAACAATCCGAACAGAATATATGTATATATATATATATATATATATATATATATATATATATATATATATATATATATATATATATATATATATATATATGTAGGTATATATATATATATATATATATATATATATATATATATATATATATATATATATATATATAGGTATATATAAAACAACAACAAACAAATAGAAACAACTAGAAATTGCGAAAAATGCGCTCTCTCAAAAGCTAGAGATGCCGTGTTCACCCTTAGATTTCTACCTTTTCAGTGTGTTCTGCTTTTGCATTAGAGTCAGCACTCGCTAGGTGGCGTTGCAGTATGTTATTTCCTGCTTGTGTTCTGCAAAACGGATTTCAGATACGGTAACATCGTTTGCCTCTGTTCGACTGGGTTATGGCTGTCTGAATGAGTCCTAACAAGGACGAAACAGCTGTAATGGTCTACCCGGCCCGGGGCTGTCCATTTTCTTGGACTCCCCGTACTTTGATGCAAAAGAGGAACACACTTCCACAGTCCGATGAGCCGTGGTTTGCTTAGGTAATAAGGTATATATATATATATATATATATATATATATATATATATATATATATATATATATATATATATATATATATTATGATCATTTTCGTTTTTGTTGATACCGTGTATCGGATCGAACTGGCAAGAGGGCCAGTGGACTAAATTTTAAAATATACGGAAAACAGTCATCTCTATGTATAAGACAAGAAAGTGAGTGACTGATTAACATATTAACGCACAGCCCACGCCGCTTGGTCTAGAAACTTGAAATTTTGCAGAGAGGTTTCTTACGAAACGAAGGCATCTACTAAGAAAGGGTTTTTGAAAATCCAACCCCTAAGGGGATAAAACAGGTGGTCAAACTTTGTATGGAGAAAAAATATTAAATGGCCTTATTAAATCGAAACTTCGTAGAAGTAGGTACTCTAACGCCCAGAACGCTAGTCCGGTCTAATTTGACAACCAAAAGTTTTTAATTGACAGGTGTAAGAATAAGGCAACTAAGTTTTATACTAGGAATTTGTTTCTAAGGTTTTTCGCAAATTTATAAAGAAAGAGCAATTTTAGTACGTACTTTTGACCCTGACAATAATAGAACTAAAGTCATTCTAGAATCCCGTTCCAAGATGAAAATCATTTGGAAAAGAATAATTCATACGTTTTTAATGACGACTTATTAACAATGACAGGACAAAAACCTGTCAAAACATAACTGATCAACTACAAGATCTTAATTTAAACCAGTACTACATCTTAAACCTTCTTAGTTAATATGAACGTAAATGTTTAAATATATGTTTTACAGTTTTTAATAAATCAACCCCTAAGAGAGTGAAAAGGGGGTTCAAAGTTTGTAATGGAGTATGTGCTACTCCACCTATTTAATAATAATAACACCGAGACACCGTATACACCCAAAAATATTCCACTTTAACAAAAATGCTAACTGTATATAATAATTAATATTGAATACACGATATGTATCAAACAATGTACAAATCTACATCTTAACTCTATGAACATCGTCAATCGACTAACTCCATGACTAATGTTAATTATTATCCGAGAAGTTATTATATTTATCCTTTCTCCTGCTCTAGATGATTCATGGGTCGTCGGAATCGGGTTCCACAGAGTAAATTGTTATACCGCGAACGTAGTCGCGGGCGAAAGCTAGTTCTTGATCAAATTGTTTGCTTATATGGGGTGCTCAAGAAAGACAAAGACATGAAATTGTGGCAGGAATAAGCGGGCCTTATTTATGATTTGTATCATCACCGATAAAATTTGGTCGGTAGAGTTTTCAACACACCGTATATGAAAGGAACAATAACTGAACAGTGAACTATGGGGTACGAACCACACACACCCTTTCCTGTAAACTTCTAAATTGATGAACCTTTTCCTGTAATAACCACATTATGTAACACCAACATTATTTGGGTTTTAACTTTAATTTCCATTAAAGGCCGAAACTGCAAGTTATAAACTTTTAATTGGGTCATTAAGTTAATTGTTTCAAGGCGATGCTAAAATTTTCCTAAATAAGGACAAACTTACGTGACTCTTCTCTTCTCTTGTATCTTGTACCTGAAAATTGTATCTATCTCACTAAAATAACACTGAGCAAAAACAAAATCGTTACGAGAAGATAAAATTATAAAGTTATTGAGTGACGTGACACAAGCTTACGCGACTCTTCTCTTCTCTTGTATCTTGTACCTGAAAATTATATCTATCTCACTAAAATAACACTGAACAAAAACAAAATCGTTTCGAGAAGATAAAATTATAAAGTTATTGAGCGACAAAACTTTTTCGGAATCAAAAGTGTTTAAAATATAGTACATCGTGCTGACTATTTAACAAAGAGCTAATAACTGTCTTCCAGATTTTTGAAATAGATTCTAGCAAGAATTTTGCGTGTAACTTGAAAATTAAGGCCTGAAGGAGAACGTTTATCAGTTTGTCGGCTTAAAGAATTAACCAACCACTCTTTTTAAAAGTGTTTGTGTAGCTACTTCAGGGTCGGACTGGACAGGGCGGCAGTTTCCGCCTGGGCCAACCTCAGATGGGGGCCAAACAAGAACATTGCGAATGTTTACGGAACATTGCACTAATAGAATAAATATTTATTGAACGTCATAACGTCAACTTTTAGACAAATTTTTGTTTTAATTTATTGAAAACTACTTCTCAGGAGTTTTCTAAAAGGTTTTACTTTTGTATTATGGTTAATTGCCTTCTTTTATACCGGGTGACAACGAAACTACTATGTAGGGCGCCATTTCAAAATGGTTTTAGATAAAAATTTGAAATTTTGGTCATCCATAGGGTTGAGTGAATTTTAAGCGAAAAAACATCACTAAACGTCTTAAATTCTGATATTTTAAATAGAAACCTCAGTATATTATTACACTTCTAAATTCTACGGAAAATTTTGACTATTTTTCATGTAATGTGTCCTATAAACTCAATAATTTTTAACTTATGACGCCTCAAATTTTCACCTAGCAAACATTCATTTAGATTTTGCAGAAAAACGAAGTAGGCTATTGCCAAAACAAATGGTGCTGTTTGTGCGTCAATTAAAGCGCTCTCTGATGACGCACTTAAAAAAAATAAGATATATTTTTTTCCGGCTACACCGCTTCATAGTTAATATCTAATTTTTATTATAAAAATCAAGTCAACCATGAGTCTGAAAAACAACACTGAGCGATGGCCGCATGCAGTCGAGAACATTATTTGTATTATAATTTTTTATTAATAATTTAATTTAAGTAAAAACAATTAGTTCAATCGAAAATAACAAAATAAGACATACTTATTAGAGGGCAATATTTACTTTTATCATGATTGAGGTTCTCAAAAATACGACCTTCCTCTGAATACATTTCTGACATTTTTCTACAATTTTTCTTGACACATTTTCTTTTTGAGTTCTATAGTGATGCTTTTAATGGTCGTTATTATTTTGTTTTTCAAGTCGTTTAAATTTTAAGGTGGGGTTAAATAAACTTTTTCCTTGATATGACCCCAGAAGAAAAAATCAAGAGGCGTTCAGTCGGGGGATCGGGCCGGTCACCTTTATACAGGTCCATTAGTACCTACCAATTCAGTGGTCTCCAAATCTGTCATTTAAATGGTTAATACAAATTCTAGCAATATGAGCAGGCGTTCTGTCCTGTTGGAAATAAATGTTTGGAATTTCAGCAAGAGGGAGATTTTCAATAAAGTCATTTACTGACGTTTCCAAAAAACGTAAATAAAGTTCAGATGTAAGATGTTCATCAAAAAATATTTGTCTCACAATCCTGGTCTCCAAAACACCTAGCCACACTTTCACACCAAATCATTCTTGGAATGCACCTTCTCTACACTACTGATTTTCTGCCGATGTCGCCCAATATCTAACATTGTTTCTGTTAAACATGCCCAAATTAGTGAATCGGGATTCGTCCGAAAACAATACCATTTTGTTAAAATTATTATGTTATAATTTTCCATAAACCATTGACAATATTGCACTCCTCTAGGAAAATCGTTAATACCAAAATTTTGATGAATTTGATACTTGTACGGTTTATAGCCATATCTGTTTAAAATTTTTCTAGCGTTTTCCCTGATAACCCCGATATTATTTGCTATTGGATGCGTAGAAATATTGGGATCCGCATGCACGTACGCTAAAAGGTTTATTTCGACTTTTTCACTAATACTAGTAATAAATTTGTCTGCGTTTTAATTTTCTGGCAATGGGCCAAATCAAGTAAAGTGCCGCGTGGGCCAAGGGGCCCAGTCCGACACTGAGCTACTTGCAACTTAACACCCATTGTATATATTATATTATATCTTAATATTTATCAAAAACGAATTAAACATATAATTATACCGAGTTTTCGAGATATTTGTTTTATAATATGCAGTATGTCGGCGGATGGGGTTTAGAAGAGGACAAATGGACCAAACCTTGCAAGATAAGTAAAAATGTTACTTCTAATAAAAGTTTTTGCTTGTAAAATAAATAAGATTCACCTTATGAAAAATTTAATTTTTTATTCAGGGAACATAGAAAAATACGAAATCGTTATTTTGCGTAAAAGTAAACATAAACTTGCTTATCATTTTCTACCAAAAGAACAGATATAAAATATGTTTTAAACTAAACCCTAAGTCAAAGTACAAGATTTCATTAAAAATTTAAATATTAAAGTAACGAGTTTTATCACATTTTTTTAAAGTCTCAACTATTCTCTCTCATACCTTTAGCCAGAGTGCTAGTTTCTACATATTAAACAATAGTGACACCTATGGACTTGGTTGTCAATGTCTTTATTAAAAGAAGCAATTATTTAATTTAAAATACTTCTCAAAATGCTATACTGAACAAAGGATTTTTATAGTCTAATGTTATGGGGATGGCCAAGTATCATACCGCTACATTGTGGAACCATCTAGCGAGAAATTTGTAGGAATCCCAATAACTGATATGACAATCTACAACACAATAAAAAGAGTTCCAAAAAACTGGTTCGGTTTTGAATTTCAAGAAGAAGAAATTTGACCACAACGAAGCTGCCACAGTTTTAGTTTTTCAGACTGTTAGAGAAAAGCCTGTAATGTCCCTTCGAAATCGTGCTAAACATCTTCTAGAAGTTGTGAAAAAAACCCATATTCAGGTAATCTTTAAAGAAAATACATTAATTCCGGTTAAACCCAGCTTTAACCAAACATTGGAAGAGGGAGATGAAGCGAAAAGACTAGATTTTTGTTTGTGGGTGGCAGACCAAATTTTAAGTGGAAATATCCGTTTTTATAAATTTATTATGTTTTCTGATGAATGTATATTTTCTACTAATAGAACTGTAGTATCCCAGCATGTCAGGTACCGGTCTCGAGAAAGCCCCTAATTTGGAGTACCTAATGAGGCCAAGACAATATTTTACAAAAGTGAACGTGTGGGCCCATATATTTTTAATAACACCTGTAATAGAATATCTTACTTATAAATATATAAATACATTTTGTAGCAATAAACTCGAAAATTCGCCATTAAATTTTTACCAAAAGCAGCACATTGCGCTCGCGAGGCAATAGAATGGATTCACCGCAGATTTGGTCCAAGGTGGATTGATAGAAATGGTCCAGTTTTGTGGCCCCCAAGAAGCCTCGACTTAACGTTGGCCGATATGTTTCTATGGGGCCGTTTAAACCAAATTGTTTGTGCCACTCCAATACCAAATAATATTGGCATGCTAAAAGGCGGAATTATCCCAGCTGTTCGTCCAATATCCCAGGAGATATATCTAAGAAAGCAATTAGAAAAATGTGTTGATTATGGGGGTGTGTAGTTTTTGAATTTTGATAATATGCACTTGAAAAAGAAGTATTTTGAATTAAATAATTGCTTCATTTAATAAAGACACTGACAAACATGTCCTTAGGTTCATTACTGTTTAATATGTAGAAACTAGTATTCTGGTTAAAAGTGTGAGAGAGAATAGCGGACTTTTAAAAAATAATGTGATAAAACTCGATACTATTAATATTAACGTCCAGATTCTCCAACGTTAGTCCGATCTAATTTGACAACCAAAAGTTTTAAACTGACAAGTGTAAGAATAAGACAACTAAGACTTGTACTATAAATTTGTTTCTAAGTTTTTTTTGCTTGCAAATTTATAAAGAACAGAGCAGTTTTAGTAGGTACTTTCGACAATAATAGAACTAAATTCATTCTAGCAACTCGTTCCAAGATTAAAATCATTTGGAAACCAAGCAAATCGCTCAAATATCAGAATAATTCATAAGTTTTTAATGACGACTTATTAACAATGACAGGACAAAAACTTGTCGAAACAACTGATTAACTAGAAGATCTTAGTTCAAGCCCGTACTAAATCTTAAACCTTCTTAGTGAATCTGAACGTGAATTTTGCAATGAAATCTTGTACTTTGGCTTAGGGTTTAATTTAAAACATATTTCATATTTGTTCTTTTGGTATAAAAGGTACGTTATGTTTACTCTTACTCTCACGTTTTCGTATCTTTTATGCTCCCTGTATAAAAAATTAAATTTTTCCTAACGTGGCTTTTATTTATATTACAAGCAAAACCTTTTATTAGGAGTGACATTTTTACGTATCTTGCAAAAACAGTAAGTTATGGGAGAATTAAGCACATCAGAGGGCAGGATAGCAATCTCACCACTTTGCACGTAAACTTTTTTATATAGAGTTTTTTAATTCGAAATATGCTCCGGGTTACCTGCCGGAAAAATTTCCGGGGGATGGAAAAAGGGCACAGAGGCACAATTTGTAGCAATAAACTACATTTTATCTTTAATCACTAATAGCCAAGATAATAATTGTCCATAATTGTCACTTTTCGGACACCCTGTATGTTTTAACTATAATATTTTACCACAGATTTTTTTCTATAAAAATATGTTGAAGTTTGTTGTTATTCGGTGCTAGTGTTACAATTTTACTTATTGCAACACTTTAGTTGATGCAGTTAAATCCCTTATATTAGTGCTCTGCAGCAATGTAGTTCTCATGTTTTCAATATATGACAAATATGGACGGAAAAGCTTCCAGCTGCAGGTTGGATTCTATCTATTTTGAGGGGTGGGTTGTATTTTTGTTTATAAAATTCGAATCTACGTAAAAATTGTGTAATTGAGCAATTTTTTTTTGCTCTTTCGGTTACGGAATTATGGTCAACTAAATTTATATTGAATTTAAAAAATAAATAAATTTTAACAATAAACGAAGTGTACTTATTCGATTCCATGGAAATGCGTTATTTTTACTTAAGACAGTTAAGAATTTTGGACGTTTTAACGATTATTTCTCAGTTTATTGCTCAGTTAAACATTGAAGCGAATTTTAATGTGCAAGCTGATATGTTGTTAATTTTGGGGGAGTGCAGAAAAACTATAGAGAAGCCCCACTAGTGTGGGCGGAGGGGTTTCCTAATAACCCGAAATCTCACATGGCATTTAAAAGGCTGGAAACCAGAAGACGTACTACTGGCAGTCTGAAGACGAAACCACGAGTTTGGAAGCGAACTAAAACAGAGGAAAATATGGCAGTCTAAGGAGCAGTAGCTATTGACCCGCATGTAAGTACCAGACGGCTTGCTAGAGATGCTGGAGCTAGTCAAAAATCAGTTGTGACCATAATTCACTTGTACAATTTTCATCCATACCACATTACACTCCATCAAGAGCTATATGGGCAAGACTTTGAAAATCGCGTTATGCAATTGGGTTCAGTGCCGTCTTAAGGCTGTTTACTGCCCGGAGCTATTCAAAGCTAACCGCCCCCCTCCCCGCCAATAAAATTTTCCAATTTTTATTTCCACTAGGTATTATCCATGTGAATAAAACGAACGCAAAAACACCTAATTTTGGATACTACATCATCTCAAAACTTGATAATAGTTTTCTGTAATTGAATCCACAAAACGGGAGGTCTTTCACATAGAATGAGCACCTGTAGAGCACACAGTTGGGCTGTTCAGTGTTCACTTCTAGGTGACGCCAGTGGCGTATTCAGGATTTTGTTTTGGGGGGGCAGCCACTAAATGGGAAGTGGGAAGGTGGAAAAGCGCCGCAGGCGAAAATTTTTCGGGGCGCGTCCAAAGTTCCTCATAAAATATTTTTCTTCAGGCAGCTGGGGGGGTTAACCCCCCTCCCCTGAATACGACAGTGGGTGACGCCATAATATTATGTGTTTATTTGTGACATAGAGTTTCGTGTTTCTGTGCCTAAAAATTATTATAAAAAGTAAGTAGTTAGCGTAGGAAAGTGAGAGTTCGCATGCATGTACTAGAATAGTTGTAAAATAAGCCGAAGTTTGAAACAAAAATATTTATCAAGATTTTTTAATTTTAATCACATAACCTTAATCATAAAGGTTGCCTAATTCTGGATAGAAAGGTGTCCTAAACCTTTTTTATCTATAGGAAACAAAATTTCAGTAAAATGCCTAAAAAAGGACTCCCACATAAAAAATGGAATCCAGAGAATATGAAGTCGCAGCCGTTGACGCAGTTAAAAGTAAGGATATGGGGTATTTAAAGACGTCCAAGAGCTTCAACGTTCCAAAAATATCCCTTGCATTATATGTCAAACGTGAGCAACCCTTAGAAGAACAATGTAAACTACAAATGGGTCGAAAACCAGTTTTATCGCCTAAAATTGAAGAAGATTTGGTACAGTACTGTTTGGAAATGGAAATAGACAAAAGGTATTATGGTCTAGGACTCGCAGACATTCGCAGACTAGCGTATCAGCTTGCTATAAGGAATATCCTTCCTCATCCATTTTGAGAAAAAGACGCGAATGCCGGCAAAAAACAGCTTAAAAATTTCTTCAAACGCTTTCCCAATTTATTTTTGAGAAAAGTTCAAGGAATTTCAAAAAATAGAATAAAAGATTTCACGCCAGAAAATGTCAACTGTTTTGTGTACAAATGATATTGTTTTTCAGCTTTACAATTTTTACTCCACTCACCGCCCACTTTAGCCCACCGCCCGGGGCTGATATCCCCCTTAGCCCCCCCCCCCCCCCCTTGATCCGGCGCTGATTGGGTTACAAGACAAATGCAAGGAAATGCCAGGTTCCTAATGAATGTTATTTTTACTGGCGAAGCTACAAGCAACTTTCAATAATAATTGTGGGCAGGTAGGATATTATGTTATCCGTTATCAGTAGAAATGTAATTTCTTTTCTTTTGATTGTTTGTTTTCTTTGGGTAAATATGCACTACTGGGCGTCGGAAAATATCCACTGGATGAGAACTCTGCCAAATCAACATCCCTGGTCAATTAATGTCTGGTGTGGTATAATCGGGAATAGGGTTATTGGTCCGCATTTCTTTGAAGAACATTTAAATGGTGAAATATATACAGGTTTTTTAAAGCGGGCTACTCACACGTCTTCCGCAGGTGCAATCTAGGGTTATGTTCCTTAAATGCTTCCTTAAATGTGATGTGTGTAGGCAAGCAGGGGCAATTTCCTAAATCGTCTCCTAGGCAGGGCGGCAGGGGCTCCGAACCTTCCTAGCTCCCTAGATCAGATCCTGCCGCCCTGCCACTCCACACGTGTGTAGTGTGGTTGGGCCAATTTGAGTCAGTTCGTACATAACCATGGGTAATTCATTACGACAAAATGGAAAATAAAGAGCATGAAGTTTGGACGCAGGTGATAGAAGTTTATAAAGACCGGCCTCACATGTGGGATAAAAAAAAATCAAACAATATTTCAACCGAGATATGAGACAGCAAACATTTGTAAATAGCCCAACATGTCTCAGGAATCATTGTTGACATTAATTGAGGTGATATGATAGTACTAAATTTTAAATCCTCATAGCTTTGTCCGCTAACCAAAAATCGTAGAGTAGCAGTTAGTCGTTCTCGAGCACTTATGGCCTTCCGCATTAATGAATCTTGTTTTTCTATTATTGGTGTCACCATACCAAGGAGCTCTTCAAAGGAATCTATGTCCACTCGCAAAAAGTTCTTAAGATCATCTACTTCCAATTGTTGCATGACGTCCATGTGGCACAAATCTTTTCTTTTCTGTAGCCAGTAGCCACCCCTTCACCCAGTATCTCCTTTTTCTTTTTTTTTTTTGGCAGCACAACGGAAAGAGCTAATGCTACACCAATATTTTGGTGAAATGACAATATTGGCGCCATCTTCCTATTATTAGCGCGGCACACTTCACACTCACTTGCACACTGAACCTGAACAGTAAAAACAAAAAACATCCAGGGATGTGTGTAGAAAAGCTTCCTAGATTGCCCCGTCTGCCGTGCGCCCTAGATTGCCCCTGCGGCAGGCGTGTGAGTAGCCCGCTTAAGAAACCAATCACCCCAATTATTAAACCAAAACATAAATCCTGACATGTGGTTTCAACAGGACGAAGCTACCCCATTATGCAATACAGGCCCGAAATCATTTGAATAAAATGTTTGAAAACAGGTAGATTGGACGAGCTGGTCCGATCAATTGGCCTTCTAGGTCCCCGAAATTGACCCCCCTTGACTATTTCTTGTGGGGATTTATAAAGGACAAAGTAATGGCGACTGCACCTACAACTTTAGATGATATAAAAGAACGAATCCGCTTTGCCTGCTTATTAGTGACCAATTTAGTGACACCTGAAATGTTACAGCGGGTACGAAATTCATTTAGAAAAAGAGCGAGAAAGTGCTTGGAAGTTAAAGGGGGATATTTCGAACAACTTTTCAAGCATGATAGACGATAAATAAGTTGAAATGAAATGGTTAATAATTTTTTTTTATTTTATAACCTAATAAGTCATAATTCCGTAACAGAAACAGCAAATTAAAATAATGTTGTGCACATACGTAATTTTTTACGTAGATTCGAATTTTATAAACAAAAGTACATCATCCCATTTAAAATTCCAAAGTTACCCCCAGCCCTCAAAATAGAGAGAGGGGGGAAATGTCAAAAACATGTTGAAATATGTCACCTAATCTTGCAATTAAGTCACCAAAATTTTATGAAAATATTTTTTACCGTTTTCGAGATATCGCGGGAATATACACATTACTAAAGCTTTGCAAACGGGGGTAATTCCAGAGACGGCTCTAACCTAGTTGGAAATAAAATTAGGATTCGATTTGAAAATAAAATACAAATATTTATTTACCCACATTGTGTTATTTGAAAGTGCGAAATACGAAAATACCATACAGGGTGTCTGAAAAGTCATAGCATGGGCAAATATCTTTACTATTAATAAAGATAGAGACACCAAGTTTTAGTTGTATCTTATTGGTTAACAAATCAACTTTTTTATGTAATTTGACTTTTTCAACCCCCTTGGGGGGTTACGCTAGGGAGTTGAGGTCAAAAATTTTGAATGCAAACCTATGCAGTATGCCGTGTGGTCCCTTCTTTTAAAAGTCTTCAAAAAAGAAACATTTTACCGCAACTCCCGTATTTTAATTCATTTTTAAATGGCAAGCCTATAAAAGTTATAAATCGTAAATCGTATAATCGGGCGGGGCACAAGTCGACCTCTTGTGCCATACAGTACCAGTCTGCGATGGTATTTTTTGTTTTGTGGGGCACTTTTTTTCTAACTTTTTTCCAACTTTACTTCTTCACTTGTCGTTTTTATATTTTTTGTTTTTTGACATCTGCGCAGTAGACCAAAATGCGTACCACGCGCAAACCGAGCGTGCTAGACATGCGTACGCAATTTCAGATGTACTTTGGTGTCTACATTCGAAACCATTTACTTTTAAGAATATATCCCCAATAGTCAAGGTACCACTACGTAGTTAACTTCATAACTTTTTCCAAAGTTTTTCTCGACTTTATTTTTCGTTTTTTGCCATCTGCGTAGTAAACCAAAATGCGTACCACGCGCAAACCGAGCGTGCTGGACATGCGCACGGAATTTCAGGAGATGGACATTGGTGTCTCAATTTGAACCCATTCACTTTTAAGAATATATTCCCAAAAGTCAAGGTACCACTACGTATTTAACTTTTCCCAAGTTTTTTTCGACTTTATTTTTCGTTATTTGCCATCTGCGCAGTGGACTAAAATGCGTACCACGCGCAAACTAAGAGAGCTAGACATGGGCACGAACTTTCAGGAGATGTACTTTGGTGTCTACATTCAAACCTACCCACTTTCAAGAATATATCTCCAATAATAAAACTACAACTACGTATTTCACATATTTTTACGATTTTATGACGTCTTATTTTTTTGAACATTCTTAACTATGTGACATTGTGACCAACCGTGCCAGCCTTACTAATCAGTTATATTACGCACTAATTATTTCCGGCATGGCCGCCTCTTCTTATTTATTCAGCGTTAGCCTTACCATAGTTATTGAGACTTTTGCATCCTGTGAGAAATTCACAATATTGTATGTCTCACGGAACCCTCTATGCGCGAATCGAACTCGCACTTAACCGTTTTTTTTTATTTCACACAATCACGGCAACGCCCATCAATTAAATTATTTCTGTCAAATACCGTATGTACTTATTTTCGGCATCGACGCCTCTGGTAACAGACCAACAGTGCCTGCCTTACTTTCTTACTTATTACGTTACAAGTTGTTTAGAATGGCCACCATGAACTTCTTGGCAGTAATAAAGTCCGTTTTGGAACTCTGCCAAGAAGTAACATCTGAGAAAAGACCTTTAAAATGAGGAACCACACGGCATAGGGTTGCATTTAAAATTTTTGACCTCAAGTCCCTAACCCCCCAAGGGGGTTGAAAAAGTCAAATTACATAAAAACGTAGATTTATTAACCAATAAGATAAAGCTACAATTTGGTATCTTTATATTTATTAATAGTAAAGATATTTGCCTATGCTAAGACTTTTCAGACACCCTGTATGGTATTTTCGTATTTCGCAGTTTCAAATAACACAATGTGGGTAAATAAATATTAAATTTGTATTTTATTTTCAAATCGAATCCTAATTGTATTTCCAACTAGGTTAGAGCCGTCTCTGGAATTACCCCCGTTTGCAAAGCTTTACACATTACACTCATTACAGGGTGACTTGTTAGTTGGTTGTTAGTAGTAGCTATTCTACAATCGTACCGGAACTTCTGTATCTCTCCGTTGTGACATTCCCACTTAGTCCATTTCTCGCCTTGCGTTTCCGTTACGGTTCTTGTGCGATTGTAGAGTAGCCCTAAGTAAATAGATTTCTTTAACTTTCTTTAACAAACAAATTAATAACATAGGAAGAAACTTTACTAACCCTCACCTTTGCGACAGCGTCGTATTCAAGCTGTTTCTGTTCCTTCGTGAGCGGCTTTTTCTCGTCGTCTTGTGGTTGTTTATCTTTCTCTTTTTCTTTCGAGCTACTCGAGCCGCCCGCCCCCGGTGGCGGGTATGAAATCCAGAACTGATGGGCCAGTTTGAATTGTTGGCTTTTTGACCGCCTTCACGCGAATTTCTTTATCTGAAAAAAGAAAAAATGTTATATAGTGTGTCCAGAAAAGTTTACCATGTATGGAAAGTCTTGTTAGTGTGGCTTTCTCAAAAACAATTATTCTTGATAAAAGTTGATGCCTAGTGTTAAATTAACACATTACATCTTATGTTGTTGGTAGTAAAGATGCAAATGGCGTATTTTAAAAACTCACCAAGAGATTTTTTAAGGATATTGAAAAAATTGTTTAATGTTAAAAACTTAACCCGAGCTAGATTTCATTAATTTATTTTAATATCATATAAATATGAGTATTTTTGACAACTTCTAGAAGATGTTTAGCACGATTTCTAAGGGACACCACAGGAGTTTTTTTAACAGACTGAAGAACTAAAACTGTGGCAGCCCCGTTTTGGTCATATTTCTTCTTCTTTTTCTTGAACTAGTTGAACTAGTTGAACTAGTTCTTTGGAAATTTTTTTATTATGTTGTAGATTGTCATTTCAGTTATTGCGATTCCTATTTCTTGCTAAATTGGTCCATCATGATGTAGCGGTATTATACTTGGCCATCCCTATAGTCCTGGACTATAAAAATTCTTTGTTCAGTAGATATCATTTTGATGAGAACTATTTTAAATTAAATAATTGCTTCATTTAATAAAGACATTGACAACCATGTCCATAGGTGCCATTATTGTTTAATATGTAGAAACTAGTACTAAAGGTGTTAGGGAAAATAGTTGGGAATTTAAAAAAATTATGTGATAAAACTTGTTACTTTTAATATTTAAATTTTTTGTTGGAATCTTGTACTTCGTCTTAAAATTTAGTTTAAAACAAATTTCATTTGGTAGAAAATGATAAACAATGTATGTTTACTCTTACGCAAAATAACGTTTTTTATGCTCCCTGCATAAAAATTAAATTTTCATAACGTGAATCTTGTTCTGCAAAGTATCACGCTACCGTGCGGTAGGTGGAAAAGCAGGGGACGAGTGTAAAATGAATCGATGTCAAAACCGTCCTATTCACGCCGTTAAAGGCCGAATGGGATCAGATATCTCGTAGGATGAAGGCGTTGTTTCACACTCCCCAGTCGGTAAGTAGCAAAAGACAGACTGGTTAACGCGAAATCAAGGGTTGACAGCCCTTGGGGTGCATGATCTAGCTGTCGGATTACTGAGGACCGTGGTTCGGAGCCCACGTTAAAGTTAAACTGAAGGACCCGGGGCCAATACACTCGCTTGTAGTGCCAACGTAATAAAAAGTAACTTTAACTTTTAAATTTACTCTTATTTATTTTACAAGCAAAAACTTTTGTTAGGAGTGACATTTTTACGTATCTTGCAAAATTTGGTCCATTTATCTTCTAAATTCCATGCGCGAACATACTGTACATATAGGTAAGAGATGTTTTTTGTACAGTAATTTTAATTAAATAAAGTAAATTGGAAAAAGTAATGACAAAATATTTTTAAACGTAATGAATGTTATCGACATTGTTTTTTGTTCTTTTTTTTAAACTATAGCATTGCATTTTTGATGAGCGAGGAGCGTGAATCTTATTTATTTTACAAGCAAAAACATTTATTAGGAGTGACAATTTAACGTAGCTTGCAAAATTTGGTCCATTTATCTTCTAAATCCCATCCGCGAACATACTGTACATATAGGTAAGAGATGTTGTTTGTACAGTAATTTTAATTAAATAAAGTAAATTGGAAAAGTAATGACAAAATATTTTTAAATGTAGGTAATGAATGTTATCGACATTGTTTTTTCTTCTTTTTTTTTAAACTATAGAATTGCATTTTTAATGAGCGAGCAGCGGGGTCTCCGGTGGCCGAGTTAGTACGGCGCCAGCTTTGCAACCGAGAGGTCGCGGGTTCGAATCCCGCTTCGACCATGGATATTTTGTGATTGTTAATTGTTAGAAGGTGGTAGAGGAATTCTTCCTCGACCAAGATGGTACCACCCTATATATCCTATTAAAGGGCTGGTGAAAGCCCTACGGATGTTTCCAGTTCTGAATGTGTGAGTCGGACTTCCCCAGTACACCCGCGGTACATGGTTTTCGTGGGCTGTAAGAAAATTTAAAAAAGAGAGAGCAAGAACAAGAATTTGATTGTAAACAACACAGTGAAAGTGCTTGGCGTAGGAAAAATCGTAATTCGCTTTTGACGTAGACGTAGGTGATCGTTATATTCAGACATCATTTTTAGGTTTTTGGGAGAATCCACAGTATTTCTTAGGTAAGACAGAATTTCCTGTATTTTATAATAAGTATCCTAATTGGCCGTTACCATCTAGATGACAAGTAGTTCGCCAGCTTCCTGACTTAAAATACTTAGTGGAAAACAGCGAAAAGAGCGAAATTCGTGAAAGATCAATATGGCTAACGCTCGACGAAACTACGGACACGAGGAACAATCTAGTGGCTAATGTTTTACTATGGGTTTTAAATCTCAACCAATAGTCCAAATCATATTTGATTGCTAGTAAAAGACTAAAAATCACCATGAGCGGATGGAGAAGGGTAAACCGGTCCGGGAAACCATTAGCACCGGCCCGGCCCGATTTGACCGATGTTGAAAAACTGTAACTTTGTAAAAGATGTAAGTACCTGAAAAAATGATTTTTAAAATCTGGTTAAACAAATAAAAATATCCGTATTTCTGTTTAAAGCTTTTAATATAAATCCTTTTTAGAAAAGTACAACTGAACATATCCAGAATATAAAAAATCGGAGATTCCCTGCTGTCCGCCGTTTAAAAATACAAAGCGATGACTGTTTTAGCGCGTTACCTACCGGTCAGTGTCGCCAATGGGCAGGAGTAAAAATATCAGAAGAAAATTTTGCCACTTGTCTACCGTAATGACTAGTGTAAACTGTGTTGCACCAAAGCAAATGTTAAGCTCTGTGATCTGAAGTCAAAGGAGGACTCCTTAAAGGCCTAAATCAATGTAGACCTGCCTCATTTAAATGATTTAAGACAGTTCCCGGGGAACGGGTTCCCGAACTCTACTAGCAGCGAAAAGGGTCCTGACTCAAAAATGTGGAGTTGCTTGAAGGCTCCATCCTAGCTTTTCTGACTATTAATCTGTCTTCCCTGGCATTCGTTGACCTTGGCCTGCCTTCTCTTAGCCTCTCCCTGGCAGTTCCAGTCGCATTGAATCGGTTGTTCAGACGGGAAATCACACTTTGAGATTAGCTACATGAATTTGTCGCGCACCTCCAAGTAGCAACCCAATGGCTTGATTTGCTTTGTCTTTAATTAAATGTCGCGTATTCATATTGTCAAACATAGAATAATCACAATTATTACAGAAATCACTAAGCAACGGTGACACAGAAATGGGATCCATAGAAGCAAAATTGCACATTATTTGTTTTCATCGAGTTTTCTTTGGTACAATTTTAAATGTGTATAAACATTATTTTTTTCTGAAAAGAAGACTGTGGAATATAAAAAAAGTCATTTTTTTCTTTTGGGATATTTTTTCTCAGAGAACCCACCATATCCTTAACTTATTTACTTCTGTCAATTTAAACCTATTTTTAAAACATTTTAAAATATACATTGGTCAGCTATAACTTTTTAGGCGACCAGAGAATTTGGCCCTTTTAGTTTTTCCCGAACCTTTTTTCCGCCGTCACCGGTAGGTAGCGCGGCAGATGATGCAGATCGCGCGGCCGAGGTTTGCTCGTGTTAAGTGGGGGGCTGATGGCAAGGAACACTGTGCAAGTATAGCTTGCAACTGACAAATTTTTTTATTTCATTTTTCAATTCTGCGTAAAATTTCAATCATATTTCGTATATCATACCTATCGTGATTATGTTACTTTTTCCTCGGGACGGGACGTCAACGGGTTTTCGCCAAAAGTAGGTGATAAAAGAAAACACATTATCCATAATAAATAAATAGTATTGGTAATTTCAATGAACAATGCAGGGCATGCAAGTATATTTGTTAATTATGTAGTGTTATATCTTTCTGAGGAACAAATTTTGTTTAATAGGTATATGGTGGTGATTTTAAGTAAGTGTGAAATTCTTGGCACGTTTTATCAATATTCCACAATTATTTCACAGGTTTTGCTTTCAAATTAATGTCGCGTTTGCCAACTTTCTGAAAACGGGTGTCCTGAAGCTTTTCTTGGAGACAACGGGACGAAGTAACGGAAATCGAGACAGTCCCGTTCATAACGGGACATAAAATTAATCATACCCTATATCTAAACTGAACCGTTTTTGAAAAAAAGACAGTTTATCTTTAAAATTATAAAAATAATAAATGGCAAACTTGTGGAAAAATTAATTCAACAAATGTCGGAGTTGACCTCCACCAACGTCCTGGCAATACCCGAGACGATCTTCGCACCGGGAGAGTATAAAAAAACTGTATTTTTTTCAAAAATGGTGCAATTTAGATATAATACATGAAATATGATTGAAATTTTACGCAGAATTGAAAAATGAAATTAAAAAGAAGTTTCTATTTAAAAGAATTAAATATGACATGATATCTCCATTGTTGGTCACTCTGTATATATCAAATTTAGTTTAAGCAATGCGCACCTAGAACGAGCGTTTTTCTAAGAAAATGCCTGAATTTGAAACGAATTTATTCCAACCTTTACGTTCTCACTCTATATATAAATTAGAACGTTTTACCTAAGGTGTCTTATTTCTTCTAAGTATTTTACATTTGCCGTGTCGCAAGAGTTAATTCCCCACAACTTTGGTAACATTAAACTGGAGTTGAGTAATATCAGACAAACTTTGCTTCAAAGTAACCCTTCTAAAATAATCCGGAAAATAACAAAGCACAAGTTTAACTAAAATATATTATGTATTATGTTTGTGCTTAGAATTTCAGTAACTCCTTACGCCTTACCAACCCAGTAATATTAAAAAAAGAGTGCTTTTAATGGATTTTTTCCAAAGTCCCAATTACTTTTAGGTACTTGTATCACGGATATTCCATCATCAGACAATAAAATGTTACAAATAACAAAATTCTGACTAGGACGTAACTTGGATTTCTGCGCTCAAGTGTTTTAAAACTTTTATTAGATCAAGTGAAGTTTAACTATCAAAATGTCCTGCTACGTTTTAAAACTGCTTTAATTAATCACGTGTCTTTAGCGAGAATGGAAAAGTATTGGTTATGATGAGCGGTATTTCCACTGTATTCTCTCAAATTCTAAAATGGTCTTGAAAGCAGTCTAAAATGGAAAGAAATTGATTTTTCCCTACCCTCAAAACAAGATGTCACCGCTCTTAGCACCGGCCATTAGAGTTATTTAAACGCTCGATGACAAATAGCAGGATATGTTTTTGACAGGAAAATGTCAGGTGATTTATTAAGTCAGTTTTAAAATACTTGAGAGCCGAAAATCATTGATAGATTCAGGTGTATCGAGTTTCGAGCTAAGCTAAAGCCTAATCTGCATAACAAAATTATTTTTTTGATCAGTAGTTTTGATTTTTAGCGCCAACAGACAGACTGGTGGACCGATAGAGTGATGGGAAGGGAATTACATGTTTTCTGTAATCCTGTAATCCATGAATGTAATATAAGTATACATAAAAAGTTATTGAGAGCCATTTTAATTGCTATGATTATTTTAAATAATAAATACTTACTATGTATATACATATATCTACATCTATATGTATATTAAAATTTATTTAAAATGAGAAAAGAAACTAAAACTTTTTTTGATATTTGTTGATTAAGATTAAAAACTTTACGTTTCGGCACCTAGCCTTATGCCGTTTAAATGTCAAAAAATATTCAAAATATACCAATCTATTTTCTGTCTGTTTGTGGCCTTACAGAGTGTTATAGCCACAAAATAAGGATAGGGTAAATTTAAATAGTAATACAAAAAATTTATTTTTTCTCTCAAGTAGTCGCTTTTTTGGTAACTTTTAATAAAACCGTTTATTTCTCAAGGAACTTTAAGTTTATCGAGATTTTTAATCCTTACAGACGCTTTTACCTTAAATTCTGCCAAAAAGTGACTTGTCAGGCAAAAGAAAACAATTAATAAACTCCAACATTAAACAAAAGGACTGAATAAAAAATAAGTAGAATTCCCAATAAGAGAAAAATAATAGCAGCCTAATAAGCATTTGAAAGCAGAAATTCTCGACAAAATGATCTAAAATTTGTTTCGAAAACATAATAAATACAATACCTACGCGTGTTCATTTTTTAACCAGGGGGGTCAAAGCAAAAATTCCACTTTTTTTCGTAAGTTACAAAATAATAATTTTCTTTACTAAAACATCCCTAGTAGGCTCACTATCCTGAACTTGGCATGGGCGCCGTAAGTAGCAACAGCGATTTACAACTTTTCATTTTACTTCACTTTTCAAAATTTGACTAGCCGCCACTGTTCGATTCGATGGTATAATCAAATAATCATAATTTTACACAGCAGTAGCAAAAAATTGTTTTTATAAAGTTTTGAAGAACAACGATGTTGATATATTATTTACATGGTCTATATTTTATGTTAAAATGCACGGTATACGATAATCTAGCTTTACTTTTCCTACATTTTTTTTTAATAAAGTTTGCATACTCTGATATCAGAGTATCCACTTAGATAATAAGCATAAATTGAATGCCCATCTGCAGTACAGAAGTGAATAATTGTAATTTTAAATATTAAAGGCAAGATTTTTCGTGCGATTTTTTGTATTGAAACGCAAAACGATTTTATCACAAACAAATTTAATCCTAGCCTGTTTTTTAATTCTAGAATTAGTTTAATTCAAATTAAGTCCCCTCTGTGTTAAAAACAAGTGAAAAATAAACATCTCCCAGGTTTTGTAGTGGCAATTATCTGTTTACTTAACGCTATGGTAAACTGATTATCTTTTATTATTAACACTGAATTAGGCTTTAACACTGGATTATAAGCTCTAATATACTACACACAATGGCTATACTTTTCATTTTTCATCTATTTATGAATCATCTAGTTTATTTTTGTAAAATTAAGGCATTTGATCCAATATGTCACTTCCTTTTCGGTGGGTTTCTAAGAAATCGGTGTTTTAAATGAAAGTGGATATATTGAGTATGACCACTAATGGGGTTAATCAGAGGACAAAATTTTAACGACACAAAAAAGGCATCCTTAATAAAAGTTCTTGCTGGCCAAAAATTAACTATTTCGATCTTTTATACGGGGTGCTCAAATAATACCAAAACGTGAAATTGTAGTAAGAGTGCGTTATCAATTATCATTTTACCACAGAATGTTGAATTAGAAATATGTTTTAAAGTTTATTAGTGTTAATGCAAAACTGCAAAAGAAAATTTAAGCTTTTTACATCGTGAATTACAGCAAATTATTTTTCTTAGCCATATTTTATAACAATGTGCTTTAATTCATAATTTGCAGTTTAAATTTTGGGCATAGTCGAGTTCAGTCCCGGGTCCAAAGTCTATAATCCTAATTCCATCTAAAATGTATGAATAACATGCAAGCGCTGAGGAAGGAACAAATCAAACCGGACTGAACTCGGCAATCCCGTAAATTTTGTCTTAAAATTTTGAATAATTGACTGTAGAATTTAAAACAACTTGTTTCTTTAGCATTTTATGGCAAAATAATAAATAATGCACATTTGTTCTCGGCACAATTTCGTGTTTTTGTATCTTGTAAGCACCCGGTACAGAAAATCAAAATTTTCTTATCGTGGATCTTATTTTTTGGCAAGCAAAAACTTTTATTAAGAATGACTTTTTTGTATCTTCGATAATTTGGCCCATTTGTTCCTCGTACCAGTTACTTTTAAAAATTTAAGGAAAACTTTCTTGATAATGTGGGAAATTTTAAGAAGTATACTGAAAATGTTTATAATCAATCATCACAGGAAAAATATTAAATATAGGTATGTAAATAGTCGTTTTAAAATTCTGATGCTTTGGTTAGTTGGATATGGTATAAGTTCAGTTAGTATTGTTTATTTTTTGTTACTTTAAGTTGGTTAAGACTGGCTTTTATTAATTCGTCTGCCTTGTAATATTCTCATTGAGTCGTCTTTCGCATTTTAATTTAGACATATTATTTAGTGAAACATAACTGAGGTTAGTAAGTAAATATATCAACCGAGGAGTGTTCTGCTACATCTGCTTGAAGCTGCTTTGTTTGTTCTAATTCCCCCCAACCGAACCCAACTTTCTCAATAATATGGATTTTTTTAATCTTGCGTAGCCTTAACGATATTAAATAATGTCGGGAATAAAGTTCAATATTCCAAAATCAATTTTTTTGCTAAGAACAAAAGCTCTGGTTGGATTTTGAGTAACTATTTAATAAGTAGTTGAGCATTTACTAATGCGATAATAACCTAATGAATATATGTACAGATTACAATTCAAGCAATAATAAATAACTAAAAAATATATAGAAATATTTTACTTACTTGATGTCATATTTTCATAGTTTGAGGTTTACTGAAGTATTATTAGGTACGTAACACTTTATAACTGTACTATATACCAAAATTTAGACGTCACTAAAATCAATAAATGTAAAAGTAATTTAATTCATTTAGTTGTCATAACTTTAAAGATGAAAAGAATTTATTTATACTTATTTCACAGAATTATTTTTCACTACTTTCATGTAAAACTATCTATTCAAATTCTTGGCAAAGTACAAAATTAAATTAGGCACATGTTTAGTGTAACGAAAAGTTTAAAGCAATTAATTCTTGAAGACATTTAATAAATAAACAACCTTTTAAAATTCGAGTTCTTATAACAAATCAGCACATAAATGTTTCAGCTAGAATGAGCTATTTAAAGTTTTACAGGTTTCAGACAATATTATGTCATTTTCCTGGTTATTTATAGAAAGTAAAATAATGGCGTTCTAAGCGCACACCGAAAGTAGGATTGGTACAATGCAATTTTGTATGCCCCTCTTTTGTCTTAGATTTACGATGGTACAAAACAGCTCTAAGGGGTCTAAAAGTCATATCCGGAAATTTTTAGAGAGAAAGTATCCACATGCGTCTTAAGTCGTATCTGAAAATTTTCAGATACTACGCAGACATCTTCAGTTAAAAAGTGCAAATTTTTATGTAGCATTTAACAAGAATATTTTTTGACGAAGATTAGGTTTCCTTAATACATAACATGAGCCTTTAAAAACATATTAAGGGCCATCGTACAGGTCTGGAGTTTTCAATTCCTGGAATTGGATCTCCTACTTTCTACTGATGTATCAAAATCCTTTCAATTAAAAATAATAATTCAAAATAGTATCTTGTCGCATGGGCGCCGCGAAGGGATACAAACCCCATGCTTAAAAATAGGGGGGAAGGGGGAAATCCACAGAAAAATGGGATTTTAAAAATTTCATTTTAATTAACTTATGGAACATTGGGAAACCCATTTCAAAAATGGATGGAAAAGCAAGTCACAGATATTTTATTATACCTTCATTTTTTACTTTAGTCCTTTCCTTGTTACAGGACCAAGTTTTATTCGGACAGTACAAACAATAATTTTTATACACGAAGCTTTGTGAGACCGTGAAACGCTTTTTTCAAAAATTAACAAATCTGAACATCGTGCTGTGATTAGAAACCTTCATAAGAAAGGGTTAAAGCCAAAACAAATTCATGACGATATGGTCAACACATTATTAACATCTGCTCCATCTGACACCACAGTTAAAAAAGTGGACAGCGAAGTTTAAGCGTGGCCGAGAAACCATTGAAGACGACCCACTTACTGGAAGACCATCAACGTCGATGGCCAAAGAAAATAATAAGAACGAGGTATGCGACCTCATTATGGAAGACAGGAGCCTAAAAATCAGTGATGTAGCTGAGACCCTAGGCATCTCCTATGAACGAGCACAATACATTATCGTCAACGAGCTAGGGTTCTACAAGATATCGGCGAGATGGGTTCCGCGACTGCTTTCAGTTGAATAAAAGCGGACCCGACTCACCGTTCGCGCGATTGTTTGAAGCTGTTCCAAGCCGATCGGCAGGAATTTTTGAAAATGTTTGTTACCATGGATGAAACGTGGGTTCACCACTATACCCCTGAATCAAAACAACAATCCAAACAGTGGAAAAGGGCCGGGCCACCCACTCCTAAAAAACCAAAAACAATTTTGTCAGCGAACAAGGTAATGGCATCGGTTTTTTGGGGTCCCAAGGGGGTAGCAATGATGGACTACCTAGAAAAAGGTCAAACAATAAACTCGGCACAATAGTGTAGCCTATTACGTCGTCTACGTAAAACAATAAAAGGAAAACGGCCCGGTATGCCGAGAAGAAAAGTGTTGCTCCATCAAGAAAACGCTAGCGTTGACACGTCTATGGAATCGATGGCAGAAATCCATAACTGTGGCTTTGAATTGCTACCACACCCCCAGTATTCATCTGATTTGGTTCCTTCGGACTTCCATCTTTCGGAATCTGGAAAACCGCCTAGGAGGATTAAAATTTTCATCCAATGAAGAGGTCAAAAACCGTCTTGGATGACTATTTTGTAAGCCTCGATGAATTGTTTTTTTAAGTGGTGTGATGGCATTAGAGAACCGGTGGACAAAGTGCATCGAGCTAGGACGTGATTATGTGGAAAAATAAAAATAATTTGATTTCTGTATACTTTCGTTTTCATAGTCAGGCCGCGAACTTTTCAATCCATGCAAACGTATCTGTGTTGGAATAAAAACTTAAGTTGCCTTTGTTGTGATCAGTGCTTTTAAGAATCGTATTAATTTAAACCTGCAACATCAACGAACTAATTATTAGAGGAAGCCATCGGCACTCTTTCAATAAATATTTGTAAAGAAGAATGCCATGATTTGGCTCGCGATGATCTAAAATGTGATTGCCAAAACTCTTCATAGTTTAGAAGAAATTTACCAAAAATGCTGTAATAAATTTACCATCTTTATTTTACAAAAATAATGGTTATTACTTAGCACTTTTATTTTTTGTACTTTCTGTTTAACGCACGTGTTTTTACAATAAATTTTTGCCATTTAAAAATCTTTGCGTATAGTATTAAAATTCAATTAATCAAAGAACACATCAAATCGATTAGTATTATGACATCGATTTTTCAAGAATGTATAAAAGTAGGTAATAGGTATTGGCGGTTATATAAGTAGGTTAAGCTTGGTTGGTTGGTCTGTCACAAAAAATGCATTTAGGTGAGAGACGTACATAAGTGCCATAAGAAGCATAAGAACTATAGTACATAATGAAATATATAATACCTCTAATATCTATAAACTGATAACGACATAGAAATATATATATATATATATATATATATATATATATATATATATATATATATATATATATATATATATATATATATATATATATTTGTTGTTTGTTTCTTGGGAAAAACATTTTTTTTATTATATATTAAAAGTCCATTAACGTTTCGACCCTTTTTCGGGTCATTTTGAAAATACATATTTTTTTTTTATTCAGTTTGGCAAAAGACCTTGAAAATTTTAAGGTCTTTGAAGGACTGTCGTCAAGTCCTCAAAATAATAATCCAACAAATAATAATAATTTATTACAAGGAAGCTAAATTAATGCAATATTTTGTTTTTGCGTTATAATTTGAAAACAAATGACTAGTACGAAATAAAAAAAATTTAGGACACTCAAAGTTGGGCCAAGATTTAAAGGTTGAGAAACCTTGGACTAGAGCTAACACAAATATACAAATATGGAGCAATGTGTTGAACCTTTTAATATCTATTTATTTATAAGGTTTTATCAGACTGTTTGTGAAAGTTTTATTCATTAGAAACAATCAGTCAAATATTTGTTATATTTCATTTTCAAAACTGTCAATAGTTTTCTCTGAGTAGTATCCCTTTTAATCTCCAGTATTCCTAATCAAAAACTAATACCAGACTCTTTGTTGGAATAAACCCTTACGAAAGGAATATTTTAGTACTCAAAAGTGTTCAATAAAACTTTCGCTTTTATTATTTTCCCGTTAAGTAAATCAGTTCTAAAAATATCATTTAAGATCTTAAAGCATTGTTTAAAGTAGCTTAAATTTAGGCCTCTTATTATAATTCCACCGGTAAAATACAAATCAAATGATGTTTAATTTAAAACTTTTAATTGTTAATTAAGAGTTTATAATTTATTTTAAGAGCTTATACTCGAATAATATGATTTCATACAAACACTAACCGGTTTAGTATTTTTTGTTCTGAATCGAATCGAAGTAACGTAACAGCAAGTTATCTGGTCAGCAATAAGCGCATTTTAAAAGTCCTGTACAATTAAGAATACTAATTTTCCAAGCAAACCTAAACACTTGGGACTTTTCTAAAAGGAAGATGTAAAATGGACATATTATGATTATAATTTGTAAATGAAATCCAAATTTTATCATACTTACAGTTTACAGTGACAGGCAAAAAGTGTGCGACCTATGGGACAATTTTTAACTACTAGTTCATTCATAGCTAGCTTCTTATTTTGTTTCATACATTGTCCCTGTGTAGGACAAAAAACGTAGAGAGAGAACTCTAAACATCCGCCTCCGCGAGCCGTCGCTATGGCTTTCCGAGCCTTCTGTATTCCATCGAACAAACCTGTGAAAAGACAATTTTGGATGAAAAAGATCCATTTTCCACACACTTGGAACTGATTTTGGCACCATTCATACAAGTTTCTGGATATCGTCCTATTAAAAAAAATAACTTTCGTATATTTCGACCTGGCAAAAACGCTACACACAAAATGCCACGCCTTGACAACTGTCTAAGCCATGAGTGAACGGCACTACGGGTCGTGCTACGGAGGAAAAGCGACGTTGCCACTATCCCTCTAAATTTCGTCACCATGCAAGGGAAATAAATTACTTAAATTTTACTATCATGAAAAATAATGATATATTGATAAAT
The DNA here is from genome assembly GCA_963971165.1 of Philopedon plagiatum. Taxonomy (NCBI): domain Eukaryota; kingdom Metazoa; phylum Arthropoda; class Insecta; order Coleoptera; family Curculionidae; genus Philopedon; species Philopedon plagiatum. Next base: position 35,933,637 of record OZ020189.1, on the reverse strand, counting down.
TTTATTAACCCTCAGTCATATGCTTTAAGCCTGTGATATTTCTGATTGCAGATATTAACCTACAGCAATAGGGAATATGCATATAACCCAAATAAATCTGAAGTATTTTTTTATAGGAAGTGACTCCGCTGCCGGCGCCGGCAGCCGTCATGGATGCCGGCACAGGCAGCCATCATGGATGCCGGCGCCGGCAGCCGAGCTGTTTGCTGGGGAAGTGGCTCCGCTGCCGGCGCCGGCAGCCATGATGGATGCCGGCAGCATTAGAAAATTAGTGTCAAAATAAGATGAGAATCAAAATACCTTAATTCAATCAAAAAATATTAATCTATTATAGTGTAAACTTTAACGAAACTTAAATCTTCCTACAAAAATATAACAATTGATATTATTCTGCGAATTTAAGGGTAGAAATAAGAAAAATAAACCCATATAATATATCTTCAATAACAGTGTTCAATTTGTCTGATATCAATTTGATTGGAATTCTTGTCTTCTATGGACATATTGCCATTTTTTGAGGTAGAAATAACTAGCAGAGCATATAGATCTGTAACTCTGTGTCTCTGTTTTGCTAGAAAATTGAAATAAGCTTTGGATGAAGTATGATTGTGATTTCTTTCAATCCCCAGAATGCATAGAAATTGTTTACACTCACTTACTTTCAAGAAAATGCTAGCCTGGAAGCCTTTCTTACACGTGGAACACTTCCTTGTTGACTTTTTATTTTTTGTCTTGAACGGTCTTCCACCTTTAACACAGGCTAACCGCAGATAATAGTATTTCTGCTATCACGCAACCAAAACTCATTGTTTGTGGCTTTCTTGTATTCCACCAAAACACAATTAAAATTTTCATATGAAGGAAATTTATCACGCACTCATATTTTATAGTTTTTACGCAAAACTAAAACAGCACAATGTATACATATCATTTAAAATACGTAACTATAATTATTTTAGGTTAGAACTGCCGGCATTTCGTTTTGCCGTCGGCGCCGGCTGTTCCCTATGTAAATTAAATATTTGTGGTGATTTTTTTTATCAATTTATTTTCACAAAACAATGATTTTCTACTGCAAATTTTGTCCCGAATTTCAAAACGTGTAAAAAGTGATTCCAGTATTGCAGGGCTATCGAAAAATCAATACAAATGACATTTAAAGTGTAACTCAACCAATGAAAAATCCCCGTACTTAAAGTAGAAGGTTCCTAAAATCTTATTCATGTATATTTCAAGCCGCAATCGATCAAGGAACCTTCCAATCTTTCAATAAAAACTGGCATTTTTGCGAAATTTTGTCACGTTATATTTTAATAATTTCGACGTAAATAACCTGCAATTCTTTGTTTTCATGGCAATGGTCGAAAATTCGAAAGTTTAAAAGATTCACATTTTGAAGATCTCGAGGCAAATAAACCTATTTATTTATAACTTAAACAAAAAAATAAACGTTTTAAATTGGTGGCAGGTATTCTTAGTTATTTAACGGATAAAATAAACCCAAAAAGAATCACTAAGTAGGAAAAATAGCATATAATTATGTCGGTTACAAATAGGATCTGTTGGAAAAAATCAAGAAAATCCAGTTATTACCCATTAAATACGCTCCTGGATGGTCCATTCTGTATTCATTTTAAAGTCTGACTATCCCTCTATAAGAGTGCTTTGCAAAATTGAAAAAAAAATCAGATAGGAAAAATACGGAGTGATTTAAAGGTACCGATGTCGAGTGCAAAAAAGCCAAAAAATATAAATTTAATCGGCGATTGCTCCCTTCCCATAAAGAATAAAGAAACTAAAGAAATATTGATATCATATATTTCGACAAGCGCTTTCCCATGACGTATAATTGGATTTTAATTTGGATCCATTTTGACCAAAAAAATTAAAAATAAAACCGTGATAAATTTGGGCCAAAAATCAAAATTTCCAGTTTTCCCAAATATATCCATTTTTCGGTGGTTTTAGGCTTAGGTAAACGTATTGTAAAAATAAAGTATTTGAGATTTTAAAGTTTTACTTATCAATCCGTTTTTCGACCTAAAAAAATTAAAAAGTTACTTGCCACTTTCCGGTCCTTACCAGTTTCAATAGGGTTTTGAACCTCTGAAAATTAAATCGATTTAATTCACTTTTGCGACCTTTACCCGATTTCAACCGAAATCGCGGAAATTTCGACTTTGACGTTTAATAACTTCGAAATGACACATCCTGTAGAACTGAATTTTTTACCAAAACTAGTTGCACTATTCCTCTATTAACCCGGAAACTTCAATTCCTCTCCCTTTGACTGTTTCCGAGAAATACAAACCTAGTCGACTTTAGGTTAAGCTTTACGCTATTTTTGCCAATCACCTGACGTCACTTTTCATTGAGGGCAAATGGCTTCTTTTTAAATTATAATAAATTATACTGAAAAGTAAACATAAACAACAAACAACAAACTACCCCAGTAATTTTCTTTAAAATAACTTTTTTGGGTTTGTAATGACTTTCTTAAGTTATTTATGCAATAAAAAAATACGTGCATATTCCTTATAGCGTTATTTTAGTATAGTTCATGAATCTGAAAATATGCCCTCTAACTAAAAGCTTGTCAAAAACTATGTGGGCGACCATTAATGGTATTTTTTTCTAAATCTGTGGTATAAATGGTGCAAAATGATTCGATATCAAAACTATCTGATTTTCGCCGGTTAAAATCCTGGATGTAATTCATTTCAAAATCAAATTCAAAGGTTTGACAACCTTTAGAAATTCAGATGATCAACAAATAATGGTAAAACAGCTATTTCCGGGCTATATACCCCTCCCAGCGCTGAATTACATTTCAAAATTTGCCGTATTTCCTTCTAACACAGTTAGATAATAAAATACTAATGTTTCGAATGCAAGAAACTACCAGGAAGAAGGAAGCTTTTTCTTTAGTTACAATGTCGTCACCTGCAGACCGGTTTCGAACTCTTTGATTCTCATCAGTACAGGATAGACGAACATACCAACCTTCCGAAAAAGTAATTCCTTAAAGCTACAACGTCGTACTGCATACGCAGTGAGACAGAGGCAGCGCCATCCATTAGCAGTTTCAAGTTTATGCAGTACGACGTTGTAGCTTTAAGAAATTACTTTTTCGGAAGGTTGGTATGTTCGTCTATCCTGTACTGATCAGAACCAAAGAGTTCGAAACCGGTCTGAGGTGACGACATTCTAGCAAAAGAAAAAGTTTCCTTCTTCCTGGTAGTTTCTTGAATTCGAAACATTAGTATTTTATTATCTAACTGTGTTAGAAGAAAATAAGGCAAATTTTGGAATGTAATTCAGCGCTCGGAGGGGCATTTAGCCCGGAGAATAGCTGTTTTACTATTATTTGTTAAAATCCTTATTGTATAAGGAATTTTCAGGTGGTTAGAGAATTGATTCTCAATTTTTGCATTGCACCCCTGACAAGTAGACTTCATTAGTATTTTTAAAATATGTACTAGTGTAGTGTTTAAACCTAATTTATTCTTGCGCTTATCAAGGCATCTTAATAAAATTTTCTTCGGCCGAAAGGCTATTTATTATTTCATCAACTTATCTGTTCTAAGGCGCTGACTTTTTCTGTAAACTGATTCTTGTCTACAGCCCAATTGATGATGAGAGCGTAAGACGAAACGAGTATGAGTAGGGGAAGACGATTAATCTCCGCTTAGGACAGGCTTAAGAGTGTATAAAAAATAAATTTAATCAGCTTAGATACGAACAACCCCAGTATTCGAGATTAATGTGTTTGATTTTTGTCTTTCAGTTTCTACTATTTGTTTTATTAGCAGTGCAAACAAACCCTATGCATTCTTTTTGTAAAATAAGGGTAAGCCAGTTGGGGTAAATTATTTACGACTTGTGTATCAGATTTTTTCTAAAATAAAAATTAAATGTGTGGGCAACGGGTATTTCGTTTTAAAACTGGTCAAATTTAATATTTTAAATGATTTCTTAAGATATATATATATATATATATATATATATATATATATATATATATATATATATATATATATATATATATATATATATATGTATATATATATATATATATATATATATATATATATATATATATATATATATATATATGTATATATATATATATATATATATATATATATATATATATATATATATATATATATATATATATATATATATGTTACGGTTAATTTGGATACTTGACTAGTTTACAAACTAACCAGCTGGTTTGCAAACTAACTAAAGACACTGTTATTTTGAAGGAATCAGCCATTTCCCACAAAATAGCAGATGGTTTATAAACTAGCTGGTTAGTATGCAAACTATCGATTTGCTTCAGTTAAGATGAAGATTTTATTGAGGTTACCTTAACCTAAAAATTATGTTTTGTTTGTTGTCCAGAAAATCTAGCGAACGGTGGATCGGAGGACACCCTAAGGTCGGAACAGGGTTAGCACCTGGTTAGGGGCCCTGACCAGTCTCTTTCCTCGCAGGCGAAGAGGGGTCGGTGCGAAAAAATCCACTATTGTTCCTTATGTACAGATTTTTCATTATTGCTTTTATATTAACTAGATATTTTATATAGTTTGTATACTATCCAATTGTCTTTAGTTAATACGATTACTACAACTACCCTAGTTGCCTAAAATAGCTAGTTTACTGGCTAATTTGAACACTACCCCTACCGTACGTTTGCACCTTACCGTATCGTATTTTTGACACAAGAGTTTAGGGCTAGGGGATGGGTACTACTTTTTATCCCGGACTTGCGCATGCGCAGAGGAAGGAACAATAGTGGATTTTTTTTGCACCGATCCCTCTTCGCCTGCGAGGAAAGAGACTGGTCAGGGCCCCTAACCAGGTGCTAACCCTGTTCCGACCTTAGGGTGCCCTCCGATCCACCGTTCGCTAGATTTTCTGGACAACAAACAAAACATAATTTTTAGGTTAAGGTAACCTCAATAAAATCTGAAGCAAATCGATAGTTTGCATACTAACCAGCTAGTTTATAAACCATCTGCTATTTTGTGGGAAATGGCTGATTCCTTCAAAATAACAGTGTCTTTAGTTAGTTTGCAAACTAGCTGGTTAGTTTGTAAACTAGCGAAGTCTCCAAATTAACCGTAACATATATGTATTCCACTTATGTAAAATTTTGTATTTATATGCTCATTCTAGCAGCTTTAATAAGTATAAGATTTTTTCTTCCAAAAATATGTAAATTATAATTTTAACAATAATTGCTAGCAGAGTGCAGATGTTGGTACCATAATTTAATAAATTAAATAAATTTTATAAGAACAACGTATAGTTCTGTTGTCAGATTGCTTGTGTTTTTTATGGCATCAATCCTATTTTTGTACAAGTGAAACCCACTAATAAAATGTGAGGAAAACTTATTTAATAAATTGCCATATTTCACTCTGTCTTCACTCTGTTCTTATGAAATTCCGAATGATTAATTGTTTTATTTTAATTGAATCAAAATAGCATGGGGTGTAGATACGAATGAACAAGAATATTTCCAAGAACAACCAAACTTTAACTACTTGGGCTTTATACTAAAAAAATAATAGTGTCTCAAAATATGCCCCTTCTATTATACAATATTTTTTATTTTAGTATAAATAAATAATAAATCCATTTTGTTTCCCCACAGTTAGGAAAGTTTGTACAAATCCACTTAACTTAGCGCGAAAATAGATGATTTCATTTGTTCTTTATCAATTGTGCCTTATTTTCCTAACGCAGGTGTGTAAGAAAATTATTACACACCTTGGTTCTTTTGGCTTAGCAGTGCCATCCAGTTCTTCCATAATCTTAGATATTATTACGATATACCAGTTCTCTTACTGTATTAGTCACCTTTGCGTTGGTAGCTTTAAAGAAATTTAATAGGGGAAAGTCGTGGAATTCGGACCACCTACGGTCACATTGTAATAATTTACGCAGGAGGTAATTTCGGTTGTGTAAATTAGTATCACAACACCCAATAAAACATAGGAATTGATATGGTAACCCAGAAAGCTAATAAAAATTTATTTTTTGCAAAAAAAGTAAAAAATTGTTCATGAAATTTTAGCGTGTAATTTGGCCCAGGGTGTGTAATTTGGTTTTTATTATAGTATTTGGTTTACCTGCGATTATAATGTAAAATATTGCTCAAACCTAAAATAAATTAGAAAACTAGAAGTTAGAGATAAAAAAGTAGACTACAATATCGGTGAGTAGATGTATTTTATTGTAGAAAAACAAAAATAAAAAGAAAAATAAAATCCTAAAATAAAAGAATCTTATTTTCAAAATTATCGCAGTAATAAAAGCCAGTACAGTTTATTTTTGCACAAGCACACGAATAGTAAAAAAATACAGTTACAGTTACAATTTACAGTATTGTATGTATAGGGTGCGCCACGATAGAAACTATTAGACATAAACGTAGGCGACAGAGGCGCATAAATTTCTGTTTTGTGAATGTTTGTTCATTGTAGGAAAAGAGTAATGATTTTCACTGTTTTCGTGTATTAGTCATATTTGACTAATACACGAAAGCAACTTGCACAATTAGTGCAAGTATAGCTTGCACTTGACCGATTTTTATTGGGTAGTTTTCCCGTGGAACTTGCACTTTTTTAAAGAAAAGTCAAAAAGATAATTACTTTTTGGTTTTAAAAGATAAATGATTAGGTGGATCATTGAAAATAAATATAGGTGGGTTATTGACCAAATGACCTTATGGACGAGTCGCGCCTAGGGTTCAGTAACAGAATAATACTTATACACGAGCGAAGCCGCGAGTAGGAGCTATTAGATAATATTTATGAATTAACTCATCTGTCTTGTTGGTGGAAAGCTAACTTGGAATGTGTGCAAAATGCGATTCTCTCATTCCCTGTTACTTTCAGTAAGGTTAATAATTTATTAGACAGGAGTTAATGTAAATAACACATAAATACTTGCCTAACTTTCATTTCGGAGCAAAATACTAAACAAAAACAAAATCACAAGAAAATTCTGTATACTATTACGAGACGGCAGAAATACATTTCTCTTGTCTTCAAAGAAAATAATTAATAATTATAATTAGTAATTTATTACACCACTTGTTGGCATCACATGCCATCGTTTCCTTTTATGGCTTTTTCTAAACATCTGTTATCACTTTAATTTATTAGGCAGGGATTTAATAATTTCTATGCAAGTGCAAAAATACAAAAACTGGATTATTGCACAGAGAAGTAAGAATCAAAGTTTACAAATAAAAAATTATTAAAAAATTAAGTGTTTTATGGTTAATGATGAATGCTAACGTGTTCCTGACGGGCCTAACCCTGATAAAAAGTCAAATCAAAGGTCCATTAAGGGCGGGCTGCAATATATTGTCGGAAATTAATGTTTGGTTTAAGTAATAGAGTCGATAAGTGAGCCTTCGTTATTGTGAAACTTTACATTATCGTGAAGATGCTCTAGGAAAAATAGAGCTTTTGAAATTTTCTGTATATACAGTGTACAGTGTATTCTTTATTGACGCTGTTACTTGTTAAATTTTTAACCCCACGTTAAGCCCGGTTCTATTAGAAGTGTACAGATAAAACTTGACATGGGTAAATTTCAGAGCCTTAAAATTAAAAGTTAATTTGCCAGTTATGAGAAAAAGCTCCAAAAAGTACCTAAAAACACATTTATTTTTTGAAAAACATTAACGGCCACATTATTCATCGCTAGACCGGCCTAATTTGGCAACTAAAAATTTTAAAGTGACAAGTGTGAAAATAAAACAATTACGGCCAAATTCTCCAACTCTAAACAGGTCTAATTTATTTCTGAGTTGTTTTCGCAAATTTATGAAAAAAGGGCAATTTTAGTACGTACCCAACCTAAGCAACACAATCCAAGATAAAAAAAAATCCTGTCGACACCAAGCAAATCGCAGATGTATCAGAATAACGTATACGTTTTTAATGACGACTTATTCACAGCCACAGGACAAAAACCTATCAAAACCGAACTGATCAACTAGATTCTAGAAGATCTTAATTTAAACCAGTACTAAATCTTAAACCTTTATAGCTCATCTGACCATTAAGTTTTATACTATGAAATTATTTCTGAGTTTTCGCAAATTTATAAAGAGAAGTGAAATTTACCTTTCCACAATAATAGAAATAAATTTATTGTAGCAAAACATTCCAAGATAAAAATTAGGTATTTGGAAACCACGCAAATCGCTGAAATATTGGAATAACGCATACGTTTTTAATAGCGACTTATTAACAATGATAGAACAAAAACTTGTCAAAACTTAAGGAACCAACTAGATCTTAATTTGAACCAACACTACATCTAGAGCTTATTTCAACATTCTACATTGAACATTAAATCTAAAACCTTTTTAGTGAATTTTTTACACCCCTCGTAGCAACTGCAGCAACGGAGTACCTAGCAAGCTGTTTTTTACTGTTTTGTACTAAGTAAAGGTGACACACATTTTTCGTCATTTAGAACTTTGTCACACTTTTAAATGCCTTTATTAGAATTTTTCAGAGCTCTTTTGGCATATTTGGAAAATTAACATAATTTTAAGGATCTAGAATTTACCTACCTAGAATCTATCTAGAATTAACCTACGTCAAGTTTTATCTCTATACTTCTAATAGAATAATACCAAACATGGGGTTAAAAATGTTATATATAACACTATATGCTCCGCTTTAGAAAATGCACTGTATTGTAGGTATACAATATTAACTTATTCTCTGTTCGATTTGAAAAAATAATACCAATAATTCAAGTTAGTATTTTCGGGAATTCTTATTAATAATAAAATTAAGAAGATAATGCTGCATCATATTTTTATACTTATACTGAAACCGCTGCAAAGACGAGCTCTGATGAGATAGCGTCTATGCTATGTCACTTTATTTGTAATTTTTTTGCTAAAAGTGTCCTAGAACTAAAAATTTTCTGTGATTCGTGTGACCGTCAAAATAAGAATTATTATACCTTAGTTCGATTACTGCACTGTATTATTCATCATAAAACAAAGCGTCTAAGAAAGGTCAATATGAAATATCCTGGGAAAGGACATAGCTGTTTAGACATGGCCTTGATAAACCAAAAAGCGACTAGAACTTCCAAGTGGGTGGAATGAACAGATTGTTAGTGCCAGAAGAAAACCCGGTCCATTTATTGTGATTGATTATGAATGTCAAGATAAGTTCCGATCCTGGACGAATCACCTAACCACATACTTCTTAAAAAAGTACCCATGTGAAAGCAGACCGATCAACGAGCTTACAGTGTGTGCTGATATGCCCAGGATGATAAATTATCGTGAAACCTATAATGAACCATTCACGACATCCTTAGTGGTACCGTCCAAAGGAAAACAGAAAAACTCAAACTTGATGCCTGCTGGTATATCTCTGAAGAAATACCAAAATCTTCAAGAACTAAAACGATTTTTTGAAGACCCTAGTGCAAGTAGGTACTTTGAAAATTTGCCTTACAACGAAGTAGTGGTGGGGATGCTGATTGAATTTGTTTTAACCAAAATGTTCAAAATTACTTGTTTATTTAATTGCAAGATACCTTTTTATTTTTTTTTATTCTTGAATACAAAATAGGTACCTACCTATTTTGTATTCAAGAATATAGAGTATTGTATTCTTAGTTTCAATAAATAATGTACCTAGTTATAAGTTTTTTTTTTGGTTTATTTATTTTTTTAAACACCTTGTGTGTTTTTTTACAATTTATTATCATTCTAAAAATGTATAAATCACACTTAGGTCAAATTAAAAAAATTGTCTTCTAACTTTAAAACCCGTTTTTCTCGAAAACTGATTTTTGTGACATTCATCTTTTTACCCCTGTACCCTTCATATGGGACAAGCTCGGGTCGGCGCTTGGAGCGCTCCGAGCACACAAATAAGACACTTTATATTACTACTTACTGTGTCATCTGTATGTTGCGCTCGAAGTCCTCCGAGCGTTCAACCTGAACTCCCCTGTAATAGCACATGACGTACGATCAAATAAAACGTCCTCAAAGTATGCCGTGGAATCAATCACGCATGTCTTGAATTATTACCATTGACATTGAAGTCTATGATTATTACTCTTAAAAGGTAGCATAGGTAAAATACAGGTGAATGAAAAATAAAACTGTCAAGTTCTGAAGTTTTTATTTCTAAGAAAATTACATTATTGTCATTGTCATTGCATAACACAGAATTAAAAAAACATATATAGAACAAAGAACCCAAAAATTATAAATTTAAACTAAATGAGAGACGTGTCCATCTTCTACTTCCAAAGATGTCCTCATTCTTCTTTTTACAGCATCAAAAACATTGATGAGCACTTGGGGGGAGTTGTTAATCTCCTGAAATTTATCTGTAATTCTAGTTTTCTAAATTTTCATAAGAGGTTTTGAAAACCGAGTTTCTAATGTGTGGCCATAAAAAAAGCCGAACAGCGTGAGATCGCAGGACCATGGTGACCACCTGGCTGGCATATTACGACTAATGATTCGATCTTCGAAAAATTCTTCCAAAAAATTTAAATCATCAAGAGTCACGTGAATTGATGCGCCATCCTGCTGGAAGTAGCCTTGTCACATCTTTTCATCGTCAAATGCGTTTGCAACATTTTCTTAAATTTCATTACGCGCTCAACCAGAGAGGTAAAACCATGCCTCTTCAATAAAAAAGGTTTTTTCAAATACGTTTCCATTATTATGCAAATTACCCATGAACCACTCTGAAACTTGCATTCGTTGAGGCTTGTTGTTTGGTAATAATTCCTGGACTGAGCTTATAGTCTACGATCCAAAGTAAGCTCGTCCTTCATCGATGTGCTTACCGGATGAAAAGTATTTTTTATCAAACATAATATGTCAACAAATATATAGCGAATGGGTTGCCTAATGAAATATGCTCATGGTTATCCTTAGTTAAAAATACTGTAATTCGTTTTTTTTTAAATATTTCATTCACTTGCCTACCAAACGAACTTAATACTAATCGAAAGTATAAAGCATAAGGAACATGCAAAAGTTAGGTTGCCTACTTTTCTATTGGACCCTATAACCGGATTGCCCGGTATAAACAGGTGAGTCGATACTAGTAAATTGTACTCATCTGCTTTCTCATTGAAACATTAAACATATATTAAAATAAAGATGAGTTATTGCGAACACGGTGGTATAAGGTTGCTTGCGAAAAATCGGTCATGAATCACCGTTGACATGCTTTGAAATTTAAAAATTGGAGCAAGCGATGCGCGACAGGGAAGCATTACGCGTACTATTCGGTGCGATAGAGGAGGACGCAGCATGGCAGCTGCGCGGACGCGACTTTCGGATGAAAGAGAGTGCGCATGCATGTATTTCTATTGTTTTATAATAAACTTTTTTTACATGACACTAATGTGTTCATCATTTTACATACCCCAATGTTGGTCATATTAAAAATACAAATTTAATTTTTGGGTTGAAGCTTTAGTTGACAAAAATAAATTTTTGCCATAAAAAAACATTGAATATCGATTCTGGTTTCTCCGAAGGCGAGGTTAAGTTTTTTATTTTAAATGGCAACCTACCCATTTTTTTAGACCATTAGATAGTTCTTTAAATTCCCTTTTCGGTGATATATCATATCATAAGTGCTAGTTTGCTCTGAAAATGGCGACACTGGAGGCATTTTTCTCGTTTGGAGTAAGCCGCCATTTTGAAGTCCCTGGTTGTTATTTTCATAAAATAACTCTGTAGTTTAGTGAAGAAGATTGTTTAACTTTCATTTTTTAACATCATTTTGTAAAACCCTTTTTAAATAATTTGTATATGCAAATTTATGTTTTATTAATACGGACCATTTTTAAAGCAAATTTTCACCAAGATATTAAATAAAAAGTATCAAAAGTAAAATAGCCGTCGCGTAGTACATGTTACTAATTACCTAAAATTATCAAAAACACACATTTTAACGGTTTTTTCCTAAAAAAAGTTAAATAAACAAGACAAAGTACGTTAAAAAGAACATTTATTTAACATAAAATCGGCTATGCATTTACCTAAGTTGGCGTTAAAAAACAGCCCACTTAGGTAAATGCATAAATCTGATTTTATGTGTAATAATTAATAAATACTGTTATTCTTAACGTAATTTGTCTTATGTGATATTTTTTACAAGAAAACCGGTAAAATGTGTCTTTTTGATAATTTTAGGTAATTAATAAACATGTACCTACTACACGACGGCTATTTTACTTTTGGTACTTTCTATTTAATGTCTTGGTGAAAATTTGCTTTAAAAAAGGGCAATATTAGTAAAACATAAATTTTCATATACAAATTATTTAAAAAGAGTATTACAAAATGATCTTAAAAAGTAAAAGTTAAACAATCTTCTTGACTAAACTACTGAGCTATTTTACAAGAATATCAACCAGGGACTTCAAAATAGCGACCTATTCAACCTGAGAAAAATGCCTCCAGTGCCGCCATTTTGAAAGCAAAACTACCACTTGTGATATATCACCGAACAGGGAATTTAAAGCATTGAACTCCATAGTTCGTAGATAGAGTTCAATGATTTAAAGAGCTATCTAACGGTCTAAAAAAATTGGTAGGTTGCCATTTAAAATAAAAAACTTAAACACGCCTTCGGAGAAACCACAATCGATATTGAATTGTTTTTTTTATGGCAAAAATGTGTTTTTGTCAACTAAAGCTTCAACCCAAAAATGAAATTTGTATTTTTAATATGAACAAAATTAGGGTATGTTAAATATATGTAAAATGATGAACACATTAGTGTCATGTAAAAAAAGTTTATTATAAAACAATAGAAATACATGCATGCGCACTCTCTTTTATCCGAAAGTCGCGTCACGCGCAGCTGCCACGCTGCGTCCTCCTCTATCGCACCGAATAGTACGCGCAATCAGTGTTGCCGCAGCTAGTTTTTAAAATGTAGGTACTGACAAGCAGCAGTAAAATGTACTAGATTGTACTAAAATTTGCGCTTAAGAACAATATTACTCTTTGGCATAGAAAATACCTTTTCTATAAATTTCAACACACAGGATATAAAACAATTATCAATATATTTTTATTATTTTAACATATAAAACACAACAAACTATGGTAATAAAACAAAATCTTTAAAAAATCATAAATGCATTCTTTACGGGGAACAAAAAACAGGAGATCGACGAATAAAATGAACAGTCAAATGATTAATTTTTAATTAAAATGTTTAACATAATTCTGGCGATGGTTGCCACCAGTTGCCCAACCAGTTGTATGTCTGAATCGGTTATTACGCCAACAATTCCTTCGCGAATTAATTCATGAAGTCGCTTCGTGAAGTAATTGACAAAAGTAATACTAAAATTTGGACGTCCAATAAATTCATGAATAAATTCGTGAAGTTATTCACGAATTAGGACGTGTTCTAATTTTTCGTCAATTTTTACGTCAATTCAGTAGTGCCAACGTAAAATAAATGCAAAAAAGTAAGGTTATGGCATTTGATTTATTTGTTTATTACATGGAGACTATATAGTCTTCATGGTTTATTGATTATTTTGCACTATTTTTGTGCTAGTTCGTTTTGTTCATTAATTTCGGTTCCGATTTTAGTAAAAATGTATTCTGTTCAAAAAACAAATGGAAATTATATAACCTCAAAATGTCAGAATTATTTTTAGGTTGGCAAGGGCCACATCTGATAGTGATATTCTCAAAAAACTTCCGTGACAAGTGTAAAACCAAAATGCGGCCGTGAAGAAATTTGCGAATTTATTAATGAATTTATTCGCGAAGAAATTGTTGGTGAATGCCCGCTTTAATAATTCCTTGGTTAAAAGTAAATTATGACCCGTTGAATTTTCCAATAAATTTAGGTTTTTTCTATAAATAAGATTGAGCCCCGAAAATATACGTTCGGCTGCAGCACTGCCAAGGGGTAAACATAATATATTTTTTAAAAAGCTATATAAATACGGAAAAAGATTTTCACCGAGCGCTTTTTTCATAGTGCCTAGTTCAACCACAAAATTTTCCAGATCCATATTTTTATTAAATTTTTCAGTTGGCAGTTCAAAAAGCATCAGCCATTCAGTATTAATATTTTCATATAATAATCTTTAGTTTTTAATAATAAATCTGACGAATTATAAAATGTACTAGAATTATGGTGATTTATAATAAAATGTACCTTTGTACTTTGTTGTCCAAAATGTATTAGATTTAGTACAAATGTACTGAAACGGCAACGCTGCGCGCAATGATTCCCTGTCGCGCATCGCTTGCTCCAATTTTTAAATTTCAAAGCCTGGCAACTGTGATATCATGACCGATTTTTCGCAAGCAACCTTATACCACTGTGTTGGCAATAAAATTATCTTTATTTTAATACATGTTCCAATGAGAAAGCAGATGAGTTCAAATTACTAGTATTGATTCGCCTGTTTATACCTGGCAACCCGGTAATAGGGACCAAAAAACGTGAGCAACCTAACTTCTGCATGCTCCTTAGGCTTTATACTTTCGATTAGTATTAAGTTCGTTTGGTAAGCAAGTGAGTGAAATATTAAAAAAAAATGAATTACAGTATTTTTAACTAAGGATAGCCTTGACCATATTTCATTAGGCAACCCATTCGCGATATATTTGTTAACATCTTATGTTTGATAAAGATACTTTTCATCCGGTAAGCAGATCGGTGAAGGACGAGTTTACTTCGGATCCTGTACTATTAGATGATAAGCGTTCATATGCAGGTCACGTTTCAGGATTGTATTGCAGGCTCCGTAGGCGTAGGATACATTTACTTGAAGGGTTTGTGGGTGTTCATTAACAATTTGCCCCAATTTTTCTACTTTTTGTGCAGTGCGAACTTTGGGTCTCCCACTGCCTTCCTTTCTATTGTAATGGATTAATTTCCCGTAACATTGGTTTTTAAGAAAACTCGTGAATTCCCCCTTTTGCTTGCTTATGAACACGCCTGAATTAAACCAATGCTATATTTGCGTCTGGCTTTTACGCTTTAATGGGTTTTAATTATCATCGTTTTCGGCTGGGTGTGGTCATGGTCACAGTTGGCAGTTAAATAATGGATTAAGCTTCATTTGTGAACCAATTGGTTGACAAATGAAGTTTATCTATTGTTTAATAGGCCATCCGAAAACGCTATATGTGTGCCTATGGTCTGGAGTAGCGTACTCTAAAACAGGTTCCGTAAATGTTGGTTTATCATTGGGGCAATGTTTTATATGTTTTTTAGACATATTATGATTTTATTTGTTTAGACTTAATGACCTTTACGTTTTTGTATTATATTTTTGTATTATTACAAGATAAAAGTTCGGAGGTAATAGAACAATAGGAGTAAGAACAGTAGACACTCTCGTAACTGCGTACGTTTGCGGAGCTCTAGAAACTGGAGAAAGTGAAAGTGAGATTGGAAATAATCGATAACACCGGCAGATAAAATAAAAAAAGTGTTCTGTACATTTGACTCGACCCATCTATCTATATGTATTTTGATGTGCTGAATCCAAATCCGGAGTCCTTTTGACCCGTACACCCTCAAAATTTTGAGTAAATTGCGAAAAAACGCCGAATATGGCTAAAAATTGCGAAAAATTGCAGTTATGAAAATGAGTAAAATTTTATTGAACTAGATCAAGTATGTTTCTTATGTATTTTGATGCGCTGAATCCAAATTCAGAATCTGTTAATCTCGATCATTCATATATTTATCAAAAATCGTAAAAAATAGCAATGAAGTAGCAGAAAATAGCAAAAAATAGTATTGCTCAGATTGTTCTAACGTACCAATGAGGACCTTTATTACGTATGTGGGAGTGATTTCTTGTAACATTATATTCTACAGAAGCCAAGTTACCCACTAACGTAGAGCTGAAGTCGCTTGATGAGGAAGCCTGCGGGTCTGCTTTCTCACCCTGACCAGACGCCGATACTGGGGTTCCGAATCCCTGCATCGTAAAGCACTTATCGCTTGTGCCTGCCATGACGGCATACACGCCGTTAACCCAGGACTCTGCCAGACGATTCTGTTGCCCACCGTCATCACGTGGTGCCCTGGTTACAGCCACAAGCAATCAGTCCTCCGAAGTTGAATTGCAATTTCCAGCTATTCCCATCTATCTATATGTATTTTGATGCACTGAATCCAAATCCGAAGTCCGTTTGGCCCGTACACCCTCCAAATCTTGAGTAAATTGCGAAAAACTGCTAAAAATAGCTAGAAATTGCATTTCATCTTCGGAGGACTGATTGCTTGTGCCTGTAACCAGAGCACCTCCACGTGGTGACGGTGAGCAACAGAACCGTCTGGCAGAGTCCTGAGTTAACGGCGTGTATGCCGTCATGGCAGGCACAAGCGGTAAGGGCTTTACGATGCAGGGATTCGGAACTCCAGTATCGGCGTCTGGTAAGGGTGAGAAAGCAGGCCCGCAGGCGTCGCACAGTGGGGCCCGGAACCCATAAACTTGGCATTTATTCAAAATATGAAATTGAACATTGAAAAATCCTTTGCTTATATTTCTTAACTACACATACCACTGCATTATTTTCCCCACCCTAATACTATGCACGACCTTTCTTAAGCGAGAATATCTCAGGCGAACACTAGCGTTCGATCAAATAGTGATCTGTGTTAAATATTCTGTATAGATATTGGTACGATTTTGCGAAGTCAGTACTGGTTTAGTATACGAGTTATGAACTTTGCTTAATTATGGATTCAATACTTTTAAGTATGCACTAAATATCTGCACTTATGTGGTTTATATTAATTGTGCTATGGTTTTGCCCTACCTTGTGTAAATAGATTCTTACAAAAAGGTTTCAGAATTCATCAATTATACTTTTAAGGTAGTATTATAGTTTACTTCCAAGCACTTCCAGACTGACCTTTTTATAAATTAATAAGGTAGGTATATTGTACTTTTAAACAGCAAAACAAACCGTTACACTTTCTTGCACCTTCTAGTGTAATTACTCTTTTTTAATGTGCGTTTCTTTATCCACGGGTCATTTTACATAGTAAAATATTAACCTGTAGGTACATTTGTACTAGAGCAATATTACCAATCCTCAAAATAGATTAAATTTGTGATGTAAAGACTACGTTTCAATACAATTTGTGTCAATAAATGCCAGAAAATACCAAAAAATCCCTTATAGTTTTGTAAAAAATCACACTTTTCAATCCCCTCGTAATTTATGTTATTAATTACCTTTAAGGAAGGCAATAATTATAATAAATAGATATCACTAAAAGGTTGTTTTTCAAGCTGTCAAATTAGTTTTTGCATCACGTGATCTAAAAAATGACATCGGAGGTAAAACAACATTGGTGACTGATGACTGATGGATAACTTTCGAGCTTTTACTCTTGATACTGTTAGATATTTTGTGAATTTATATCCTTGGTTCTATATGCCACCTACCGTGCAATTGCTTATATTCATGGACCAGATGTAATTTCGGCATTTTTGTTACCAATTGGTCAATTGTCAGAAGAGGCTCAGGAAGCTCAGAACAAAAATTTCAAAAAATATCGTGAAAAGTTCTCCAGGAAATGTTCTCGTGAAAAATGTAATGAGGATATTTTAAATTTTATGCTGATATCTTCTGACCCTTTCATCACTAGCTTCAGAAAGATTCCTAAAAAAATGTTAAAACCTTTTCGTTTCAGATGATAATTTCTCCTAATATTTCAGTAGCAGATTCAAGCATAGAGAGTGGAGATGATTCTTCTTCAGATTCTTTATAACTTCTTTGCAAAATATACTTCGCGCAAAATAGATTGCCTAACCTATTCCCAAGTATTTTTAAATTTATTTTTATATGATCATATAAATATATAATATATAATATATATAATATGATCATTACGATTACAGTGTTTTATAATTTGTATATGAAAGATATGTCAGAAAAGTGAATAGACAAAGGACAGTGTTGGAACAGAAGAACGCTAGTGGGTTCAGCCCCTGTGGGTCTGTGAGACATAATGTGCGGCCTGAAAGGATTAATTGGTCGACATCACCTGTGATGAGCATTTATATGTTTATTATTATTGTGATATTTACATTTACATATATGTGTAGGTAGACGATGGTAGTTTGATTTCCGATATGAGAAAGGGAAACAGTTTGACTGCGAACCAATCATGGGATTTTGATCCACTTGACCAAATTTGTCACAGTCTGGCGTCCATTTAACGTCTTTAAATGGGTTAAGGTTCCTTTCCTTTAATTCTGCTGAAACTGCGTGGAGGGTAATAGACCGATGCTAGGATACGACAAGAAACCCACCCTCACCGATTGTGCTGAGAGCAACTAATAACTGCTGCCGTGCCCAGGTCCGAACATCTAGGTTACCTGGTAAAGGTGTAACTAGAAGATCTTTAGGAAAAAGTAGGTTACACTTCCTGTTTCTCCAAACAAAGTCACAGATCCAGGCAAAGCAAATCTATGGCTATGTGTGGAACTTCTGTTTGAAAATCCTGAATGGCGTCCTGTTTTGAATAAATCCACTGGCTATCAACTCTTCTACCATTTCTAAAGTAACTTTCGATCACAAAAGCTTTTTGTTCTGTCGTGATTACCATATTTAATTTTCTTAAAAATAAAATCTTCAGAACTTGAAAATTCTATTTTTCATTTACCTTTGATACATTTCAAGAGTAATAATTCAAGACATGCGTGATTGATTTCACGGCATACTTTGAGGATGTTCACTTTATCTTACGTTACGTTAATGTTACTAGAAAAGGTGACCCTAAACCTCAATTAAATTAATTACTTGATTATATGCTTTATATAATTTTTTTAAATCAGTTTAGGTTTGCTTCTGTCTAGCTCCATAAGCTGTAAGGCTCAAGCAAAATATTTTGGTTTAAGAGCATATTAGACTTCATTGAGACGAGGCCACTCGCTGGCGTTGCTGACGCACCTTCATGTTCATCAGGGTACTTTTGTAATTGATAACGCTTGTTAACTTCCCTAATGAAATCTTACACATTAAGCCTCGCGATAACAACCTCTCCCAAATGACAAAATAAAAAAGACTAACGGGCGATATTAAATGTACACTTCTAAAAAAGTCCTTGGTCATTATTCATTTAAAGGCTCTCTATTAAGGACGATGCGATCTCTGCTAAGATGTTCAATTTATCGAGGAAACTGTAAATGTTGTTTCAAGAAGGAGTAGCATAATGGCCAATAAACCTAAGTGCTTGAAAGCTTACGGTTTTCCACCTTACGATTATTTAGATACATTATAATATAAGGGCCATTAGTTAAAGCCCTGAAATATTTAGTTAATTGCATAATTCACAAAATTTTTAAATTTTGACTATTTAAGTTTGATTAGGTTTTGGTTTTAGCTCTATTACGGAACCCTCAAAATTATTCAGTACAATGTCACAAACGGAAACTCAAAATTCACCGAGATTGGAAAGTGCGCAGAATTAACACTTTTAATAGTCATTTTCTACATATCTACATAAACAACGAGCTTACAAAAAAAAGATATGGACATATAAACATAAATGACCAAAATAGTGGAACAACAAAGGAAGAAAAAAAAAGACAAAAATAGGGTATCAGAAATTAATAGTAAACAGACAAATATGGAGATGGGACAAGAAAGGAAATAAACTAAACCCAAACAGAAAAAAACTGATAGATCGAGTGAACACGGACCGGAACAAAGGCGAGACGAAGGCAATGGACGTGGATAAGAAAAATTCCAACAAAAACACATAAGGTACAAAATGCACTCATAAAGAACAACTACATACAAGGAAAAATAGGAATACAATAGCGATCCAAACAAGAAATTTAATTTGGAAGTTGGAACATCAAGACCTTAAACGAGAAGGAAAAATTATTAATAGAAGAGATCTCAAAAATTGATAATATGAAACTAACAGAGACAAAGACAAGGTAAAGGAAATATACAACTGTCGAAAGGAGCTTTACTGGTCAGGAGTAGATGAAGACGGATACGCAAGGGCAGGATTTGGCTTAATTTTGAAAGAGAATAACACAAAATCAATAACACGAACGAACCAAACTAACGGAAGAATAATGTCAATAGAGATTAAAATAGAAGAACAATACACACTAATAGTAACATACGGACCAAACGAGGACGAAAGAAAAAAAGAAAAGAATAAATTTTACCATGAACTACAACATGAAATAGATAAAAGCAAACACAAAATAATTGTAATGGGAGACCTAAACGGAACAGTAGGAAGCCATAACCAAGGAGAAAATGGTGACTAGGAAAACATGGAGAAATGTTAAAAACACACACACGGAGAAAGAATATTAGACTTATGCATCGGAAACGAAAGTTGGCAAAACTTCAAGAAAAAAGAATACACAAAATAACGAGGGAAATGCAAAGCAGTAACGAAAAATCTATAATTGACTACTTCCTAATAGATAAGCATATATGGATGAAAATAAAGGACATCACATTGAGGAGAGGACCGGAAATAGAAGGAGACCACTACCTAGTGTCAATGGCAATTAAAGCAGAAAAAAAGAAAAAGTGAAGAGTTAAATAACCAAATACAAAATAAAATGCCATAGAATAGACTCATCAACACAGAAACAAAAGAAGCATTTCAAAAACTAATAGAGAAAAATCTTGAAGATATAAACCTAAAATCCAACATAGAGGAGCTATGGAAAATATTTAAGACTGCAGTCGAAAAAAGTTGCGGGATGACAAAAATAGTAAACAGGAACAATAAAAAAAACTTGGAACCTTAAGAAACATGAAGAAATCAAAACACAAAATACTAAAAACCATAAAAGATAAAAAGGACAAGTTATAACAGAGGAAGATGAAATCATGGAAAAATGGAGAGAATATTTTAAAGAACTGCTAGAAGGAAGAGATACAACGGAATCAAGAAACAACATAGATCAAACAACTATAACCTAACTACAGAAGCAGAAGAAACAAAAGAAATAACAACCACAGAATTGGAAGACGTGATTGGCAGAGCTGGGCAAACTACTTGAAAAAAGTAGTGGAGTATAACTACTAACTACTCTATCAAAAAAGTAGTTTAACTACTTGGTAGGTAAACTACTTCTTCAAAAAACTAGTTAAACTACTAAGTAGTTAGAAGTTAAATATTTAACCTAACCACTTTTTTAACTACAAACCAAACCAAATATGTACCGTTGTGGCTCAAAAAACCAGTGCCGTAGCCGTACTAAAATGATTAAAAAAAGGAACAAAAAACATCAAACAAAAAAATTCAATATAACATAATAATATATTTTTTTATTATTTAATCATTATTTTAAAGTTAACTGCCCACTGACTTAAATTTAAGTTCCAAAGTCGTCTATATTACTGCCAAGAACTTCATGTTGGTCATTTTGAACAGCTTTTAAGTTAATACGAGTAAGAGAAATAAAGGTAGTACCTAAATTTTTATTTTTTTACGATTTTTAATTTGTATAGGCTTACCATTTAAAAACTAATTAAGATACGGACCTCGGGTTTACCTTAAAATGTTTCTTTTTTGAAAACTCCCTAGCGTTGCCCCTCAAGGGAGTTGAAAAGTTAAATTACATAAAAAAGTAGATTTATTAACCAATAAGGTACACCTAAAATTTGGTGTCTCTATCTTCACTAATGGCAAAGATATTTGCCCATACTATACTTGTCGGATGACATATATATATATATATATATATATATATATATATATATATATATATATATATATATATATATATATATATATATATAGTGACCGGCAAAAAGTTCGCAACATATGGGAAAAATTTTTATTAGGTGAGTATTGGAAAAACTTTTCCGGGGGATCGGTTCTGCATGTCCGATAACCTAAAAATCGATTTTGACATACGTCACGTGACCACTGGTATAGCGTCAAATTAAAAAAAAAATTGTTAATTTACAAAAAGTGAGGTTAGTTGACGAGATATCAAAAAAAGTTATTTGAAAAAATTGCTTAGAATTAAATTCTAGGTCCTTGTGCAAAATTTTAAGATTTTATTTAAAAAAATTGGAAAACTCAATTTTTTTTAAATATTTTTTTATCGATTTACAAATTTCCAGTTTTTTTCGTTTAGATAGCTTGGCTAATGTAAAGCCCATGTATCTGGATGAAAATAAACGAATGTAGTAGTTTTTTCTACAATTGACAGGACAAAATTAAAAAAAAAACAGGGTTTCGCCGGACGCTAGCTGTTGCAATGATTTGTATCTAGCAGCAGTGTCAAAATTTTAGAGACATTTCAATGAGATTCCATTGAGAAAACCTTAATCGTCTTAAATATATCTGAAGTTCGACTTTTTGTAAAGTTAAGGGGAATAAAATAGATAATAAACAAAGAATTACCTGTTTATTTAATCGAAATTTCATAAACGAAAACCAATGTAAGAAAAACTTAAAAGTAGTCAAATTCTGTACTAACAACATAAAAAATCATTGTTTTTCCTTGGGTGCACAAAATTTAAAACTCAGTATGACCACCATTTCTCTCCATACATACTATTGTTCTCGAGCGCAACTCTCGATTAACATTTCGGAGCATTTTACGATTTATTTGCAATACACAATTTCTAATGACATTCTCTAAATTTTGTATATTCCTAAAGGGTCGATGTTTGTACACAGAGTTCTTTAGGTATCCCCACATAAAGAAATCTAACGGAGTCAGATCTGGTGATCTCGCAGGCCACGGATTTTCAGAAAACCGTCCTATCCACTGGTTTCCAAATTCTTGATCCAGCCATCTCTTCACCTCATTTGTGGAATGAATGCTAGCTCCGTCTTGTTGAAAGTATAAATTTCTTCTTTCGGCTAATGACAAATTGTCTAAAAAGTCAGATATCTCAGTTTGTAGAAATTCTAAATATCGTTCTGAATTTAAATTGTCTCTAAAGAAAAAAGGTCCCACTATTCTGAGGTTGAAAATTCCGCACCACACATTAACCTTAAAACTATATTGGTCTTTACTCTGAATTACAAAGTCTGGGTTTTCGGTGGCCCACCATCTACAGTTTTGTGAACTGACGGTTCCGTTAGAGGTAAATGTAGCTTCATCCGAGAAAAGAACGTTCTTTGGGAAATTAAAATCTTCCTCAATCATACCCTGGAACCAGGCACAAAAATCGAAGCGGGCGTCATAATCCCTATCTTTTAATACTTGTACAAATTTAGGTTTGTACGGATGAAATTTGTTTCTTTTTAATATCCTCCGCACAGATCTTTCGTGAATGTTAGTGATCTCCGATATTTGACTAACTGCTAATTGGGGTGTTTCTGTGATCGACAAACACACATCCAGAGAACCTTCGTCACCTGTTACCGGTTTTTCATGGGAAACTTTATACTGATTTTCTACCGATCCCGTTTCTTTAAATTTATTGACTAGACGAGATACTGTGGAATAATGGAGGGATTTATCGGGGTGCCTCTCATTAAAAATTGCTGCTGTTTCTCTATGGCTTTTGTAATTATCTCCAAAAATTAAAATAATTTCTATCTTTTCCTGAAGAAGTAGTGTGGGTGTCATTTTAAGGAATAAAATATTAATAAACTTATGTAAAATATCAAACTTAGTAAGATGCGAGACATAAACCAATGACATAGGTTGAAATCAAACAAATTATAATTTGTTTGACATTTTTCTGTTGTTTTTAACCTACTAGATTATTTGGTTGTTTTAATTTCAGAGCCTGCTTTGGTAGTTTTAAGTACAACTAAATAGACCTGGTTGTTAAATTTATGTGCGAAAAATCTTAATAAAATCTTGATACAGTCATTTCATTAGATTCAAACCATTGCAACAGCGAGCGTCCGGCGAACACCTATTTTTTCGATTTTGTCCTGTCAATTGTAGAATTGTAGATCTGACTCCGTTAGATTTTTTTATGTGGGGATACCTAAAGAACCCTGTGTACAAACATCGACCCTTTAGGAATATACAAAATTTAGAGAATGTCATTATAAATTGTGTATTGCAAATAAATCGTAAAATGCTCCGAAATGTTAATCGAGAGTTGCGCTCGAGAACAACAGTATGTATGGAGAGAAATGGTGGTCATACTGAGTTTTAAATTTTGTGCACCCAAGGAAAAACAATGATTTTTTGTGTTGTTAGTACAGAATTTGACTACTTTTAAGTTTTTCTTACATTGGTTTTCGTTTATAAAATTTCGATTAAATAAACAGGTAATTTTTTGTTTATTATCTATTTTAATCCCCTTAACTTTACAAAAAGTCGAACTTCAGATATATTTAAGACGATTAAGGTTTTCTCAATGTAATCTCATTGAAATGTCTCTAAAATTTTGACACTGCTGCTAGATACAAATCATTGCAACAGCTAGCGTCCGGCGAAACCCTGTTTTTTTTAATTTTGTCCTGTCAATTGTAGAAAAAACTACTACATTCGTTTATTTTCATCCAGATACATGGGCTTTACATTAGCCAAGCTATCTAAACGAAAAAAACCGGAAATTTGTAAATCGATAAAAAAATATTTAAAAAAAATTGAGTTTTCCAATTTTTTTAAATAAAATCTTAAAATTTTGCACAAGAACCTAGAATTTAATTCTAAGCAATTTTTTCAAATAACTTTTTTTGATATCTCGTCAACTAACCTCACTTTTTGTAAATTAACAATTTTTTTTTTAATTTGACGCTATACCAGTGGTCACGTGACGTATGTCAAAATCGATTTTTAGGTTATCGGACATGCAGAACCGATCCCCTGGGAAAGTTTTTCCGATACTCTCCTAATAAAAATTTTTCCCATATGTTGCGAACTTTTTGCCGGTCACTGTATATATATATTATATATATATATATATATATATATATATATATATATATATATATATATATATCTTTATTTTTCCTTGGTTTGTTTAAGTTCTTGCTAAGTGAAAAACATGTAGTTATTTTTATTACGTTTAGCTTTCTTTGTTTGTTTTAATTCTACTTTGTAAGACTTTATGTTTAATCCTTTATGATTAATCTGTTTAACCTTTATGATTAATCTCAAATAAAACAATTTATAAAGGGCGGTTAAACTTTGTTTGGTGCTACCGCCCCCCCCCCCAGAATTTTTTTTTATCTACGCCCTTGTTCTGGGCAGAAATCAAAAAATTCTTCTGGAAAGTAAATTCTACAACATGAACAATAAAAACACTAAAATGCAGTTATGTTCTTCAAGACAGCTTGTATTATTAAATAGTTACTAAATCACTTTAATAAAGAACAATCAAAATATCACAACGTGGCGCGAAGTCATGGCGACGTTGAAATCCTTAGCTTTGTTTCCCAATTCCATTATTTACCCTATTTGTAACTTAGTCTCAGTAAATACACTCACTTATAATAATTGGGTGTACTAATGATAATTAGACATCGTTATCGTTAAATAAATTGATTATCCTACCGAAAATTTTTCTAATTAACAAAAAAAGATGTAAAGAGTTCATATCGCTCCTCGTAACTTTTAACGATTTGAAATTGATTGCTGGCAATTTATTTTGCACGCCTTAACGTCACGTTTCTCCATCCGTTTCCAAAGCATCTTTGAAAATATCTGTCACCAGCACATTCCATTCATTACTCTTTTACATTGTTTTATGTTGGTGTCAGTAAAATTGTGTTTTTCGCATTATTACTCGGACGTTTGGCTATCTTTTTTAATTGGGTCTTCCCTTGGGTAGCTCCCATCGTACTCAAAGTATAATTAATGACCAAAATTAAATGCAAAAGCAATTTTTAAAATTAGGTTGATTAGGCTTTTTTAATTAAAAATCTAACGATTTTAGAGTTTGGTCATTTTTCTTCTTTTTAAGCTGATCTAATTAGATTTAAAGTTGGTTTAATAAAGCTGAATATTGTGGCCACTAAAATTTTTATTATAACACTCAAAGAAAATGATAGGTTAAATTAACCAAAAAGAGCATAACAAATCGCACCTCTCTACTTTTATATTAACTATGATCTATCTAATTCGAATTGAGAATGATGACAGAAACTAAGAAATCTATTATATTTCCTTTGACAGAAACCCATTTTACAATGACGAGATCACTTCGGTCTCTCTCTCTCTCTCATGTTCTTTCTCCCTCATTTTTTCTCTCTCTCTCTCTCTCTCTTTCTCTCTCGTCTTATTTCCCTCTCATACTTTCATTTTTGTGTTCCGAATTCATGATAACAGTGGCGTTTCCTTTATCAGCTGGCAGAATTGTGATGTTTTCTGCCATATTCCTCAAATCTTTAGACCATTCGATACACCCATGAATCCAATTCACGCGAGAGCTCGAAGAAAACAACTGACTACCTTTCGTAGATGTACATGTAATCAAAAATGAACGACTCGGTATTCAAGAAACCAGTTTACACCAATAGATACTTAAATGCCGAATCACATCACCACCCATCACAAATACAGGCAGTAGCAAACACACTGATCTCCAGATCCATCCGGTTCACGAACGGCAAAACAGACCTCAAGAGCTAGAAAAGATAACCGCTGCTCTAAAACAAAATGGATATACACAATTAGAAAAGCAATAGAACTGCAACAGCATCTAAGGCAGAAATAAAAGGAATACTCTGAAAGCAGACCAAAAATAATATTGCCATACATTAAAGGAACTACTGATAGGATTGATCGCATTCTTCGTAAGCATAATATACCCCCGGGAAAGAAAAGATGACTAATATTTCAAAGTTAATAACCAGCAATACTTCCACAAGCGAAGAAGGTGATTACCAGGAAAGAAAAGATGAATATTGTGATTACTAAAATATGTTCTGGTGTAAACTGTCCATGGAACTGACCCATAGGATGAATTCTTGTTCAATTGTTTTCTTCTGTCATCATTTTCAAATTAAATTGGATAGAATATGGAAAACAATAGTCAAATAAATTTTGTCACCATAAAAATTGTATTTTTATTTCAAGCAAACCATTTAGTTGGTTAAGTAAGTACCAACTTATTAGTACTTTATTTGTTTACACAGGCAAATAGTACTTCAGCAAATATAATATCTTTTAGAACAAATTGATTTGTCACTAAATGAAATAGGTGCCCTGGATTTCGTTAAAACTTATATATCGCTTGAATAGTTGGGAAATTCAAATATTTAAATTTCGCCAATATACAGTGGAAATAAATTTGTAAAAATTTATGTTATGAAAAATGACGACATTTCGTTACATTTTACTAACCCATACTTATATATTTTAGCCTATGGTTTTACGGTTTGCAAATATTAACCTACAGTAATTTTGGTAACTAAATTTTATTTAGATTTTAGTTGTGACACTATGTATTATATTTTATACTATTATTTCTATTATTCATCCATCATCTACATAGATTTGCGTACTGATGCAACAATTGATTTACTTCTATCAATAAGAAGACTAGATTATTATATAAGTATCTTTCCTATAAATTAAAAAATAAATTTACTATTTAAAAAACATGAGAGTCTAGAGCCTGATAGCCGGTATTCACAAAAAAGTGACTAAATAATGATCATTGGCATAAGTTAACATTTTCTTTCCGGTAAATTGATGATCAGCAATCTATTTCAGCCCATTTTTCAATTTCGCTTTCCAGTCCCGTTGTTTTGTTTCATCGGCATATTTAGGAAAATCTATCACCAACAGGTTGACATTTAGTACTTTCTAATATATCGTCGTAACATGCTTTATTGCCTTTTCACACTTTATTGGATCGAAAAACTTAACGTTTATGATGGATATTTTTTTTCTAAAAGAAAATTAGTAATACCTACTTTATTGTAAGAGAATGGGTAATCATATAAATAACAGGAACAAAAATAT
Organism: Philopedon plagiatum; assembly: GCA_963971165.1. Taxonomy (NCBI): domain Eukaryota; kingdom Metazoa; phylum Arthropoda; class Insecta; order Coleoptera; family Curculionidae; genus Philopedon; species Philopedon plagiatum. The sequence goes on along the minus strand of OZ020189.1, from coordinate 35,905,701 downwards.
AAAGTCTTTTAGCCTAATTCACAAAATTTAAAGTCTATTTTTAAATGCATTATTATGCATATTATAGGATTTTTAAATAAACTAAATTTTAAAACTGCCTGTTCTGGACACTGTTATGACCACATCGTAAATTGAATAGGGTCTTAGGCATTTCCAGATGTATTGTCAGAGACCAGCATGTAATAAGAAAAACATATTGTTTGCTAGTTCAGGTATTAAATAGACCGCATTATGATATGAAAGTACTGTGTAGATTAGATGATAATACTGATTGTGTTTATAAATATTGAAAATACCGAAAAGTTCTTAATGGGTGAAATATTTCCCAGAGTTGGATCTCGATGGCGATAAAGTTTTTTGTAAAGCTTGTGCTAAAAGTATTGTCTGTGAAAAAAAATTCCAAGTAGATCAATACGTAAATACAGCAGTGGTGGCGGCCGGCGAAATTTCAAAGTTGCATATCTCTGTTCCTACTTACAGGACCCGTACCAAATTTAGGGGTTTTACTAATGAGCCCACTGGGAATGTTTTGGTAAAGAAAAAATTCATTTTGTAATTTGCGAAAAAAAGTTGAATTTTTGCTCTGCCGACCCAGGGGAAAAAAATGAACACGTTTAGGTATCTTATTTATTATTTTTTCTACACAAATTGTATATCATTTTGTCGACAATTTTTAAATTTTGCGAGAAAATAATGTGTTAGGAGAAAGTTATAGTCATTTGAATTTTTTGTAAAATTATATTTTAGGCTTAAAAAAATTCAAATGACTATAACTTTCTACTAACACATTTTTTTCTCTTAAAATTTAAAAATTGTCGACAAAATGATATAAAATTTGTTTAGAGAAAATAATAAATAAGATACCTAAACGTGTTCATTTTTTTTCCCTGGGTCGGCAGAGCAAAAATTCAACTTTTTTTCGCAAATTACAAAATGAATTTTTTCTTTACCAAAACATTCCCAGTGGGCTCATTAGTAAAACCCCTAAATTTGGTACGGGAACAGCATTGCATAAAGCAAAGCTTCAAAAAATTAAATCAGGACCAGTGCTGCAGTCTGTTAAAACATCATTTTACAACAGTGGTGACAAAACAAAAAGCTACAAGGAGGGATTTAATCATGACTTGTGTAGAGCTTTGGTCGCAGTCAATATTCCTTTAAAAAAGCTACAAAATCAACAACTAAGGGAATTTTTGCCAAAATACTGTAAAATAAGACTACTGCTACTGTAAAATAAGACAAACATTATATGTTACTCTAAAAAAAAATGAGGGATTTAAATATTTAATGGAACTGGTAAATATTTTTGATTGATTGATTTGATGGTAAATTAACCGAAGAAGTTGTACCTCGGCCATGTACGTTAATACCAAAATAACAATATTTTCCGATTAAAATCAGTAGATGTTCAAAGGAGTTTTTTGGTGGCTAAACATATTTTTACGGACCTACCTAAGCAAAGCTTTTTAGTAGAACATTTTGAAAAGCGTTTAATTATAAACTCTTTTTATAATATATCAAATTAAAATTTCAGCCTAGCTATAACTGTATTATTGTTGTATCCTTTTAATTTAAAAATATATGCTGCTTATTGTCAAAATCAATTATTGTGTGTATTTTTATCTACTAACCCAAATATTTTTCATGTTTCGGTAAAATTGCTACATATTCTTGTTAAAAAAAATTATTTCTATTATATTTTTTAATTTAAAAATGAAAGTTATGCTTTAAAAATCAATTCTGTGTTTTTTTAAATTTTATAATTTCTATGCATTTTGCGTATTTAAGGTAAATTGTTGCATATTTTTGTAAAAAATGATGGATGTTTATGTGCATATGTTGATTACTGATTGATTATTTAGATGCATATAGTCCGCTCTCTATTCTTAATTATCAAAACACAGTGGTTTTAAATGTTACCAAATGTTCTTCCATTTTAAGAAGTGACATTAAAGATTTAAAAATTGATTCTTCTTTAAAAAAGATTTTACTTATCGCTTCCGATGATACTAAACTCACTTTCCTACAATAGCGGAATATAATATCAAACTCAATCAAGACTTGGACCATAATTTTTGTATTTACATTTAATTAATTCTGAATATATTTTAAAGTTGATTTTAAGGTTTTTATTCGTACATTTAAAAGAGAAAACTCTTCACTTCTTTTATCAAAGTCATTTTGCAGGAGATTGTGAACATCTCTGTTGCGTCTAAATCAATTTATAAGTAAATATGACGGTTCACGCAAAGATGTTTTTCAGCACTTGCATCTCTCAAATCTAAAAGTAATATAAAAATAAAGATTTTGGTACAATAACCTCTGTCATAAACATGTTTGGAAATATAATTTTAGAACAAAAATTTTCTGACAGAGTCCCTTAGTTTAATACATGATGTAGGCCTCTTTCTTTGACTGGCCGGTAGTGTTACCAACAAGATAATTCCTATATTCCTTACTAATTCTATATCTAATGGCATTATGACAATCTACTACGTTGTTGCCAAATGGCCAACTGGTCAAAGAATAGGGCATTATGTACTTAAATTCCTTAATTAGGTTACTAACATTGGCTCTTCCAATAAATAAAGAAGGCACCGCCACCGTGCTGGTATGGTGGAATAATGTAATGGAAAATGACCGCAATCGATATTCGGCTATTCGGTTGTACTACTGTTCGTCATACTACTAGCTCTTTGTATTATTGTATATTCTTTTTATTAGATGGATAACTACCTCCCTTACCTGAAATAATTTTAAAATATGCATCTTATCTATTAATTACCAAAACAAAACTGCTAACCAAGTAAATTAACAATGCTTTACAACTCGTGACCGTATAGAAAGCGCAACCACTAAATTCTCTTTAGTCCAATGCAACCGTGCACAAACTTTCTAACTAGATTAGGGATAATATCTAGCTTATGTATGGCTACCGAATGACGCCAAGAGCTTTTTTACACATTTTACAACTTTATATATGCTTTAAATTTAAAACTCTAACACCGAGCATAAAAGGGGATATTAAAAGCGATTTCGTCGTGTAACATTTATTAGTTATAGAAATATTCATAAATGTTTACGATACATATACGTATAAACAGATTTATATTTATATATGTAAGTTACATTTCCTTGCAAACAATTTAATAGTTTCATTATGGTGTAGTGTACTAGGGACCACAAGAAAAAATAGGAAATGGATAGATGATGGATATCATGGTATCGAAACATTTTTTCCAGCTTTAACAAACTACAGGTTTTTAATGGTATATCAAGTATGGATGTAGTTATGTCTTGTTACGTTAAACCAAGTATACTATCTTTCTGGTCAGTGCCTCTAAGCGATTTAATCGATAATTAGTCAACTGGGCATTTGTAATGCGATAACAAACATTTTAATACCATTTGCTAAAGGTGACTCTAAATGTCAATGAAATTTGTACTTCATAACGTCTGAAAGTAAGTTCTTTATATACAGGGCGTTATGAAATTCACTGCATATATTGGAATGGGTGACTCCTGGGGTAGTCTACAGACATATGCAATACTTTTTTTTTCTTAGATCGAATATTTTAAAATTTTTCAAAGATACCCTAAAACCCGCCCATATTCGTCGCACCTGGCTGAGCGAACACATGACGGAAAATTGCGCGCGAAAAACAACTGAATTTGTAGAAACGTTGCCAGACATATAAATCTTTAAAGAGAATTTATTTTCTGTTTTTAAGCGTAATTTAAGACAAAAAAAATAAACCGTTTCCTAAGAAAAACAAAAAACAAACACTGCGTAATCGATCCTTTTTGTCAGTAGCCTTAGTTTTAAGTAATATTAATGACACCCTATATTACGTTATTAATGAGATAAGCATTATTTCTACTAGCTAAAACTTTCTGTTAAGAAAAAGTTAAAAATCAAAAAGAAAAGCACTAACTGAGCACAGCTACATAGTATTTTCAAAGTATAACCAAAGTTCTTTCATTACAGCATTTGTCAAAAAAAAATGTTATTCTGTTTCACGCAGCACGTTCAGAAAGTTGTTATTCGTCCTTTTGTTAAGAAAATTATCCTAACTTACCGATTTTTGGGAAAATATCCCCTAAATGAGTTTTTCTAATGTCGAGATGCACCCGCAAACGTTACCATAATACGTTAATATTATTAGTTTTCAGTTTTCAACCCTATTAGGCTAATTTAAGAAACACTATAATAAAAGCACAAACTAGATAAAACTGAGCTAAAATATTAGTTAACAAGTGATCGACAAAGGCCATTTTCTAGGGAGTGAAAAGGAATTACATTAATATTTAAAACTAAATTCTAAAGAAAAAATATTGATAACATTCATTGTATGATTTTTATGCTGTTGTTGATGGTTAAGTGGACTGTAAAAACTTAAATATGGCGCACGCGCCATAGTGTCTTGAGGAAGTATTTGGCGCAAAAATTTAAAATATAATGCGTATTTGTATTGTTGTAGGGTAGTTTGAAACAAACAAAAATCATTTATAAATTGGTGGATACGCCGGAAAACTACTCTTATGCAACGATTATTATTATTTGCAGTTTTTTTTTTGGGTTGCCTATCTTTTGTTTACTCTAAAAGTAACAGAAACATTAGTTTTTGTTTTTAATAGGGCGGATAGTAATAAAAAAGCGTGGAATATTTGTGTTTAACTTTTTTAAATTTTAATTATTAGTTGAGTGCTCTTTTTCTCATTAATGGCTGTACTGTGTTGTTACTACTAAATATTTTAACCTAAAATATTTTCAAAAGAAGTGTATTTTAAAGAGATTTTACTACAAGTCAGACCTCGTTGTGCATCATTTGTAAGCTCGTGGTAGTTAAAAATGTTGTCATGTGTCACGCTTTATGTTTTTAAAGTTATTTTGTGGAGTTTTTGATTTTTTTGTCGGAAATGAGTGCGCTAGGCAAGTGTAAATACAATGATGCATTCCTTGTATCAAACGATCTTATTGAGTATTTTTACGTTATCTGGTACTAACATAGACTGTGAAAGACTCTGGCGAAATTTAAAGTTATTGGACAGATGAAAAAGTCGAATGACTGTTTCAACACTGGAAGAGGTTATGAAGGTAAAGTTTATAATTAATTTATGTTGGGATAGAATTTCGCTTAAAAATTAAGGACGATATAAATAAACCTGTTAATAAAAGTCAAATCTTCTGTTAAATATGATTAAAAATAGACAAATAAAAAAAGTACATGCTTAAGTGTTAGAATTTTTTTGTTTAATGCTAATTTTGAACTAAAATTTTTGTATAGGTACTCGTTTTCCTCCAAAAACTTCGGGTCGGCCTAGTTGAACAAAATTTTACTCTTGGTTTGAACAGCCATTCTCTGGATTTTTTGCGTTGTAGTATTTTACCTTTTTCAGATTGAATGTTTTAAAAGAGTAAGTATGTTTTCTTACTTTAAAGATAACAACAAAATTATTTTTTCAAGCCTGTTACATAGGAATATTTAATTTCTTTTTGAGGGACGATATCTACCTTTTTTATCGCGAAGCGCCATCTATGAATATTTGTATTCAGTTTGAATTCATACCAGCATTTATCGGTTTCAATATATGCAGTGAATTTCATAATACCCTGTAGAGAGTAAATGGCATCGTCAACCCGTTCGTTTGTATTGCACACACTGTGTGCCACACAATGTCGCAAACTTGCCCTATGTTTTACTATGTACACTATGTTTATTGATATTTTTACAAGTAAATGCAGAATAAACGACCAAAACTTTAGTAGTATCATTATTATTCCGATTTTAGCGAAAAAACTTGGTAGTGCATCTACTCGTTAGGTTTCTGCATGACCCAAAATAAATTCTAAAATATACCTATTTTAGTATATAAAAGCAACTTTTGCCTAATTAGAGCAAGTCCTTAAATTACCTGAAGTTCCGATACATATTTTCAAAAGTTCAGTTTTCCTAGCGTAATCCCATTGGAAATTTCATGCTTTGCGTTCGCTGGGGAAAAAGAAAATTTATTATTCGCACTTTTTAATTGGCCCGCTGCCAACAATAAAAACCTTCCGGGTATATATGTATCTGATCGACCTAGAAGAACCTCAATTATTTCGTTTTTAACATAACTATTATTTTATGAATGTTGAAAACAATACAAGTAAAATTAAGTATATCGTCTTTGATGCTTTGTAAAGGCTATGGAAAAGTTATTGCAATAAACAATAGGAAATTTCTCACAAAATTTTAGTAAACTAACAAAAAATGTTAATTTTAGTCACTTTTTATAGTTTCTACTGTCAAATTGCATTTAATGTTTATTAGTTTGTTGTATGTCTATTATTCCTTCAGAGAAAATATTAAAAAAGAAAATTTGAAAACATTTCTTCCTACTATGTCAATTTTTCTGTTACCCTCTAGAATGGAAACTATATGCAAATGAGCATATAAATCGTCGGTACACTGCCAAAACCCAAGCAAATCCGTGAATGTACAAAATCGACTCTACCTATCTACGTTTCTAAGCGGGTAGAAGTCAGTAGTTTTCAGCGCCAAAACCATGGATACATCGGTTGAATTAGTAAGATCTACAAATTCATCAAAACAGAGTAAATTCGGTAATAATCTAATTTTTTAAATTTAAATATCTCTACGTGGTTTTGCCATTGTACCGACTTACATGGAAATGACATATTTAAAAAACTTTTAAGAATGGTAATAATAACACCGGCACACAAAAAACAAGTGGTCTGTACATTTGACCAGACCCATCTATCTATATGTATTTTGATGCGCTGAATCCAAATGCGAAGCCCGTTTGGCCCGTACACCCTCCAAATTTTGAGTAAATTGCGAAAAAAAGCTGAGAGTGGCTAAAAATTGCGAAAAATTGCAGTTATGAATATGAAGAAAATTTTATTGAACTAGGCCAAGTATGTTTTTGATGCGCTGAATCCAAATTCAGAATCTTTTAATCTCGATCATTCATATATTTATCAAAAATCGTAAAAAATAGCAATGAGTAGCAGAAAATAACAAAAAATAGTATTGTTCTTACGTATCAATGAGGACTTTTATTACGTATGTGGGAATGATTTCTTGTAATATTATACTCTACAGAAGCCAAGATACCCACTAATGTAGAGTTGAAGTCGTTTGATGACGACGCCTGCGGGCCTGTTTTCTCACCCTGACCAGACGCAGATACTGGGGTTCCGAATCCCTGCATCGTAAAGCACTTATCGCTTGTGCCTGCCATGACGGCATACAAACCGTTAACCCAGGGACTGCCAGACGGTTCTGTTGCCAATCGTGGAGGTGCCCTGGTTACAGGCACAAGCAATCAGTCCTCCGAAGTTGAATTGCTATTTCTAGCTATTTTTAACAGTTTTTCGCATTTTACTCAAAATTTGGAGGCTGTACGGGCCAAATGGGTCACGTCAACGTGAACCCAACCTGGGCAACAGAACGGTCTGGCAGAGTCCCTGGGTTAACGGTGTGTATGCCGTCATGGCAGGCACAAGCGATAAGTGCTTTACGATGCAGGGATTCGGAACCCCATTATAGGCGTCTGGTCAGGGTGAGAAAGCAGGCCCGCAAGCGCCGTCATCAAGCGACGTGCGAGTAACGAGTGGTCCATACTTTCTCATATTAGATAAAAAAATTGCTATTAAATTAAAATACCTACATATTTTTGGTAAAATGCGTCTGTGGAATTAAAAATACTTTGGATTATTTAAAACTAATAAAAAATGAGATGTCAAGACAATATTTAAGCTTGGTAATCCCGGCTAGATCATTTGTTTCTTCTTTATAATATTAGAGCTTATGACGTCAGGCTCTTTAGAAGCATCGGATACGGGGGTGGTTTAAAGCATTTTTTAAAGTAAAAAAGTGTGCGATTTGAGGGGAAAAAGTATTGTCTGTAGACTACGCCATCTGTCACTCATTCAAATATATGCAGTGATTTTTATAACACCCTTTATACAGCTTTAAAATTTCACCAAACGCCACTGCGAACATTCGTCCTAAAAGAAAGTAAACATTCTAAATAATTTAAACCAAATTTAAACATTGCGGTGTAAATATGCAAGCTTTGTTATGTGACCCAATCGAGATTCTTTATAGTCCTTGCAACAACTTCACTTTAATGGGTACCGGAATTTTCTTACGTCATCTAAATCAGCCTAAAGTTTATGACGTTGTAAATTATACTGTAACTGAAATCAACTGTTTCATAAGATTTTCTAATTTAAAAGTCAGCGGACGCTGCAGAAATTACAATAAATTACCCCAAATGCTATTCGCTTTTCTTAAAACAACGCGACTTTTGTTCACAATTATGTGGATGGCCAAAAATTCAGTAAACTAATATTATTTTATAATAAGGCCGTAAACTGATGATCCATTAGGCAGTTGTAAGGTTTTTCAGGTTTGTCAGGTTTGCTCATAACAAACCTGATTACGAATCTAGTCGTGAAATTTCCATAACCCGTCAAGTTTCTGAAAAAAAATGTAGAAATACCGGCGAAAAATAGCTCTTGTGCCCTATTTTAAACCATTACTATTTTCGAATGGGAAGTGCTAGAGAGGTCTACGATAGCTCAAATTGAAAGGTAATACTCCTAGTTCCGAATACAAATGCAAAAATTCTAGAAGTCAATGATGTTGACTGATACGCGAATTTGTTTTATTTTTGATTTAACCAAAAGTAGGCCCCAATATCGCCTTTTTGGGTCTTTTGGGTTAAAAATATCCCGAAAATCTACTATAGCTAAATTATGTGGCTGGATTTGGTTCCAGCGCAAAATGTTGTATCAGCTCAAAACAAAAGGCCTGCGTTCATAATTTAGAAATTTCGCCTTTTCAATCCGCCATCTTAGATTCCCTGGGTTTGATTGGGTTTGCTCATTCGTATAGGAAACTCGGAATCTTGTTATTCAATTTAAGCCATCGTAGATCGCTCTAGAATGTACCATCGTGCCGATAAAAAACTAGGACAGGAAAATTTCCTTTCTTCTCCTAAATCCAAATCCAACATTATCTACTGTCGATCATGGTATCAGTAAAATTTCATATGAAAATTTTACATGTCAATATATTGGTCACTTTATCATTAACTTGTCAAGCACATTTTTCTCTAAAAATATGCCAAAATTAACCCCCCAGTAAAAGGCTATGATATACAGTTGGTTGCGAGATGGTGCTTTTATTAGGGATATTGCTGACGAACTGGCAGTCAACAAGAATATCGTTCTGTTGACAAAACAAAAAATTGCAAGGCATGGGACTATTATTAGAAAAGCAGGTTCAGGTCCCCCTAAAATTTCTACTGAAGGTCAAGATAGATTTAGATTAGATTTAATTAACTAAGGGAGCATCTATTCCAAAGTGCACTAAAGGCGAAATAAGAGACGAACTTTCCAGGTTCTGCCAATACTGCTAGAGACAGGGTTCGAAATTCCGATATATTTTACGAAGTCGTTGTGCTGCTAATAAAATATTTTTAACGCAAAGAAATAAACAGGGCAGGTTCGAATTTGCACATGAATATTTAAATCATCCACGACCACAAAACCAACCGAAGTGAGCATTTCTCTATAAATGTTTAATTTAATTTAAAGCATAAAAGAAAAATGGAATTTAATAAAAAAATTTACTACCATTCCCGAAAATGAATTTATTGAAGCAACAAACCTTTGTCTAAAATCTACTTTCTTTCAATACAACAACCAATTTTATTCCCAAATTTATGGAGTATTGGATTAACGCTAGAGGGCCAGGAGTTTGCCAGATCGTGGAAGAAAGACTAACTGCAGCGTTAATATACTAAATGGAGTGATGATACCATCGATAAACGCTGTATATGGTCAAAATTTTACATTTCAACATGATAGTGCTCCAATATACACAGCACGCATTGTGCAAAATTTTTTCCGAGAAAATAATAATGCAGTTCTCCCTGGCCTTCAAAGGGTCCCGATTTGAACTCGATCGAAATCATTTGGGGTGAAATGGTCAAATCCATGTATACACATGATTTTCGAATAAGAAACAGGGATGAATTATGCTACAGGATAAATCAAGCTTGGGATGAAGATGTGTGAGAAAACTCGTGTAGATGTTAAGTTATATAATTATACGATTCCAAATCGTTTCAATAATTTATTAAATGTGCAAATATCTGGTAAGTACCATCAGAGAAAGTGGCACCATTATTCGTTTACAAAACACAGTAGCGGCTCGCCGGGTGAAGCAAACTTTCGCCTAAAATATTGTAGTAAAAATTATAAACACTAAACTCAATCATTTCATTAAATTGTCTCCTATGGTACTGTGATTATTATTAATTGCATCTTATTTGCATTTACATTTCACAATTTACTATAACAAGATATCTTGAAAATTCCGCGCTTCAACCCAGTTGTTTTTAGTCGCGCCGCCGGCACACTATGTGAGTGAAGCAGAATTCAACGCTACTGTGAATTTGGCTGCTCGGTACGCCCGATGGAGTCCTTGTTCGTCTCGAGCATTGGCGTTCGAGTCGCGTGGGAGAGGTCACTCACCCCGTCATGAAGCAAAAATGTTAGTTCAATACTGTAACCTCGCAAGATTCAGTTTAATTCTGCGTTTTTAGAGCAACGTCGGCTTTTCGCGATTATATTTTTGAATTGACGCGTGCAGAATGTTTCCGCAGTATGATCCTGTTTGTGTGTTTTTATTTGATTTAATAATTTATAATACAAAAAACAATAAATTATTCGACAATGATGAATGCACCGTAAACATTTTTTCAGCGGCGCTTTTCACCTCACCAGTTTACGTTTTACTTCACTGTTACAAATGACCACGAGCCGCCACTGAAATAACATAAATTATGCAGAAAAAGTAATTTTGTTTAGTTTTGTGATCTATCAATTAAATACGAAATTCAAGAACAAGTTATATTTAATAATTTTATTGATTATATGTTCAAGAATAAATAATCAATATTTAGTAATAAATATTTAACCATCAATCCGATTTATAAAGAGGATTTAATACTATACAGCATATTATTGCAAAAATACATTTACGTAGTAATATCATTATTTTGGATTTATTATAAATAATTATAATGTTATCCATATTTTTTAACGTAAAAACGCATAACAAATCTTCATTTTTACGCATCTTTTATTCGGATCCTTTTATTATTTTTTTCAAATAAGATGCTCAAGATGTTAAACAAAATTTATTGGCCAAATATATAAAATCTTTTTATATTCAAATATCGTAGCCGCGTAAAGGTTAATATAGGTTGGAAAAGTTAGAATATCAAAGGGTCGGGCCTATTTAGGTTAAAGATAAAATAAGAGACTTATGGTTTTTATACCAGGTGATTTTCCTATTGGGTGTCAAAATTTCAAATTTTATAGCGTTTTGCATGACGTGTAAACAGTCATCAATAAATTTGGTATTAGATCCTTTGAGAAAGATACGGGAGTTTTGTGTAGTTTATTCCTAAACGCTTCGTTTCCTAGATACTGGGTGATAAAAATAGTATGTGGAATAACGATCCAATATATTAAATTTAATTCACTGAAATTAAAAAGCTCATTAAAAATTTAATCTGGCTTTAGGTCATGTTTGTCAAATATCAACCAAATAGTACAAGATATTAAAGTAATCCAAGATACCAAGAAGTTAAGGAATGAAAGAGGAACGTTGTGTTTTTACTAAATACCAGCGTCTCCGTAAAAAAAAATGGGGGAAGGGGGGTAAATTGATCATGACCCTTAAAAACACTTTTAAAATGGCAATAGGAATATTCCATAGGTACTCCAGGAAGTATTGTATGGAAAACGTTTAACCCTTTAACCCCCCGGCATTTTTATTAAATTTCGACAATTTGCTTATAAAATCTCTTAGCAAGAAAGACATAAACTTGTTAAGGCTTATCTATTTAACAGTTCAGCGAGATTTGATGATGCGAGGCACGGCCATACTGATTCACGGAAATCCCAAAACGGCCATTAATGGGAAAAAACAAAGTTCTTTATTGTTATTTAAATGCCTTGCTATGTTATGTAAATTAGGGCAGGCAACCAAACATTATATAATTAGAAAGCTGTGAAAAATATTTGTTATTCAGTTGTTTCCTGTCAAGCGACGAACATTAAAAGTGCGTCGTGCGTGTGTTTAGAGTACCAAGATATAAAATTATCAAGTGTGGTGATTAGTTATGTTTTTAGAAATCGATAGGCCAAATACATCCAAACTGGATATTATTATTAATCATCCAGATGAGTCTCTAAATAAAATGTATTTATTGTATTTTGTGATTCTTTAGACATTTTCAGATGGCTTTGGTTATGGTTGCGGTTGACATTTAAACAATGGGTTAAACATCATTTGTCAACCAATCGGTTGACAAATGAAGTGTAACCCATTGTTTAAATGTCAACCGCCACCATGACCAAAGCCATCTGAAATCTAGTTTTGGTATAAGAGTATCTAACATAAATTATTTACCTACTTTTAAAAGGCTATATTTGCGAGGGACAAAAATAAAAGTTGCCTTATCTTAATTCGGTTAATGTTGGCCAGGGTTATTTTTGACCTGAAACAGTATCGAGTATGTACTTCAATGGCACGTTTATAGATTTTGCGGAAACTTGTGCACTTTTAAAAATATTGGGTCTAAGTGTCCCAGTTTAATAAGTATACAGTGACAGGCATAAATTGTGCGACATACATATTATGGGAAAAATTTATATTATTAAATTGAGAAAAAATCAACTTGGCCATTTATGCCTGCATAACTTGAAACCCAAAAATGATTCTGTGATGCCGATTGTCATTTGTCATTTGGCAGGAAATTTAAATTTTTTGGGGTTGTTCAATTTGAAATAACATTTTCACTATTATTACAAAATAGTGTAACTTTTGGATATACATATCCAAAAAATTTAAATTTCCCGCCATAACAAACCACCGTCGGCATCACAGAATCGTTTTTTGGTTTTCAAGTGATGCAGAGATAAATGACAAAGTCGATTTTTTCTAAACCTAATAATAAAATTTTTATCCATATATCGCACACTGTCTGTCACTGTATTTTTCAGTTATGTTATAAAACTATTGTCCTTCGACGTGCCGTACATATTATTTTCGTGTAGTTTATTGGCAATATTTACATTTTAAAGTAATATTTATTTTGTTACAGAAACTATGAGATCCGTAGTCACAATTAGAGAAATATTTGAGATATGTACATCTATCAAGGGCAGTGTACATGGACGAGCTGAAGCTGTAAAAAAGAAAGTACTTATTATTCTTACCAGAGAAGGTGGTAACCAAGATTTTGAAGAAAAAATTCGGCTCATTTGTAAAAATATAGCAGAGAGAGTGTGACAGACATAAATAGCGGTTTTTAACAGAAAACGAGGTTTGGCTCGAAGGAGAAACCGAGTATACTTGGGATAAAAATATTCCAGAACGAACACAACCTTACTTAAGAAGGGGTCGTCCTAAAATATTATTTGCAACAAGCAGTTAACGGAGCAAACGAAGAAAAATTTCGCAACTAGAAAGCCACTCTAAAGAAATGCAGTTAGTAAAAACTACAGAAAGAAAATTAAGACGTAGCGGATTACAAGATGCTGCATTCTCGCTGAAAGAAGTTACTCAAACAACACCAACAAGAGTCAAAAAAATTAGAAAATTTTGGGAAAAAAATCAATAAATCCCTACAATGAAGACGACGCATTATCATTAATTGTGGAAACAAATTTAACGAAACCGCGGTACATGAAAAATCGCCTGCAAGCCAAAAACAGGAATTTTATGTTCAGATTCACTAAGAAGGTTTAAATTAAGATCTTATAGTCGATCAGTTGTGTTTTGACAGGTTTTTGTCCTGTCATTGTTAATAAGTCGTCATTAAAAGCCTATGAATTATTCTGATATTTTTTTGATTTGCTTTGTTTCCAAATTATTTTCATCTTGGAACGAGTTGCTGTAATGAATTTAGTTCTATAATTGTCGAAACTACGTACTAAAATTGACCTTTTCTTTGTTTATTTGCGAAAAAGCTCTGAAATAAATTCATAGTGTAAAACTTAGTTGTCTTATTCTTACACTTGTCAGTTTAAAACTTTTGGTTGTCAAATTAGACCGGACTAGCACTGGAGAATCTGGCTGTTATATTTACCCGATTTATCATAAGGTCTTACTTTCGAAAGAAAGATGTTACCCACCACTTCAGTATTGTAATATTAGTGAGTCGTCAATGGAGATTACGTTACAAACACTTTTAAATCATACTGCATCGCGAATAATACAATCCATCGCAAATGTTCAAGCGTTGACAACCGAGGAACTCCAAAATCTGGAAATGTTGACAAATGTTGCTTTGAGGTCACAACATTTCTGGGCCTTTTGCCACTATTATTTCATCGGTCACCATACTATAAAAAAGATTTAGTTACAGAGAGAAAAAATGATATTATTGTCCTTATATTATATTTATTATTTATTAGTTATTATATCTCTTATGTGTGGGTTTATTTCAAATTATTTAAAAATACATTCGTAGTTTGAAGCTTCCCTTGTTAATTTTTCCTTACACCTATTGTATTTTCCGTTTTGTCTTGAATAGTGACCCAAAACAATTAGCTCATTAGCAAAAGTTACAGGCGGTCAAGAGGCCCTTATCAAATAATATGCGTAGGGTCCGAAATATGTAAGCCCGCCACTGTATGCACGGCCTTGCCCGTCTGCATGCCAGACGTGATTATTGTCAAGTGTGTTCAAAACATAAGACTTGACTTTTTGTAATCATTTTCATGTCTACATCGCTTTAGTAAATCAGTCCCGGGCTCTCAGTTTATATAACCTTTAAGAATTCTATTCGCTTTTGTTGTTTGACATTTAAATATAGATTACTTAGTGAATTACTAGTATATGGTTGTAATAATTTCACACAGTGTTTTATAGACGATATATAGAAAACTTTTTTATTATTACTTTTCCAGAAAAAAGTTATTATTTATAAAAGTTCTGTTTTATAAGAAAATAATATTAAATTGTTCAAAGTTGACAGAGCATATACAGGGTGATTGATCAGACATTAAAACATTAAAAATTGACCCTAGCGAGAACTTCTCCGAACTTTTGTTTTGAATAAAAATACTACTTGGAATAAAAAAAATATTATCCAAGTCTACAGTCATGGCCTCTTATTTACACAGAACCTTTGTTAATATTTTTTAGGTTTTTTTTTTAAGAATTAACAATTTTAAATTTGATTTTGCTTACGTCCTACTATAAACTGACTTTAAGTAAGAGAAATGTCATTGCAAGCTACAATAATAAGTATACTATCAGCATACATACAGGGAGAGTGGAAAAAATAACAAAACCTTTTTGTATTAGTGTTACGGCATATTTAAATGTAATTTTAATTCTAAACAACTTTTCTTTATAAAAGTTTGTGATATTCTCAAAAATAAAAGTACTATTGTGGCAGATATTTCCTGACAAAACCCGTACATGACTGATATATTTGATGTTTTTTTAAATAGGTCATGCAAAACTTTTATAAAGAATAACTTTTTTTCGTAAAACTAGCAATAAAAAAGTTATCCATATGTCGCCAACTTAAGTAGACACACTGTATACACAGGAATATTTTTTAAAACCTGACATAGGCTAACCTATTTATTTAAAGGGTTAGACCTATAATAGTTTCAAAAGCGAAGTTTTAGAGAATAGTCCAACTAAGAAAAATGTGAAAACAAATTTCCCCAGTGTTGCCAGTTTGTAAGTTATTTTAGAAAAACATATTTTTAAATGGCAACAATGCATTTTTTGTCCAATTTTGATACATCTCGTAATTCTAAAAAAAACACAAAGAGTAAAAATTTTTGATTAGAATATGTTACAAGCTATGTACATACATTAACCCATTTTTCCAGTACTTAAGCGCTCCCACGGGACTGACGTTATTACTAAGGGACAGACGTTCGACCGCAATAAATAAAAAAATATATAATGGCTTTGTAAATAAAATTTTAAACATCCCTTAAGGCAGAAAAAAAAATCTAAAACTTTTTCTTTTAAGAGAAATTTGATTATTATTATTTCAACTCGTTTCAGGTTATTTCTTTAAAAACAGGATTCTAAAAAATAATAAAAACTTTCTTTAGTATGTCTCGAATCGAATGTTAGAATCCAATCTAATACCATTGAATTACCTATATCCAAATTTAATGCTAATACTTTGAAATTTTTGTTTATTATTTAATAATTTTGTTCCGTACCTAAAACAAATATACGATTTTCATTAAACGATTTAAGGCTAATTAGCTTACTGCCTGTACTAAGTAAAATATTAGAAAAAGTCACATACCAATAACTATTTAAATATGCAAATGACTGTGGCGTCACCACAACCAATCTAGTTTTCGACCGGGGCATGGTACGGGACTATCTTTATTAAATATTAATTATCTAATTATCAGGGGGACTGGTATTAATATTGTTGGACTATTCGGGAGCATTCGATTGTGTTGATCATGATTTAATCCAGGTTATGCTACATTATTTTGGACTAAATGATCGAGCGCTTTCTTTCTTTGAGAGTTTTTTGGGGAACAGCCAACAAAGTTTGTTCTGAAGTATCGGATATAGGGAATGTTACCTCGGGAGTGCCACAGGGCTCCATATTGGGCCCTTTATTATTTGTTTTGGATATTTTTGATACAAGCTTGGGGACAAATTACTTACAGGTTTTTTGCTATGCAGACGATGCTTTCATATACATATATACTTTTAACCCGTTTTATTATAATAATATTGAAACTGATATTAAATCAGATATAAATGATACATTTACTTACAGTAGCAAACATAATCTTAAACTAAATGCTGTAAAAATACAAGTCTTGTTGTTTGCTCTAAAAAACTACACTGAATTTCTAAAAATTACATCAAAATCAATGGTCAACGACTGGAGTTTTCCGATAGTATCAGACATTTGGTCATCATATTCGAAACATCAATTAGATTTATCAATCATATATCAAGTTTAAGTGAAAAGTCATATATAGCCTTAAAAGTCCTTTATTCAAATAAGCACGTGCGTAAAAAACTGTGCGAATCCTACATATTCTCCTCTAGCACTCTCCATACTGTATAATGTTGTTAAACAACATTATATAGTACAACACAGCTTAAAACAGGATGATTTAATATCGTTTGAAATAAATTCAAAATACCTAATTGTTGTAGATTTATTTATGGCTTAAAAACTACAATCATTTACCAAAAAAAATAAGTACTTTAAAGTGGCTAAAAATTCAATATTTACTATATCAATATTTGTTTCTAATTTTCATTCATATATAAATTGTTAAAAACGCCAGTTTCAATCTATCTTTACAATTAAAAACCATTTCTCAATCAACTTTATAACTCATAACGTTTCTATAAGATCAAATTATATCAGCGATGTTTCACATTTTAATAGTGTAAAATTATATAACAATTTCCATTAATCTTTTAGCATGGCGATTCGATTGCTTCGTTCCGTAAAAGAACTAAAATGTTACTTTTTAATAAACAAAATCTTAATCAGTGATGTCCCAATCCAGCATGTCATCTATGACAGTTGTGTTCATCTTCAAACCTATTTAAATGAGATAGTCACTTTCATCCTATTAAAATATGCTTCAAGAGAGAGGAAGAATTGAAATCGTTATGATGTTTGGCTGGAAAGATCGCCAAAAGCGTCTTGACGAAGTTTGCAAACTTTTTAATAACACAATCTAGGGCGACAAGCA
This sequence comes from Philopedon plagiatum, assembly GCA_963971165.1. Taxonomy (NCBI): domain Eukaryota; kingdom Metazoa; phylum Arthropoda; class Insecta; order Coleoptera; family Curculionidae; genus Philopedon; species Philopedon plagiatum. The sequence goes on along the minus strand of OZ020189.1, from coordinate 35,887,886 downwards.
ATTATTACAAAATGTACGGTTAGCAAAATTGTTTAAAAAATCCAATGAACATGGCTGTGTAAAAGATCTGCCCAGGACAGGTAGACCAAAACTAGATGATAATGTTAAATTCGATGTTTTGCTCAGTTATATAGAAAATCCACATTTACCAACCCGTCAAGTGGCATTACATTTAAACGTTTGTCAATCTCGGTAAAAAATATACTGCACAAAAAGAATTATTCATACAGAATAATACATGAATTAAACGAAGACGACTATGACTAGGGTTGCACACCTTTTTAGAATTGGAAAAAAGGACATGAGTTTGCTTTTGGGGAAACTACACAAGCGTGTCCAAGGGGAGGGGGTAGCAGGGTCCCGTGTCCCTGCTATAAAGCAAACAGGCAACAAATCAAATACGGAAATATCAAAGACATACCTATATCACGTATACCAACAAAAAAATAATAATAAATGTAACCAAAACCTATTTTATTTTTCAATTTGCGGCACTATCGCCACTTGACAACCGTCCCCACTGCACTACTCTACTCTCTGTCTTGATTACGTCAAACTATTATTACATTACGCTTTCAAATAAATAGCGGCGCTGTTCAGTAGTTTAGTAAGTCTACAGCGGCTGAACGTAGCTTCAGTAAGTTATCGACCATTAAAAACCGTTTTCGAGGTACTATTGGTGATGAAAAGCTAGCTGCACTAGCAATATTACATATCGGACGTGACGTTTGTGAAGCAATTATTTACATAGACGAAATTGCTGATAATTTTAAATATGTAAAATCGAGACGTTTACAATTTTAGTTTTGTATTTCCTTTATGTTTATAATTATTCATTACTTTAACATGCCGTTTACTTTTTCTTTGCTTGCTTACTTGCTTAGGTTTAAAGGCGTTATACTTTTAAGTTTGTTTCTGGTTCCTAATAAAATTTTGCGAAACATAGAGGAGCCAGTGGCGGTTGGTAAAATTTTAAAGCTGTATATCTCTGTTGCTACTTACGGGACCCATGCCAAGTTCAGGTTTTTTAATAGTGGGCCTACTAGGAATGTTTTGGTAAAGAAAAGAAATATATTTTGTAATTTACGAAAAACAGTTGAATTTTTGCGGAGTCCCCCTAGGAAAAAATTAACACGTTTATGTATTTTATTTATTATTTTTTCTAAACCAATTTTACATCATTTTGTCGAAAATTTTTAAATTAGAGGAAAAATGTGCTAGTAGGAAGTAATAGTCATTTGAATTTGTTTAAACCTAAAAATATATATATATATATATATATATATATATATATATATATATATATATATATATATCTATATATATATAGGTATATATTTTTTTAAATTTAAATGACTATAACATTCTACTAACACATTTTTTTCTCTTCAAATTTAAAAAGTTTCGACATAGTTATGTAAAATTTGTTTAGAAAAAATAATAAATAAAATACCTAAACGTGTTCATTTCTTTCCCGGAGAGGGCTCCGCACAAATTCAACTTTTTTCGCAAATTACAAAATATTTTATTTCTTTACAAAAATTTTCCTAGTACCCACTATCAAAATCCCTGAACTTGGCATCGGTCCCGCAAGTAGCAACAGAAATATATAACTTTAAAATTTCACCAGCCGCCACTGAGTAGTTTTTTTCTACACCTAAACCTGCCTATCTAAATGGCCCTAAACATGCCACTGGGAAAGTAATACTTGTACATATATATTTTTTTAAATATTTAGTTTTCAATCTCAATATATTTTTTTCATTTCATTTTGCAGCTTGTAACATTTTTGGTCATTCTTTATCGTACGATAATTCGTTATACGTCTCCTTAAAATTAATGGTAAAATCGAAATTCAGCTTTATTTAAATCAACTCTACGCACCTGTTTCTTTCATCTCGTCATTTAATGCCAAAAATAGACAAATTCGCTCTTCAATTGTAGGTTGTGGTTATGGTTTTGTTCTCTTCTCTCTTTTTGATGATTGGGTTGATGGACTTCAGGCGAAAGGCAACATTCTGATATTTATCAGGTAAAGATTTAAAATCGATTTTTAATTTTAAAAATTATTTTAACTGCGAATATACGCCAGCAAGGTCGTCTGAAAATTAGTTTTAGCATTGGGAAGGACATTTTAAGCTAAAAATGATTAAAGGACAAAACTCCTTAAAAAAGGACTGCCCTTCCCAGAAGAGAACAGGTGGCAACCCTGACTGCCGTCTACAGTTTTGTAAAATTATACAAGAACGGTGCCACTGGATCCGTTTTTTTTGTGCAAATGATTTGTTTCCGGACGAATCTACCTTTTTTCTCAACGGTACTGTCAAAAGGCAAAACTGTAGGTACTGGTCCACAGAGAATCCCCATTGGGCTCATACGAAACATCCTGAAAAAGTCAGCGGCTGGAATATTTCAACACAGAATTATATTTAGTTACCTATTTTTTTGACGTAAATGCGACCGGCGAAATGTATATTGGACAAACAAACTCTTAAACTATAAACCAGAAAATTTGAGTAGTACCCAAGATATACATATATCATTGATAGTACAATATGTGTGATAGATTTTGCCTTTTAAGAATTGTATTTTTTTGTATACATTCATAATAAAGACATTATTTATTTAAATTTTTCCTAAGCAACGCAACAGGATGACTCACTTTTGGGGCAATCACCCGGCTTTCTAGATAATTCCCGCGGAACCGGGTTTATTTTTTCAATTTACTCGGATTTTGTCCCATTTGATTTCATTAGAGTTTATTTAAATATATATTAGAGTTTTTATGTTTTACAAGAAGCTCTAGGCAAAACATTTATAGTAAAAAAGTTTTAAATTTAAATGCTTTTTGCGTTTTATTTTTATATGAACAACCATTGGTATAAAGTAGAAAACAACGTTATCATTAATTATTAAATTACATTGATTCAAAACGTTGTAATAAACCACACAGTAATAAAATTTCTACAGGACTTTTTTAATTAAAAATCTATTACGCGCACGTCTTCGGGCTAAACAGGAGCTTCATTAAAAATTTAAATCACAATGGAGCTTATGTGGGATATGGCCTTTTTTCTGTAAAAATTAATATTTAGAGAACGCAAAATTATAATCTTTTTTTACAATATAACACGATTTTTTATTATTTTTTCTAAACAAATTTTACATCATTTTGTTGATAGTTCTTAAATTTTAAGAGAAAAAAATGTGGTAATTGAAAGTTGTAGTCATTTGAATTTTTTTTGACTATAACTTTCTATTAACACATTTTTTTCTTAAAATTTAAGAATTGTCGATAAAATGATGTAAAATTTGTTTAGAAAAAATAATAAATAAAATATCTCAGCCTGTTAATTTTTTTTCCAGGTGGGTCATTCAAAACTTCAACTTTTTTTCGCAAATTACAAAATATTTTTTTCTTTACCAAAACATTCCTAGTAGGCTCACTATTAAAAAACCTGAACTTAGCATGAGTCCTATAAGTAGCAACAGAGATATACAACTTTAAAATTTCACGGGACGCTCCTGAATGCAGCTATAGTCGTAATTGAAAGTGAAATCATTACCTGATTTGGTTAGTAACTAGTTATTAGGGTAAAAACAGAATTTTTTCGATAAGTCCAGTGACAGAGGTGAAAAAATGTGGGTACCTGATAATTTCTTCTTTAAAAAGCCAATAGCAACAAAAACCTTTGAAAAAAAGTATGTTGTATTAAATATTAAATTAAGTTTTTTACTAGTAGGCCTTACTCTTTTTTAGAAAATACCATGAGTAATTAATTCACCAACAACATCGACTAAGACGGACGGGACGGGACCGACAAACAACAAATCACTGAACAATTAAACATAAGCGAATACCGAAAGAACCAGAGAATGCCAAAACGCAAGAAGCGATAATGACTGGCAACAGCCTAAGCAGCGATTTTGTTCCTTAATAACCCAAGACATATTTATTTCAATAACTGCCGATTACGTCGTCGCCGTGATCTATTTAGTTTCGGTGATCCGTCCGTGGCGCATGCAGATTTGTTAATCACTGAATAACTGGCTTAGCGAGATTTCGATCGCCGGTAGCGACAGTGAGTTGTCTTTCACGGTGACTGGATCATAGTATATCTGGATCATATAACTGGATCATAGTATATCATAGTATATATATATATATATATATATATATATATATATATATATATATATATATATATATATATATATATATATCCCAACCTACCAGTCGCTTTTTTAGTATTTAATTTTTGTTTTGTTACTTTACAAACCAGCACACTTCTAGTAGGGCTCGCACTGTTTTCATATTATTCTATTAAAAATAAAGTACCTTTATTTTATAGATTTTTAAATATCGACCTACCGACGCCTACCTATGCTCTCACTCGCAACGTTGTAACTCTACTTACAAATTATACCAATGTTTCCGTCATTTGCTTGGTTTCCAAATGTCTTCCGATCTTGCAACTTGTTGCCAAAATCAGTTTAGTTCGATTATTATGGAAAATATACTATTTATCACAAAAATTTCAACACCTAATTAACGCACCTAGCGTGACGAAATTTTGCTAATTTATATAGAATGCTACATACAATAATTATTGATACATTCGAGCCAACGATACACGGGAAATTCCTAAAATCTTAATATTGGACATAACCACCTTGCATATTTACATACTCAGCAATGCGTCAGAGCATGCTTCTGAGCCAATAATCGACGTCATCTTAAGGAAGTATACCCCAGACAATTTAAATTTGATTTGTCAACTTTGCTATTGGGCCATGAACAAACCTGAGTCTTCTCTCTACCATATCTTATACGGGAAAGATCAAGAGCGCGTGGGGACCAAGGAATCACCTTAACATTAGGTTGTTCTACATGAGCCAAAAAGGACTTCTCCTATACGTTGGATACAAGGTAAAGTTTGGCAAGTCAGTCTGTGACAGGGACGAAAGGGGGAAATGCCGCAACAAATGACAAGAATATTCTAATAAATTCTCCGAAAATGGGCGTGCATATTATTTTTGGCTGAATAAAAGGTAACAAATAAATATAACGAAAATATGCACTATAAATTTACTTAAATATTTAACAAAAACTTTTAACAATAAAAAGAATGCCCCCTTCATCACAGATGCCATAAACATTGACAATCACTTCTGGCATTTGACTTTTTAGCGTTTTTCCAAAAATAAATTGATTCATGATGAATGGTTAGTGTTTACACCACGCCGCCAATGGAATAATAACCAAGACGCTCGCTATCGCCTCCTGCTCTCAGCACATTTCTGACACCCATCATTTCTTTTGCAATAAGTCGATTAGTTAACCAAAGAATATCTGACTGGTCTGCATTACGTTGACAGTTATGTATATCAAAGAATAATTGTTTTAATGCATTATTTTATTTTTGTTTATTGATCTTCTTAAATATACCTATTTAAATTAAATAGAATGTGCCTATATTAATAGTGAGCTCTCTTTAATAGTATTACAATGATATGTGTTCAAGTCACTAAAAAAAGTTTATATTACAACTGTAATGTAAATGTAATGGTAATATAAAAAAAACTCACAGCATAGCAGCTTGGCCATAAAAGGGTTTTAATTTTTTGCGCGCATTCTTTTGGCTGTTACAGACTTGCCAAATTATAGGCATAGCTGCTGGATCTAACGGTTCATGTATATAATGCGCGGCCGTCATCGATATATACTTACATATGGTTAACCATACCACAGGACCTACAGTTCCAGCGACATATTATCGCTTAACTGAGCATGCAAGATTTCTTTGTTCGCCATCTTCTGACCTTCTGACCCGTTCGCGCTCCATCATACATCTCTAATGTATTGAAGAAGATCGCCGAATTCCGATCTTGGTCCCAGTGAAACTGTTCGTGACACCATTTAACTCTTTGGCGTCGGTGCTCCGCTCTTAGTGGCAGTACAAGGCCAGGACGGTAGGAATGCAGTCCGAATGATCGAGTTGCAGTCCAAATGATCGAGTTCTACGATAAACCAATGGAGGTCTTTCAATAGCTCTAAACTAATCATTTGCTACTGCAGGGGAACTGTTGAATATATTCTCAAAAGCTAAAAGTCTTAAGTAGACGTCTTGGCGTGCCGTGATTCTCCGTCAATCCTGAGTCACGAACACGTACTCTGCCGTCCTAAAACCATTACCAGCAACATCATAACACTGTTCACATATTTTGCTCAACACGTTCAGCAATCCCCCGGAATGAAAGGTCAGCTTCTCGTAGCCCCACAATAGAACCTCGTTAATTGTGTTAACTCTTAGGCTCGCATTCTTACTTCAAACAAAATACAGCACTGATCACTGATACAAACTATTTTACAGTACGCGGTGTTAATTTAAAATCAGGCTAATTACAAACCAAACAACCGAAAAAATTAAAAATAAATTGAATACAAAATATAAGTACATTTTTTGTATAACTGCCGTTAAATTCTTATCAATTTTATTGCACTACTGGTAAACACAAACATATACACTGATCAGTAATATTAACGCACCACTAGAAATTTGCAACCGTTTTAATGTTATATTTCTTCTAAACCTGTTTTCCGATTTGAATGATTTTTTGCGTATTATAGGCTCATTCTTTAAGATTATTACTCTACTCGTAATTTTTGTTAAAAAGTTAATTGTCACTGTATATAGGGTGTAACAAACATGTCATGATTTTCCACAAAATTCGCAACTCCCTGTGGAATATTCTAGCATTCATAACATATTGCATTTAAAACCTAACTTGAGCCTTATGCTTAATTACTCTATAATGCGCAAAAAAATCGTTTAAATCGGACATTAGACTTAGAATAAATATAACATTAAAACTGTTGCAAATTTTTTATGATGCGTTAATATTGCTCGTCAGTGTACATTTACCAATTTTTTTGAGATTAGTACATTACTTTTGTACATTTTTTAAAAGTTATACATACATACCTAAATTAGTTTTTGCTTTATAAATTTACGAAAAAAACTCGCCAATTTAATACTAATTCAAAATTTGATCAATTTAAACCCTTGTTTCTCAAGTTCTTAGCAATAATGAATCTGGCCGTACAGTTTTTATTTTAGTAAGATGTTTACGGGACCAATGCAAAAAGTTAGCGTTTACGAAACAGAATAAAAAGTTCAATACGGCTTAGCCAAGTTGGGGTCAGCGTCGCAGTTAAACCATTGGTAAGTCAAGAAAATAAGATTTCAAACTGATAACTCTGAACAGATGATTTCTTAGCATTAAATTATATAAGATTATGCAATAAAAAATATATATTAAGAAGCCACAAATAGATACAAAATGCTTTATGTATTTGTTGGTGGTATTAAAAAAGGTCAAATTGCAATGCTGCAATCATTAACTGCCTTTCTGAATTTTTGGTTTTTCTAGAAGCCAATTAGTCTAAATGGCTGAGAAATTGTGATTATCTTTCTTTTATAAAGGGTTCTTGTAAGCTAGAAATTTTGATTAAAGCTAAGTACCAAAACACTTCAAAATTATTTTGGACCTGAACTGTTACTAAAAGGCCTCATATGTATTTCAGAAGTCCAATAATATAATTTAATAAAATTACAAAAAAAATATTCAATAATGGTCCTAGGCGTGACTTAATAAGCTGTAAAAGTTTTTTTTTGTAGAAAGTCGGTAAATACGATCCGTAATGGCCAAGAATGGCTTTGTCCTTGACCTGTTGCTTTGCTAGTTAGCTCAGTGTTTGCTTTATTATTTACCATGCTTTCTAAGTTACTATAAATGTTTTCACCTTTTAGCACCTTTTATCTACTCGTTATTAATATATCAAACTTTCATCGATTGTTTGAAAGTCACAAGCAGTGATTAAGGGGTCCACTAGACGTTACTTAATTTGCGTTAGTTCAGACTACGTTCCGTCTAAATTTTAATTAAGTTTTAAGATTTATTTGTTGGTAGTGCACTTGTTTGTAATATAATCCCTACGTTACATTTAGAACATCTCAATACAACCGTATGGGCCAGGTATAACGACTAGGCTTAGGTTTTATTCGACTTCTATTGGTTTCTTGACCTACAAGTTAGAGTATCTTAACGTGAGTGGCACATTACGGACGAGCAAGTCTTTAGTTTTAATGTCGCTTATTTTCTGAATTTCTGCAGTATACTGGGCTGTTTTATGTAATTTCAAACCGTTATTTACTATTAAGTAAAAGAGTTTGTGGCTGTAGATAATTTTAATAATATAACTGGTTATTGTTAAAGTTAAGTTGGCAACCTGTCAGAAACACCTGATAGTGACTTTACACTCTCAGTCATGTCACTCGTCTACTATAAAGTACAAGCTGTGTAATTTGAGCGTTTTTATAAATGACCTCTTCTTATCAGAGTCTTTTATTTCATTATTTTTATTTTTTTTTTGTTCATGCACTAGTTTTGAAATATGAACGAGCTTGAAGTTTTACGTGCTTAATTAAATATTCACAAGAATAAAAGTTTCATCTATATCCAACTTATATCTTATATTATCTGCATCATACTTATATTTCGCTTACTATTAAAATGTGTATCACAATATTTATATTATATAGTCAATATTCGCATCACTAACAATTTACTTTGACAATGTTGTCACTATAGGTACCCAATAAACGCCTCTTTTAAAATAAAAGTTCTGCCGCAAAAATCATCAAAATTATTTTATTTATAGTCATAAATAACAGATCAAAACTCTCACTAAAAGTCCTAATATCCATTTTAGAAATCCAATATACATACTGAAACTTAATAATACTATGAAGAGATTATCAATTGTTCCGATAATAACTTAATATAAAATGAAATGCCTACAAATATAAAAATTTGATCTTGGCTACTATTTGATCTACACCTAACCAGTGGCGTAGCTAGAGTGGGTGACACCCGGGGCGGCTAGCAATGATATCACCCCATGGTAGAGTACGAAGGCAAAAAAAAATGCGACACGCCCGAACTAACCCGTTTGGGTTACTTTTGGCGGCAAAATTTCTATTTAATCGTTACATTTTTGTTGATACTCCTGGATTTTTAAATAAGAAAAATTTAAAATAGATAATTTTTTTTAAATAATTACTAGAGTCCTACAATTAAAACAAATCTCTAGGTATAAAATTTTACATGTAGATAAAAATTCTTGCTTGAAACATTTACAAGCTTTTATTCATAAACTAGTATGTATATAAAGTTTGGCAAATCAGTTTGTGACAGAGACGAAAGGGAGAAATGCCACAAAAAATGGCTAGGCCATTCTAATAAATTCTACGAAAATGGGCGTGCCTATTATTTTTGGCTGAATAAAAGGTAACAAATAAATATAACAAAAATATTGACTATAAATTTACTTAAATATTTAACAAAAACTTTTAACAATGGAAACAATGGCCTCTTCGTAACAGATCCTATAAACATTGGCAATCACTGCTCGCGTTCGAATTTTTATCGTTTGATCCATGATGAATACCTAATTACGCCGCGCCGCCAATGGAGGAATAACCAAGACGCTTGCTATCGCCACTCGCTCTCAGTACATTTCTGATCAGTCATCATTTCTTCTACCGTAAGTGGATTCATTAACCAACCATTATTTGACTGGTCTGCATTACGTTTTGGTATTGATATTGGCTAGATTTATTGACTTTTGGAGAGTTTCGCAAATCAACTTTTTTAAGCTCGCACAAACGTGCAATTTTTTTTTATATTTGAATTTTAGTGGGCTTATCCAGCAATTTTTTTTATGTCATGATACAAAAGTGTTTCATTTGAAAAGCTTATCTCCAAAATATTAGAATTATTTTTGATTCACCCCCAAAACAGCGGTCAAACATCGCTCATTATGAAACGGGACGATGGCGTCTGGTGACGTAGTCCCACGATAAGCGATAAACATTGGCACCGCTGCAAAGATTTTGCAATGAACTTTGTCAAAATGACACTTGTCAAAAATCTTATTCCCCTTAGGGGATCATGGCGGTGTTGTGTTGGATTTATCGCATTGCCCGTTACATTCAGTTGTTTTTCGTGGGATGACGTCAAGCTGGAAACTGAATGTTTTCAATTTTGTCGAATTTTAAACCTTAACAGCCAGATTCTCCAATGCTAGTCCGGTCTAATTTGACAATCAAAAGTTTTAAACTGACAGGTGTAAGAATAAGACAACTAAGCTTTATACTATGAATTTATTTCTGGGCTTTTTCGCAAATTTATAAATACAAGGGCAATTTTAATACGTAATTTCGACAATAATAGAACTACATTAATTCCAGCAACTCGTTACAAGATGAAAATGATTTGGAAACCAAGCAATTCGCTAAAATATCAGAATAATTCACAAGTTTTTATTGATGACTTATTAACAATGACAAGACAAAAACCTGTCAAAACATAACTGATCAACTATAAGATCTTAATTTAAACCAGTACTAAATCTTAAACCTTCTTAGTGAATCTGAACGTAATATTTCAGTTATTATCCGTCTAACAGACGTAATTTTTTGTGTGTGTTTTTCGATTGACTGACTGTGCAATAATATTAACACATTTATTGAAATCGCGAAATAACTAAACAAGCCCATTGCCCTCGAATGTGCGATTTTTGTTGTATTGTTATAATTTTGATTTTTGTTTGATGCGGGTGTCACTCGTTAAAGGGTGTCACCCGGGGCAGGCTATTGTATTGTTATAATTTCGATTTTTGTTTGATGCGGGTGTCACTCCTTAAAGGGTGTCACCCGGGGCAGGCTATTGTATTGTTATAATTTTGATTTTTGTTTGATGCGGGTGTCACTCCTTAAAGGGTGTCACCCGGGGCAGGCTATTGTATTGTTATAATTTTGGTTTTGTTTGATGCGGGTGTCACTCCTTAAAGGGTGTCACCAGGGACAGGCTATTGTATTGATATAATTTTGATTTTTGTTTGATGCGGGTGTCACTCCTTAAAGGGTGTCACCCGGGGCAGGCTATTGTATTGTTATATAATTTTGGTTTTGTTTGATGCGGGTGTCACTCCTTAAAGGGTGTCACCCGGGGCAGGCTATTGTATTGTTATAATTTTGGTTTTGTTTGATGCGGGTGTCACTCCTTAAAGGGTGTCACCAGGGACAGGCTATTGTATTGATATAATTTTGATTTTTGTTTGATGCGGGTGTCACTCCTTAAAGGGTGTCACCCGGGGCAGGCTATTGTATTGTTATATAATTTTGGTTTTGTTTGATGCGGGTGTCACTCCTTAAAGGGTGTCACCAGGGACAGGCTATTGTATTGTTATAATTTTGATTTTTGTTTGATGCGGGTGTCGCTCCTTAAAGGGTGTCACCCGCGGCAGTCTATTGTATTGTTATAATTTCGATTTTTGTTTGAGGCGGGTGTCATTCCTTCTAGGGTGTCACCCGGGGCAGGCTATTGTATTGTTATTATTTTGATTTTTGTTTGATGCGAGTGTCACTGCTTCAAGGGTGTCACCCGGGGCGGGCCGCCCCCCTCCCCCCTAGCTACGCCACTGCACCTAACTAAAATTTATTTATTATTAAAAAGGAATATGTGTATCATAATGTGGTGTATTGTGGTTATTTGCATCAAGCCAATTTGATTTTATTAAAAACTTAGTCACTGTGGCTACCCTATCTCATTAAACGTCGATTTTAAACTGTAAATTCTGACAAAACACTAGATACCACAATATTTTAAAATTATTTTAACGGTCATAAAACGGTCACTAAAAGTCCTGAAATCTATTTTACAAACCAAAAATAGAACTTAATAAAATTACAAAAAGATTATTAATTGTCCTGAAATTGGCTTAATGTCCGAAGAAAAGTCTACAAGTGTAAAGTTTGATCTTAACTGCTATTTCCCTTGTATTCCACTGAACTCATCTCAGCCGTACTTGTATTGTTTATTATAAGTAATACCACTATATTCGGTGGTAATACATTCAATTATATTGCGAACTAGAGCAAAAATCAAACAGGAAAAGGCCACGGCGTCATCGGCATGAACGCATCACGCGTTCTTTGTCTCGTTTTAGAATATTCCTGGCATCGTTGCTGGAAACGAGACAGAGTAAGTGTGATGGATTCATACCGATGACGCCGTGGCTGTTTTTTGCTTAATTTTTACTCTATCCCACTAAAAGCTTATATTAAACTAAGATGTTCGACTAAAAATGAACTAGACACCAAAACGTCATTTTAAAAAGGAGTCAACTTTAGTTTCCACAATTTTACACGAGAAGAAAAAACATCGTAAACGTTTTTATCAAAAACAGCTTCCAGGTTTCTTGTAAGTTTAAAAGGGATCAAATTAAACCAAACTCAATAAGAAAAGTTCGGAAGTTTCATACAGGGTGTCTCTCATGAACATTTTTCTGGCAAGGAGATGACCCGTTTTGAAAATTAATAGGGTTTGCATAGAGAAAAATATATTGTACTAACATACAGGGTATCCGAAAAGTCTTAGTATGGGCAAACATATTTGTTATTAGTAAAGATAGAGACGCCAAATTTTAGGTGTAGTAATAAAGTCGATTTTGAAACTCACTTCTCACATTTTCGAGAATGGCAGGTGTTACTTCTTGGCAGTTCCAAAATCGAGTTTATTACTGCTAAGAAGTTCAAGGTGGTTATTTTGAACAACTTTTGAAGTAATAAGAGAAATAAAGGTACTTAAATTTTTAATTTTTTTTTACGATTTTAAAACCCAGAAGGCAGAGCGACAGAAAACTTCGCAATCAGCAACTCGCTCACCAATTTAATCAGAGAACCAACATACTTTCCTCGCGTTTCTACCCATAATCTAAATTCACTAGATCTTTTTCTTACCACCCATCCTGAGCCTACTTAACATCTGTATGCGCTCCCCTTGGTTGTTGAGATCATGGCCTCATTGCCGTGCAAATCGTTCTGGTACTTGCCAAAAACATTAGTCAAAACTTCTAGAGAAGCACTTTTCTTCCCCTGACCTCTGAAAACGAAATTATCTCCACCTCTTGCCAAACAATTCGCTGCCAATTCCACCCTAATTCCTCCCGACAATTTCGCTCTTCCAACCGCTAAGTGTGTACCCCACAAAATACTCGATATAATACTTAAGGTCAAACAAGTTCAAAAAATGTTTCTATCCCTTGATACCAAAAAGTCCTCCGGTCTGAATGACATACCAGCAATAATTGTTCTAAAAAAATGCTCTCCAGAACTTGCATCCATCTTAACTCGTCTTTAGCAGATCTCTTATGATAAGGGTATCTTCCCAGATAGCTGGAAGGCTGCTCGTGTGCAGCCTGTCCTGAAGAAAGGTTCCAAGTCTCTTTCATCCAATTACAGACCTATCTCTCTTCTCTCGGTAGGCAGCAACGCTATGGAGAAAGCGATCAATTTGCAAATTCTAAAATATGTAGAAACACACAAAAATATGTAGAAACACACTCGAATAAAATACTCGATATAATACTTCAGGTCAAACAAGTTTAAAAAATGTTTCTATCCCTTGATACCAAAAAGTCCTCCGATCTGGATGGCATACCAGCAATAATTGTTCTAAAAAAATGCTGTCCAGAACTTGCATCCATCTTAACTCGTCTTTAGCAGATCTCTTATGATAAGGGTATCTTCCCAGATAGCTGGAAGGCTGCTCGTGTGCAGCCTGTCCTGAAGAAAGGTTCCAAGTCTCTTTCATCCAATTACAGACCTATCTCTCTTCTCTCGGTAGGCAGCAACGCTATGGAGAAAGCGATCAATTTGCAAATTCTAAAATATGTAGAAACACACAAAATCATTCATGACAGACAGTACCGATTTCGTCACCAAAGACCCATAGCTGATCTTAGCTTTGTCATGCGTAACTCTCAAGTCTCTCAAATTGCATGGCAAATCTTGATGAGATTGTTGTTCTTCCTATTTCCAAGGCCTTTGACCAAGTATGTCATGCCGCCCTCCTCAACAAACTACCTTCTTACGGTCTTCTTACCAAACTATATACCTGGATCGGTGATGGTCACTCATCTAACTTCCATCCTATCAATGCTGGCGTCCCCCAGGGTTCAGTCTTGGCATTAACCCTATTTCTTCTTCACATTAATGACCTATTACTGCTCTCTTCAACTACAAATCCCATCCACAGTTATGCTGACAATAGTACTCTTCACTCCAATATTCATTTTTCCAGACAAGTCTTGAATCAAGAGCTGGATAATAGACGCAGATCTATGCACCTATCCCTTTCCCAAGATCTTCAATTAATCTTAGACTGGGATGCTAAGAACCTTGTTCAGTTCAACGCCTCCAAAACCCAGTCTTGCTGCCTGTCACGCAAAAAATCTGACAACGCTTACCCCATCCACATGAATAGCCAAGCCCTACAGAACAATGAAACGTTCAATCTTGTTGGCATCGCTTTCGAGGATGATCTCAGCTGGCACGAACACATTGCTTCAGTAGCCACATCATAAGCTAAAAAGCTTGGTTTTCTTTTTCGAGCCAGAAAATACTTCTCCCCTTCCATTTTACACACTCTCTATGTTTCCCAAATAAGGCCAAACCTAGAGTACTGCTACCACATCTGGGGAGCGGTACACATACGAAGTTTTTATGTAGATTAGAATTTTATAAACAAAAGTACATCATCCCAGTTAAAATTCCAAAGTTATCTCCCACCCCTCAAAATAGAGGAATTAACTGGCAAAAATATGTTTTTCTACGATCGTTTTAAAAACAAGACTTCTTTTTACTCCTGTAAGTGCATAAAACACACCTTTTTTAACAAGTTAAAAAAGACTTAAATGGCAAAAATATGTTTTTCTACGATCGTTTTAAAAACAAGACTTCTTTTTACTCCTGTAAGTGCATAAAACACACCTTTTTTAACAAGTTAAAAAAGTAGCTCTGAGTTAAAAAAAGTGCTGTAACGGTTCATTTTTTCACCCTTAGTTAACGAAAGTCCAATAAAACCAAGTCGCCTGTGACAAGCAATTAAACAAGGCTGACGTGATATTTCATTAAGAAACGTGATATGTAGGTTTTTAACAATCATGTCTGCTGGGTCATTGTATAAAGGTTGTGTAAACATGGAAGATTCCGATTCATTATTTAATAAGGAATATGCACATATTTTTTTTATTGCATAAATCGTGTAAGGAAGTCATTACAAACCCCAAGAAAATTAATTTGAAGAAAATTACTAGGATAATTTAGCTACAAAAAATGTTTACTTTTCGGTATAATTTATTACAATTTAAGAAGCAGCCATTTGTCCTTAGTGAAAAGTGACGTCAGGAGATCAGCAAAAATCTACAGGTTAACGTAAAGCTTAATTTAAAGTCGAACAGGTTTGATTTTCTCGGAAACAGTAAGAGGGAGAGAAATCGAATTTTTTGGGTTGATAGAGGAATAGCTCAACTAGCTTCAGTAAAAAATTTAGTTATACAGGATGTTTCGTTTCGGCGCTATTAAACGTCAAAATCGAAATTTCCGCGATTTCCGTTGAAATCGGGTATCGGGTAGTATGAATTAAATCGACGTAAATTGTCGGAGATTATAGGGGACCCGGAGCTTCAGAACTCCACTGAAACTGGTGGGGATCAGAAAATGGCAAGTAATTCTTTTGAATTTTTTTAGGTTGAAAAATGACATTTCCAGACCCCTCTTTGACACCTAATAACTCGAAAATAAAACTTAAGATCTAAAAACGGACTCATAAGTGAAACTTTAAAATCTCAAATACTTTTTTTGCAATAAATTTACCTACACCTAAAATCACTGGAAAATGGAAATTTGGAAAAAACTAGAAATTTAGATTTTTGACCCAAATATTTCACGGTTTTTAATTTTTTGCGGGGTCAAAATGGTGCAAATTAAAATCTTATATACGCCATCGGAAAGAGCTCGTCGAAGTATATGATCTCAATATTTTTTGGTTTCTTCATTCTCTATAGGAAGGGAGCAATCGCTGATTAAATTTCGATTTTTTAACTTTTTTTGCTCTCGACATCGGAACATTTGAATCACTCTGTATTTTTTCCTATCCAATTTTTCTCCAATTTTTCAACATTATCTTATAAAGGGATAATCACACTGTAAAATGAATACTGAATGGGTCATCCAGGAGTAAAATTCGGATTTTCTTGATTTTTCCCAACAAATCCTATTTTTAACCGACATTATTCCACACAATTTGCCCTATTTAGTGATTCTTTCTGGGTTTGTTTTATGTGTTAATTATCTAGGAATACCTCCCACTGATTTGAATCGCTTATTTTTTCGGTAAAGTTATAAATAAATAGGTTTATTTCCATCGGGGACATCTAAAATTGAGAATTTTTGAATTTTCGAAGAATGCCATGAAAATAAAGAATTGCAGTTTATTTACTCGAAATTATTAAGATGATAAATATGTCAAAATTTCGCAGAAATGCCAATTTTTGTTGCAAAACTGAAAGGTTCCTTGACCGATTTCGGCTTGAAGTATACATGAATAAGATTTTAGGAACCTTCTACTTTAAGGGCAGGGATATTTCATAGGACGAGTTACGCATTAAATACCATTTTTATTGAGTTGTCGATGACTCTACAACATTGGAATTCGCCATATGCTCATGATGAGTCATAAGTTCACGTTTGACGACACAGCCAATGGGACCACGTTTTACAAGTTTCGAAATTCGCGCGAAAATTTGCAGTTTTAAATCCTTTTTTTGCCAATAAAGACCAAAATAAACTAACAACAGTAACCGCCAGAAACATTTAATTTATGTAGAGAATATAAAAAAAATATTTCAGATTTATTTGGGTTATATGCATATTCCCTATTGTTCTGGGACCAAGGTGTATATATTTTTGGGCCAATATACAGCTAATTTTTCACGATCGTAGAAAAAATATTGTATGGAACTCATGCATAAAGTGCCTTTTTTTATTTATGAGATTGTGGTCAAATTTTTCCACTTTATGCACTTGTTGCATAAATAATTATTAAATATGTCCCCCCATCTCTCTACTAACTGACCAAAATTCCATGGAAATATTGTAACCGTTTCGGGATTTCGCCTTATAACACTTTAAAAAAACGCACCCTGTAGCATACAAACCTATTTTACGTTTTATGGTTTTAGGAAATAATTCCTTTTTTAAATACATAATTTTGGGAGAGGTTTTAATTTTTATTATACCTTTTATTTTTAATTGCGATTTTTTAAGTTCGTAGGCCCCTTTTGCTTCGTAGGACTTAGGCACACTGCCTACTTTGTCTAATGAATAATCCGGTCCTGTGAACAGGGACTTACTTTTCCCATTTCAAAAAACTTCCATTTACGTCTGGCTACCAACAGGAATATCTGTCCCGATAATTTCCGAAGGTAAAAGCCGAGTGCGTTAGCATATCTGTATAGTGTTTGTAAGTTTACCGATTTCCTAGTCTAGTGGGTAAAGCAATCGTTTATTGATCCAGATGTCTTGGGTTCGAATCCCGTGCTCGGTCGTATCTTTTTTTTTCATTTTTTTATGTTTTGTTTGAGAAATAAAATACGTTCTTGGACAGGTTTGCTCAGTTCTAGGGTTGCTAAGTTTTTTTTTTGGTTCTTTTTAAATATTCCGAACAAAAGAACTAAAAAATAAAATTCAACAATCGTTCGGGACAGATATTCCTGTTGGTAGCTAGACGTTAGTAAAACTTCCGCCTACCAAATTTAGTCAATTTATTTAGTATATTTTAAAACATATCAATGTAAAATTAAAACCTTAACAACCTGTATCTCTCTTATTTTGTACTATGAACACAATAATAGATTAAATCGTCCTAAATTGAACAAGGGAAGACAATGGGTATGGCATTCGTTACCAAACACCCCGTATATTTTAAAAGTTCAACAAGAGAACTTAATAAAATCATAAAGAGATAATTGGTTGCCTGAGGATGACTTAATATAAAATAAAACGTCTGTTTGACCTAACTAAACCCATTCCATTTATATCCTATATACTACTATTCAATGATGTGTATATCATATTATATAATATTGTGCTTCAAAATTTTTTAAATGTATTTTTATTTTATAGAAGAGCAAAAAGGGGAAAAAACTTAAAAGTCCTATTTTCATACTTAAATATACCATCTTTAAAATGTGTTGGTGTCCTACGCTCACAAGTGTATATATTACAAAGTGTTTTATTTTATTCCTGATAAAAAATATTCTTGTCATATATTTTTGAATTATGTTTGTTGTGGTATTTTTCCTGAATTTAGGCATGCCCGCTTATCATCTGCTGAACTAAAAAGTTGGCAGGAATGAAACAGTAGTATAAGAAGGGTGTCCTTTTCTAGTAGTTTTATGAAATCTATGTAAGTAGTTTGTTATTTCAAAGTATTAGAACAAAATATGGCAAATTCTACATAATTGATAACAATTTATCCTTATAAAAAGCTGTTTTCGTCTTTTTATTCAAAAGGCGATATGTAAAAAACGACATTTTTTCAACCTACACAGTCTTCATGCCAAAATATATCATATCTGAAATTTACTTGTAGCCTACTTAACGAAATTTAATATAAAGAAATCTTGTGTTCCTTGTAAATAATATGTATATCGTGTATTTTTATATTGTGTCAGTAATGGTAATAAATTTTTATTGTCATTTTTGATTGGTTCTCATAATAAAAACTAGTAATTTTATTTGTTATGTTCGCTTACTCTACAGAAATAATATAGCAACAAAATAACCCAAGAATAAGGATTCTCTTTATAATACTTTCATGCACTTTTGTTATCGAACACTTGAAAAAATAATTTGCTTGTTTATTTTTTGATATATAAATATAAGAAATCTATATACAGTGTGTAACAAAAATATGGAAATCTCGAAATATCTTGCAAACCGTTCTTCCGATTTTTATGAAATTTTGTACACTTCGATATGAAATTACGCCCGATATAATGACGAATTCCGCATTTTTGTCAAGTTTACCGTTTTCCTGAAATGACAGGAACTTTTTTCTTACTGGAACGCTCTATATTTTATTCGATTTTCGAATTCAGTTTAAAATTCTGAATACTTCTTACCTGACATATCTGACATTGTCAGTTTCGTTTATTTACAAAAAATGAATCGTTTAACAGAAACCCAAAGACTTGATATTTTAATAATACTGGATTGTGGGGACAGAATGCAATAAGAAGTTTGCAATATTTTTAATAACAAATATTCTGGCAAAAATCCATTAAGAAATCTATTGTAAGTATAATTTTTAAAAAATTTCGTCAAACTGGAAACGTAGGAAACGCTATACGCTCTGGCCGACCTAAAAGTTCAATAGATGGTGATAAGCCTCTGAATGTTTTACTCAGTTTAGGGGAAAATCCCCATCCTTCTACCAGAACGCTGGGAAAAGAATACAACGTTTCAGACATGTCCGTAGACCGCCTTCTGAAAACCGAAAAGCTTCATCCCTACAAAATAAGACTTGTGCAAGAGCTCTCAGAAGATGATAACGAGAGGCGCATGATATTGTCATAACGGGGGTTGTTGCGACTGAGACTAAGTAATAGTCTCTGGGATCATATGGAGGGAATGAAGTTAAAACAGGTTATAAAAAATATAACATTTAATAATTAATCAACAATAATAGCAATAAAATAAAGTTTGGC
This sequence comes from Philopedon plagiatum, assembly GCA_963971165.1. NCBI lineage: Eukaryota > Metazoa > Arthropoda > Insecta > Coleoptera > Curculionidae > Philopedon > Philopedon plagiatum. Next base: position 35,868,205 of record OZ020189.1, on the reverse strand, counting down.
TTTAAATAAATGAAATGAGGTACTTACTTATACACTTCCCTTACATCTTCTCTATAAGGGTGGCTCTTCTTCCGACCAATGGGCACATGTCTTCTCTCGACATCTTAAGAACGACTCCCTATCACTCTATCATCCAGTTATCGACGATCGGTGCATTGCTAGGTCAGCATACCTTGACTTACTCAATAAAGTTAAACAAAACCAAGCTGACCTTCAATGTCGTCACCAAGTTCACTGAATAACAGAGTGCCTATTCATCGTTATTGTCAAAATAATCTTTATATAAATAAAGTGCGATTTTAAAAATAATTAATAAAATAATCCATGATAACATAACTATGACAATATTTGGCGAAACCATGATGAAACGTTGCAACGCCAATCCAGATTGTGTCCACCGAATAATTTTCTCTGACGAATCAACATTTTTTTTAAATGAAAAAACGATTAGGCATAATAATTGTCGATATTCGGCCACGGAAAATCCTCACTGGATATGCGAAAATCATACCCAGTTTCCCCAAAAAGCAAATGTTTGGGCTGGTATAATAGGTCAGAGAATAATTGGCCCCTTCTTCATGCAAGAGACATTAAATGGAGAAAGATATTTGGATCTTCTAAGAAATGAAATTGTCCTGGCTCTTGCACAACTATTTCCAAATAATAAGTAAGTGTTGATACATTATTTTACCTCTTGTGCTGAATATTTGAATATGATTTTTTAGGCAATAATCAAGCACCAAATGATGAAATATGGTTTCAGCAGGATGGTGCCCCACCGCACTATGCCCATAATGTTCGGAAATATCCCGATGGTGTTTTTTTTAAAGATGGATTGGACGTAGGGGTACAATCGAGTGGCCAGCTCGGTATCTGGACTTGACGCCCCTCGACTACTTCTTGTAGGGCCACCTCAAAAATATTGTTTTCAAAAGTAAGCCAAATGACCTCGATGATTTAAAGTTAAGGATAGAAACATAATGTAGAAGAATCGAGGAAACTGACATTCTTCTAAACATTGTGCATGTTTTCCCGCAGTATTTGGCTTACTGCGTATTGTTTTTTCTTCTAAATATCCAAATATTATAGCGTTTTCTAGGTTTCCAGTTTGACGATTTTTTGCCGATTTTTTGAGATTTTTTTGTATATTTGCCATTAAAAATATTTCAAACTTCTTGTTGTGTTCGCATTCTGTCCCCATAACTCAGTATTATTAAAATTTCAATTCTTTGTATATAAACGAAAACAATAAACGAAACTGATAATGTCAGACATTTCAGGTAAACTTTCGTGTACAGCTATTTTAAGGTAAAATACAATAAAATAACGATTTTTGACCACCATTTTCTCAAAAACTGTCAACTTTAGGATAAAATAAAATAAATCCAAATAAAAAGTATCCACAATTTTAAGCTAAATTCGAAAATTCAATGAAATATATAGCGTTCCATTAAAAAAAGTTCCTGTCGATTTCAGGAAAACGGTAAACTTGACAACAATGTGGAACTCACCATTGGATCGGGCGTAATTTCGTACCTAACTGTACCAAATTTCATAAAAATGCAACGGTTTGCAAAATATTTTGAGGTTTCCATATTTTTGTTACACACTGTATAATACATCTATTTTGACTACTATCCCTTATATTTATATCAAGGGTGATCTTGTTTGTATTATATTTCATTGAGAAAAAGAAAACAAGTTAAATAAGAGAAAATTTGCAAATCATAATTAATTCAAAACCTGCTCTCAAAAGTTCAAATTGTTTAAGTTTTTAAGATGGTAAAAAAATATTATTTTTCCATTCAGGGCCGGATTTTATGCAAAGGATGACTGGGCTAAAACTTAGGGCATAATAATTTTAAGAGGCGGCAAAAGGGTACTCACATTAAATGTGCTTGATATTATTATTTCAAAATGAAGATTTATAGGTGTGCAGATTTTTTTGTTCTTGTCTGAGAATTTTGAGATACCTTAAAACTTAAGTAAATTAATACGCAACTTTTTTAATAAAAGAATCTTTGACATTTCAGTTCTTATTTAGGTTGGTACGATTGTAAGAAATACAAAGGATAAAAAACATCTAAAATTTCAAATATTTTTTCTTTTCATGTGAACGCTTACGAAAACAACCTCAAAAACGTACCAAGAAAGAGAAAAATGAATTTTAAAATTATTTGGTCGCTAAACGTTTACATTAATAAAGCGTTAACCTTGCTCCTCACGCAAAAATTAAGTCCCCCTAAAATGAGACTCCACATCAAACCAAGATAATGACCAATTTTCAAATAGTATTGAGTTAAAATTTATTAAGATTCCATTTATCGTGTTGGGATTTTCCATTTAGGGATTTCAGTTCATGACATTTATTCGAACAGAGTAAGATTAATCAATTTCGATTTTTTTTAAATTACAAGAAATTCTTTTTTAAAAGATCTTCTTAAAGTAGTTTGTTAATTTTATGTTTGGTTTTTAATATATACGCAAAAATAAATACTCTATTAATTGCTGCGGAAGTTCGGAGTGTGTGCACAGAATTTCGAACACATGCTTTTAAATAAATATAAATTTAACATCATTAAAAAAACTCAAAGATGACACTATTTAGCCTTCTATAAGGGCTAATATGAGACATTTTGATGAATATTTGTCAACATATATTTCAAGAAGTTAAATTTAAAAAGACAAACATAGCTCTGTTGCTATCTATTTTTAATTGACAGCAATAATCTTAACCGTTTTTAAACGAAACGGTTACAGAAAATTTATTAAAAGTAAAATTTATTAAAAGTAAACTGATTAAAAACGTTAAACTGCCAAAATCGTTAGGTAATAATCCAACATTTTGCAAAATTTCATACACTCGTATTCATAGTCATTCTTCAGTGATTCGCCAGCTTTTACCCCTCCGCATATTCCGGTAATGCATTTCATAGACGGAGCATCGCTCACTATGATACACGCATCAACGGTGCGTCGGTGGCGAAGCGCTTTTTGTTTCTTTTTTATCTTCTGACAGTCCACGAAGACCGAAGTCTAAGTACTATGTACCGTGGGTGTACTGGGGGATCGACTCACACATCCAGAGCTGGAAACATCGGTAGGGATTTCACCAGCCCTTTAAGAGGATGTGTGGGGTGGTACTACCTCGGTACCACATTCCGCTTGTTGAGAAGTCGCTGACGATTCGCCAGGATAACGACTGTTAATATATTTACAGTCGTATTCATAGTCGTTCTCCAGGCGAATCGTCGGCGACTTCTCCCCAAGCGCTTCGCCAGCGACGCGCCGTTGATACGTGTATTATAATGAAGCGATGCTCCGTCTATGAAATGCATAATAACCGGAATATCCGAAGGGATGAAAGCTGGCGAATCTCCGAAGAATGACTATGAATACGGGTGTCAATCTAACAATTAACATTTCAGCTCTGTGAAGTCAAACTAATTTTTGTATTTTAATCTTATATTAAATTTAGCCTAAGTGTGGTCAAGAGAAAAAACTATAACATTGTTTAAACAATGTACTGCTATCGACAATTGAAACTTCGAGGTATAAATGTAAATAAAATGCATATTTGAAAGTTTAAATTGTAAATAGGTTTACATCCATAATGGGAAATTAAAAGTCATGCCTTTGTAAACAATTTTTAATATAAATATAAAAATATCTTTGTTAATTTTAAAGCTGATTTCTTAATATTGTTAGCTAAGTATGTAACAATTTTAAAATTAATTTTTAGACATTTTTCGTACTTAACCTCTTTTCACAGTAACATTTGTGTTTTGTTCTACCATTTTTCATCAAAATATGCTGATGCTAAAAGTGAATTTTCTTCAAGCACCAGCTTCTATCAGAACTAAAGTTTTCTAATAAATTAATAATACAAAAAATCCTATGTGTTTAAGCTCTTAAAGAAGATCCTGCAAAATGGTTTATTTAAAACGATGTCAGGCATGTCTCAACCTAAACCTCAATTTTCCATTTAGAAAGAATATGAGTAGACGGCAGGTAATCGATCACTACTTCTTACCCATATTATTTTATGAAATCCTTATAAGACAGATGTTCATAAAAGCATTTGGAAAGAGAGACATAAATGAAAAAAGTTTTATCTTTCATCTATATTTTTCTTAAAAATTATATAAATCGCTGAAGTCATAATTAAACTTCCTTCGGAATTCTCCGGTCTATATGTACAGGGTGAGGATTTGAAAGGGTTACCATAAGATATCTCAAAAACGGTTAGGAATATGTTCTTACAAATTTTGCAAGGTGTTAGGGAGGAAGGGAGACATATTTGAAAATACGGTTGACATTTATCCCCGCTCTCCACATCTTGAAGAGCGATTGGCAAGTTTAAAATGTCAAATAGAAAGGTAAACTTTTTTAAAAAATCTATTCCCCGTTAAGAACTGCGTAGTTACGAATTTCTGAATAAATAAAAAAGAATGGTAAAAAAATATAACATATCTTATATTGAACGACGGTCATGCTTTTTTTTGACAAGATCATCTAAAAGTTACTAACTGTTCCATTTTTTAAGTTCACGCTTCTGTGACAAACATAAAGTCTGTGTGTTGATTTTACTATTGATATTGATAATTTATGATTTGGCCACCACACTACGAGAATATTTAACAAAATTTAAAATAAACATTGCATTGCAGGTAAACACTTGCAATAGTCAAAGGTGGTTTGCAAATCCTGCATGCCGCAGCGGTTTATAGATGATAGATTATAGACAATGATGTATGCACACACTCTATAGTTGCAACTAAAAATAGTAGAGTACGATTCATTTGTGACTCGAACGAACGAAAATTCAGTAAAATATGAAATGCGAAAAGGGCATGAACGACCTATCAAGAAAATAAAATTTATTAAATGATAGTTTCGAATTTCTTAGCTTGTAATATTGTTAGCTTTTTAAAGTGATAAATAGAGATCGGATTCCGATATTACATGACGTAAAAATCGGGGTCGTACTCAGGTAACTGATAGAAAAGATAAATGAAATGAAAATAATATTAGATGTTGTCGGATTGTATTGGTGAATTATTGCTCCTAAAAAATAAGAAGAAAATATTTTAAGTGCGCCGCGGTTATGTAACAAACATTACTATTAAAATATTTTTTAGTTAACTACGGTTAACTACGGTTAACACGGACTTTCCTAACGTGCTTATCATCCGTGCGCTCTTTCAAGACAAGACAAGACAAATTTTTACGTTCCAAAGTAAAAGGCTCACTTGACATGATAATTTCAGAAATTTTCCGCACAGTTGGACTCTAACTACCTGCACGTTCAATTTATTATAAAAAACTGCAGAGAAAAGCATTTTGTGTTAGTGGACTCTGAAAGGAATATAATTCTTTTGAAAAACAACAGGACTAACCTACAGTAAAACCTGGCCAGAAAGACAACAAGATTATGTTTGTGTTAGTGGGATACAACATGTTTTGTTTAATTTCAATTTCTTAAGAGGAAAGAATACCGAAGGAAAGAATGGCAGGAATGATTGCAGGTGTATGGGTACCTATTGCTGTGAATCCTGTTTGCTTGAGTGTGAGACGCGGTCAAAATAATATTGTGTGTTGCTTATTGCTCGTTGCTTCAGTGTATCATATTTCTACGAGTTTTGGGTCTTACTTTTTCCAATATTCTTAACTATGCGACATTTTAATACCACACAAAAAGAATAAATGCGATGAAATATCAACAAATTTATTAGAAAAATATAAACACTATATTATTTAACAACGTATTTAATAACCATTTTTTTACTCATCGCTTCTCACAAAGTTATTTTTCTTTGCCCTGTCAAATTTTTTATGTGCTGAAATTCCAAAAACCGGCGCTGATTTTCGTTGAAAAAATATCCAAAACGGTGTAACTCTTGTAAAAATTATTATGTTTATAACAAAAAATTATATTTATATAATCATTAAAGTAAGCCGAGTTTCGAAGGGATGTTCGAAGGGAACATTAAAGATCCGTATAAAAAATCTGACAACACTGCGTGTGTCTATTCTGCTGGTTTTGCATGACGACACAGTGTTTAATAGCAACTAAAGAGAAGTACTTTTGCGTCACCTTAACACCGTAGGTTGGGTTGGGTAGGTACGGGGGTGCTTTGGGGGCCTAGCCCCAAAACTAAAGTTGTCCCCCCCCCCCAAATGTACCTATATTATCACTAACCCTGTACCTACTATTGCTGACTCAAAGTAAAGAAGCCAGCTGCAATCAGCTGATTTTTAATGGGGGAGAAGGGCTCACTAGACGACAAAATTGAAAAAGATTGTAAATAACACGATAATGAAGACAAAGACGAAACGAAAACATTCTTCGTTATAGTAGTTTCCTAATTGGCTAAACAGGACGCCAGATTCTTAATTTGCATCACCAAAAATAGCTTAAACTAATCCCCAAGGTTACAGGCTGCCATTTTTGTGCGATGTTATAATGCTACATAGAGTTAAGAATGTTGGAGAAAGTAAGAGATTACAAAAATTGTAGAAATATGTTAGATATGTAGTTGGTATTATTATTTTTTGGTTGTCACTTTTGAATGAGCGGTAAAATTGTGTGCCATTCTGACCCTTTTTGTTTTTTTTCCAAACCCAGTAACCCCGGAGTAGTCTCTCTAAAAAATCAAAGCTACTTACGTCTGTGCTTAGTACTTTAAATGTAATACCTATTTGTTTCTGATTTGTAAAAACAAAACAATCGCCTTTAATATAAAAGATAGGCAATACATATGGCTAACCAAATATAATTATTTATAGTTCTTCCTTACTTTCGTTTAAAATATGATATGACTAATCTTGTCAAAAATATTTTATTTTATCTGTGTACATTGTCTTGCCAACGGAGTCCATTCCTGGAATGTAATATTCGAATCCGATCTCTAGATAAATAAGTACATTAAATTTATTTCAGAATTTGCTTTCCGAGTTTGATTCTTTAGTTAAGTTAAATTGGACAAGGAGGGATTCGGCAAACCAACGAGTTCTTATTTACCGAATGTCTATTTTTCTAAGGAAAAAAGTTCCTTTTGTGTACTTAAGGACGTAGCCTAAAAGCAGTCGTCGTTTAGACTACAATTTTTTCAACATGTCTTTGGTCACATAGAGTGTGGACTAGAAAGTTTGCAACTAACAGAAAAATTTTGTATTAAAGACTTTATCGAAACGTATCACAGAAAGTTGGTGCAAATTTGAAAACAAAATTAGCCATTATTAGAATTCTAAAAAATAAAATAGCATATAGACGAGAAACGAAAATTTAAAAATCTCTTAAGGGTAAAATACTCTTATTTAAAAAAAAAAACGACAAACATTATAAGGCAAAGTTATTTAGAATTAAAAGATAGGATCAAGTATGAAACCATGACCTTTTATCTCTATTTATTCTCTTTAATTATTATAATTAATTATAACTTTTCGCTGATTTTTTATAAAATAAAGGTACTTTACCCAAAAGCTATTTTCAAAGTTTTGTTTGCCTACGCCTACTGTATATCATTTGACTTCATACGCTTCTTCACAGTTGATTTTGTTTTCAGGTATGCATTTTCAAGAAACTGATTATTAAAAAAATCCCATTCATTTCAAAATTCTTGGACCACACTGTATCGCTTACTAGGTTAATTAATTATGTATACAAAAGTTTATAATATATCAACGCTGAAAAAAGAAAATTTAAGTTTCGAACAAGCAGTATTATAATCTCGCTATCACCTTCTTGATAAAATTGCATTTTTTATTTATTTATTTATTTATTTATTCCTTCTTGCCAACAAGATCACAGACGTGAAAAAGCAACGTCACAAAAAAGCCTTAAATATACTACACGCAACATGTAACACAGGCATTTAAAACAAAATAAAGTAATACATTGAAAATAATACACACTAATATGCCCAACATCGGCAGTAAAATGGACCACAATGGTAACAATTTAAAACTTAATAATTAAATGTAAATGAATAAAAACATTTATCTCCCCTCCATCGATATTCCTTATCTCGGGTGGCAAAAGTTGGAAAGCCTTGACTCCTCGGTAGTAGGGCCCTCTTTCGAAAAAGGTTGACTGATGTGCCGGGATACGAAGGTCATTCGCACCTCTTGTTGTTATAGTCATATTCTGATTATATCCATCACTATTTGTTGAGAAATTCGAGATATTCTTTTTAACAAATTTAACCAGTGCTAGAAAATAGAGTGAGGGTGCTGTCAGTATACCCATTTCTTTAAAAAATGGTTTGCAAGATGTTCGTGGATGCAGGAAGAGCATGCATCTCAACAGTCGCTTTTGTGTTTTGAATATCTCTGTAGAGAATTGGGAGGCACCCCAAAAAGCAATTCCATAACTCAGCAATGACTGAGCGTAGGCAAAGTAGAACAACTGGATATTATGTGGTGACATACTATATCGCAGTCTGCGGATCAGAGCACATGCACTATTTAGTTTGGATTGTAGGTTTGAAATGTGACATTCCCAGTTTAAATTGGAATCAATGGAGACCCCCAGGAATTTTATGGAATTTATGTTTTTTATGGATTTGTGTTTAAAGTTAACATATAAAGATTCAATATTTGTCCTTTTATTGAACAGTATTAGCCCTGTTTTATCACGGTTAAGGCAGAGGGAGTTATTCTCACACCAGGTCGCCATTTCACCCACTGTATCCGAGCAACCCACCGACAGTCCAGAAAGGCTGCAGGCAGACAACACGACCGATGTGTCATCGGCGTATTGGCAGACAACCCCCCCAGCAAGCCAGCCAGGCAGGTCGTTCACATACAGAAGGAAGAGCAGAGACCCCAAGATAGAGCCCTGTGGAACTCCTCTCTCAATTGGGTCACGTCCAGAAAAATGTGTTTGCCCATGATGTACAATACACACTGCCTGGCTTCTGTTTTCCAGGTATGAAGCGATCAGCTTGGAGCACACGCCCCTTACGCCATACCTATACAATTTTTGAAGTAAAATGCCATGGTCAATAGTGTCGAAAGCCTTCGAAAGGTCAAAATAAAGTCCAGCCACTCTTTCGCCATTGTCAAGTTTCTCAAAAATACTAGCGACCGCATGAAAAATGGCCATTTCTGTTAATTTTCCCGGTATAAAGCCATACTGACTACTTTTGAGTATTCTGCAGTCAATAACGAATCCCAATAATCTAGTGTATATGACCCTTTCAAAGACTTTCGACACCGATGCCAGCAGGGATACAGGTCTGTAGTTAGATGGACTATGAGTATCGCCCTTCTTGTACATGGGCACAATTTTAGCAATTTTTAGTTGATCTGGAAAGATTCCAAGAACCAAACATTTATTAATAATAGAAGTTAATGGTATGCAAATCCTGTCACTAATGTGCTTTAAAAGAAAAACGGGGATTTCATCTATTCCAGCAGAGTACTTATTTGGTAGGTTCATAATAATTTTATGAATTTCAGTGTAATCGACAGGAGTGAGAAATAAAGTTTTAATGTTATGTGTAATTTTACTAAGATTAGGATTTTGGTTATTATATTGGGGTAGACTAAATTGTTTTTGAACTATATTTAAAACTTGCTGTTTGCTCTTTTTGTTACATTCTCTATTGAAAATGTTCCACATTGTTTTATTTTTGTTTTTGGAGTTTACGATTTTGTTATCATTTAAAGAAATTTTAACGTCAGACAAAAATTGCCGATATGATTTTTTCTCAGTTTTATATTGATTGAAAATAATTTGGTTATTGGTTTGCTTGTAGAGAATATAAAGGTCCTTAACTCGGTCTGCAAACTCTTTAATTTCTGAATTTACCCAACAAGGGCTTGCCCTGATCCGGCTGCTCGAAACGGGAAAGGATAAATCAAAATGGTAGTACAAAATATTCTTAAAGCAGTCATACTGTTCATTCACATCAGTCAGCTGATCAACGTCAGCCCAGCTCTCATTATACAAGCTATTTTGAAAGTTAGCTATGTTAGAGTGGGTAAAGAACCTCTTTTTTATAGCGACTGGCCTGACATTGCTCAGCTCAGACCGAATGCTGATCTTTTGGCCGAAATGGTCTGAAATATCAGTAAAAATGGTATTAAACATCAAATTTGAAATTGGAATGTTACTGAAAATATTGTCAATCTGTGAACTAAGATGTATGCCCATTCTTGTGGTTCCAGTAACGTGTGGTATCAGCCCATAACTGGACATTAATTGCAAAAACACTGTAGATGCAGAACCTTCCTGCTCGAAGTTGATGTTAAAATCTCCACACACAACCAAGTGCTTTTCCGGGCAATAAACTTCATCCAGGAGAATACCGACCAAGCAGAGAAACTCATCAAGGTCAGCCTGCGGCGATCTATAAACCGTAATAATAATAAAATGAACCCCATTACAACATACTATCTCCGAGAGAGAAAACTCGAAAATTTTGTTGTCCTGGTAGCAGGACATCTACTGCTGCGTAGAGTGTCTTTGATGTAGATTGCTGTTCCGCCCCCTCGGATATCCTGTCTTGAAGAGAATTTCACTCTATTAATTCTTTCATAAAAAGTATGCTGATTCCCTAGTTTGTCAAGGTTTTCAAATTTTTTCCTCTGTGTCCTTTAGTTGTAAATTAAATATATTATTATGTATATGCACACTCAGTACGCAGTGAGTGTCAAATAGAGGAATTATTTGGGCGTATAACTTTTAGAATAGAGACGGAAAGTTGAAATATTTCGTTCAGATTCACTAAGAAGCTTTAAGATTTCGTACTGGTTTAAATTAAGGTCTTATAGTTTGCCAGTTATGTTTTGATAGGTTTTTGTTTGTTTGTTTGTTTTTGTCCTGTCTTGACATAAGTCGCCATCAAAAACTTATGAATTATTCTGACATTTCAGCCATCTGCTTGGTTTCCAAATGATTTTGATCTTGCAACGGATTGCTGTAATGAATTTAGATATATTATTGTCGAAAGTACATACTAAAATTGTCCTTTTCTTTATAAATTTGCGAAAAACCTCAGAAACAAATTTATAGTATAAAACTTAGTTGTCTTTTTCTTACACTTCAGTTTCAAACTTTTAGTTGTTATATTAGACCGGACTAGCGGTGGAGAATCTGGCCATTTATTTATATCTAATAAAATTAATTGTATTTATTGTAATTTTCATTTACAGTTGTGGTAAAAATATCTAGTTCAGAGTCTGGAAGTTTCTTACTTGATTTTCTTAGGGAGCTGGAACCTAGACTATTAGATAAAGAATTTTTGGTCCGTTAGTTTAAATACCTTGCTTAACAGGAAATAAAACTATGACCAATAGATCTTAAACTGGTTCATGTAAATAGTTGCTGAATGTGCAGCAACTAGGTGCCGCTTCGAGGAAAAGAGAACTTGACTAGCGCAATGCCGTATTTGTAACTAACTGTTCACCTAGCTTACCTTGTATCAATTCTTTTAAATCTCATATTTTTGAAATGTTGGCAAAATATCCTAGATTTATAAATTATTTTCTCAAATATAAAGGACCAAAAATATTTTACAAAGTGAATATGGTATTAACTTTAAGCTTTTGAATATTACCAAATTTGAATTAATTTTTGCCTATCCTAGTTTTTAATCATACCTTTGCAGTGTAAAATTCGTGAGATGTTAATTTTAATCAGCCATAGTTGCAAAGTGAGCTGAATTGTATACTAGTATTTTATTTGCTAACTTATATTTCGGCTACTTACAAATTATTTTAAAAAAACTCCAAAAAAAGAAAATGTTCTGCCATCCTTATTTTATTTTCCCTTAATATCAGACATTATAACTTCTGGGCAGGGCAAAATAACTTTATATCTTTTAACAGGCATTTCCTTATCATAAAACACGAAATGTTACGATTACACGGAATAATCGATTTAAATTTACTTTCATGGCTTTTTTGGGATCTTTGATGTCACAAGGTTGACATCGGGAGTAAAAAGATTGAATTATTTAATAGCATGTCAAGTGAAAATAAGATAATTACCACATTATAAAATAAATATAAATATAGAAAATAATATAAATACCACACTTAATACACTCAAAAAAATCAGTTCCATTCGGTGAAATGTACAAGTTGACACAAAATATGTGGCGCTTAGAATTCATTTTTTTACTACTTACATCACGATTTTTTGGATTGGTGTCAGGTGTGGGGTATCACCTAGGACTAAGCTACAATAAAACATCACGCTAGATCAAAGGTTTTTTGTTTTAAAATAGACATTTACTAAGATTTCTAAATTATTTCCACGTGTGGGTATCGTGGACAAATGGTATTTACTGGTCTGTTTATTGGATTATTTGTTAGCGCTTCTTGATAGAAAACCACACGAAGAAAAAGTATACTATTTTTAAAAATAGATATTTCAATGCTCTTTGGGACAGTAAAACTATGTTTTACGTTTTTAAGACAACACATTATAGGTATTTTAAATTTTAAAAGAGCGATTTAAGGCCTAGGAGAATAATTTATTTGTTTTTAGAATTATGTCTATTACTTTCTATGACACCATGTATTGGCTATTATACTGCCGTGATAAGGATAAGGGTCTTTTTGAAATCTTTAAGAACATAAAAGAAAACTGTTTGTCATTATGCCATTCTGAGTATTTCTATTCTCAAAGTGAAAATCATCAAATTCTATATATTTTTTGTATAAAATTGAAATGTGTATTATTTTTCAAATAGATAAATAACCTTGACGTGATGTGATAACCCCGAAAATCTAAAAATCCATAAAGATGCAGATACGACTCTTATCCTTAACACGGCAGTATAGATACTGTGCAATGTAGTATATCTTTTTATTAGTGGTGAAGATACGTACGATTTTTTATGAATATATAATGTTTTTCAAAGTATTAATAATTTTTAAAGATTTTAGCACTATTTTTAGTTTTATTATATATGATCTTTAGATACTAAACTGCCGGTCAAATTAAAGAACATAGCAATTTTTTTTCTCATTTTCAACAACCTGTAACTTTGAAAGAAATAAACGGATTTTATTAGGCTTTTCAGGATATTAAAGTTCGACTCTCGTATATTGGTCTAATTTTTTGGAAATTTGTGCGAGATCAGGTTTTCTATGATATACAGGGTGCAGAAAAAAGTGATGCAATTTTTATAATTTTTATTATTCCACCATTTTGCTAAAAAAAATTTTTTTACTAGAATTATGTATTCTAGGTGAAGCTAAGACTAGTACCTCGGGAGGTATTTGGTAGTTTTTTGATAACTCTTCTCAATCAAAAGATAATCACTTTTTATTCAAACTCTTAATTTTTTAGCTATTCTAATTTATTTTTTTAGCTGTTTCTTGAAAAATTTTCTAACACAACTCAAATTAACTTCAGACACTTTTGCAATGTAAAATGAAGAAAAAGCTGATTTAACTGAAGCGGTAATATACAGGGTATCTAAAAAATACGGTACTCCATAATTAATTTTTTTTTATATTTATTACGATATTAACCGCTAATAGACCTAATAACGGCAACGTTTTACTAAAATAAATCCTCGTGAGTATATTTATTTAGGGCTGATATACAACTAACAAAAACAAGATCAATTCATGAAAAATCAATTCATACAGGATCCTTTAAAAACAAGTTAAAAGTAATAATTAAATTCCCAAATTAATTGAATTTAATACCGCGTAGGCCCACCTTATACCCGCCGTTCTAAATAAATTTTCAATAATATCAAGTAGGCCAAACAACCTCACCGCTGAATAAAAATTGTTGAAAACCATGGAAACGTATTAAATAATGACGAAAATTGAAACCTGTTCCCAAAAAAAATGTAACTCCAGAATAATTAGATTTTGAATTGCTTTTATTGTATTAAAAATGCCACCTTTAGGGGAAAACGAATTGCGAAACATAATTCGGTAAGTTTTTTTCCTCAGTTAAGAATTTCATTTTAAGAAAATTGAAATTTTAGATTGCACCAACGAGTGCTAGGCTATACTGTTATTGCCGATTTGCTTGGTACCTACTACAGTAAACACGGCTCGAAATGCAATAGAAAGGAACCGAAATCATGGTACTCCTGTATACAGGAGGATTGGACGATGTGGACGTAAAAGACGAACGACCCCCAGAGAAGATCGTCTTGTAAACTTAGCGGCGAGGCGAAGAAGAACCCTCAATTCCTTGTGGATAAAAGCTAGGTTACAGGCGGCAACGGGAACGGTGGTGTCCAATAGTACCATTAAACGACGTCTACATGACCGAGGTCTAAATGCAAGAAAACGTGCCGCTTGCCCATTCCTTAAGCCCATCCACCGACGTTCTAGAAGAACTTGGGCCCAAGAACACTTAAACTGGGGAATAGAAGAATGGTCTTGTTGCATGTTTACAGATGAATGCCGTTATACACTTTATCAATCCGATGGCTGAATATTAGTGTGGAGAGAAAGGAATGAGCGATATATTGAAGAACATATGGAAGCCAGGGAGCCATTTGGCGGTGGAGGTGTGACTGTTGGGGGGGGGGGGGGAGTAATGAGAAATGGTAAGACAGATTTGGTTATTTTGATGAATGAAACCATGAATGCCGTTAGATATCGTGATCTGTGTGTGAATGAAATTATTGTTCCATTTTCTGAGCACTTTGGTGATGGTTTTATTTTGGTGGACGACAATGCTCGCCCACACAGAGCTCAGATCGTCAATGAATTCCTAAGAGAGAATGAAATTAATCGGATGAACTGGCCTGCTAAATCACCGGATATGAATGTGATTGAGCACGTGTGGAGTAGAATTAAAGTAAAATTAAGTCAGAGAGAGCAAGAATTTATGAATCTGGAAGAATTGGCGGTTGCTGTCAGAGAAGAATGGGAATCTATTCCCCAACAATTTATTACAAACTTGGTGGACAGTATGCCGAGAAGGACAGCAGAAGTGTGGCGGGTACAAGGTGGGCCTACGCGGTATTAAATTCAATTAATTTAGGAATTTAATTATTACTTCTAACTTGTTTTTAAAGGATCCTGTATGAATTGATTTTTCATGAATTGTTCTTGTTTTTGTTAGTTGTATATCAGTCCTAAATAAATATACCCACGAGGATTAATTTTAGTAAAATGTTGCCGTTATTAGGTCTATCAGCGGTTAATATCGTAATAAATATATAAAAAAAATTAATTATGGAGTACCGTATTTTTTAGATACCCTGTATATTACCGCTTCAGTTAAATCAGCTTTTTCTTCATTTTACATTGCAAAAGTGTCTGAAGTTAATTTGAGTTAGAAAATTTTTCAAGAAACAGCTAAAAAAATAAGTTAGAATAGCTAAAAAAATAAGAGTTTGAATAAAAAGTGATTATCTTTTGATTGAGAAGAGTTATCAAAAAACTACCAAATACCTCCCGAGGTACTAGTCTTAGCTTCACCTAGAAGATATAATTCTAGTAAAAAAAATGTTTTTAGCAAAATGGTGGGATAATAAAAATTATAAAAATTGCATCACTTTTTTCTGCACCCTGTATATCATAAAAAACCTGATCTCGCACAAATTTGCAAAAAATAAGACCAATATACGAGAGTCGAACTTTAATATCCTGAAAAGCCTAATAAAATCCGTTTATTCCTTTCAAAGTTACAGGTTGTTGAAAATGAGAAAAAAAATTGCTATGTTCTTTAATTTGACCGGCAGTTTATTTACCTATATTTTATAAGGTGTGCATTTCTTAGTGGTTGCGTTATAATCACTTTGCATTTATCATTCACAATTCACATCACTAAAAAATACTGTTTGGTTAATAAAACTTTCTCAGCCCATTATATTTATTTCACAATGGCTGAGATATTAAAAATCTAATGTATTTACCGGATGACCATGGAATCGTTAGCCGGTCCATGGTTTTGTTGCGTTTTATGGTACCATTTTGAAATATAGAGTTCTATTGTTATGAGTAAGGCGCAGTTTGACCTATAAAATAATATTTTCATCCCTTCCAATCTGACCGGAACTGCAAATGCAACGGAAAATGCATTGAAGTGCAATCATGTGAAGAGAATGCAATTTGATGTTGGTTTTATGGATATTCCCCCAAAGGCCTAAAGATTATACAATACCCATTTCCCAAATTAACGAAAATAAAGCAATAATATACATATAACAGGACAAGTTTCCAACGAAAAATGGTACCTCCGTACCACACAGGAAAATTTCGACTTACTTACTTGGTCTAACTTTGGGGTAATTATATCCTCGTGTTAAAAAAAACAGATATCCTGGGAGTCCTTTTAAATCACTTATTGGTGAGTACATTTTTGTTTGTATAATTATTATATAGGATAGGTTCCTAATTTATTTTACAAAAAGGTGCTTGAACTGTTCTTGTACCTATATACATATATACTAAAGTATATTTCTTTTTTTTTTAGTTAATAACTTTGTTAATTATGTTTTGTTTTAGGTACGTAAAATCTAGATGGAATAAAAGCCATTCAGTGGGAAAGAACATATAAAAAGGATGGTATGTACCTTACAAAAAATTTAAGACTCGGTATTCAACCAACGGTGCTAGAACTCACTAGTTAAGACAAGTTAAATATTGAATCACGATGTTTTGGAAATATAAAAGGTAAACCACCTATTTTACAAATAAGAGCACACAGCTATAAAATTTTAATTGCATAATCATATTTTCTTTCAGTGTGATTTGACTAAATATGTATATATGTAGCTATGCGACAAAAGGGACCAAATCAATCTACATAATATTTAACATATATACATATTATGTCCAAATGAAGACTAGACAATGAAGTATCTATGACGTAAACTATACATAAGATATTATGAACTAATGTTTTCTACTTTTTGCTGTTATGGTCATAGAGATTTGATATGTATAACTATTAATAAATAAATATTCCCTACATATCATTTGTTCTATCAAATGATTTGATTATAAAAATGACCCTAAATAATATTTCTAACCGTAACAATATCGGAGATCAAAATTATCTTGACATTGACTAAAGAATAAAAACGCCTAATATTAAAAAAAAAATTCCTACGACCACCTATGAAAGTGAGAAAAAAAGCACGGTTAACTTGGCTAGAAAGTGCCTTATATCACACGCGTGTTGAAAAGTACTTTTCAACACATGTGTTGAAAAGTACTTGTCAACATGACGTTTGAACAGATGGTGCCAATTTAATTTTTTTTTTATTTTCAACACGTGTGTTGAAATGTTTTTCAGCACACGTGTTGAAAGTGGGGTATTAAATAAATACAGAAATTGGAGTTTTTTGGTAAATATTTTTGTGGTCGTAGGAAAAATATTGTACATTACTCGTGTGAAAGTGTTAAGCAGTTCCCTCAAAATTTAAAAAATGCCGACCAAATGAAGTAAAATTTGTTTAGACAAAATAATAAATAAAATATCTAGACGTGTTCATTTTTTTCCTAGGAGGGGCACACCAAAAATTCAACTTTTTTTCGCAAATTACAAATTGATTTTTTTCTTTACCAAAACATTCCCAGTGGGCTCACTATTAAAACCCCTAAATTTGATATGGGTCCTGTAAGTAGGAACAGAGATATACAACTTTGAAATTTCACCAGCCGCCACTGGATAGAACGTGTGTTAGAAAATTTCAAATATCTTGCTACTCTCAGTTTCAGTGGCTATGTGGCAGTTACCCAACCTTATATTATTTTTTATATTTTTAGTTACTTCTTAGGTATCTCGGCATTATTAAGAAAATACCATTTAAGTATTTTTTGTGGGGCACTTATTTCGGAGGTCACGAGGCGCCACTGATGCAGGGTATTCCATTTGCCAATATGACATTGATTACCATGGTAACCATGGTGATTGATGTCATTGATGACTACCATGGTTAACGCAGCGAGAAACATAAACTACCCTAAATATGTATTAAAATTTAAATTAAAAGTTTCCCAATAAATTTTTAATGGAAGCTTGCTGTGACGCAGACTGTATACATTTAATTATTCTTCAGTTCGTGGATCAGGTTTCAAAACCATAAAAATCTGCAGGTACTGCAAGTGCAATGGCTTTGAAACTTGTAGATATTTATATATTTTTATTTATATATTGCAACAAAAACAATAATGAAAATTCCTAAAACATTTATCGTTTCTTGTCACGTCCTAAATAATTCATTCTTTCCTATACGATCTCATAAAATATCATTGGCTTAACGAAAGCTACACAAATAGACGTTGATCGATTGCCTCTGATATTCGTACATGGCATGTTTTTCTTCCGAATGGGCAGAAAAGAGCACTTGATATATTATTGGGACAAGAACATGTTATTTTTCCAGCTTATCATCCGCATATCATTATTCTGCAGGAAATTTATAATATTTGGGAGCCTTTGGCCTAAAATCTTATCCACAAACTACGATTAAGAACTAAGAATACAACTAATGTGGCCATTTGATCCACTTGTGAAGAGGATTAACCAGTGTTTTGTCTCTTTATATCTCATTACTTTTGCACCTTCTACAATAACAATATGTCTACGGATTGGGTAGACAAGAGGACAAATGGACCACAAAAGTGAAAGATACGAAAAAACGTAATTCTTTTCATTGCTTGCTTTAGAAATGAGATCCACAATGCCAAATGTTCTTTTTGTACAGGGTATGCAAAAAATACAAAAACGTAAAATTTGGTTAAGAGTAAAGTTGCATTTTTAAAATTTTAATGCAAAACGTTAAATAAAAAAGTTTTAAATTTTAAAAGAATTTTAAATTTCTAAATTACGCTTTTAAAATCAAAATTCAATCAAAAGTCACCATTTTTATTTGATTACATCTTTGATAACTGTGACGTATTTGTCAAAATAATTGTTGTTTTTGGATTAATGGCTCTGGTTGAAACCAAATGGCCAGTTCAAAATAATAAAAATGTCTTTAGAGCAAAGAATATTTATAATCCAAAATAACAAAAATTGCGAGAATTTTTATCGCCACGGTATTGAGAAGTTTTAAAAAAAGTTTCCAAATGTACAATTATGCAGAAGTTCAGTACATAAGTTAGTACTTAATCAAATTTAAAAAAAAAAGTGAATCCGTTAGTGATTTAAAGAATACCAAGAAAAGATACGATGAAAACGATGCTTCTACAGTATTAATTTTGCAATTTGTTTACTATTGTGTAAAAGAGGCAATATTCAAAGTGTGTTTAAGGAAAATAAAATTCGTCTTTTTAAACCATTTTTGTACCAAATTTTGGATGATGGGGTTAGTTTCGCCAAGTTTTTAGATCTGTGGTTTTGTTAAGAGAAACAGGAAGTGTGAATAGAAAGGAAATCAGTGGGAGACCCAAAGTTCGCACTGCACAAAAAGTAGACGAATTGTGACAAATTGTTAATGAAAACCGACAAACCCCTATTCGGCGTTTAAGCCAGCAAGTAAATGTATCCTACGGAACCTGCAATACAATCCTGAAATATGACCTGCATATGTACGCTTACCATCTAAGATCAGTCCAAAAATTGTTACCCAGCGACAAGCCGCAGCGAATGCAATTTTCAGAGTGGTTTATGGGTAATTTGCATAATAACGAAAACGTATTTGAAAAAACCTTTTTTCAGTGGCAGTGCACCGATTGACGTAACTCTTGATAATTTAAATTTTTTGGAAGAATTTTTCGAAGACCGAATCATCAGTCGTAATATGCCAGTTAGGTGGCCACCACGGTACTGCCATCTCACACCGTGCTACTTTTTTTCAATGGCCACACACAAAAAACTCGTTTTTCAGAACCCCTTGTGAAAATTTAGAAGACCTAAGGGCTAAAATTACAAACAAATTTCAGGAGATTAACAACTCTTCCCGAGTGCTCGCCAATGTTTTTGATGCTGTAAAAATAAGAATGAGAACATATTTTGAAGTAGAAGGTGGATACGTCTCCCGTTTAATTTAAATTTATAATTTTTAGGTTCTTTGTTGTATTATGTTTATTTTTAATTCTGTATTATGCAATGGCAATGACAATAATATAATTTTCTTGAAAATAAAAACTTCAGAACTTGACAGTTATATTTTTCATTCACCTAAGTATACCTTTTACCTATGTTACCTTTCAAGAGTAATAATTCAAGACATGCATGATTGATTCCACGGGGCATACTTTGAGGACGTTTTTTTTATTCTTACGTTACAACTTTTCTCATTTAAATGGTCATTTGTTTTACAGAAACTAACGGCAGGATTTACTCGCTAGACCGATAACAAACCTAATTTGACAATTAAAAGTCTTAAACTGACAAATGTAAAAATAGGACAACGAAGTTTTGTACTATGAATCCCTTTTCTTTTGTAAAATTCTAAAGATTTCAAGAATGTATTTTCAACAATAGCAGAACTAGTTCATTTCAGCAGCATGTTCCAAGATGAGAATCATTTGGAAACCCAGCAAATCGTTAAAATTGACCGGATAAAAAATGATCAACTGATCAACTGGAAGAGAGTAATTTCTTTAATAAATTTTATAAAGAATAAATTTAACCTTGGACAATAACTCTCGGTAATTTATTACATTTAACTCACCAAATTTGTATCAATTTAATTTTCCTAGGAAGTCGAAAATGTCGATATATTTTGTCGACATTCGACATTAATTTTTCAATATCCCTAGTCCTGGTTTGTATCAATGTACTTAATGGTGTAGTTTATTCAAAATTTATGTAAATTTATACAAAATTAAATTAAGTGTATGTTGATTTTCTACCAGAATTAATATCGCCTATAAATTTTTGTGGATATACAATAAATGTAAAAGTCCAGATAATAAATTTAATTTTTTGCTTGATGAATGGCTATCTGAAAATAGTATTTCGTTTAATGAGCGAGTAAAGTTAGCAATTCTAATAATTGTTATAAATATTCCTATACTTTATTTACTATTTATTTTAAAATTTTACACCATTTTACATTTCACACATCTCAATGTTTATGCGAAAAAATGAAGTGCGAACAAAAGTAAACACTTTGGTTGGATTTGGTTTACAAAAATTAACAATTATGTTGTAACAAATATACTTTAAAAATACATAATTACACATTATAAAGTACAAAACCTAACTCACAAAACCATAACTCCTATCACTTTTTTTTTTCTTATTTTTCTGGTGACAGCTTTAAATTTATTTTTTCCACGTCAGTGATTTCAAGGAGGGTGCAAATTTACTTATTTTCATTCAATAAATCCATTTTAAGATATAAAAATATATCAAAAATTAAATAAAATATTAAAACTAGAAATGGAGCCCGGTGTCTGTGGTCTGCCAGCTTGATAATGTTTTAACTGTTTCAATAGGTTTATTATATGGAAATATAAAACTATATAAATGCATTAAAACTAAGAGAGAAACAAACATACGCGCTTTAGGAAGTTAAATAGGGACATATGTATATAACGAATTATCGACGGCGGCGCGCGTATCCGTTCATGCCGCCATGCCAGTTCTTTGGTTGTCCAGTGTCCTGGCCACTATGGAAATACACTCGAACCTCTCCGTGAAATATACTGTCGCAAAACACTTGGGTTAGACAAAAAACCTAATTACCTAATATTCGTATTGTATTTGTATAAACTTTTGTTTACAGTTCATTATGTAACATCGGCACTTATTATTAGTTTAAGAGGTGTTTCGGCTTTCCTAATTTTGTTATGATTTTGGATATTATTTGATATTTGTGTAGTGTCCTTGATGTAGTAGTGTAGTACTATTACTTGAGTACCTGTGTTAACAGTGGCTTTAACAGTACAAGAAACTGTTTTCATATAATTTAAAGAAAGTCACAGCAAAAAGGCAATGTTAGTATTTTATGTTTTTGCGGTGTTTATTTGTAGGTAAATAATTTCTTGGCAGAATTCAAATTTAAAACCCTTCCTTAATTAAAAAAGTGTATTTTGCTTTTTACGTTGATATCACTTGTTGTCCACAAAATGTAGCCTCCCCCCCCCTGTAAAAAAAACTAACGAACCGCGCCTGGTAATGATTGGCCTAAACCTGTTAAAATAATGGGCTCATTGCTGCACAATGAAAACAGTTTCTTATCAAAAAGTGCGTGAGTAAATAATATATTATCAAATTAATAATTGTAGGTGAAAGTAATTATGTTACATTTTTGTGGAAAATTCAAAATTCACAATACTCGTGAAATAAAGTGCATTTTATGTATTCGTTTAAAATAAAACAAGGTTATGTTTTATTTTCACCTACTATTAAATTTAAACATCATAGTTTCCAGCCAAACAGCAATAAAATTGTAAAAATAAAACGTCTACAATAGATCATTATCGCATCGTATTTTTAAAAATACATTCAATACACTGTTAGTGTTTACGCACTTTTTAGAATTCGAATGTAGTACCTATAAATAATTAAAATAATATTGTTATTCTCATAAATACAACACGTGAAGTTTTAGATATTCACTAAAAATTAAGTTACGCAAAGTGTGCAAATGACTTAATTTAGGCCTCTCTCTTCTACAATAATTTTATTAATCTAAATAGTTAATATAAGTTGCTAATATGCTGATTTTATGAATTAAATTGGTCTGTCGGTTCTGGCACTATATAGAATCGACTTTTATTGTACATCTTGTCAAATATAGCTTTGCTTTTGAGTTAGTCCCGCCCACAAAAGCACAGTAGACCGTACAGTCCGTAGCAAAAGTGCTTGCTTTTTTGAATTCGTTTATATTCTAACTGTAGTGACGTGCATTTCAGTATGGAGTTCGTGTCTAAAGTAAAAGGCAAAGTTTTATCTGGGCAAAGTTTTGGCAAATATTATTCATTTTATGCACCAAGAAGCTGAAGCGAATAAACCCATCAAGGCTTTAAAGAAAGTTCAAGAGCATGTTTTAACTGCTACCGGCGTGTATATTCGCACAATTCAGTGAGTGAATTGAGGAAAGTGGAAAATGGTGAGTGCTCTTCATTTGTAACTCCTAATAAAAAAAGAAGAAAATCGAGCGTTAAACCCAAATTAAAAGGTTGTGATGAAGTAGTCCTTAGACGATATATTGTCAACTTTAAAGTGACTGAGAAAAAGTGCCAACTTTGCGTAAAATTCATAAAAAATTTAAAGACCACTACAACTACACCGGTTCTCTCGAGAGTCTAAGGAAAATTATGAAAAAAAGAGATTTAGGTGGCGAAAAACAGAAACTAACCGCAAACTGTTGACGGAAAAACCTAGTATTCGTCACAACAAGAGATTAAATTTCTTAAGAGGTATGAAAAATATTCGTAAAGAGAACCGTCCAATAATTTATTGGATTATATATATATATATATATATATATATATATATATATATATATATATATATATATATATATATATATATATATATATATATGTATATATATATATATATATATATATATATATATATATATATATATATATATATATATATATATATATATATATATATATATATATATATATATATATATATATATATATATATATATACAGGGTGTCTAAAATAGGTGATACCACTATTGCTATCTCCGAAACGGTAAAAGATACGAGGTCGGTTAAATTAGAGAAAATGTGCCATTTTTAGTCCCTAATCATATTTCGTTTACAGAGTTGCCAAATTCTCTACAGTTTGTTATCTACAGGGGATTTTTCAAGAATAGTCAAAAATGTAATTCTTACATATCTCGAAAACTATTATGGTTAGAAAAAAAATGTTTTAACAAAAATCAAACGATTTTTACCTTCTCTAAAGTAACGTTATTGTTTTGTTTATATCATTTGTTTTTATTGAGTTACTGATACTAACTTGTTTTTTTCAAATACGGACCTGGATTTTTTGCTGTATTTTTTGAGAGAATACTTCATACCTTTTACATATGTGTATCACTTGATTATGTTTTTCGACGTTTTGGTGAAGAATAGCATCATCAGGATATTCTACAAGTACGGACCTGGCCCTTTTCAAGTAAATGCGAAATTTCCCAGCATCAGAAACCAGAAACCATAGCGATAGCTTGTGCATTGTGCCTTAAGATGGAAGATCCCAGGTCCGTATTGTTAGAAAATCCTGATGATGTTGCTATTCTTGATCAAAACGTCGGAAAATATTTTACACAGTTATACACAGTTGTAAAGGGTATAAAGTATTCTTTCGAAAAATGGAGCAAAAAGTCCAGGTCCGTATTTGAAAAAAACAAGTTAGTATCAGTAACTCAATAAAAACAAATGGTGTAAACAAAACAATGACGTTACTTTAGAGAAGGTAGAAAATCGTGTGATTTTTGGAAAAACAATTTTTTTCTAACTATAATAGTTTTCGAGATATTTAAGAATTAAATTTTTGACTATTTTAAAATAATTCCCTGTAGATAAAAAACTATATAGAGTTTGGCAACTCCGTAAACGGAATATGAATAGGGACTAAAAAAAACACATTTTCTTTAATTTAACTAACCTCGTATCTTCTACCATTTCGGAGATAGCAATAGTGGTATCACCTATTTTAGACACCCTGTAAATACATACATATATATATATATATATATATATATATATATATATATATATATATATATATATATATATATATATATATATATATATGGATGAGAGGATACATTCATTCTTCTCAGAGACATGAAAAATCTTGGAGTGATAACAGTAACGAAGGGCACAGAAGGTCTGTGTCAAAAGGGCAAAGACTAGTAGTAGTTCATGCAGGCAGTGAAAATGGTTTTGTAACCAATGCGTATTTCGCTTTTAAATCGCAAACAAAATCGTATGATTGTCACACTGAAATGAATCACGCTAACTACAAAAAGTGGTTCCAAGAAAAACTTATTTCTAACCTGCCTACAAAGAGTGTTCTTGTTATCGATAACAGAATAACAGATACAGAAAGGAGGAAATAAAAGCATGGTTAAGACCACTGTGTAACGAAATCGAAAATTCGTGTACATTGGTACATTAGTTCGCTGTTTTGAAAAAATTGTGGCATATAAAAACATATATTGGAGTACGTTGTCACTGTACTAAATTTAAACCTACGTCTACGTAGTACCTTAATAGGTACCGGTCGCTCAAAAAATATAATTATTTTTCGACAAAATTAATAAAAAAAAAATACTGTTTTCGGTTTAAAGCACCTAAGTTTAATAGACTTAAATTCTAATTATAAAAAACATACTTTAATTAACCTAATTTGCAAAATCTCAGCTGGAGACTGATCTATCAGAATCGTCTTCCTCGACGTTAGTTTCTTTAAGAAGTGTTTTTTGTAGTATATTTCGGTCTAATTAAGGAAATAAGGGGATCTGAAGAAATTAACTATTTGGCAGTATGTCCATTGTTATCAATATTCTCGGTCTGTCCTCACTTTCCCACGCAATATTCTCCGAATTTACAAACCTCTATTTCTAGCTTCTGATGCTTCTTTAGATAAATATACGAAATGTTCTTGCATTTCCTGCCCCATGTATTTCATACATATGAACACTTGATGGCATATAGTACCAACTATAATGACACACACACGCACAGCTTTTCAGTATCTGTCAGATATTCTCGAAAAGTATCAACCTTTATGTTTTGACCCGAAGAAAGCGCTTATAGAACTATAGCAAATTTTTTAATTACATTTTTGTTCAATCCAGTGATTGCAGACGATGTTTCGTAATGTAGAAAAAAAGTTTCAGCAGTATTGCCATCGTGTGTAGTGCCCTCGCCCTGTTTACCAACGTCTATTAGTATCCCAAGTTCATTTCGAAAATCATTTTGGATTTTCTGCTTTCTTTGCTCTTTTCTTACTTTGTTTTCACCGCTGCGTTAGTGACATTTTTAATTAAATTATAAAGCGTACTTAATAAGTTAACGATTACCTACTTCTTAGAATAAAATAATATTTAACAAAATAACAATTTAAAACTCCGTGTAATAACGTATTTTAAAACGTATGTAGGTAGGTACTTAGATTTATGAATATTTTGGAGTATGAATGTTGGAGTGAAGGCTTCCTAACCAGACTGATATTAATGACTGAAACCGGTTTTATAACACAAAAAGAGAAAATTATGCAGGCTTCAACGTCAGTGTCTCTTAGTCTATAAATTTATAAAGGACTATAATTTGTGTCAGTTTATGTCAAGCTCTTTTTGAGATGGGTAGTCTTATGATTCACTGTTTTAGGACTGATTGTTAAAAAAAATCTGTTTTTAACAATTGTCTTACAAAATCGTGTATAAATTAAGGTCATACCTGTTTCTACCGATTTTTTTTGTCGTTTAGAGATGATTGAAAATTTCCAAAGTAGACTTAAAAATCACTGCACTTCGTTGCATATATTTTTATACAATGTTGGAACAAACTGGGTACTAACAAAGTCAAAAACTGAAATCTTCAAAGATTACTTTATAAAACAGAATGCAAAACAGACGACACACTGAAAACACCAAAATCAGAAAAGTCAGAAAATAAAGCAAGCTATAAGCTGATTATATTCCTCACTACAAATTCGAAAATAAAATTACTCTACCAGCTTTATACTGTCACCTGTTTAACACGAGCGAGTTGGTGAATTTTGCTGTGAGGTAAGGTCATGGTATTTAAAATTATACGTTATTTTGTATGTACATACATAAATGTCTGGTAATTCCCTAAAGTCCCAATTGCGTGACTTGTCAACAAAAAAATAATCGAATGACGCTATAGGGACATTAAATTTCTAAACTGTATTTTGTCGTACTTTCGCATAATTCATAATTTAGTGAGTGGTTGGTTACTATACTCGGGCCGTTCTTTTGCCGTTGTATTGCAACATCTGCTTCTTACTTGGAGAGCCGAAAGCTTACGACGGCCCGCGTTTACCTGCATTCCTGTAATTGATTTTTTTCCACAACCGTGCGTTAATATGCCTTAGAGAGTAGTTTTAGGGCAATAATAATATATTACAGAACTACAGCTGTAACAAGAATTAATACTGTTATACAGCCTGCCCAGAAACCATCTTAACAAATGGGAAACTTTTTTATTTTTGACTTTACACAGAAAAAGTTATTCTTTATAAAAAGTTTGGAAACGTGAGAAAATAGCATTGCCTTTCAAAAACTTGATCTAAGATATACAGGGTGGCTCAACAGTGTAAAAGTTCTAATCCACGTGAAGCACAAAATCGTTATTTAAACTGCCACTGTAAATGTACTAGAGTTAACTTTTTTATGTTAGTGAATTAGGTTTGGAACATACAGGAGGTGCCAAAAATAAAATTAATTTTTTATTATCGACTTTACAAAAAGTATATACTTATTCACAAAAAGTTCTATATTGTGTGAAAAGAGCAGGTTATTCAAAAATTTAGGCTAGGCCATACAGGGTGGCTAAAAACTTTAAAACTCTGAACTGACCTTAAAACAAGGGTAAGCTAAATTTCAATGGGTTCGTTGCACACATTTTTTTAATGGCTTATTATAATTTATGGTCAAAATGAAGTGCGAAAATATTTTTTTTTTAATTTTTGGGAAGCGGGAAATGCCCTAAAAATCGAGTTAAACTTTGGCGAGTTGTGTCACATAGGCGAGTGATGTCATCATTTCCCTGCATTTTGATTTGTTATACCTTTGCAATATTGCCAAATCATTCGTCGCTCCAGCTGGAATTGTAAAAGTCTGCCTCAACATAAATTTGCTTATTACGAAAAAAATATTCCCAGGAAATATAGATAATTATAGAGATCAATGTACGAAGCATACCTTTTTTTTCTTACCGTTTTAACTTCACATTCCGTATTTCAGCGCTAAAATATTCTGCATTTGAAAGTAAATACTTATATATCATGTCCATAGTAACCTTGGGCAAATTGCCCGAATCAGCTTTTTCAAAGCTCTGATCCATTTTCCACTGAATAAGCTATCACTAATAGTGAAAACACTACTACAAACGAATACATTTTCTTTCAAAACCAACGAAAACATAAAACAAACACAGAGTTCAAAAGGTTTGTTTGGGTTTGCTTGGGTTTAGATATTTTTGAAAAAATGTGCTTTCGAAATAAGGGGGTTTTAAAAAGAAAATATTTTCTAAATATTTCATAAATCCGTTTTCTAAAAAGCGTTTTTGAAAAGCGGTCAGGACATTTTTGAAAAAATGTAGGTTCGAAATATATTTTCGAGAAATTTTTTTTTTAAAAATCATTGGGGTTTATTTGTTTCGTTTAGAAGCCAAAATTATTCCAGCGCAAAATTTTGATAAGATCGCAGTGAGATGTGTAAGGAATATTTTGAGAAACAATCTAAGAACATGTTCAAAAATACCAATAAAGGCTTACATTTTTTATATTACATATTTATTAGTATTGATCTGTTATTCATATTTTTTGGTATAATTCCTTTCAAAGACCTTACATAGACGGCAAAATGTTTTTTCTACGAATGTTAATAAAAACCTTTATTGTGTGTTCAATAGTAATTTCGGAACATGGTGCATTGTGTTTTACACATTTTCATTGTGCTTCAATCACCATGGTGATTGAACTACAAAGTTCCCATTGTGCACGGGTATTTTTTACAAAGGTGGCGTTGACCGGTGCCGCGTCAAAATCTTTATAATTTCATTGACATTTTTTGACATCTTCAAAAGAAAAATATTACTAATCCCATTTTATTAACAGTAACATTCGTAGAAAAAGTATAGTGTAAAACTCGCATGGAATGACCATTTCCTACTCGTATGATTTGCAGCACTCGCCTGCGGCATCGTGCTGCAAACGTCATACTCGTAGGAAATGCATGTCATTCCATGCTCGTTGTACAATATGCTATTTTCTACGAATGTCAATAAAAACCTTTATGGTATGTTCAATAGTAATTTCGGAACATGGTGCATTGTGTTTTACACATTTTCATTGTGCTTCTATCACCATGGTGATTGGACTACAAAGTTCCCATTGTGCACGGGTATTTTTTACAAAGGTGGCGTTGACATCCAAAATCTTTATAATTTTTATTTGTGGAATGTCAGATTGACATTTTTTGACATCTTAAAAGGAAAAATATTACTAATCCCATTTTATGTAACAGTAACATTCGTAGAAAAAGTATAGTGTAAAACTCGCATGGAATGACCATTTCCTACTCGTATGATTTGCAGCATTCGCCTGCGGCTCATGCTGCAAACGTCATACTCGTAGGAAATGCATGTCATTCCATGCTCGTTGTACAATATACTATTGTTTTTGATTATAATATTTTGTAGAACATGCAGAAATGGTTAATGTTTATGTTACAATATTTATTTTTATAAAATTCGCTATTAAAATTCGTTTTGTACAAGGTTCTAGGGGGCGCCCCCCTAAATCCGCCACTGGCTCATTGGAATTTTTAAGTTTTCGAACTATTTATAAAAATCGAATTTAAGCAATTATATTATGCCATTAAGTAGATTATATTTGTTCATAACTGTGTATATTATTGGCTATAATTTGTGACACATTTGTGCATTTTTTTGATACATATATCCTATTCTTTTTTAATAATCAATGTTTTTCTTAAATAATGTAAAAAATAGCTAGACAGAAAGGGGTTTATTACATTACACTCCAGTTATAACACCATCTAAGAATGTAAGCATGGTTTTATTAAAGTTAAGGTAAAAATACAACTACAAAAAACTTAAAACACATTTCTATCTAAATTTAAAAATGCAAACAACAAAAACCTATTCCTACTTATGGGGCAGATTTCATGTGATATAACTTATATTTTTATATTTACATCATTCTTCCTGTTATTTTCCGTTTTTTTCGTTTTCTTTGCTGATACACTGACATCAGGTTGATCACTATCACTACCCATTTTAAATCTTTATGAAAACCCCTTTTTATTATTGTCAACAATCATATACGTATAAAATAAATATACCTCGGGTTCCCCATTTACCTAATGTGCGGTTTTTGATGCCAACAATGTGAAATGGAGATATATAATCTCGCATAAGTCTATCCTTTAGTCCGATATTTCGTAAACTGCGATTGCGCTAAATTTTGTGTTGCTATTGGCAATCTAACGGCGCCACGCTTCACAAGTTTCTTGACAGGGCTGGTTTTTTAGTATAATTGAACTAGTTTATTACTTTTTGTACATCAGGGCATAAGTTAGCACACTTCAAAATAACCCACAAGAACACCGAATACAAAATACAACACGACACAAAGACAAAATGGCGAATGGCGATCCAACTGTAAACTAAAAAAACCAGAAAGCTGAAAGAAGCCGAAGCCGAAATAGACGCACAACAGCCGATGATTAGTACAATTCACGATCTAATTCAGTACAATGTCTGACCAATGAAACAATTCGTATTAACGCATGCGCATATACAGAAATATCAGACTAAAGGATAGACTTATGCGAGATTGTATATCTCCATTTCACATTGTTGGCATCAAGAATTCCAGAAAACCCGCGGTATATTTATTTAATAAGTATATGTCAACAATACACAAAGTGCTAAAACGACAGGTTCTAACCTCAGTTAAACAAACACTTGTCGCGTGACAGCTATTAACGCGCGAATGAAGATTAATGCAATGGGCCCGTTCTTGCCCTGTATTACGAAATAAGCCCGTTCTTGCCATGACCACCTTTATTTTTTTAGCTAATAACGAGGTCGTTTTTGCTTGTTGTAGAATCACCTTCGAAAAGATCGCATTATAAAACATAGGATTGCAGTATTATCTCGATTCATCCTAAATAGGCACTAAGCCCATTTTTCCCCTGTACTCTTCATATGTTATATTGTATTTATTTTTTTTATTGTAAAATTTGTTTCAATGAAGATCAAAATCGTGAAAATCGCTGATTCATAGTTCTATAAAGATAAAATCGTGAGATTGTGTACTTGATTCGTGAGAAATTAACCGAAATCATAAGATTTAAAAAAAAATCGCGAGTTTTGGCCACACCGCGACGGACGGCCGCGAGAGCGTGGAGCGTCGACCCCCCACTCAGCAGCACAGCATTCACCTTGAATACTATTATTAATAATATTGAATCACTTTTTTTAGTACAACACATATTTTTTCACACATTATAACTCTTCTTCTTCTTCCTTGAAAATTATAGCAGCAATTTCAGCTTTTACTGGGATAGCAGATATCCTCAGACATGCCCCCCTACAACCTAGAACAGTCAAAATGCTTCTAATTTTTTTTCTTCAAATCGATATTTTTGGAACAGCCAGCCTGGGCTAGTATGTATGTATCACAAGTTTTGTCATTCTCACATTAGTCTCGCAGTATAGTCGTACAGTCGTTAACGAATCGCCTCATCCGATACACAGTCGTTACCAGGAACATAGAGGCGCGCGAAGCAGAGTTGATGAACAAACTTTTCTTTTTCTCTCAAAGTTTTTAACCATCAGAACCAATCAGCTAGTTACACGCATCAATAGACCATCACCCTGTGAAGTGTAATGTATTTTTTGGACAATCTTGTTTCTGAATGAAAAATAATCTTTGATCCCTTATTGTAAATTGGAACACACCGCTTTCGTAAATCAGCAACCGCCCATGATCAGCACTGGCATTTCATTTTAAATATTTACGCTACTTAAGTGATTGGCTATAATACGAGTTCATTTATAAACGAGTACTGTATAACATTTTGTTTCGTTACTTTTTATTCTTTGCTTTCGGTAATCTGCGGTTAAACTTATCTAAAATAATCTGTTCACAAAAAAATCTAGGTAGGTTGGTTTTGACCTCATGCAGGGCCGGCGCTAGCATAAATAGGAGTGGCGCAGAGGCGTACCGCTGGGGGTGGTTTTGTCGGCTCTGATACTCTCATACCGTCAGCGTTGCCGTTTGGGTACAATTGTACGAAATTTGATACATTTTGGTTGTTGTAGTACAAAGATACATTTTGTAATCAAATGGGGATTTTTTGATACGTTTGCGTGGTTTTGAAAAATAAATTTAAAAAAACGATAAATACATCAAATACCAAAATAATCTACGAATATATTTTTGTTCTACATTTTTAATCTTGGAAGTAATTAATCTTTTAATATCACCGTAGAATTTAGATTTATGCCCACTTGTGCAAGTGATGATAAGTCGTCACCGTCACCTTCTAGTAAGATGAAGTCCTATCAAAGTTCACACACCTGAGGAAATCAACGGAACGGAAAAAGTTATATATTTGTTATTTCTCGGACGCAACAACCTTGAATTCCGTCGTGTTTTTTCATTGGCCAATCAGAACGCTACATTTCCTGTTCCGTTCTGTTACTGTTGTTTTCTTAGACGAGGTCGTCTAACGTTGTTTTTCTCAGGTGTGGACTCACAATAATAATAGTGATGTCATGCTAACATTGCTTATAGCTGTGTTCAGCTGATGATCAGCGGTCTCAGCAGCTAGTTGGATTTGGCAGCGATCACGTGATATCAAATTTGAAGACATGTCACATGCTGTCTGTCAAATTTGATCAACTGCTGAGACCGCTGACCATCGACTGAATGCAGCCGTTGTTTGGTACATTTTGGTACATGTTCGCTTGGAACTTTGGTACATTAGCAAAATTGGTTGGGGCAACACTGAATACCGCACTTACTGGACAGAAATTAAACCTTACAAAATTAAATAAATTATTTTAAAACCATAAAGCTACTAATTTAAATTTATAAAATCTG
Source organism: Philopedon plagiatum (assembly GCA_963971165.1). NCBI lineage: Eukaryota > Metazoa > Arthropoda > Insecta > Coleoptera > Curculionidae > Philopedon > Philopedon plagiatum. The sequence continues at coordinate 35,835,504 of OZ020189.1, read as the reverse complement.
AATACAAAAACTGACAGCCACAGACTTCTTAAACAAGGGAGCCATAAAGTGGATCATCTGGCAACACAGCACGGGGGCTGGAAATAGTAAACAACTGAGAGCATGTCGTATATGCAAATGTAAAAAATGCCTACCTGTTTTCCAAAGTTTATGGCCGCCGCAGTTTTTTAAATTAAATATATTGTTTTCTACAATCGGCAACGATATTGTTGAACAATAATATTAAACATTTTTACTTTAAGTTTAGTAATATAAGTACTATGTAAAGGGTGTTTGTCTGGTGTGTCTTCCTGAAAGTTTTGCTTAAACGGTGTATGAGTGATTTGGATTTTACAGTGCTTAACGTTAAATATCTATTAATTGATGCCCGCATTCTGCACAGTTTTTAATTTAGACTTTTACGGCTACGGATTGTTATTTTCTCTTGGTCTAAAGTGGTGTACCTACTTTGATTTTTAACATGCCGCGAGAATGTTGTATGCCTAGTTGTAGAACAAGTTGTAGACCAAATTATGATGTAGTGTTATTAAAACAGAAGATTATCAGACAACATTTAGATTTTCCAAAAGACGACGAAAATAACAATATTTGTTTGCACGCTATCCACAGAGACAATTTCTCAGTGACTCGTTCTTCAGTTAGGTGTTGTAAACATTTTGATGTAAGTATCATTATTAGAAATTAAACATACAAAGATAAAAATGGCAACACACAAATTTCTTTTTATCATGTCCTAAATTAAGAAATGGCGCAGTACCGCCTATTTACAAATCAACCCAAATATTTGTCTACACCAAAAATGTTTTAAGAAGGGACCTTAATTAAATTATTTATTTTTTAGTTTAAATACATTATATATGTTCACAATTTTACTAGATTTTACAGTTCAAAGCATCTAAAATATTCTCGTATGTGTTGATTTTTGCACTTCAGCACTGCACGAATTATTTGGGTGTTGATAGAATTAAAAAAGGGTCCAAAACACGCGTCATTGTGTTTTAATATAATTTATATTTACTATTTTTCCCTATGTGGTATTCCATATTATTAACGAATTAAAATCAGCCCACGTGCGGCGCTGCTTGCTCGAGAGTTGAAGACGGCTGTGTTACAGCTCAACTTCGTAAAATTACTAGCATTTTTCATTCGTAAAAGTGGACTGGCACATGCCCGTCGAGATATATATTTAAATATTGAAAATATTATAAACAGGTTTGGGAAAAATAAAAGAAAAATTGAATTGACTTTATAGATGTTTCTGTTACTCCGAAATTTTGTAATAAAGATTAACTTGTTTTAATTTATTTTACTTGTTTTTTAACCCGTTATAAAATTTGGTACGATCGGCTCGAGTCGCCTACCCCCTCAGCAAAAACCTGGATCCGCTACTGCGTCTTCCATTACTGAAGATCCATGGTTTGGACTTTCTACGGCAATAGGTACATTAAAGTCCTAAAAATCTACAGGCAACCTAACACAGTGAAAATACGAGAGTCATTTTTTCAATTTTTAAATTAAGTTTATAAATCGACAGTTTTGGACGACAAATTTTATTAGCTAAACAATATTTCCAAAATGCTTAATTTATCTACTTTTCAAAAGAAATTCCAAATTTACATTCACAAATATTTATGTAGTATAAACCTATGACAACAAAGTAGACGTTTTAAAAATACTTTTGCATAATACTGAATGTCAAGCAATATCTTATTTTTAGTGTTTTAAAATATTTACACAAGCCTCACAAATGACAGAAACTGGGCAATCTTACAAAATTTGTTATTGTCTGTTTGGGTTGTGTTGTCTAATGGAATAATTAAAAACAATACTATGTTTTTTTATTTAGACTTTCTACTACTTTGTTTTTTTTTTAATTCGTTTTTATTTTGTGGTTGCTTATAAATTTACTATAAGAAAAACAATGACTTTCCGGTGTGAAACATAAAAATATCAAAACTTTATTATGTATTGTTTACTATGTTTTTTTGTTTAAACTTACTACTACTTTGTTTTATTTTGTGGTTGCTTACAAAAAACAAATATTGACATATCTAAGCGTTTTCTGAAATATTTTCCTTCGATTTTTATCGAATTTATGCGCGATTTGGGTCTCAGTGTGTATTTGATATAAGAAAAACAATGGCTTTCCGGTGTAAACACATAAAAAAATAAAAACTTTACTATGTATTTTTTATTGTTTTTTTATTTAAATTTACTGCTACTTTGTTGTTTTATTTTGTTTTTATTTTGTGGTTGCTTATTTATTTGCTATAAGAAAAACAATGACTTTCCGGTGTAAACACATAAAAAATCAAAACTTTATTATGTATCTTTTACTATGTTTTTTTACTTAAACTTGCTACTATTTTGTTTTTTAATTTTGTTTTTATTTTGTGGTTGCTTATTTATTTTGCTATAAGAAAAACAATGACTTTCCGGTGTAAACACATAAAAAATCAATACTTTATTATGCATTTTTTACCGTTTTTTTTTATTTAAACTTACTACTACTTTGTTTTTAAGTTTGTTTTTATTTTGTGCTTCCTTATTTATTTGCTATAAGAAAAACAATGACTTTCCGGTGTAAACACATAAAAAGTTAAACCTTTGTTATGTATTTTTTACTGTTTTTTTTATTTAAACTTACTACTACTTTGTTTTTTAAATTTGTTTTTATTTTGTGGCTGCTTATTTATTTGCTATAAGAAAACAATGCCTTTCCGATCTTAACACATAAAAAAATCAAAACTTCATTATGTATTTTTTACAGTAGTCTTATTTACATTCACACACAAGATCGCAGAATTCCCAAAATAAAAATAATTTGAAAACTTAAGCAATGCGTACAAATAATAGAATACCTTGTTTTTAATGGCTTATTAATAATGACCAGAGCAAAATTTATCGACACCTAACTAATCAACTACAAGACCTATCCCAATTTAATGCTTGTAGTTGATTAGCATTACAAGTAAACTTAAACGATTTTAGTGAATCCTGGTAAGAATTTTTTACACTTTGGAGCTACAGCTTCCAGAATCTTAATTTATTAACTTTCTATTCGATTGGAAATTTTAGATTTCCGACTCCGGCGGAAAATTTCTGGTTAAATCGGAGCCTCGATATCAATAGATGTTCGATTATCACTGTGTTGAAAACGGGTATACCCGATTAGAAGCCAGGCGGAAAGTCGAGAGTGGAATTTATTAATTTATTCCTGCTGAATGGACTATATTATGATGTATCTAGACGAAAAAAGACAGACCTATAGTTGTTTAGTTTCCACCAGAAATCTTATTGATATCCTGTCTGACTTACTGAAAATGAAGCGCTTATGAAAAAAAATTAGAATAGTTACTGAAAAGGGCCATGCTTTGGATGCTCTGCCTTATATAGGATTCGCCGGTGCATGGACCAGGTTCACCGATAATAAATAAATACGCTCCTGGTTGCTATTTAATTCATTTCAGTTATTACTAAATCGTACCCAAAAGGCCTTACTAAGCAATTTTTGAATTGCAAATTTATTTAAAAAAATATGCCAATAAAAATATTACCGAAAATTAATTATATTTAACTATCCATGAGAGTAACTATATCCAGAACTTTAAGCCACCTTATTTACTAATAATAAAAACAATAAAACAGAAAAAGTAAACAGTCGAAATCTCATTAAAAATACTGAACACGGAATATTGAAAAGGAAACATTAAACAATTAAAATTAACACAATGATTTTCCGGTGTCAACACCGCATTTAATTAAACCTTTTGGCAAAGTATCCTCGGTGACTGGGGGTGCTGGGCAAAGGGTAAATATTTATTTGCTTTTCCATCTCTTTTCGATTCATTTATATTACTAATTTTTGTATAGTCATTGTTTAGGTTAGCCTTGTTTATGTTATGGTAGTTGTTTAAATGATCCAAAGTTCTTATTAGACTCAAAGTGTATGAAATAATTTTAACTTAGTATTCCGATAATTTATGTCAGAATAACTTATGGTGGAGTACTTTCCTTTTAAACTAAACTTTTAGTGCACAAATACAGACCGACCCACGCCTTTTCTGTTGTTCTGCGGACAGTAAGTATGTAATAAAATTACTTAAAACCCAAGCCAAGGATATAACTAACTGTAATCTTAAAAATATAACATGATAATGGGATCTATTAAAAATAACCTATATGGATACGAATACACATTTTCGTGGTTTATCCAAACCAAATCATATTGTTAAAATTTTATTGTAACACTGCCACATTTCGACTTAAAACGACAGGTGGGTTTACTCCATTGCTGTAATTATGACTAATTGTGTTTCCTGCACTATCTACTTGTTTGTGTCTGTCTATACACAAAAGATAACATCAAAACATGCTCAGTTGTTAAAATTTAAAAATATTCTACCTACCGAAAAAATCCAACACAAAATGATTGTCCTAGACAAAAAAATAGGGTTACAAGAAAAAATTAAACGCAAGCTAGTGTTAAACATTTATTAAACATGCCTTTACAAACCTAAGTGAAAATGATAGACAAGATGCATTAGTATATACATGTATAAATATACAGAAACATTTAAGTAAAGTAGATGTAAATTCAAAATATTAAAAATACACCACATTCAAAACAAAACTTGAACAGTGTAGATGTGGAGCAAAAACACTAAACACCATCAAATCTACCTTGATTTTATCCATTGAGGGTTTTAAAGTTAGTGGCGGGAATCGATGTTAACTAAATGAAAACCTAGAAAAATAGACACGCAACTACACGGGTCTAAGTCCGACACTCATTCCAATGTACCTGTTAAACAAAAAAAGGATTTGCGACATCGTGTTTTTGGGTATATTGACGTTAACGATGCACACCGACAGGGGGTTTAAAAATAACTAGAGTTCATTTTCCTGCCTTGATCCTGCTGTGCGGATTGTTTCCAGCGCTCGGCGCGGAGAGGACTGCAACTGAGGAGAACTGGATTCGTCAGGATACAGATCGCTGACTTACTCCTGCCGTAACCGAACAGTCCTGCTAAGAAAAGGATGCAGAATCAAAGGATACGCCAATAATTCCGAGATTGCCGTCAGGAATGCCGTGCAGTGTAAGGTGGCCTTGAATGCAGGACTACTAATGCAGACATCCTACTTATGCCAAGGATCCATATCCATTGGTGATAATTTTTGATTTAGGTGTAACTCTTCACATATTGTGGCCAATGTCGATATTACATTCAAAGTTGTTATTGAATAAAATACGATATTTTTTTTAAATGAATATTTTATTGCACACATGTCCTATGTGTATGAATTATAAAAATATCAAACAATTTATAAACAAATTTCCAAAATATGTTTAAAATAGTCAAGAGCTATGGCTGATTTGGGCTACCGGTTTAAATTAAAAAATATACAAAATTTGATGTATTTTATTGTCACAATAACAATAACACCTACAAAGTTTTGTATAACTGCTCTAAATTTCTGAACTTTTAACTTTGTTAACAACTTTTTCTACTAGCTCCATATTATTCAGAGAAAATATATGAACTCCTGCAAAACTCTCATTGTTAGCCAAAATTTTTCTTACTAAGCCCGATGCTAAATCCAAGCCATAATTTTCATTGATGTCATCTTTGTCTTGATTTCTTTCAACAAAATCCAAGACATTTTTTGGTATTGGAAACTCGCAAAACTTCGCCATATTTATTAAAGATTTAAAAGATTTTATTATAAAAATTCCTGGCACTATTGGAACGTTGATTTGTCGCTCTCTACACATTTTTGCGAAGGTTTCGAAAACTTCATAATCGAAAGCTGTTTGTGTAATGACGAAGTCAGCCCCAGCTGATACCTACAAAGAAACATGCTGTAATACTATACAGTGCAGTTTTTTAAAAGCGGATAGGGCTTAACAACCCTTTTCCCAACGTAATGAAGTGTAAAATCGAAGAAAAACGGTTAAAATAGCTAAGATAATTGCTGTTTTCTATACAAAATTCTATTTTAAGTCGCTATTAGCCGCCATTATTTTCCCACCTGTCAACATTGTCAATAATATTGCTGTGTCCTGTGTTGCCACGTTTACCTATTTTTTATCCCAAATGAAATTAATCTTGGCGAACTTTGTACCGCTTCTAGAACACAGCCGAAAATGGCCCCAAGCAACACCCTGGCCCACCGATCCCTCTTCGCCTGCGAGGAAAGAGACTGGTCAGGGCCCCTAACCAGGTGCTAACCCTGTTCCGACCTTAGGGTGCCCTCCGATCCACCGTTCGCATAAAAAACTTTTCTAAGTCGGTCAATTAGGTGACAGATCTAATATTTTCGATCTTACGGTGGGATAACGGTGGATCGGAGGGCACCCTAAGGTCGGAACAGGGTTAGCACCTGGTTAGGGGCCCTGACCAGTCTCTTTCCTCGCAGGCGAAGAGGGATCGGTGCGCCAGGGTGTTGGTTGGGGTCATCTTTTTGCCCTTTTGGTTAAATTTGGTTCATTTTCGCATTTTCCCGCTAACTTTATGTAAAGCTAGTAGTATTTGTGGGGAAAACGATTTGTAAATTTTCCATCAGAAATTTCGAGTATGTGTACCACGGGTTTCATTGAAAAAGCTAACCTAAAAGTTAAAAAAATTTTAAAATTAATAAAAAAACAACTTAATTTTTTATCTGCGCAAGTATATTGGCAATCAGGAAAGAGTAGAATGTGACCATAAAAGAATTTTTTCAAAAAACGCAAAAATAGCAGAAATGGGTATACTACATAATTACCAAAGTTTTTAAGAATGTTAAAGAATGTGTAAAAACTGAAAAATAGATTTATGGAGACATCACGTAGCATAATGGCACGCCAATTGCTTAACCTTTGAAGACATTTTTATGATTATAAATGTAGGACACTTTAAATAATTTATTTAAATGACTCCGTTTCTTTCTGTATTTGTTATTGTTGTTATCATTGTTATTGTCAAAAATAAAAAATACGTCAGGAAATGAGTGATATCTTCACATGCTATGAAAAAGTATAAACGATAAATACGAGGGGTAAAAAAATACATGGTTTTCGAGAAATAATATTTAAAAATAAATTTTTAGGTATTTTTGGAGCTTTCTTGACATAATTGGAAAATTAACATATCTTAATTAAGGCTTAGAAATTTATCTGTGCAAAGCTTTATCCCTGTACTTCCAATAAAACATGACCTAACGGGGGGGGGGGGAGGGGGGGTTAAAAATTTAATATGTAAAACCATATGGACTGATTTAACAAAATGCACTGTGGGGGAAAGTGGGGCAGGTTGAAACAAAAATTACATTTTATGCTGCTAGTCTAGTAATTTTAGAAAAAGAAATATCACAAAATCTATATATATATATATATATATATATATATATATATATATATATATATATATATATATATATATATATACATATGTATATAGAGTAAAGTGACCAAATATGGAATAGGTGCTTAATATGGAATATCGACTTATTTTAAAAACTATTTGCGCCATTTACTAACGGAAGACTGACACATCAACAAACGCTTATTTTTGCATTGCCGCGAAGTCTTTGTAGTTTTGTAGCCATGTTTGCATTAGTATGGATCATACCGCCGGTAAACACTTATGCTGATATTGAAAGTTTATTTCCTGGCAAGTATTTTTCTGTTTTCTGGTAAGACGTCTCAGTTTAATTGAATTCCTTTGATTGCATGCCTATCCTCGAATGTCATTGTTTTTTATTGTTGGCATTTTTAATCGTTTATTTTATGTTTTTAGCAAAAAACAAGGTTCAATTTAATGTGAGGTTAGTGCCAAATATGGAATACACCTGAGCAAACCTGAGAAATCTGGATCCAGTGTATATTGTGCAGTCACTGGGCACACGAAGAATTCTCAGGTGCACTGAGCGAGCATTTTGTTTGTGACTTTCTCAAATAACTTGTGTTTGTGCCTTGCACAATTAAAGTCTCTTTTTGTTTGTAAGAAAGTCGTTTTTCAGTTGCTGAAATATTTTTTTCTTAATTTGCTTAGATGTTATATTTTCTTTGAAAGCAGATAGTTTTCTGGTCGATGTGTTTGTAGATACTATTATTTTTTAGGATTAAATAAACGTTTATTTAACATATTTTATTTATTTAATAAGGTATTCCTTATTAGGCTTAAAAATAGAACACACAGAAATATTCAACTTTTTGTTTATTAGCTCATAATTTCTGTTATAAGAAATTTAATCCCTTATAACCCCAAAAATATTTTCAGATGATCCTTAATAAAAGGTTTTAGTAACACAACAAACCATTTTTGCCCAAAAGAAAAATTTTAAACATAAATAACAAAATGGTATTCCATATTTGGTCACTTTACTCTATATATATATATATATATATATATATATATATATATATATATATATATATATATATATATATATATATATATATATATATATATATATATATATATATATATATATACATATATATATATATATATATATATCAAATTAATGCTTGAACCATTAGGTATAAATGTTCATAGTAAAATTTTAATGGGATTAATTAACTTTGTGGATAAAGTAGGTAATATTTTTGTTTCATCCTGCCCCCATGTTAGGGGTACGTTGAAACAGTAATTTTTGGTAACAACTATTTTTTACGGATTTTACTCTGATGGGATTTTACTTATTCTAATCGTATGCACACAGTTTAATGCCAAATGGGGCCCATGATAATTAGGGAAATCAGTTTAAACGATTAAAAATCACATGACCTTACAATGACTGTGATATTAAAAGGCAAACAATTTACTTTTCTTGCCTTAAAATACTGTAATGCGCAATAACTAAAACTGCACTGATATCGAAAGTTACATAAAGTAATTAGTTTAAGGATCGGCCAATTCAGCTTCAGTATTGTCAATAAACATTTGCTTTAGAACCCGCGAAATTTGAATTGTTTCGACCTGCCCCGTATTTCGGCCTGCCCCACTTTCTCCTACATATTATTGACTACATCTAAGGAACCAACAATATTATTAAAACTGTAAAAAAATTATCACTTCCTATTAATTACAATATAATCAGACCTTACAGTGTCTCAGAAAAATTTGTCCACCTCAAATAACTCGAGAAGAGTTCAACTTGATAAAAAAAACGCCGAAACGTGTAAAAAGATTTGTTTTCTCCAACTCACCCTCAGAGCTGGCACCTCAAAGACCTAGAGCCAAGGAGCAAAAGGTTTGCGTCTTAGGGTTAATGAGATTTATTTGATATTTTTTAAGTGGAAGAAATTGGCCGCCTGCCAGCGTTCAGGGGTTAATGTTCCAGTGGTCTGTTCAAAGAGAGCTAACAGAAAAAAAATCACCCAAAATCTTATTTATTGTATTGTCCCTTGCATAATTTACGGTTTGTCGATTGTTAAGTACGCTGCTGGTGTTGCCAACTTTTTTTCGAGAAAATATTGGGTTTTGATGTGACAAGACAAGTGACAAAAATATAGTAAGTGTTCAGTGTTTTGGCTTTTTCCTTAGAACTTAGTAGTTTTTAAAATAAAAAATAATATAATAATTTTTAGGGGTTGATTTTACCCCCTTAGGGGGAGAGTTTTGCAATATCCTTTCTTGGTGGACGTCTACGGCGTAAAAGAAAGCTATGTGCAAAATTTCAGCTTTTTAGCATTAGTAGTTGATTGTTGTAGTTGATGAATGAGCGAATCAGTCAATTTACAATTATATATGTATATTAATATAGATAAATTTTCTTTTCAGTGAACATATTATTCAATATGGAAAAGCCGAAAAAACATGCTAGCAATTTTAAAGTACGCGCCAACATAAATTGGTTCTACTGGTCAAGAGGTTTATTAATGAGAGATTTGTTCTTTTGTGCTGCAAAAAACTGCACAACCTGCACTGTTTTTTTTTTAATGGACGTTTTACAAAAATGTCGGTTAGTGCAGTTTCGTGCAACACAAAAGAACAAACCTGAACCTTAGCCAATTCTCAGTGACCTCACCTGATAAAATAGTAAGTGTCCTCTCTTATTGATTTCCGACTAATAACGAACAAGATTTCCTGTCAATCGCTACTCTAAAATGAAGCGATGTGCGACCTTAAAAGCCTTGTGATATAATTTTAGTAAGTGCTGGTTGAATCTTACTTACCTTTTGTTTTAGAAATTTAATGTCTTCATTTATGTTTTGACTACGAGGATGTTGATTGGGATAACCTGCAACTCCAACACAAAGTTCATCTCCAAAATGTTCTTTTATAAATGAAACGAAATTGACTGCGTAAGGAAAGTCACACTTACTATCATCCTTTTCTAACACATGTGACCAATCTAAAAAGAACCCCAGTAATATACTAAGCAACATCTTTTAAGATGCGTATATCAGGCGCGGCCCGTGAAATTTCAAAGTTGCATATCTCTGTTGCTACTTATGGGACCCATACCAAATTCAGGTGTTTTAATAGTGAGCCTACTAGGAATGTTTTGGCAAAGAAAAAAAAAAATTTTGCAACTTGCGAAAAAAAGTTGATTTTTTGAATTGACCCACCTGGGTAAAAAATTAACACGCTTAGATATTTTATTTATTATTTTTTCTAAACAAATTTTACATCATTTTGTCGACAATTCTTAAATTTTAAGAGAAAAAAATGTGTTAGTAGAAAGTTATAGTGATTTGAATTATTTCAACCGAAAAATAATTTAAATATTCGGTTGCAAAAAATTCAAATGACTATAACTTTCCACTAACACATTTTTTTCTCTTAAAATTTAAGAATTGTCGACAAAATGCTGTAAAATTTGTTTAGAAAAAATAATAAATAAAATATCTAAGCGTGTTAATTTTTTACCCAGGTGGGTCAATTCAAAAAATCAACTTTTTTTCGCAAATTGCAAAATATTTTTTTTCTTCACCAAAACATTCCTAGTAGGCTCACTAGTAAAAAACCTGAATTTGGTATGGGTACCATAAGTAGCAACAGAGATAAGCAACTTTGAAATTTCACGGGCCGCGCCTGGCGTATATAAACATTAGTATTGTTTGCGACAGTGTGTCGGTCTCTAGACGCGTACTCACACGCACGCGAGCATAGCTCTAAACGAGGCATTAGGAATGGTATTCTTAGGTAGTCGAAATAATTTATTCAGTATTTTGATTCATATTCTGTAAAATTGAAAAAATATCGCATTTACAATAACCGAGGTATGACGGTGTTTACATAGAAAGAATACTGACATCATATTTGTTTTTTAATTTAAAGTGCAACTCAAGCGACTATAGGGGGATAGGCGCTATTTATATTCCCCATATTTCCGCCCCTGGGTATATTTCTACCAATCACCGTATCAAAATATCATCTAGAGAGACTGAAGTGAAGGGTACTAATCGAATTTTCGTATATTGCTTCAAAAATAAGGGGTTTTCAAAAATAATTTAATTGGTACTAGTGTACCACTAGGATCTACTTTAGTACCTCCATAAAAATTCCTTGCAGATAGTACAATACAGTGGACACTGTCCACCACTACCTCCAATCATGCAAATCACACATTCTTTTTCTGACCGAAACCCAAATCAGTCCCAAATCCTCAATTAAACATCTGCTGTTTCCAGGCTATGAACTTCTCTAATCTTTTCGTATTCATCGTGGAGTATGCGCCTACGTACGCAGCAGAGTCCCGAACCTGGAATCAGGCAAACCCGATGTTCTCTGGCTAAAACTTACCCTTTAATCTTGAACTAAATTTATCTGTTGCATCTACCGCTCCCCATCTGACAACTTCTACAATAAGTTCTTTGACTTTATCTCGCTAAAAATTGATCATCTTACCTATGAATTTCCCTACGCTGAAGTTATCGTCCTAGGCGACTTTAACGTCCACAGCAAGAAATGGCTAGGATCCACAAAAACCTACCCACAAGACAGAGCGGCAGAAAACTTCGCTAATCAGCAACTCGCTAACCCATTCAATCAAGGATCCAACATACTTTCCCCGTGTTCCTACCCATAATCCAAACCCACTAGATCTATTCCTTACTACTCATCCTGAGCCTTAACATCAGTATGCGCTCCCCTTGGTCGTTCAGATCGCGATCTCATTACCGTCTCTTGTCCCACACATCCAGAGTTCGTTGAAATCATGCCGGAACGCACGATCTGACACTACAATTCTGCCGACTGGGATGGTATTCTCTGCTTTCCCTTGGAACACTGTCTGTTTTTCCACTACCGATCCCTCCGAAATTTGCTCTTATATCACAGATATCATTGAAGTAAGTATTGAAAGTTTCATTTCACATACCCGCAAGAAACTTGAACTCCGCTATCAAAAGCCCTGATTCTCCAAGGTTTGTGATAAAGTCAAGCTCAAAAAAGTCTAAGCTCACAAAAGGTTTCTTCAAAACCGTACACCCGAAAATCGCCAAATTTTCACCGATGCAAGAAGTTAACACAAACTATTTTAGAGCCCAAAAATGCTTTTAACAGTCGCATAAAAGATAAAGCGCTTTGCTGTTCCAACTGCAGCAAATCCTTCTGGCCACTTGCCAAAAACATTAGTCAAACCTTCTGTAGAAACACTTTTCCTCCCCTAACCTCTGACAACGAAATTATCTGCACATATAAAGGGAAACCTGAACTATTTGCCAAACAATTCGCTGCCAATTCCACCCTTATGCCTCCTGCCAATTTCGCTCTTCCAACCGCTACGTCTGTGCCCCACAAAATGTCCGATATAATACTTCAGGTCAAACAAAAAAATTCTTCTATCCCTTGACACTAAAAAGTCTTCCGGTCTGGTTGGCTTCCATCTGGTTGGCAATTGTTCTAAAAAAAATGCGCTCCAGAGCTTGCACCCATCTTAACTCGCCTCTTCCAGAACTCCTATGACAAGGGTATCTTCTCAGACAGCTGGAAGACTGCTTGTGTGCAGCCTGTCCCGAAGAAAGGTTCCAAGTCCCTTCATTCCAAATATAGACCAATCTCTCTTCTCTCTATTGTCAGCAAAGTTATGGAGAAAGTCATCAACTTACAAGTTCTAAAAGATCTAGAAAAATACAAAATCATCCATGGCAAACAGTAAGGATTTCGTCACCAAAGATTCACAGCTGATTGCCTTACCTGTGCGGCACATAACCGGAACAAGTCTCTCGAATTTCATAGCGAATCCCAGATTGTTGGTTTTGATATTTCCAAGGTTTTTGATCAAGTATGGCATGCCGCACTCCTCAACAAACTACCTCTATACGGTCTTCCTTCCAAACTATGTACAGGGTTATTCATTATATTTTGACACCCACCTACAGCTCTTATTACAAGTTATAGAAAAAAACTTTAAATACAAAAGTTTTAGGTTTTTTCATGTATTATCTTTTGGTAATAGCGGAAATAAAAAATCGACTTTACAACATTGAAAAAATTAATTGAGTCTTATTTTTTTAAATGGAACACCCTGTATATTATTAGCTCAAATGAAAGATCTCTTTGTTCTGATTTCAAATATATATAATTTGTTGGCATTTGGTTCAGCCACTTTTGAAATATTTGAGTTTATAACGTATTTTTCCACAATTGGAGATCATCAGTCATTAAAGTTTGTTGGTTTAATATAATCAAGTTGCCTCGAAAACGTATTGTTGTAGTTTAAATAATAGTATATTATTTAACGAGCGGTAATGTAGATCATAACTCACGCAGATGAAGGTTGCAGCACGAGCCGCAGGCGAGTGCTGTAATTCATCAAGTGAGTTATGACCATTACCGCAAGTTGAATACTATACTTTATCTACGACTATAACAATAAATACTAAGATACAAGTACAGAGAAAGAACTTTATTCACAAAAATTTACAATAATTAGGTATTAACTTAATTTGAAAACGTCAAAATTATTCGAGTGACATTACTTCTCTCAATAACAATAATGGACTGTTTCCTTTCGGCCAATCGGCTTGTACAGAGCCACCTTGATATTCGGTTCGTAAATCTTTTCCGATTTATTATAGTGAGTTATAGCAGTGAGTTATTATAACTCATGTTGTTTGTTTATAGATACTATTCATTGTTCAAAAGTAGTTGAATAATTAATATATAATTTAATAGGAGTAGATAAAGTATTTTTTTAAACTCAAATATTTCAAAAGTGGCTGAACCAAATGCCAACAAATTATATATATTTGAAATCAGAACAAAGAGATCTTTCATTTGAGCTAATAATATACAGGGTGTTCCATTTAAAAAAATGTGACTCAATAAATTTTTTCATTGTTGTAAAGTCGATTTTTTATTTCCGCTATTACCAAAAGATACTACGTGAAAAAACCTAAAACTTTTGTATTTAAAGTTTTTTTCTATAACTCGTAATAAGAGCTGTAGGTGGTAGTCAAAATATAATGAATAACCCTGTACCTGGATCGGCGTTTTCTCTAATCGGTGGATATCTGTCGTGGTGGACGGTCACTCATCTAACTTACATCCGATCAATGCTGGCGTACGCCAAGGTTCAGTCCTGGCACCGACCTTTTTTCTTCTTCACATTAATGACCAGCCCTCTTCAACTACCAATCCCATCTTTACGCTGATGATAGTAGCCTTCACTCCAACATTCCTTTTTCCAAAGAAGTCTCGAATCAAGTGCTGGATAATAGACGCAGATCTATGCACCTGTCCCGTTCCCAATATCTTCAATTCATTCTAGACTAGTCTTGCTCCCTGTCACGCAAAAAATCCGGAAACACTTACCACATCCACATGAATAACCAAGCCCTACAGGACAATGAAACGCTCGATCTTGTTGGCATCGTTTTTGAGCCAGAAAATACTTCTCCCCTTCCAATTTGCACACTCAAATAAAACCTAACCTAGAGTCTTGTTTCCATATCTGGGGAGCGGCATCACCTTCGACACTTTTCGTCCTTGATTCTATCCAGAAAAGAGCCATTCGACTCATCAACATTATATATATATATATATATATATATATGTATATATATATATATATATATATATATATATATATATATAGCGTGTCTTCGGAAGTTCTTACCATATGATAAAAATTTTTATTATTGATTTTATGAAAAAAAGTGCCTCTTTATAAATATATATATATATATATATATATATATATATATATATATATATATATATATATATATAGCGTGTCTTCGGAAGTTCTTACCATATGATAAAAATTTTTATTATTGATTTTATGAAAAAAAGTGCCTCTTTATAAAAAGTTCTGCATCATGAGAAAATAGCATCGTAATTCCAAAATTTGATCTTTGACATACAGGGTGGCTCAAAAATGTAAAAGTCCCAATCCACGTGAAGCTAAAAAGACACAAAATCGTTATTGAAAGGTAAGCTGCCACTGTAAATGTACTAGAATTAACTTTTTGTATGTTAGTGAATTAGGTTTGGAACATACAGGAGTCCCAAAAATAAAATTATTATCAACTTTACAAAAAAGTACATCTTCATAAAAAGTTCTACCTTGTAAAAAAGAGCATGGTTATTTATAAACTTGATGTAGGACAATACAGGGTGGCTCAAACAGCTGAAAGTCACAATTTAAATTTAAATTATTTTGCCACCTGTATGTCCTATATAAAATTTTTAAATAACCATGCTCTTTTTTCACAATGTAGAACTTTTTATGAAGATATGCTTTTTTTGTAAAGGCGACAAAAAAAAATTAATTTTATTTTTGGGGCCTCCTGTATGTTCTTTTAAATATCGATTTTATGTCTTTCTAGCATCATGTGTATTAGGACTTTTACATTTTTGAGCCACCCTGTATGTACTAGATCAAATTTTTGAATGGGAATGCTATTTTCTCACGATGCAGAACTTTTTATAAAGAGGCCCTTTTTTTCGTAAAATCAATAATACAATTTTTTTCCATATGGTAAGAACTTCCGAAGACACGCTGTATATATATATATATATATATATATATATATATATATATATATATATATATATATATATATATATATATATATATATATATATATATACCGGGTGCCCACCAGTTTACAGGCCAGCTCGTTATTTTGTTAAGAAATAATATTTCGATTTGAAATTTTGGGAACTCGTATGGTTGCTTTAGATGCAGAATTTGAGTGCTCGAACATCTGACTATCGTTTCCGGTTCAACTGGAAATACAGTCAAGTTTGATATTTTAAGCGAAACCCCCTGTATATTTTTTAAAATTCGGATTCTACGTAAAATTCTAATTATAAAACATGTATCATACCCCATACCTATCTTTAACAGTTTTCAAGAAAATGACGTTTGAAATTGTCGAAAGAGCCGCAAACTATACTGTTTTAACATAAAAAAAATGAATATGGGAAAAGTTTAATATATTACTCTTACTTCTCTTTAGGGGCCTTGTATGCTTGTGTCATGACAATCTCACTTCCGGTGCAACCGGAAGTGCTACAAAATATGACATTCAGACACAAATTACTTCAATAATTTCAATTGAACGACCTACTTTAAACTCTAAATTCTAATTTATCTGACTTTTGTCTATAATTTTTGTATACACCATCCCAGGCCTAAAGTTGATAGTTCTTGAGATATCGACAGCTAAAAATTTAGATACATTCCAAATTTCAATCTTTCTAATTTTATCCAGGCGGCTATGGAGATCATTTGTCGCTTGAACTGCTTCATGATCATAACCATGTCAATTTCCAATTATTTAATCAAGATGGCTATGAATACAAGACACTTGTCATATTTTCTGTTAATAATATTACCCCCAAAACAAATGAACAACGTGCTCAGGGAATTTCAAAGAGTTCGTCTGAGAGAAAACGGTCAACAATTCGAGCACTTAATCTAATTTCTTATTTTTTAAAATGAAAACCTAATAAAATTATTACTTCAAGCACTACTCTGATATTATTAATTATGTGTATCCTTTCTACATTTTCTTAATGCAAATGAGCTCCATAGCCGCCTAGATAAAATTGGAGATTGAAATTTGGAATGCATCTAAATTTTTAGCTGTCCATATCTCAATAATAACTATCAACTTTAGGCCTGGGATGGTGTATACAAAAATTATAGAGAAAAGTTAGATAAATTAGAATTTAGAGTTTAAAGTAAGTCGTTCAATTGAAATTATTGAAGTAATTTGTGTCTGAATGTCATATTTTGTAGCACTTCCGGTTGCACCGGAAGTGAGATTGTAATGACACAAACATACAACAAAGCCCCTAAAAAGAAGTAAGAATGATATATTAAACTTTTCCCATATTCATTTGTTGTATGTTAAAACAGTATTGTTTGCGGCTCTTTCGACATTTTCGAACGTCATTTTCTTGAAAACTGATAAAGATAGGTATGGAGTATGATACATGTTTAATAATTAGAATTTTACGTAGAATCCAAATTTTAAAAAATATACAGGGGGTTTCGTTTAAAATAACAAAGTTGACTGTATTTCCCGTTGACCCGGAAACGATAGTCAGATGTTCGAGCACTCAAAATCTGCATCTAAAGCAACCATACGAGTTCCCAAAATTTCAAATCGAAATAACAAAATAACGTGCTGGCCAGTAAACTCGTGGGCACCCGGTATATATATATATATATATATATATATATATATATATATATATATATATATATATATATATATATATATATATATACCGGTTATATATATGTATATATGTATATATATATATATATATATATATATATATATATATATATATATATATATATATATATATATATATCAGTACCTACGTACGTATCTGTATGTATTTTTAAAAACACATCCCAACAAAAACATTACTGTAAAACAGAGTTCTCGTGACGTACTCAGCTGTAAAAAGTAGTAAGAGCTACATGTTCAACAGCATTGTTACCTACCTACTGGCTCTGAGACGTTTTATTTTACAAGTTTAAAGTTAAATCAAAAATCAAACTATATCTTCAACCAAAACTGACTTCATGTAATTTGGCTATTGCGCATTTTTTTTTTGTAGTTTGTATATAAATTTGAAGTAGTGCTCTTTCAAAGCAAAAGTAAAAATTTTAATATAAAGTTTTTACATAGGTAATGATAAAATTAAATGAATATGTACTTACTACAGGAAAGTATGCATAAAAATACGAATTGTTTAAGCAGAAATTAAGTTTTGCCTAAAGACGGAAATATAGAAAATAATATACTTAGTAGGTACAAAAAACGTAGCCAATTTTTATGGCTAGTGATAATTAAAATATTTTTCTTTTTTGTAATTGAATTTAATTTCTCTATCAATAGCTTTACAACCTTTATTTGCATGTATGTCTCAATATACCGTAGTCGATTACTAATAAATTAATTAAATGCAACTTTACTTACCTCCTTGCAATGCTAAAATATTTTTTACCCCAGAATCTTTGAGCTCATTTAAAATATCTAATGCCCGCAGTTTAGTCAAATTTCTTGCAGCTAAGTGCAACAAGACCGGAAATCCTTTATCACATAACTTTTTTGCAAATACTACAGCAGGAATTTCACAGGTAGGCAACTCCGAGTGCGTATTTCCCAACCATGTCACCGATACAAATTGTGGAGCTAATTTTACAAGTAATTCCGGATTAAAATCACTGTTTGGAGACAATTCTATAGATATCCGGTTTCCGGTGGATTTAAGAATATTTTTAAGTAAACTCATTTTGTTCGTTGTCTACAATTTTCACAGGATTGTCGTTTCTCGCTAATAAAAGTTCACGCATTTTATTGCACTCGACAGATTATAAAATAATAAGAATACGTTTATTTATTTTATCGACAAGTCGATAGCACACTATTTGGCTGGTGACTGGTGACCTTGTTATCAAGTTTAAGAGCATGTGTGCCCGCTAATAATAAAGTTCCCAAGCAGTTGAATGAATAAACATGAAACTTTTATGTTTATAATATTTTTGTCATATTGCATTCCACTTTTAAGACATTAAACCAACAAAAATACCCATCAATTTTAATTTTTAAACTAAACTAGTGCTGAGTGATAATAACGAATTTATTGGAGAAGTTGTATACTTGTTCAATTATGAACCTAATGGAAATTAGAGTGATGTCAAATAATTTAGGAATTTGTGATAATAAACAATTTAAGGACTACTTTAGACGACCGGCAATAATATTATTTTAAAATACTGGCAGTATTATTGATTGTCTAAAGTCTGAGGGCAATGAAGTAAAATCACAAGACTAATCAATATTATATTACTTTAGGCGCGCAACAATCCTGTTGCATTAACTAATCAATATTTTGGTGACTCTTTTGTCTACCATTATTTTCCTTCAATATTTTTATCAGGTTTGTGATAACAGCTGGCAGACATTTTTATTTTTGTCTGCTAATAATTTCGGTGATAAAAATTATGGAAAAAGCGTGTTTGACGATAGAGTCGTGCTTTCCCAGACGCCTTTCGATGAAAATGGAGCAGTTAACTAATCTAGATCTTTTAGAACAAATAAGAGTTACATAAGCATAACCTAATGATTATAGTAATTATTTTTGCAAGTCTAAAAAGTGATTTAATCAACTATTTAAAATGGTTAGTCCATTTATTAGAAAAAGCGGTACAGTTTTGAAACTATCCATTTCCCCTTAAGAACGGTTTACAGTAAAAGATTCTTAAAGTTAAACCGCCGAACAGATGGAGCAATAAAACTGCGTGATCGACGCGTATTGAATGCCGGGTTAGACGAGCGGATTTTCATAGATTAGCATCAGGTGCGTAAAGTACGTCAGCTCGCGTGGTTTGCACCTGTTCACTCCATCTATCTGTTCGGCAATCCGTGTATAGTACCTATCATATTGAACAACAAATTGAACCACATGTAGTGAATACTTAAAATCGGAAAAATACTTTTATTTTTATGATTTGGAAGAAAGGGTGGACTTTAGGAGTTGTATTATGATCAATAAAACGAAGCTTTTATTTACAACCTTATTTACTAATATTAGTCATTTAATTAATTCTCTGTACAATTTCCTAAATTAATTACAAAATAAATGAGAGGACCAAACAATAATTAAATATCCAACCAAACATAATTTTAGGCATAAGGGTGTACAATGTCGTATAAGTCAGTGCTAAAACTGATATTTAAAATGCCGGTTATACTTAATTAATCTAACTTCTTCCATAATAGCACCTACGCCCCTATACAGTAAAAAAGATATCAATTATTGAAAGACTATGTCAGGTTATTGTTCATTTGCAATCCATGTTACACTGTGTTATAATGATTATTTAAAATTAATCGTAATATTAAAATAACAAGTTAGGGTAAACCAGAATCATGTTTAATTTTGATGCAAGACTGGCCTGTCGGTCAATTTAATAGTTATAGCGCTTTTCAGTGGCCAATTTAGTGCACACCGAGTGTATTTCCTTCCTTGATTAACATCATGACAGTAAATAGGATGTTAATACACTGAATCTGCACTAGTTCTTTCAATGGACAGCGCTTTTAAATTAAAAATTGCGGTTTAAGCTGTACTTGTGAACTTCCACCTTACTAAGTCCAATACAAAAAATGAAATAATTTATCTTCAATTTGATGTAAGGGTCCTCGAATGAGACAAAATGATATGTAAACAACCGATAATATATCTGGCATGGTCTTACAATAATTTAATACTGCAAGTAATTAAATAAATGAAAAACACCATTACAGGTAAACGGTGAAAAAAAGGTGTCTTATCACGTGACTAGACGTACGATTTTTTCCCAGTGACATACATCCAGTTTACAATATACCAAAGCACCAAAAAAGTTACTGACGACATTCTTAAAACAAGAACGATTTTGTGTTGTATTTTACCACATGTGAACATTGTAAAAACACACAATTTTTAAACTTATCTTTAATTTTTTTTTCTTACTCTGTTACTGAGCTTTTTAACTAAAATATATTACAAATTGGGCCTTTTACTTTTTAAATTCATTAACTGTTTACTTTATTATTAAGTAAAAAAGTAAACATTCAACAATCTTAAGGTAAATAATAAAATTATTGTGATGGTTACCTTTTATATGCCGAGCAGTGGCGGTTGGTGAAATTTCAAAGTTGTTTATCTCTGTTCATACTTACAGGACCCGTACCAAATTTAGGGGTTTTAATAGTGAGCCCACTGGGAATGTTTTGGCAAAGAAAAAAAACATTTTGTAATTTGCGAAAAAAAGTTAAATTTTTGGTGCGCCCCTCCCAAGAAAAAAATGAACACGTCTAGGTTTTTGTTTTCTTTTTTTTTCTAAACAAATTTTACATCATTTTGTCGACAGTTTTTAAATTTTGAGAGAAAAAAATGTGTTAGTAGAAAGTTATACTCATTTGAATTTTTTTTAAGCCTAAAATATAATTGTACAAAAAATTCAAATGGCTATAACTTTCTCCTAACACATTTTTTTCTCACAAAATTTAAAACCTGTCGATAAAATGATGTAAAATTTGTTTAGAAAAAAAAGAAAGCAACTACCTAGACGTGTTCATTTTTTTCTTGGGAGGGGCGCACCAAAAATTTAACTTTTTTTCGCAAATTACAAAATGTTTTTTTTCTTTACCTAAACATTCCCAGTGGGCTCACTATTAAAACCAATAACTTTGGTACGGGTCCTGTAAGTAGGAACAGAGATAAACAACTTTGAAATTTCACCAACCGCCACTGATGCCGAGTCACAAGGACAACCATGCCGTTGCCGAAAATATAAAAAATTTGATATTCTAGTAATTAAGCTTTATGTCGAGAGTAATCGAGACTAAAAGTACCAGTATGTTCGGCATTCTTTGCCATTTTGCCAATTATAAAACTAGTAAGTAATATATTCTCTTTTTAAAATGATTCTGACTTCGCTCTTAGTGCAAAAATAAATACCGACATATTATTATACATGTGATTTATAATTTTTTAGAGTCCTCTAAAATCTGTGATAAAATCACCTCTAAACAAAAGTAAAAAACTTTTTAAAAGATAGTAAAATCAATGTAAAGTAAGGAGCTATAAAGAGGCCAGTAAAATAGTTTATCAAATATTGTATGCTTGCATGGCCGGTTAACTGAATGTCACAAGTTGTTTCGGGCTTGTGGGCCGGGATTTCAAGGTATTTATACGTTACATTTGTATCTTCTGAGGCTATGCGGTAACTGTCTAACTGATCTTTCTAGAGCAGTGGTTCCCAAATGTCTCAAAATTCCGGACCCCCAAAATTAGGGATTAGTAATCTGCAGACCCCCATGAACCGTTTAGCTTCAGCGTTTTCTGAAATATATTTTCTAAAAAAATATATTTATTTCAAAAATGCCGATTTCTTCAATGCTTTTAATATGCCCTGGCAATCTGCACCAAAAGGCATCACGCGATTCATAAATAAAATTGGCATCCTATGGATATATAAAAATAACTGAAAAGCTTTCATTGTTAAGTATAATTTTTGCCTAATCATTTTTATTTTATGTAGTAGGTTGGCGGACCCCCGCAAAATAAACCGCGGACCCCAGGACCCCATATGGTAATCACTGTTCTAAAGGTTTGAAGCCGCGTCACAAAGTAAGCGTTGAGCCGCTTGGCGCCTGAAGATATCAGCGGAAGATGAAGACGAAACGTCAGGTAGAATTACCTTTACACCACGGTCTACAAGCCCGGAAACAACTCATGACAAAATTAGTTTAATAGAAAAGGAAGTAATAAATATAAGAACTACATTCTTACATCGTTCACTTTATTTTATTTACAGATCTAGATCTAAATCTGCTTATTAATGTAAAATACACCAAAATATTTAAACGTAACAGAACTTAACGAGTTTAACATTAAAGTCGGGGTCGTTCTTCAATTTCCGGTATATTCCTACTTCTTCTTACGTGAAGAGCGGAAAGATTACGACGGCCCGACTTTGTCATGTTTAATTCAAAGCAGAGTTCAAGACTTTATATTTTGTCATTTTGTGATTGAAAAATTTAGTTGTTTGGGAGGCAAAGAAAAACCACTGCAACACACTACTACCTTAACCCAAAGAACTTTATTTTGAGCCTTAAATATAATTACTATAGTCCGTTCAAAATTAGTAAATTACAACATTTAACATTAACTTGTTCTTTATTTTCCATTTTTCAAAAAAAAAATCCTAAATAGGGTATGAATAAGAATTTGCCTTAAATGTATAGAAATATATTCAGGCACTGGTTTTATTTATGTCTCCTTTGAAAAGCGTATATGTGCATTTTCAACTAATACTTGTATTGACATTCGGATATTTTCGAAGCTATTCTGAACTTTCTGGAAGGAAATAGAAAGTCTACTATCCTTCGTAGATTTGGTTTTAAAGGCAATCATGTTCATTACAAATAAAACAATGGTAACGAATGCATTTTTTCCATGCAATGATCACACACAATATAATTTAAATATGACACGCGTTTGACAGCGATCCTAGAATTTCATAGACATAGTAGGTAGTCAACGGGTTCCTAGCGGATTCGTTCAAAGGTGTTTTTACGCAGTATACATTAAGCCCACGAATTTGGCGCTATATGAGTACTCATCTTTAGATGTCAGAATAAAGGTAGTATGGATACTGTTTGACCGTAGAAGACGTCCAATAATAACACTCTAATTTGTAATTGTGTGCGATATTTTATTTTATGAGAAATATTATGAAGATTATAATATATATATATATATATATATATATATATATATATATATATATATATACTTAAAAATTGAAAATAAAATATATTGTTTAAATTAAACAATTTTGTTACAACTAGAATTAGACTTATCAGTAATATAAACAAAAAGTTTTCAACAAAATTACATTACTACAATGATACTAAACATTGCCACTGCACAATGCACCTTGCTTTATTTTTGTTTTTATTGATGTTATGAATAGGATTAGACGATACATATTTAAATTTCTCGTAATTAAGATTAATCAGACACAACTGTTATTAATTTTAAGAGAAAGGTTAATGTCCCCTTTACAGCCCTATAATACAATATATTATGAATAATACAACCTTACTTTTCAACTTCAATGTTATGTATATCACATATTATAATTTGTTTTTATTTAATCAACTGTACACATTTTTGGCATTTGACCAGTTTTTAGGAACTAAATATTTATGTGTTTTTTTACAGTGGACCAACCCATACTTACTTCTGAGTTCTGGTCTTAGACTTTAAATTTCTCAGAAAATTCACTTAACTACAATAAACTATGTTTAAAAATATTTAATCTCTTATACATTATCTGTATAAATACTTAAACATTAAAAACCATATATTTATGCATCTATGTAAAATTAATATATTTACAGAAATAGTCCTAAATTCTAAAATCTCAATGACCGGATATAATGATTTAATAGTACCTATATTAACGTACAAGTTTTATAAAGCATCATTTTAGAGCACGGGTCCATGTAAGAAAACGAGCCGCTTGCGGTGAGTTTTCTAATGGGACAACTGCTCTAATAGCTTTATAAAACATGTACTTTATACCATTTTTTCTATTTTGCATTTTTTCCAATAAAAAAATGCATATTTAAAAGAAAATATTATATACAAATTTTGAAAATTTTCATGTCAAAATTTTGTGTTGGTAATACTATCAAGTTTTATTTACCACAGTAGCCTTAATAAATTAAATTATTTTATTATATATGACTACACACCGCTTTACCAACTTACCAACTTTTAAAAAATAAAAAGGCGGTTTCATAAAAAGCCTGTTACAATACAGAAAACGGTATCGAAACAGCTTTGTTATGAAACCACAATAGAAAAAAGTATTTACTTTAACTAGGATTTATTTTCTACTAAGCAAACAATAAGATAATGACGTTTTAAAACAATATTAACCATCTTGTAATTACAATGAAAAATTCAAATGATTCAAATAAAACTATCTGTAGGGGTAAATTTTCCTCCTTTGTGCGATAAATTATTGACTTTTTTTCCAACAGGGCTCCCAGCCATTTGCTAAAAGGAAATTCAATGATATTTCCCCGACACTAGAGAAATTCCCCGACACGACAATAGAGCCAATAGTTTTGTTAGGTTAGACGCTCTTTATTATACATATTTGTGATTAAGTCCCACATTCTATACTCTGAAAAGCAAAGTACAAATAGTCTTAAACCCAAATAAGATGATAAAAAATACAAAATGCTTAAGGGTAGTAGTCAGCATCTGAGGCAAGTTTAGCACTTAAGTCTCTGTACAGTGCATGCCCCTCAAGTTTCAGTTTATTATCTATATAAGAGCTACAGAAATCCATTTTTAGTCAAATTATTCACAATATGATTCCCTAAAAACACGGCATTCAAGTCGCACCTAACACTGGCCTTAGTAATATTAAAGGTAAGCTGGTTAGTTTCGAACCATATTGGCACTGCTTAATATTTGCTAAGTAATTGTTTACTCTTTCATCGATGGCTGTCCCTGTTACGCCACAAAATAGTTACGTCATCTGCAAATAAAGTCATTGTCCTCCTATATCAATATTAGCGAAATAATTAAAGTAAATTAAAAAAATATTTGCTTAGGTATCCCAGTCAAACTAAACATTTACAGCCAGATTCTGCATCGCTAGTCCGGTCTAATTTGACAACCAAAAGTTTTAAACTGACCAGTGTAAGAATAAGACAACTAAGTTTAATACTATGAATTTATTTCTGATCTTTTCCGCAAATTTATAAAGAAAAGGTCAATTTTAGTACGTACTTTCGACAAAAATAGAACTAAATTCATTACAGCAACTCGTTCCAAGATGAAAATCATTTGGAAACCAAGCTAATCGCTGAAATATCAGAATAAGATGTTTTTAATGACGACTTATTAACAATGATAGGGCAAAAACCTGTCAAAACATAACTGATCAACTATAAGATCTTAATTTAAACCTTCTTAGTAAATCTGAACATCGACTTTTAGTTATAGACTAAAATTTATTTACAAGAATCGTCCTCTCTTCAACGTGAGTAGAATAAACCAGTAAAAGACCTTTTAAACCAAAAAGCCTAATCAGGAACTTCGAAATACGTTAAACATATTATTTATAAACTAAAACAATATCGGAAATTGCTATTTTCCCTGACTTTAGGAAAAAATCTTCATTTTTACTGACTACTACTAAAATTTTCCGTCTTCCCTGGCGGTTTTTGAATTACCTGACATTTCCCTATTTTACCTGACGCTGGGAACCCTGTTCAAACCCATTTCGATACTAGAGACAAATATCTGTACAAAACGCGTTTCTTCTACTGTTATATTTAAGCCGTTCTTAAATTTCCGCTTTCTACTTATAAAGTCGAATTCGCAAACTAATAATAAAGACTCAATTTACAAAGTTACTCATCCAAATAAACAGCACATTGATAGTTTGATGGTCACTGGCGCAGTTATCGACCTACTGCAACTACTTCTTAAGTCAAAAGAGGAAATTTTAAGACAAACCTAATTCGTCGAGTGGATATTTTAATGGACAGGAAGGACCGATATTTTACAAAAATTTTGTTCTCTAGAAATTTTCTTCGCTTTTTTAAAACTAACCATTTGATAGTGTAAGAATATCTGAAATTTTAGTGTTTCGTCCTTCTCAAGAACTACCCTCCTCAAAGATTTTTATAGAACTGATAAATATACCAAATGCAATATTTTATTAAATATTATAATTCGAGACAACCACCTGACTGTAATTAAAAATGTAACCGAGTTAAATAAGAAATGTATTGATTTACTTAATCAATTAAAATTCATAGGTTATATTTATTTATATTTTTGACAATTTAAGAATTTTATACTCCATTGGTATGTGATATACAAATACATATCTGTGGCAAATTAAAAGATACAATCAAATCAGTGTAAATTTATAAAATATTAAACGTAAAATGTAACTTTTAATTATGTAAACATTTTATGTACACACGACTGTAATACGGTCTGTACTTTTGGACCACACGCCTTAGGGAGTTATGGTATGGACACAGGAAATTACCTAATCCAACCGCATGCCGGCGGTTATCTTAAGTGTTTATACTTTTTAAACAATATATGATAACTATGTTGTTCTTCTTAGGTTGTGACAAAATTACAAATACTGTAGTAAATAAATCTTTGATAAAAATAAGACATAATATGGTAAGATTAAGAAAGAATTTTCCAATAATATTGTCGAGCAAAAGTGATACCTTCATCGGATGGAAGAGAGCGGGTGCAACTTTAGCCAATCCCGTATCTGATTAAAAATTGTTTTCAATTCCACAAAATTGGAGATAGAAAATATGTATAATAAAGTAAATTTATATTTAGAGAAATGCTGTAGTTTGACAAAATTCTGCATGAATCTGTACTAAACCAATTCTGTGCAATTTTTGTGTAAAAAAATATAAAACTGTTTTGGTGGAGTTAGCAATCACAATCAAAAAACTTCGAAAGTAATCTAGTACAAAACTTTGACGTATGTACATACTTCATTCACTTTATAAAAATAAAAAAGCGCTAAGATCGCTCCTACAATAGTAAACTTATTCTTAAAGTAGTTTGCAGTTTTTCAGCAAATAATGCACAAAAAAAAAACGCAAAGTATACAAAAACCCTAGAAAAATTTACTACAAATAAAAAAATCTTAAAATGCAATATATAAATATATTTTATTTAAGATGGGCATGGTAGAGTGCATATTTAACCAATTTCTATTATTACACGTTTTGCCTATACTCAACTGCAGACATTTGTCATAATATGTCATTCGAATTTCTAATTTGTTTAATTGCAGTGTTTACTGCACAAAAATTTCGTTATGTCTATTTTAATCCAATTCAGATCTCCTTAAAATAGGACTGAGTGAAATACTGCATCCAACTGTAACTTTAAACGCGAACGTATATATAGCAATTCTGAACTGGATCGGGTTATTTAAGTTGCATCCGATTACATGCATGCACTGGACAAAGACGACATCAGAATTGATAATTTTAAGGAGACAGTTAAATCACTCTCCGTCGACACCATTAATCACGTGAAGCCCGAGAACATTTTTCTTGTCGTTCAGTGTTCACTTATACAGGGTGTCTAAAATAGGTGATACCACTATTGCTATCTCCGAAATGGTAAAAGATACGAGGTCGGTTAAATTAGAGAAAATGTGCCATTTCTAGTCCCAATTCATATTCCGTTTACGGAGTTGAAAAATTCTCTATAGTTTCTTATCTACAGGGGATTTTTTAAAAATAGTCAAAAATTTAATTCTTAAATATCTCGAAAACTAGTATAGTTAGAAAAAAGTTGTTTTTACAAAAATCACACGATTTTTTACCTTCTCTAAAGTAACGTTATTGTTTTGTTTATACCATTTGTTTTTACTGAGTTACTGATACTAACTTGTTTTTTTCAAATACGGACCTGGATTTTTTGCTGCATTTTTTGAAAGAATACTACAACCCTTTACAACTATGTATCATTTGATTATGGTTTTCGACGTTTGGATCAGGAATACAAACATCATCAGGATTTTCTATCGATACGGACCTGGAATTTTCCATGTTAAGGCACAATTTCACAACCTATCGCTGTGGTTTATATTATTCAACAGATTAATTTTAAACTATGTTCATGATTACTAACCAGAACCCTTTGGTCATTAAAGTTTGTCAAATTGCACTTAAGACTTAAGCCAATGAGTTATTGAAAGCAAAAGTTTAGCAGACCCAGATCAGATATAATTAGCGGCCTTTATTAACAGCACCTAACTAGTGGTTAAGTTTACTACATATTGTAAAAGGCACCCTTGATGATACGTCTTCATTATTTACGTTTTTAATATTTTCGTATCCAAAAATCACCTTTCAGTTTAAAAAAAAATAATAAATAATCCTATTTTACCTAATAGTTTCATTTTTGCTGCAACTCCTTCTGCTGGTACAGTTGAATTACTATTTACTGGCTTTGAAAACAAACCATATTATCTCAATTTTTTTTTTTTAGAAACGCTGTTAGCAACATTATTTATTTTTTTAACAAAACTTATTTTTTAGTAGATTACAAACGATAGAATTATAAATAATTAATAGTAATATTGTTCATTATAATATATAATATAACATTAAATAAAATAGATAATTAATATATTAAACTGACATATTAAAATTTAAATGCTCCACAACATAACACAGGTAACTCTGATCAACAAAAATAAACTTCTCTTACTATTATTACTAGATATTAACTTCTTTCAACTATTGTTACTAGATCTCGTAACTTCTGAAGGCATTCGGAATGGTTTCTCCTTTCTAGGAGCGAAAGTACGAATTTAAGCAACTTAATCAAATCTGGAATGATGGATTCATCTTGATGCTGCTCGTTGTTCTCGTTATTTTTATTCCTTTCCGGACCCTGATGTTCTTTTGTTGTTACTTTGGCATCTACAAATTGATCATCTTCCATGGCAGGTACCGGCAGTGGCGGTCGCAGCTTTTTTCAAAGTAGGTGTTGGGTTGGCCCAATCGTCGGGTTAGTGTGTTTTTTCAAAGAGGGGGGGGGGGGGGGGCGGTTTAGTAGGTGTTGGGTTGGCCCAATCGTCGGGTTAGTGTGTTACAAAAAAAAATTGCCTATGTATATTCAAAATTTCTGTTAAAAAAGCATGCATGCAATTTTATCTAGGCCACAATCAATTCTAGAGACGTGTACTGCCTGCACCTACGGTTTTAAATTTTTTGTTTTACCCGCATCGATCATTTATTATTTCTTCGTTAAAAATAGTGTCTTGGGTTAAGAGGGTAAGGGGGGGGGCGATCGCCCCCACCGCCCCCCCCCCCCCCTGGGACCGCCACCGGTACCGGGACATCAGGTAATGACGGTCTCTTTGGCTTTATAAGGACATCTCCCAAGCTATTAATCTGCTTCTGCGGAACTTCTTTCTTTCTACGAGCGAAATCTGGTTCAATTTCAAGTTCAGGAAAGCTGTAATCCGATGTAGGTGGGGTTTTGGCCAGGGGTGTACTCTTTGGAAGTTGAGGACTAGTTTTTCTCTTGCGCACTGGTCTTATACGTCTGGGTGATTCATCGGATGATGAAGATTGTGGTGCCGCTCTGACAGCAATATCCATCGGCATGTGTAACGAGGTAAGCCCTCCGGTAAATGAGTTATTTCCCAAATCTCTACAAGTTTTATTAAATAGTTCATCCAGAGACATGTAATCCGTGGTAGTTATCAAAAAATCTTTTCTTTTACCGATGCACACCTTGAATTTGAACTACAGTATAGACTCTTTAATCCGTACTCACCTTAATCCGAACATCCAGTAATCCGAACTAACGAAGCCCAAATCGATGATCCGAACAAGACTCTATAATTCGAACAAAGTTCAGTTTAACGAATATCGTTCGGATTATAGAGTCAGCGGACACAATAAAAACTACCGCTACAAACAACACGTGACCCACTTTCTATGGATAGTTCGGCAGTTTCGGGGAAATCCTTTCTTGATTAGATCTTTTTTAGTTGGAATATTATTACCGTGCAAACATGTCGCAGAAAAGAAGCATCACACATTAACCCTTTTGGAAAAAGTAGAGATTCTAAATAAATTAGAAATTAGATGAAGGTGAACCGGTATCCAAGTTATGTAAAATTTATAACGTCGGAAAATCTACTATTGGAAAATCTACTATTACGGATATTAAGAAAAATAAGGAGACATAAAAACACATAAAACCTAATGCATAGGTGTATGTATGTATTTACTATCAGAATCCGTAAATATTTACTATCCGAATCCGAAAATATCGGTAATCCGAACTTATCTCTTTAAGCCCGTGTCTTAATTAATTCGGATTAAAGAGTCTGTACTGTATTTAATCGATATCTTTACGATGAAATTTATACAATGGAAGGCAATTAAAGACCTTTAACTATATTCTAGCATAAAACCATTGTCATATTTACTGGGTTCGGATTATAAGGAATTCGAATCTAAAATCCGTGTTCTGCTTTATTTTTTGACCTTGCGTTGAATTATAACATATGGACGGGCGGACGAACAGGTTGATGGACGCGATTGGAATGACCACACGAAGCCAATGACGCCTCTAAGAATTAATTATTTATTATGATTTGTTATAATTAAAACTAAGCTTATGCTTTTTTCAGGCGTTGGACCAATTTTACAAACTTGAGGGTCCTGGTTAGTAATCATGATTATAATTAAAATTTGCCAGTTAAAACAATTTAATCAATAGTTACTGATTCTGTTATGAAATGGCGCATTAACTTGAAAAATGCCAGGTCCGTACTGGTAGAATATCCAGATGATGATACTATTCTTCACCAAAACGTCGAAAAACATAATCAAGTGATACACAGTTGTAAAGGGTATGAAGTATTCTTTCAAAAAATGCAGCAAAAAATCCAGGTCCGTATTTGAAAAAATCAAGTTAGTATCAGTAACTCAGTAAAAACAAATGGTATAAACAAAACAATAACGTTACTTTAGAGAAGGTAAAAAAACGTGTGATTTTTGTAAAAACAACTTTTTTCTAACTATAATAGTTTTCGAGATATTTAAGAATTAAATTTTTGACTATTTTTAAAAAATCCCCTGTAGATAAGAAACTATAGAGAATTTGGCAACTCCGTAAACGGAATATGAATAGGGACTAGAAATGGCACATTTTCTCTAATTTAACCGACCTCGTACATTTTACCATTTCGGAGATAGTAATAGTGGTATCACCTATTTTAGACACCCTGTATATCGCATTTCTTTATTATTTACTTCTGTCTCTATTCTTTAAATGAATGGATCAGATGTACATATGAAAACGAAAGTAATCTAATTCTCGGCTGAGAGTCTTCCAATCTTTGTCTAATAAGTGTATATAAAAAAGGGAATCCGATATTCTGATACCAGATAATGATCATAAGTAATATCCCGAGTGCATGGCAAATTGCCGATAATTTTTTTAAAAGCTCGATAAATTCGTTTCCTATTAGTTTAAAATTGCCAAATGCATCATTTCCATTGGTTAATATTTTTTAAAAGAAATAGTCAGGGTAATCCGATGTGTTTCCATAAAGGTGTAACTACACATGCGCCAAATAAGGGGGAAAATGCTCCGATTAAATTCTTTCCCAAATTTGCAAAGTGGAAACAATATCTTTGTTACCAATTGTAAAGTGGTAATGTTACATACTCATCGGATACGTTTCTAACGCGACCACTCGGTCCGTTGGAAACTTAACTAGACAATGTGTTTACTTTCTTCCTTTACATTTATCTCCTACCTTAACTGAATATCAGAAGTTTCCTCAGCTGTGGGAAAACTTAATTAGGCATATACAGTGCTTAAAGGAGATAAATCGTAAGATGCATGAATAATACAAATGTCAATAATGTTGTCTTAATACAATTTGACCTTAAAAATAATAGAATTTTCTGAGAAATTGTCAGTATTCGTTTTCTTTTCTATTTAAGTTCCTTGGCAAATGTTGGTCATGGAAGAATATTACAATTCTGGCCTTCTCAATATGAGAAATTTTAATTCAAGTAGTTTCAGAAATTATTTTTATTATAGCTTTGAAACATATTTTTAAAACTACAGCAAATTCCCAAAAATAACACCCAGTGATTTTAAAAATATGTTTCAAATTCTACCTTTAAGATTATATTACAAAGTTTTATAGAACAATGAGGTTTGTAGTCAACACTTTTATGTTCTTAAAAGTGATGTCATTTCTTCTTTAGCCTATTTGCTATCCATTCTAAACCCTGGTACAATCTAAAAAGAAAGACTATCGATTAGAAGAGACTGAAGCAAAAAGAACACGGGGTAGTCAGAGTTTCTGAAGTAAAACTTCCTTCAATGGTTTTAAAAATTTTCTGGTGTCATGTTAAAAATATTCCTATATTTCAAAACTACTTAAACTAAAAATAATAAATACTGGAAGAGATAAAACATACTGTTTTTATTTTTGCATAACCAAGTTAAGATAAGCAATAAAAAAACTAGATCCTATAAAAAAAGTCGCAATTCGGTATTGTGGAGAACCGACAAGAAAATTGATTTGAGTTTAATGCAAGGAAATTGGAAGGGGTAAAGGAAGGTTATTGCCTAAAAATGAATTTGACTCCGCATGGGTGGTAGGGGTAATTCATTTAAGGTACAAGTTTACCTTGAAAAGTAGAACGCAAGTCAGGTGCGGACTACATAATCTTACATATAAATGTAATGTCTTCCAATACAAATATAAAGATTATAAAGAGTTTTACTGTATAGCACACATATGATGAAATACAAAATATAAGAAGTGTCACCATACAGATAGTTCCCAGAAGTTTTAAAAAGGTCCAAACCTAGAAGGGATTTAATGTTGTGAAAAGTACACTTAGTAAGTTCACTAATTTCTCTATATGGCATAAAGAACTGTGCCAAGCCATTATCTATGTGAACGTGAAAGGTATTCGCAAACCATGAAACGTTTTCTTGTAT
Source organism: Philopedon plagiatum (assembly GCA_963971165.1). NCBI lineage: Eukaryota > Metazoa > Arthropoda > Insecta > Coleoptera > Curculionidae > Philopedon > Philopedon plagiatum. The sequence goes on along the minus strand of OZ020189.1, from coordinate 35,801,962 downwards.
AATGTAATGCATATTGTGTAGATAATTTGTAATGTCATTACTATCGTTAAGTACCTGTTGTATGCACAGTGCGTCAGGCCGGTTATGGTACCAGCTTGTAGTTGGGTTAATAATAATTTGGATTATAGAAAGTGGCGTAAATAAACCAAATAAAATAGAAAAAATGGGACTCATAGAAAGGACTGTTCTGTAGTCTAACTTAGTAGAACAGGGTCACTGCAGGGTAGTAGATTTTCTGTAAGACTATGCTGCTAAACTTCTGAAGATAGACGCATAAAGTTTTTTACAGAACAGTGAAACTCAGTTTTTGTATGTAATGTGTATTTTCACAGCAGTATCGTTCAATACCTTAATTGCTACCTAATAGCTAGAATAGTAAGAATAAAACATTGTCTAGAATTGTACATAAGCCTATTTGTCACTGATATTCTTAATTGAGCACGTATAACGAAAAAATTGCCTGTATATTTATATAACCTGCTCACATACACGCAATTTGTAGTCGAGAATAAACAAACTAACCGATCCGTCTCTAACATTGACCGCGTGAAATAGGATAAGTTTTATTGATTTTTTCAGTACGCAGCCTTATTCGCTTGGCAAAAATTCGATCGATCCGGATCAGTTTACGACACTCCGGTGTCATTGTATCTCTTTCTACTAGCTGTAATTACGCATTTCGCTAAAAGTTCATAATCTGATTCGGATCGATCCAATTGTTGTCAATCGAATGTGTACCCTATTTTTGACGTTAATGACGTTTAACGTGCTCCATACTAGGGTTATGTTTCCGTCGTTTAGCCGGCTTTATAGCTGTTGAAATAACAACGAATAGGTAGAGAAGCAAAAACTTAATCAACATCATAAGAAAACTGTTGAGTCAAATGTTTATATTTTCGTCTATGAATGGGCACAGTGTAACCAAATACATATACATACATATATACGTATAGATGGATATGTAGTCACGTACTTATGTAGGGCGTGTTCTTTTAATCTTAACTTAGGTTTAATGCAAGATAGAGTAGTATTATACTGGCGTGCTTTCCGAGTGGTCTTTATAGATAAAATAGACATTTTATAGAAGTGAATCTTTCTTTTATTTTCATGGCCTAATTCCTTATAGGTTATGGGCCCAGTGTACGTTGCGTGTTAGTGTGTTATTTGTGTTTCGAGTAAAATAAATACAGAGTGTCCATTTTATACAGTAACAATGGAAAATTTAAAAGTTAAAAGAAACATTAAACCTTTCGATGGTGATCGATACGGTGTGTGGAAATTTAGGATACGGGCATTGTTAACTGAACTTAACGTTATTAAAGTTATTGATGGAGATATACCCGATCCGCTCACTGATGAATGGAGTAACGCTGAACGTGTAGCTAAAAGTGTTATTGTGGAATATTTATCAGACTCCTTTCTTATTTTTGCAAAGTCGGACAATACTGCAAAAGACATTTTGTGTAACTTGGACGTTATTTATGAACGTAAAAGTCTTGCCACACAATTGGCCTTACGAAAGAAGTTATTGGGGTTAAAGTTTGAAAGTCATACATCATTAATTAAATATTTTACAGTTTTCGATGACTTAATTACTGAATTAATGGCAGCAGGAGCAAAATTGGAGGAAACCGATAAAGTAGCTCATTTATGCTTACTCTTCCAAAAACTTATGATGGAGTTATAACAGCAATAGAAACGTTATCCGAGGATAATTTGACCTTGCCCTTTGTCAAAACAAGACTTTTAGACCACGAAGTCAAGTTGACAAATGAAAGTCGAGATACGAGTGCAAAAGTCCTTTACACAGATTTTAGGGACGCACCAAAGAAGCAGAGCTTCGAATCTAGCAAACATTATACTCGTAATCAAGGAAAATATATGGCACGTCAATTTAAATCAAACAACAGACCATCTAATACTAAGTGCTACCATTGTGGCAGAAAGGGTCATTTAAAGAAAAATTGTTTCTATTATAAGAAAGCAAGTAGGTACCAAAATATTGATAGAAACCGAACTGTTCAAAATGTTGAATTATCACAGCCTTCGACATCAAGCAACAATACATCTGGTTTTGCTTTTATGGCAGGAAATTCTGAACTTGAGAAAGAAAGTAAAGAAATTACTTTTCTACTGGATTCAGGCGCATCAGACCACCTTGTCAACAGAGATGACTTGTTTCACAGTTATGTCAAATTGCCGACACCGATGAAAATTTCTGTAGCGAAAAATGGAACATACATAACTGCAATTAAGAAGGGAAACATTCACGTAAGAAGTAATATGGGTATTCCAGGATTACTTGAGGATGTCTTGTACTGTCCCGATGTTCCGTACAATTTACTGTCCGTCAGGAAAATGCAACAACATGGAATGACAATTATTTTTGATCAACAGGGCGTGACTATAAACAAAGGCGGTAAGACCATAATGATGGGTAAGTCTTTGAATAATAACAATTTGATCGGTATTGTTTTTTTTTGGTTGACATAAATGTTGTTAACTCTATTGCTCAAGTAACTAGTAATATAAAATTACATAATTATAAATTATGGCATGAGCGTTTGGGGCACATTGGTAAATTTAAATTTTTAGAGTTGAAAAATAAACAAATGATCGAAGATATGAGTCAAATCGATCAGGTTACACCTACCAATGATTTATGTGAAGCGTGTATAAATGGCAAACAAGCACGTCTACCTTTTCAAAAAGCTAAAAATAAAAGTCATGTAAAACGGCCATTATTTATTGTCCATACTGACGTCTGTGGTCCTGTCACTCCTACAACGGTTGATAATAAAAATTATTTTGTACTTTTTGTTGACCAGTATACGCACTACTGTGTTACATATTTAATAACACATAAGTCAGATGTGTTTGCGATTTTGTCGCAAAAAGCGAAGCTCGCTTCAATCTAAAAATTGTTAATTTATATTGTGACAATGGAAGGGAATATTTATCTACCGAAATGAAAAATTTTTGTGTAGAAAGGGGCATTAGTTATCATTTGACAGTTCCACGAACCCCACAGTTAAATGGTGTGTCAGAGAGAATGGTGAGAACCATTACTGAAAAAGCTCGTGCAATGATATCTGGTGCTAAGTTAGAAAAAGCTTTTTGGGGTGAGGCAGTTCTTACTGCTACGTTTCTAATTAATTTGACACCTACTAAAGCTTTAATGCAATTTTTTTTGGGGCAAGAAGAAGAATCAAAAGGTGTCTAAAAGAGGGAGGCGGCCATATAAAGTAGGCTATTGAAATAAGGTAAATCATGATTTCATTTTAGATTCCTCAGAAAAACACTATTACAAATTTTCAACGTGACAACGCTGCTTTCTTAAAAACGCACTATGGTCTAATTACTGTTACACCACGTGTTCCCGAGCACAGCCCTCGAGCAAAATAATTAAAAATCACACGTTATATTACACGCACTCATCATAAATATCAAATCCAAAAAAGAAATGCGGCACAAGGTCTTTGGCCGCTATTTTATATTTGTGAGTTGTGCTGTTTATTGCCTCTCTACAGAGAAATATTTTATTACATAAAAACGTGTGGGCTACTGTACTGTTAAATCTGGAAAATCCGTAATAATGTTTTTAACATTAACAATACAGAAGCGCTTGTTAAACCGTTTTTCCTTAGCCATATTCACTCAATGTTGATGACCGCAACGAATGAGAAACACGATACAATACGCTACAGTCAACATCTGTTTGAAGAACTATATAAATCTATATATGCAATTTCTTGGTATTACATTTATTGTAGATTTAGGGTGTATAATTTAATTTTGCAAATATTTGCAAATTTTTTAGAAAACTTGTTTTTTTTCCGGTTCGATACGTTGTCTTATGTTTGGTGGTTGTTTTCAAGTTTGGCTGTCTGCTGAAGTGAGATAATATTTAGTGCAATAAAATAGTTCATTATGAACGCATATAATGTTCAGAACCCTAAAGAACCAGAATTAACAAATATTTCATACTTGGTGTGTGCTACCCTAAAATCCAAGTGGGAAAAGTGCTCGCGTATAAAAACCTATTTATTAAAAAAGGAAAGTTTTTTTTAGAAACCATTATTTCAGTGCCATGTAGCCTAAGCAAACCTAAGTAAAGATACTGGTTGGGCTGGGTTCACTTCGAGGCCGCCCAGAAAAGCAATTTGAGAAATATTCCGAAAAAAAAAACAAAAAGACGCAAAGTAGAGCCGTTACTACAAAGTTTCAGTCCCAAATATTTGCGTTTTGCGGTTGATATATCTACTTAGTCGACTCCATCTCCATTGTCAGTTGAAAAATAAACTATCTTTGCACCAAACCCTTGCTCTATATTTGGATCTGGACTTATCTGAACGCAAATACGCTGTGTAAGGTCAGTTGTAAATAATATACATAAAGATACATTTTCTAGTTGATATAGACTGAATTTGTTTAAAAAGCAATTTTTCCCTGAATTTGCGACTGTTTCTGAAACTCTTGCTTACTCTTCCAAAAACTTATGATGGAGTTATAACAGCAATAGAAACGTTATCCGAGGATAATTTGACCTTGCCCTTTGTCAAAACAAGACTTTTAGACCACGAAGTCAAGTTGACAAATGAAAGTCGAGATACGAGTGCAAAAGTCCTTTACACAGATTTTAGGGACGCACCAAAGAAGCAGAGCTTCGAATCTAGCAAACATTATACTCGTAATCAAGGAAAATATATGGCACGTCAATTTAAATCAAACAACAGACCATCTAATACTAAGTGCTACCATTGTGGCAGAAAGGGTCATTTAAAGAAAAATTGTTTCTATTATAAGAAAGCAAGTAGGTACCAAAATATTGATAGAAACCGAACTGTTCAAAATGTTGAATTATCACAGCCTTCGACATCAAGCAACAATACATCTGGTTTTGCTTTTATGGCAGGAAATTCTGAACTTGAGAAAGAAAGTAAAGAAATTACTTTTCTACTGGATTCAGGCGCATCAGACCACCTTGTCAACAGAGATGACTTGTTTCACAGTTATGTCAAATTGCCGACACCGATGAAAATTTCTGTAGCGAAAAATGGAACATACATAACTGCAATTAAGAAGGGAAACATTCACGTAAGAAGTAATATGGGTATTCCAGGATTACTTGAGGATGTCTTGTACTGTCCCGATGTTCCGTACAATTTACTGTCCGTCAGGAAAATGCAACAACATGGAATGACAATTATTTTTGATCAACAGGGCGTGACTATAAACAAAGGCGGTAAGACCATAATGATGGGTAAGTCTTTGAATAATAACAATTTGATCGGTATTGATTTTTTTTGGTTGACATAAATGTTGTTAACTCTATTGCTCAAGTAACTAGTAATATAAAATTACATAATTATAAATTATGGCATGAGCGTTTGGGGCACATTGGTAAATTTAAATTTTTAGAGTTGAAAAATAAACAAATGATCGAAGATATGAGTCAAATCGATCAGGTTACACCTACCAATGATTTATGTGAAGCGTGTATAAATGGCAAACAAGCACGTCTACCTTTTCAAAAAGCTAAAAATAAAAGTCATGTAAAACGGCCATTATTTATTGTCCATACTGACGTCTGTGGTCCTGTCACTCCTACAACGGTTGATAATAAAAATTATTTTGTACTTTTTGTTGACCAGTATACGCACTACTGTGTTACATATTTAATAACACATAAGTCAGATGTGTTTGCGATTTTGTCGCAAAAAGCGAAGCTCGCTTCAATCTAAAAATTGTTAATTTATATTGTGACAATGGAAGGGAATATTTATCTACCGAAATGAAAAATTTTTGTGTAGAAAGGGGCATTAGTTATCATTTGACAGTTCCACGAACCCCACAGTTAAATGGTGTGTCAGAGAGAATGGTGAGAACCATTACTGAAAAAGCTCGTGCAATGATATCTGGTGCTAAGTTAGAAAAAGCTTTTTGGGGTGAGGCAGTTCTTACTGCTACGTTTCTAATTAATTTGACACCTACTAAAGCTTTAATGCAATTTAAAACACCATATGAATTGTGGCATAATAAAAAGCCACAAGTAAAATATTTAAGGGTTTTCGGTTCTACTGTTTATGCGCATAATAAAACCAGGAAAACAAAATTTGATGAAAAATCCTGGAAAGCGATACTAGTTGGGTATGAACCGAACGGCTACAAAGTGTGGGACGTAAACACTGATAAATTTAGTGTAGTTAGAGATGTTATTGTAGACGAGACAAATTTTTTGATGTCTAGGCCTGTAGTTGAGCCTGAAGGGGTTAATTTGAAAAACTCCCGTATAGATATGGAAACTGATGCATCTGACGTTCAGTCAAAATCAGTAGATAAGTCTGTAGTTAAAACAGATAAGTCTGTAGTTGAAACAGATAGGTCTTTAGTTAAAATAGATAAGTCTGTAGTTAAAACAGATAAGTCTGTAGTTGAAACAGATAGGTCTTTAGTTAAAATAGATAAGTCTGTAGTTGAAACAGATAGGCCCTCTAGTCAAAGTAAATTCCCATTGTCCTCTGAACCTAGAAGAAGTGACAGAATTAAAGATCGTCCATCTGTTTCTTATAATGAAGATGATTTATCAAATGATTATATTATGTGTGCTCAATCTATAATGTGTAAAATTCCTACCTCATATCAGGAAATTCTAAATAGGGATGATAGAATAAAGTGGGAAGAAGCTATTAAAAGTGAAATTAATTCTTTGGTAATAAACAAGACATGGTCTTTGATATCAAAACCTGATAATAAAAATATAGTTGACTGTAAATGGGTATTTGCTCTTAAAAATGATGAATTTGGAAACCCATCAACATATAAAGCTCGTCTTGTTGCCCGAGGTTTTAGTCAAGAATACTTAAAAGATTATAATGAAACTTTTGCGCCAGTAGCAAGAATTTCAAGTTTTAGATTTATAATTGCTTTTTCAAATCAGTTTAATCTTTTAATTCATCATATGGACGTAAAAACTGCTTTTTTGAATGGAACATTAAAAGAGGAAATTTATATGAAAATTCCTGAAGGTATACAAAGTAAGCCAAATCAAGTGTGTAATTTACATAAAGCATTATATGGATTAAAACAGTCAGCAAGATGTTGGTTTGAAACATTTGAAAAGGCTCTTAAAGAAAAAGGTTTTCAAAATTCCTCAGTAGATCATTGTATTTATATTTTAGATAGGGGAGATATTTCTAAAAATATCTATGTGGTACTTTATGTAGACGACCTTGTCATCGCCACTGCTAGTAATGAAACAATGACAAATTTTAAAAATTATTTGGCAAATAAATTTTCTATGGTAGATTTAAAAGATATTAAATTGTTTTTGGGAATTAAAATTGAAAGAACCGATAATTCAATAACCTTAGACCAACGTGCATATATAAAAACAATTTTAAATAAGTTTAATATGCAAGATTGTAAATCTGTCAGTACTCCTCTCCCAAGTAAATTAAATTATACAAATTTAAATGTTCAGGAGAAATATGATAGCCCTTGTCGAAATCTGATCGGCTGTTTAATGTATATAATGCTGTGCACACGACCCGATTTAAGCACAGCTGTTAATATTTTAAGTAGATATCTCAATAATAACAACAAAGAACTTTGGCAATGTCTAAAAAGAGTTCTCAGGTATCTTAAAGGTTCAATTAATTTTAAGCTGACTTACATACAGGGTGATTACAAAAATATTTTAAGTGGTTATGTTGATTCTGATTGGGGAGGTGATGTGATGATGAAGGAAATAGGAAAAGTACTACAGGTTACTTGTTTAAATTATTTGATAGATGTGTGATAAGTTGGAATACAAAAAGGCAAACATCAGTAGCAGCTTCATCTACTGAAGCCGAGTATATGGCTCTTTTTGAGGCTGTGAAAGAGGCACTTTGGTTAAAATCATTGGCAATTAGTATTAATATAAATATTACAGACCCAATTATAATTTATGAAGATAATACCGGTTGCATAAGTATAGCAAATAATCCAACAAATCACAAAAGATCAAAGCATATTAGTATTAAATATCATTTTTCCAGAGAACAAATCGAGAGAGGTGTATTAAAATTAGAATATCTTTCCACAGATAAACAAATAGCTGACATATTGACAAAGCCATTACAATCAGCTAAATTCCAAGAATTTAGAGCCGGACTAGGTCTTGTAGAACTAAGAAACTAAATGGTTTGATTAGGTTTTTCTGGGTTTTCCCTAATCCTGAGCAACAAATGTTGGACCATTATTGTAATTATTCCCAGAAAACACAAGGAAAGCACGATTGTTTGAGATACTGCTATATCATGATTATAATAGATGTACTTAGGTTTAAGATTTTTTTTTTTTTTTTAATAATAAATATTGTAATAAGTATATAAGTTTAAATACAATTTTTTTTTGTTTATTGATTAATTTTTGAGGTGGCGTGTTGAAATAACAACGAATAGGTAGAGAAGCAAAAACTTAATCAATATCATAAGAAAACTGTTGTCAAATGTTTATATTTTCGTCTATGAATGGGCACAGTGTAACCAAATACATATACATACATATATACGTATAGATGGATATGTAGTCACGTACTTATGTAGGGCGTGTTCTTTTAATCTTAACTTAGGTTTAATGCAAGATAGAGTAGTATTATACTGGCGTGCTTTCCGAGTGGTCTTTATAGATAAAATAGACATTTTATAGAAGTGAATCTTTCTTTTATTTTCATGGCCTAATTCCTTATAATAGCTATTCCCCTTACCCCTTCCAACTCCTTGGTTTAATGTCAATGTTTTACAATACAAGAACACAATTGTTATTTAAAAATTTCTATTAGTCTGGACAATCCTGCAAGCTTCGGTATCTGTTTCATCATAAAATGGACATTCTGATGACGCACTAAGAGACAAAATTCCCAAATTTTGGCCAAAATGGTCAATTTCCAACTTCCAAGAATCGGTAAATTACTTGTATGGCAATGTTAATAACAGAACAAAGGGTCATAGAACCCAGTTTTTACCTGTTAAAGCTCGACCTGTCTCGTTGGACATGGTGTCAGTAAGTAAAGAGGAAGTTTGTACAAGGTATGTACTTTTAGAAAATATGATATGACAGGTATTCAAGGTAATTTATATAGTGCATTGTTCTTCCAATTTTGGTATGTCAGTTATCATTATAAACAAGATATGATGCAACTTCACTTTGAGTTATAAAAAGTTTCCCAGTCCGTTTTTTTACCAAATATTTTGTAGTTATGTATAGTAAATGAGATCAATAAAGTGGGCTGCTCAAATTTGCTCCATTTTGAGAAAACTTTATATGGTGTGGTCTACTAAGTGTGCACCAAATGGGATTTTTTTATTAGTAACACTACCTAAATATAAATACCACAGAAAGTTAGTGCACGCCTAAAAAACATATTTTCTGCACTTAGAGTCGCTTAAACTTAAACAGCGTACAGGGTAGGGCAAACAATATGAGTGTCAATCAAGAGTAAAGCACCCCTATTTTAAAAAATAGTTCAAAATGGTATAAAGGAAAGTTATTTGAAATTAAAAGTTATGTCCAGCTTTAAAGTCACAGCCTCCATGAGAAATATTTACAAATATTTATTTCTCATGTTCAAAACCATGAATTTGAATTGAGAATTTTTAACTTTAAACATTTAGCTAAAAAATATTTTTCACATTCAAAACTTTCTTATTCTAACAAGCAACATTTTACTAAGGACTAAGGCCTATTTGGCTCAGTCTATTTTGATCTTTAATATGTCTAGTTGCTCCGTGAATTATGGACTGTACATGGTGTCCAGTACACTTTGGCGGGGTATATCTCGGATACCTTTAAAGATAGAGAGTTGCGGTTTTCGCAATAGTGTGCTACTTTTTCGTGAAACGTATGATACTACAAACAGAATTTTCATAGCCCGCTTCGTTTCGGAGATACAGGGCGATTTTGATGTGTCATTTTCAAGCACCCCTCGTATCTCAGTTGCTTTTAACTAATCGGGAAGGTAAAAACTGATTATTATATAGCTTTTTGCCTAGAATCCAGTGGCGTAGTCACTGTAGTATTTTTTCAGTTCGACGTTTCGTCTCTAAGAGATCATCATGAGGACAATTTTTTTAAATATGGACCTGTACTTTCTATCATTTATTTTTAAAGCTTTTTTTGTCCTGATTACAAGCAGTTATTACACTCAGCGGGTTGCACAAAACTTTTAATCAAGTAGTAAATTTAAATTACGTTTAGAGTCATCTTTGGCAATGACATTAACATGGGTGCTGTCACATTACAAGTGTCTAATAAGTTTAATTCGTGATTAAATTGTTTGTGCAACCGGACGTTAGCGGACGTAGCAAACAAGATATTGGAGGCTATAGCTTGAGATAAATCCGTACGACAGAAATGGAAATAAGTATTGCGGCACAGTATTGCGAAAACCGCAGCTCTCTATCTTTAAAGATAACCGAGATATCCTGCAAAAGTGTCGAAAATTGGACAACCTGTACAGCGGTTTGATAAAAAAAGGCTTACAAGCAATGGGGTATTTTGAAACAAGATACATTTAAAAGCATTTCAACTAAATATTATTTCTTTACTTACCCTTCACCTGTGAGTGCACAGCATGACTGTATATGCCACTGTTGTTGTTTTATCGAGGTTAAATCTAGTTCTTTTGATATCTCTGATGCACTCATTGATCCTTTCACATCCTGCTTATTTGCGTACACTAAAACACCGGCTTTAGATAGTTCTTCATGCGCTAACATTTTGTATAGCTCTTCTCTTATTACTGATAATCGCTCCCGGTCTGTTGAATCAACTACCACTATTACAAACTGCAAAAAAGAATATAATTACTATTTGATCATTTAACAATTTATCGTGAGCTGTGATTATTAATCAAAAAAGTTACATATCATTAAAAGGTTGCAATTTCTAATAATTTTAAACCGGAATAAATTACAAGTACTGCAAGTTTAGAATTTCTGAAAAAATTACCGAAATTACCAATTCTCCAAACTTACTAGTAAATGTTTTTTTGGGGCAAGAAGAAGAATCAAAAGGTGTCTAAAAGAGGGAGGCGGCCATATAAAGTAGGCTATTGAAATAAGGTAAATCATGATTTCATTTTAGATTCCTCAGAAAAACACTATTACAAATTTTCAACGTGACAACGCTGCTTTCTTAAAAACGCACTATGGTCTAATTACTGTTACACCACGTGTTCCCGAGCACAGCCCTCGAGCAAAATAATTAAAAATCACACGTTATATTACACGCACTCATCATAAATATCAAATCCAAAAAAGAAATGCGGCACAAGGTCTTTGGCCGCTATTTTATATTTGTGAGTTGTGCTGTTTATTGCCTCTCTACAGAGAAATATTTTATTACATAAAAACGTGTGGGCTACTGTACTGTTAAATCTGGAAAATCCGTAATAATGTTTTTAACATTAACAATACAGAAGCGCTTGTTAAACCGTTTTTCCTTAGCCATATTCACTCAATGTTGATGACCGCAACGAATGAGAAACACGATACAATACGCTACAGTCAACATCTGTTTGAAGAACTATATAAATCTATATATGCAATTTCTTGGTATTACATTTATTGTAGATTTAGGGTGTATAATTTAATTTTGCAAATATTTGCAAATTTTTTAGAAAACTTGTTTTTTTTCCGGTTCGATACGTTGTCTTATGTTTGGTGGTTGTTTTCAAGTTTGGCTGTCTGCTGAAGTGAGATAATATTTAGTGCAATAAAATAGTTCATTATGAACGCATATAATGTTCAGAACCCTAAAGAACCAGAATTAACAAATATTTCATACTTGGTGTGTGCTACCCTAAAATCCAAGTGGGAAAAGTGCTCGCGTATAAAAACCTATTTATTAAAAAAGGAAAGTTTTTTTTAGAAACCATTATTTCAGTGCCATGTAGCCTAAGCAAACCTAAGTAAAGATACTGGTTGGGCTGGGTTCACTTCGAGGCCGCCCAGAAAAGCAATTTGAGAAATATTCCGAAAAAAAAAACAAAAAGACGCAAAGTAGAGCCGTTACTACAAAGTTTCAGTCCCAAATATTTGCGTTTTGCGGTTGATATATCTACTTAGTCGACTCCATCTCCATTGTCAGTTGAAAAATAAACTATCTTTGCACCAAACCCTTGCTCTATATTTGGATCTGGACTTATCTGAACGCAAATACGCTGTGTAAGGTCAGTTGTAAATAATATACATAAAGATACATTTTCTAGTTGATATAGACTGAATTTGTTTAAAAAGCAATTTTTCCCTGAATTTGCGACTGTTTCTGAAACTCTTGGTGAGGTAAATATTCTTGATAAATGATAATATGTTAAACAAAACAGTTACCAGTATTGCCGAACTTGTTAGCGCTGACAATATTAAAAATGTAAAATCCGCAAATTTACCACCTGTTTTTAAATGGGGCATGGATGGGAGTTCAGGCCATAGTACCAGTGGCGTGCCGTGCCTTTAGAGGCGGAGGGGGTACAATGATTTGGGAGCGCCAAATTATTTTCCTTTTATTGGAGAGTATCTGGTCATAGTAGGCAGTGAATCTTCAGGGGGTGCCGTAAATTACTTTCCTTTTATTGGAGAGTATGTGATCATCGTACGCAGTGAATCTCCGGGGGTGCGGGGGCGCCTCTACGGCGAGGGGGGCTTTTGCCCCCCTATCCCCCCAGACCGCACGCCACTGCATAGTACTTACAAACAAACCTTGTTAGAAGAAAGTGATACTGATGAGTTTATGTTTTTCATAGCGTTTGTTCCTTTAATGTTATTAGAAAAAAAACCCAGGGCCATTAATTTGGAAAACTCAGCGATCGTCCATGTCGTTATATTGCCGACCATTGAAATTTTTATTTTCCAAAGAAAACACATTAGTAAATGAACAATATACCAAATTTGAAAAGCATTTCAAGAATGAAGTCACAAATGTTAGTATAATCATTAGGGAAAACTGTTGTAATGTTAATTTTCAATTTTACCTAACAATGATTGACGGCAGTGTATACCGTAACGAAATCAAAATTATCATCTACTTTCTATATTTGTGGCGCAAAGCCTCCAGAGATGAATAAGACAAATTTACGTAAGTTTATTCGAGATTCAGAAAAATATGGATTATCGACACTGCATAGCTGGATTCGTTTTTGGAATGTTGCTTGAAGATAGCATATCGACTTCCCTTTAAAAAATGGCGGGCAACAGCAGAGCTTAAAGAAATAAAAGAACAAACCAAAAACGCATTCAGGAGGAGTTTAAAAAAACTGCTTGGACTAAATATAGACAAACCAAAGCCTGGCTGTGGTACTTCCAATGACGGCAATACTGCTAGAAAATTATTTGTGTTCAAATTACTGGCCTCAATGAGGAATTACTTTCGAAGTTTCATACTATTTTAAGACTGTTAAATTCGAGGTTAAATTGTACTTTAATATTTTTAGCGCTAATTGTAGACCAATAGTATACAATTATTGTGTAAATATAATATGGTATTCAAATAATAAGTCGTTCCGGAGTTACGATTTTTGTCGCGATTCCCCATTACTTCAATGCACTGTGCATTGTAAATCACTAATCAGCGGTATTTAAAAATACACTGATAATCATGACGTTGGCAATAGCGCCAATTTAGGTTGAAAGGCCCTGCACAGAAGACTTGAAGAAATCTCAAACAAAATATGATTGCATTTATTTTAAAAAAATTATATAATTTCAATGTCTAATAAAAACAGTCTATTAAAAATTTGCGTCATCTAAAAAACAAGATGTTACGATAACTGAAATAATATTTAGCTTAAACATAGTTCTCGTTTTAATGATCTGCATGTGATTACAAACCAGTTGCCAGCAATAAATTAATTAGACCCATCAATAGAATGTATATTTTGTACATCAAAAAGTAGTATATTTAAGCCATAAGCACAACAAATTATTATACTAATAGATAACCAATTAACACTTATTTTTACAAAACGCGTTATCTTCTGTTCGTGACTCGATTCACAACTTTTAAGATAACAGTCAGGAGCCAGTGTTCAATTCACTATACTTGTTACAATATTTAATAATAAATTGTAATAAATCACACCTTTTGGTATCTTAATTCTAAAAGTTGCTGCAAATATTTTGAATATTCATTCGTACTTCCTTGTGTTTGTTAAAAACAAGCGTCCATTATATAACTTGTTTTAATACGCAATATGAAATAATTACCTTTGGATCTATCTAACCGGGCAATATTTGAACCGAAAAAAACCTACTGATAAAGCATATACAGGGTTCCCACGTTTCTGGAAAGTCAGGGGAGTTAGGGATGTCAGGGAACTCAAAAGTGGTCACGGAAATCAGGGAAAACCAGTTGAAAACCTGGAAAATTTATCTTTTCCAGATTTAGATAAAAATAATTTCATTTCCTAACAAAATAGAAACTAAGGTAATAAAAATAGGTAATCAACTATCTATCAACTATAAAAATGAATTTTCTTGCTCGGTTAGCTTCTTTTTAGTCATGGAAATTTTGTTTAAAGAGACCTGGAAAGTCAGGGAATGCCAGGAAATTCGATTTAAGAATGTTGGTGGGAACCCTGATATAACATAAACATAAAGGTCCCAAAATATGTATATATAAGTTGTTAAATTAAAAAATAAATAAAACCGACAAATATTGATAATGTGGACAAAAAAAAACCTTCATGCAATTCACAGTCCGAGTGCCAGTTTCCTAAGAAAGTGTATTAAGAAATGTTTGGACTGTAAATTATATGTACGATTTTATTGACCACGGCTGTACATGATGTCGCCACCGACTGGGATGTTTTGGGGGTTATAGTCAGTATAGTATGTTTAAAACAAGTGAGGATAGTAGAAAATGTCATTTATATGTCGACCAATCATAATACAAACAACTTATAAGCACAATCTCTTTACACACTACAGCTCTAACGATCGAAAATTTGAAATTAACCTGTCGCGATTGATAAAAATGTCACATCAAATTAAGATAAATTTAAATATACTTTAAGCCACTTCATGCACTTTACTTTACTTAAGTGGATATTAAAAATAAAAACTAATCTTTTTTTAAGTACAACAAATTATCATTTACCAAAAAGTTTGTTGATTTTACTTGCTAAATTAGAACATCAACGCAATCGTCTTTAAATAAAATTTAGACATTTTTTACATGCAACTTATGTACAGGGTGTTGCAAAACTCTACCAACAAAATGTCACAGGTTTTGGCCAAAAATAAGAAAGTTTCTAATATAGGTCCGGAAATGCGTCGTGTTCGAGATACAGGGTGATAAAATTTTGAGTTCATTTTGTTTCTTTTTATTTATTTTACACGTTTTTGTTGTTGTTTTGGTATAGTAAAGCCGCGTACAGACCAAAGTTCCAACGCACACCAAGGCACATGTGACTCGAAATTCGGAAGCATGTAAATTGGTGTGTACGGCGTTGGCGAACATATCCCAACGCATTCCAACGGAGTCCAAGGCGACCGTTGGCGTTGGCTTGCGTTCGGTCGTTGAGCGGTACTTCAAAGAGATGTTTGATTTGGTGTGGACGAGATTTGGATGTTTTCAGTCGTTGGCAAGTATTCCTCGGGTCTGTGCGTTTTGTTTTTGACAAATATTTTGTTTATTTCGCCTTTTGATATGAAATGGACAGATGATTTAGCCTTAAACTAATTGAACTATACCGGGATAACCCTATATTAATGGGATCCTAGCAATATAAATTATAAACTCTCCAAAAAGAAGATAGATATTTGACAAAGCATTGCTACTGAATTTAGGTGCAAGGTTGCTGCAAAAAAATAGAGAGAAGGTTCTGAAATGATCACTGTGATCACTCCGAAATTCCTCCAGCAACTTACTTGTGTTATTAATACTTTTCTGTTTTTATAATATGGTGTTGGCATCGACGTTTATTTTTCTTATTGTTAAGTAAAGAATTTACAATTAAAAATGCGGCACTTTTACATAATGACTCATCATCACTAGATGACATATTAAAATACCTCTTTCCGTAGAAAATGACCGAACCGTATCCAACGGTATCCAATTCGAAACTTCCAACGCGGTGTGGACGACAACGTAAAATGCTTTCCAATCGTTTCCAATCCCAACGCCTACTGGCACATTCGTTGGAGTTGGCGTTGGTTTGGATATAGGTCAAGTTAAAATAGATAAGTGGTTTCTAAAGTCTTAAAGTGAGTGCGTAGTTTGTAAACAATGGCTAATATAGACCAAGGTATGTACTTTTTTTGGTACGAATTATATCTAGAATCTAATCGTCCTTGTTTGTAAAACACATATTTTGTGATAAAATTTTCTATTCTGTTCTCTTGCTTGTTAAATTCACGTACCTGTACACTCTAAGTCATGCCGAGTCATGCATTATTTTCGTAAGGACCTTTAGACCCCTTCTCTTTAACAAACACAAAAAAACCTGCCCCAATCTGCCCCTGTCTAAGTTCTACTTTTTTTTAGAACGATGTGCAATACTGCGCAGAAACCTATTTGAAGTGTGGTACGCGGAAAAACCAAAAACAAAAAAAAAACAAAATCCAACAGATATGCTTCAATACGTTTTGAATGTTTTTGGTGTAGAGAATGCGAACGAAGAGTTAGAGTGGTCTTTAATGAAAGAAATTATGAAATTTGGTTATCAACTTACAGAAAAGTGGAAAAAAAAGCAGCAGAACCAAGGAGAGATTTTTACAAGGTGTGGTTAATTAGTGACATTGTATTTTGTGAATTACGAAAGGCACTTCAAAAACCACAAACGTTTTCTGAATATGAACAACCTTCTACTTCCCCAACACCTGGCAGACAAAAAAAAATATTTGAAGAACTATCTAACAAAGCAAAGAGGCGTAGAATTTTACCTGTTAGAGAATTATTTTTTAAAACAAGAATTAGCTTATGCTGCACAAGCCTGTCTTTATGCGGAAGGAAATCGTAATGTAGCCACTGTGTTAAAAGAAGTCGTTTCTAGTACACCAGAACACGTTTTGCAAGTAAAGCGGTCATTTTACTTAAGAGTACCAAAGTAAGAGGAAGCCCTTGCTAAATATTTAGATAGTAAAATGAGCAAAAGAGGCTACATAATCATTCAACAACTAATACATAGTAAAGGGACAAAAGTACTTCCTTCTTATAAGTGAAATTGAACTAGAGGAGTGTTATGTACTTGTTTTTGTTATTCGACTCAAAAAATTTTTTTTGACCAATATCAATATTTTTATGGTAAAACTAATTTTTAAGTATAATAATTACATTTATCCGAAAACTATAATTTTTTCCCCTAAATCCACAAAGTTGACTATAGTGCGTCGTCTGGCGCATTAAAAATCTAGGCGTAATTTTGTACTTGTGTACTTTCCAGGCAGGTCAGAGTATATGTACATGTGTAATAATATTTTACGTGATTTTTTGTTTTTCCTGACAGAACTTTATCCATAAACTTTGTGGAATGATGCGTCAGTGCCACGTGTGTGTAAAAATGGATTATTTTCATCCGGAACTGTCTTTTTAGAGGTTTGCTTGATGGAATATAGATGCCCCGGAAAGCCATTACGCTGGCGCGCCGAGACGGAATTATAGCGGTTGGTATTTGTCCTACACACGCATAATGTATGAAACAAATAAAAAGCTAGGGGTGGATGGGGGAATAACAAAACATGGGCAATAAGATACATTTTTTTGTTCTTCTTTTTTTGAACGTGGAAGAATTCTGAAAAAAAAAAAACATAAGAAACCTATAACGCCCTAAAAAGTTTTCCAAGCTATTTACTACTTTCTATAATTTCTTTGCTAAACAAGTTGGGCCTGTATAAAACTTAATCAGTGCAAAGTAGTGCTTTTTAGAAAAAAAAATCTAATCTTATTCCCCCAACCTCCCCTAGTTATTAATGAACGACTGCGTCTCCTCTTCCGAAACGAATGTGATATTGTAGCCAGAGGAAGTGACAGTTCAGAGTCAAATAAAAAAAAGTTAAAAGCTTTCAAGAACAACTGGGAATTAGGAATAAACATGAAACGGTATTAGTTAGCTTATAGGAAGTTAGTTGTATATGAAAATAATTTTGTTATATAATTATTTGTGTATATTACGTAGGAACTCGACCACCTGTAGAATTGACCCATGTCAGCATAGGAGGAACTTATCTATCTAATTCTTTATTATCCATGTTCATGTAAAAACTCACTGACACCCATTCATATTTACTTTTTACCAAATTACAAGTTATTAATCATTTTCTAGATACTTTTTAATTGCAAATAAATAAAGGTTCCATAAAATGTATGGACCCAGATAATATTATTTTCCTGAATTTACTTAATTGCCTTTTAAACAAATTTATATCTTGGTTATAAGATAAGTTTTGAAATAAATGAAATCTTTTTATTACTTTTGTTAGAATTTATTGGCTACTGTGACTTTATGGGAACATTAAATTGAAATCAAATTGTAATATGTGTAAGTATGGTTCTAAATTTAGAACTTTTAGATTTAACCATACCTTTGTTTATATACTATATAAACTATGTCATAAAAATGTTTGTGACTTCACATGTTTTTCAACTGAACATATTTGGAAATGGACTTGGTTTAGTTCAGGCTTCTAGTACAAACTGTAGTTGTTTTATATGTACTTATGCTTGTCAATTTAGACCCTCAACTGTGCAAATTAAACAAGTTTTAGATTGGGTTTAATAGCGTTTGGCTAAATATTTAACCATCAACTAAATTTGTTATTTAATGGGTCCGCAGATGGCGGTGACAAGAGGACAAATCGACAAAAACCGAATTTTTCAGGAGAAAAAGTAATTCCTAATAAAAAGTTTTACTTACTTACTTGCAAAAAATACACTTCACATTGGGAAATTCAATTTTTGTTGTGTAAAGAGCTTAAAGAAGCATAAAAAATCAGAATCTTTAAGGTTAAACTTGTGGTGAATTTTTGGATTTATGGAACACTTACTCACTAATATGCTCTAACTGTCACTGCCCTCGTGAAGGAGACAGGCCGTAATGTAGGGATCGTGACGTCACACGAATAGGCGGTACATATTATATGATAAAAATGAAATGCAATCATTATCTTAAATCCGCTGAAACATAAAAAGAATCGTTATAAATAAACTAAAACAATTACTCTAAAAAAATTTAATGCCTTTAAAGAAGTGCACAAATTAAATAGTTAATGGTTAGAACGCAAAATTTATAGTTAAAGTTCTGGGATAGTTCATGCAAAGTTAGTACTACTTATAATATATTAAAAAATGATTTTCACAACATGACATGGATTAAACGTATAAAATGATCAAAAATAGTTATTAATACAATGTACATTACTTGATTAAACTCTACATAAAGCTCTACAAGAAGCAAACATACCACTACCGGAATACATGTAATATTAATATGCAACTTTATTTTAATTAAATTATATTTTGCACCAAACAGCAATCACCGATTAGGAAGCCTAACAAACAACCATAACAAATTAATAATAAAAATATACCTAGGTTACCAAGGTAAGGGCGTATCTCGAGGCGTATACAGCTATTTATTTAAATAAATATTACCTATCTAAACTAACAATAGACATGGATACTCAAAATTAAAAAGTACACATCAGTCTACATTATACGACATTGACATTATGGTATATACTGGCTTAGTCCACCTTCATAGTCCCTTGGCCCCCTCATAATATTAATCATTCGTATTTACCCTTGAATTCCTTCGAAGAATTTTTAATAATCGCTGCCAAAAGTGTTTAAACTGTTTAAGGGAACTATGTCATACCATCAGTCATAATATAGTACTTATCGATTTGAATTTCTGTAAAGATCTTAGATACCGAGTTAGATATCTATCAGCTATGTGAAGTTGGTCCCTAGACCCAAAACATGCCTACATTCATAAAGAGGTTACCTTCTTAAACTTTTAACTGCACCAAGTAAATAGTATAATTCAACGGTATTCAACCCTAGTTTTAATTTTACTGTAGAGGTGATACGTAGACCCAAAACATGCCTTTGTATAAGCTTACCTTCCTAAATTGGTACCTACACCTACTTAAGCTAAATAGAACAATTCCCATATTACCAGTTAGGTATTAGTGATGTGACTTATGTATATGTGATACGTAAACCCAAAACATGCCTACAAAGAAAGTTACCTTCCTAAACTTCTACCTACACCGAGACCTACACCTACTTAAGCTTCATAGACTAATTACCATTTTACCAATTTTTAGTTAGCCTATGTATATAATATGCGACTCTTGCAGAGTTCATACGTAGAAACATAG
The DNA here is from genome assembly GCA_963971165.1 of Philopedon plagiatum. Classification (NCBI taxonomy): domain Eukaryota; kingdom Metazoa; phylum Arthropoda; class Insecta; order Coleoptera; family Curculionidae; genus Philopedon; species Philopedon plagiatum. Next base: position 35,781,599 of record OZ020189.1, on the reverse strand, counting down.
CCCCAAAACATGCCAAATCAACTAGCGTCTGTAATCTAACCTCAACTTTTTGGTTATACAGGAAGTAAAATATGGATTTATATTTATATATAATGGCAAAAAATACTCATTCTACCAGAAATATTTAAGAATTTGCATGATTTTTAGGGTAATAAGCTTATCAAAACCAAATATTAACCCAAAACACTAATTTACTTACCATCACTTCTAGTCGTCCGGAGTTCTCGAATTAAATATTTCTCATCAAAATGTTTAATGCATATAGATGTATTTTTGGTTACTTGTAAATTATCTCTAGGGATCTTTTTCAGCCACAATTCACACCTCTGTTTGTCTTTTGGGAAAGAAAAACTTGCAACATATTCGCCGGTATTTGATTTACATCCCGGAGCACACAACTTTGTGGCATTTTTTAAAACAACAGTCACAAATATTAACACAAAAACTAATATAATAGCCCCAACGTAACTTTTAGGTCATTAAATATTAGCGTAAGCACAAAATTTAATACAAAAAAACCCCAAACTAAATAAAAACAGTAGGACGCGCAGGTACCTAAACGTTTATAAAATGTCTCGTTCGACCGACTGACCGCCCAGTTCGATCAGCTGATCACGGAAAATGGATGCGCACCTGACGGCCTGTCTCCTTCACGAGGGCAGTGTCACTGTCCAACTACTGTAACCCTTGACGATTTATGGATGAACAAATTTTTATCACACAAGTAGAAAAATGTATTCAAAATGTCTTACTTCACAATATTATGTGTTAACTATTGCTAACTTTCTGATATAAAAATTTTTAATTTCACTGTTTAATGTGTCAACAATGTAATCAAGACAATATGGTCAATTTCTCAAAGCAATTTATTGAATAGTTATCTAACTGGACACTTGTAATGTGACAGCAGTAATGTCACAGCCCAAGGCAATTCTAAATGTCAATTAAATTCAATTCAAGTCAACAAATATAATCCAAACAATATGGTCAGTTTCTCAAACCAATTTAATTAATAGTTATCTAACTGGACACTTGCAGACAGCAGAAATGTCACTACCAAAGGCGATTCTAAATGGCAATTCAAGTTAACAAATATAATCCAAACAATATGGTCAGTTTCTCAAAGCAATTTAATTAATAGTTATCTAACTGGACACTTGTAGACAGCAGTAATGTCACTGCCAAAGGCGATTCTAAATGTCAATTAAATTCAATTCAAGTCAACAAATATAATCCAAACAATATGGTTAGGTTCTCAAACCAATTTAATTAATAGTTATTTAACTGGACACTTGTAGACAGCAGAAATGTCACTGCCAAATGCGATTCTAAATGTCAATTAAATTCAATTCAAGTCAACAAATATAATCCAAACAATATGGTCAGTTTCTCAAAGCAATTTAATTAATAGTTATCTAACTGGACACTTGTACACAGCAGAAATGTCACTGCCAAAGGCGATTCTAAATGTCAATTAAATTTATTAATGGAATAAATACTTTGACAGCAATAATTTTATATATTTTTAAGTTTAAAATGTATTGCTAACCTAACTATGTATAAAGATAAATAAATAAAAGGTTTTATGTCTATAAGCACTGGCAATAAAATTCTTATCTGCAAATCATTCTGCAGGGATCAATACTTTATTATTGTATTATAGAATTTCAATTTTTGCAAAAACAAAACATTCAACATTTTATTTAAAAAACACAGTGTTTATTCTTTTCAGCATTTTAAAATTAAAGGCTGTAAACAATATAATACAAATACAACTTCATTGTCTTACTACAATTAATGGGTTATTACTGAAGTTTCATCCCTCCTAATGTAGACATATAAAATAGTCTGAGAGTAAACTTTCCTATTTATCAAACATACAAAAAACTTTGATGTGAGATGTGTGAGTTAGCAATGACATAGATGAACACAGAACCACCATTATTTAGATGCTAATTTAGCCAAAACAGAATTGTGACGTCAGTTCGAGTTACATTTTTATTAGGCTTTGATCACACAAATGACAACAAAATGTCGGTCTCAAAGAGTAGGTACTATAATGGTCATGGAGTTGCAGACATCACCTGCTTGCAATCACTTGGCAGCCCTAATATTATGAAATCATCATGAAATTAGGGTTGCCAAGCAGTTGGGGGGCAAGACGGGGTCTTGCACTCCATGATCATATGATAGTACTCTTTGTGACTGACATTTGGACATCAATTTAATTTGTGTTGTCCAAGATAGTCAAAAATGTAACTGGCAGTGATGTCACAGTTCCATGTGCAGGCTAAGTTAGCACCATAATAACGGTGGCTCTGATAATCTATGTCAATGCTAACTACACCTACAAAATCTTTGTGTGTTCGGTAAACAGGAAAGGTGATGGTCAACTATCAGTTTAAAACACTACATAAATTAATACAGACATACTCCTAGATTTAATTATGAGACACTGTGGACACAAATAAAGCACATGGTTGACAAACCTCACAGTTACTTAAATTAAATAACTACTCACGCACATATGTGTTTAAATAAGGTGAGCCACATAGTTTCTTACATTTTTGTTTGGAAAACTATTTTTCTAAAAGCTAAAAATTGTTATTAAGTACTAAGATTGTGTTTTTTATGGTTCTGTTGTACTCTCGGTTGTACTTTATTTGGAGATAGGTTAACAGCAAGAACCTCCGCAAGAACAATACCTATTATATTTTTTAAATATTAAATGTTTTATTTACCTCAGTATTAGTATAATAGGTACTCCAAGCTGCTCTTAAAGATTGTTGGCCCCCCAAATCCCACATGATAAAATGGATATTTCTCCATACAACTTCCTCTACATTTGATCCTATCGTAGGACTTGTGTGAACCACTTCATTCATTAAAAATTGATACAATATTGTTGTTTTCCCAGCATTGTCCAGGCCAACAATAACAATTTTATGTTCTACAACAAAAATAACATAGAACATTATAAAAACTAGTAATTGTAACTGGTAACTAAACTTCTTAGTAATATTAAAAGGATCTCTTACCTTCATTGCCAAACAGGCTCCACAATTTAGCAAATAAAAGTCCCATTTTATATGTTGTAAATTTTTAACAAAATATGTCTCAAAGTCTCGCACAACGCGTCTTGTAAAATAAAATACACTCACTAAAATATTCTTGCCACTTTGTTCTCCTTTGTTCTGTAAACCATTATTAGCACAAATATGATATCACAATATTTTCACTTCGTCTAATCATAAAAACGGATAATTAGATTAAAAGAAAGTCTGGTTTTTCTACATGAATAAAATACTTCCTAGTTAAGCTAGTTAACCTGTTACAAATTCATTTGGAAATGTTGCTTGTGGAAGTGAAAGTTATCAGTTATCTGTCAAAATCATATGGAAGGTCGACAAGCCTAACCTAAGGTTTGTTCCACAAGAATTTAAAGAAGTTTATTCGTTTGTGTTACACCTATTTGAATAAGAGCAACATAGTGCAGGTTTGTGACGTCACCAGTTTAGAAGGTTTAGTGCAGCAACATAAAACGGGTTTGGCTTTATAGTAGAAATGGATTACTACATCTCCTATTTATGCCTGGATCAACTTTTAAATAAACAGTTTGCAACATTTTCTTTTTATTGTCGTTATCATAAAGGCTTGAAACACTTTTAAAAAGAAATAGCTGTAAACGGTATAATTTTCTGCAATTTTATCATACATAAATAAAGTGCCCTGATAAACATTCTTAGTCCTTCCTCGAGACTGCACATTGAACATAAACAGTTTCGGTGCAACTTGCACTCCACTAATTTAATAATTAATAATTAAAGTTGCCTTAACGACCTCTTTAAGATGTCCCAGTATGTAGTTTTCCTCGAGGCAGCCTCAAACAGAAACTAAAAGCAGGTATTCTCCAATACTAAACACTTTGTCGCAGCTTTTTCACTTTTACGCGGCGTATGACATATTTTTTAATTTAAACTACGTCAAAATCCATAAAAAAAAACACTGTAAGCGGGCCTTGTCCAAATCCAAAATCTTTCTAGCTGGTTTTTCACTTTTACATAAACGAAGTAAACAATCCGCAACTTATAACATATTTTTTGTTTCTCTATAACATTTTAGACTAGCTAACTAGGGCAAAAACCGACAAAAAGCCTTTAAGGTTATCTTAAAGATATCTTTAAGATGTCCCAGCATGTAGTTTTTCTCGAGGCAGCCTCAAACAGAAACTCAAAACATGTCTTGTCCAAAACCAAACGTTTTTTCGCAGTGCTGGTCCCTCTAACTTGTTTTTAAGAAATAAAAAATTTGTCATCGGCCGCGAATTGTTCCCTTCTTTCACGTAAAAGTAAAAAACCAGCGAGACAAATTTTGGTTTTTGAGAAGACCTGCACACAGTGTATTTAGTAGTAGTCGACGGTAGTCGACCCTTGGTGCCAGAGTATGCTTTGGTTAGCTTAATGTGATGACCATGGATCTATTATAATATGGATTCGATATCCGTATACTGTGAGCGTATCGAACGTGAAGCCTTATATAATATAAATATTTTGTTGTTTGTTATTCTCTTGAGAGAGCAGTTTACGAACTACGAACATAGACAAGACTACGAATTACTACGTAATTGAATCAAGAATTGTAGTAGAAAGAGATAAAATAGCATTGGAGTGTTGGAGCTCAGGGGCACATTCAGAATCGACGCCGGGTGTTCCCGGGTAGACTTGTCAATGACGTCACGGCCATAAGAAACAACGGCTGGCCTCACGGTCAGCTGTTTACCCGGGAACACCCGGCGTCGATTCTGAATGTGCCCCAGAAGTGTTGTTGTCTGCTGGGTGCTTAGGAAAAACGTCTGGGAACGCTCGGTTACACGTACGTCTTTGTCTAATGAACTAGAAAAGAAAAAGTGCGACGTATAGATTTATAAATGACTCAGAGCGACTTTAAATCAACGCCTTTAGAAATAACCTAACATAACATAACCTATAAATAATAAAACCTTTTTAACTTAAATTTATTACTATTTAGCAGAAAAATAAAATATTTTGGGTCTTTTATTACTTTTAGTAAATCTTGTGATGCTTCTAATGTATTTTTGTACAAAAATACAAGGTAAAATAAGATGTGGCCAATGTTTACAAATTGTGTTTACAGTGTCGTTTAGAATGGTTTGTTTTGGCTTCAAAGAATGTGAAATCATCCCGTATCCAGTCCTAATAAATCCATGGTGATGACCTAAAAAAGCATTAAACTCCTGACCATAGGCGTCGCATCTACCAAATAATTTAAATTGTTTAAAATTTTTAATATGATTAAATAGTATATATTACAGCTTGTTTATTATGGTTTACATTCATAAGAGGTTTTTACCCGTGACGTCGCCTGCATAGAACACACGTACTTAATATTTTTAAAATTATCTTTCAGTAAAGAATGCTCGTTTTGCCAAAAACAATTTTCAAAAAATTGTCTTTGCCCAGAAAGGACCGCGAGGAGGTATGTTTCATTTGCCAGGAAAGGATAGGGTCAGATATGTTAGTTGGAATATACAGTTAGTAGTTAGAATGCATTATTGTATTGTATACATTTTGACAAATTGATCGCAGGAGACTCACAGTAAACGTCCTGTAATAAAAAGTCATCTAAAATAAGAAAAGAGGCTTCCTATTCCCCGACACCCTTTCCATACCCATGCTCTAATAAATGTTTCAGTTCCTACCGTCCTACAGTTTACTACAATATTTTGCTCCCTAACTTCCTTCACTTTAAATAGGTATTTTATTTGAACGCAAGTATGAATCTTAAAACGGACGCAAAAAAGGGCTCGCTACTCCCCTACACCCTTTCCATTCCCGTGCTCTAATGTGTTTTAGTCGGGCGCATGAGCGCAAAAAATGCTCCCTACCTTCCTACCCTTAGTACCTATTTTATTCGAACGCAAGTATAAATTTTAAAGCAAAGAAGGGTTCCCTACTCCCCTTCGCCCTTTCCAATCCCATACTCATAATCAAAATAATATGTAGTCTAGTAGAATTACTAGAATCATCAGAATTTTCAGAGGTAGAATCGTTTCCAGGTTGGATCACTATTGGCGCTATAGGCGGTAAAACGATATTCATTTTCTGTTTTTATAATATGAGCTACGCAATTTTTCCATACATCGCTACTCATTTCGCTAATTACCTGCCGAATATTATCAAGGACAGCTGCGCTTAAAGTTGGTGACTGATTACATTTTCGTCAACGTTTTTTTATGGTAGGTACCCACAACCATTTCGATAGGATTAAAGATAAAGATACAATAATATGGGCGTAATCGCAAAAGGGCATGACCGCATCTAGTGCAAAGAGTACCTACCAATCACGTATTCACTTTTAAAGTTCCGACTTTTGATGATTTTAATTAATTCCTTTTTTACTGGAATCCTTTCAGGAATATATATTTTTATTTCTCATAAATTTTAGAATATCTTCTTTTTTAGTGTTGATGTTAGGTATTTTATATAATATTCGCGAATGATACGACGCATTGTCCATAACAATTACCGAATTCTGCGGAATGCTAGGTATAAGCTGTTCGGTAAACCATTTTTGAAACATAGATTGAGATTGAGTGATAGAGCAACGCATTAGGTACAAAGCAATCTTTACTTTCGACATGAAGAATAATAACGCGCTTTCCTCTCGAACACGGTGTATTTAAAGTACAACTTTATGTACTGTCTACCCAACCATACTTAACATCATGCGTATCAAACCAAGTTTCGTCTAAATAAATTATACTTTTATCTGATTCACGGTACTCCTTTATTTTGCGCAAATACTCCTGTCGTAGTTCAACGATACGCCGAGATTGCATTGTAACCATTCGATTATCTAATTTTTTATGTTTAAAGCTAGAACTCAACAAAACACCACGAAGTATTTCTAAAGATTGGTAATTATAATCAGGGTAACCTCGCAATTTATCACGAACCAGTTCTAAAGTTGGCCCTATATTATCCTTGTAGAAATTGTAAACAGTTCGCCAAATAAAATCTTTAGCAGCATGCAGCATTGTCAACCATCGTAAATTTTTGATTTATTCATTTTCGCTTTATAGAATGATCGGTTACAGTCCCCAAGTTAATTACGTTATAAATTGTCGCAAACCCAAGTTTTGTTAATTCGTTAACTCTTGTAATAAGCGCATTAGTAGTTTTTCGGGATTTTCTTATTTTAAACGCGTACATATTTAAAATAATGCGTTGACATTGAACATGTAAATCTTTGTTTCTCAATTCCGGACTTGTTTCGCTTTCGATGGCCGACTCCACCGGGCACTCTGGCACCGATTCATTATATTCCTGCGATAATTCACCTTGATCTGCTGTTGAAATGGTCGCCAAAAAGTCGTGCTGATTATAGAATATTCCAAGTAAAAACTTACCAGTCCAACACCACAGTTATAAAACAAAATTAGATCCGTAAATTAGAACAAATCGTTCAAACCAGGCACTCCACTTTTAAGAATATATCTCCAATAGTAAAGCCACAACTAAGTATTTAACATTAAAGACCGGATTTCAATATCACATGACGCAAAAATCGGGGTCTGACTCAGGTAACTGATGGAAAAGGTAAGTGAAACGAAATAAATATACTTTGTCAACAAGTCATAGATGACAATCTGTTTAATAAATATACCTCGTGCAAGTGAAAAGTTAACCTTTAAATCTAATAGATAACAAAAAATGTGAACTATATAAAAGTTAGACACTTTTTTAGTCCTACCTTTCAGGATCCTTAGGGCATCGAAAAAATGAAACATTATTACGATTACTAATATTACACCCATCAACACTACGATACCAGGGATAAGACCCCATTAAAAACAAAATTTTATTTGGCGCACTCGGTACTTCCCTTTTAGCGACACAAATTTCACGTGCACAAACTCCCCTGTGTAACCCGTGCCTGGTTTTGCCATGAATCGAGCGCTACGGGTTTAGGCGAGAGGCGAGCAACGGCAGAGGGGGGATTTACAGCGCGATAAGCAAGTGACTAGACTATTTAAAATATCTTTCGACGATGCCATAAGTATTGAGAATTTTGCGTTCTGTGAGAAGTTTACAATATTGTATGTGGTATTGTATGTACGTACTTAATTTTCGGCATAGACGCCTCTGGTAACAGATCCAACTGACCAAGCTTATTAATTAGTCTAGATATCTACCGGTACGATCGATAAGTATATAAATTAAAATATTTAGTTTTCTTAAATTTAAAAGTTGTCTTCTGCTTTGGCCTTGCTTTGTAAACCCTCTATGGCTGTCTCTCGTTATTATACAATTTTGACCTGACCATACTAATAATTTGTCTAGCCTACCCATTTTTTTAAACCCATTTGTTAGATTTTGTTTATGTATTTCATTGGGAATTTTATCTTTTATACTATTTATATTTAAGAGCTATTCAGTCGTGTTTCTGATATGTACCTGCCTGCTTAAGTATTATCGACACCGATAATAACTTAACAAACGATATCGACCGTTAACGATAATGAAGAGTTATCGACTTATCGATAACTAAAATTTATCGATAGGTAAGAACTGATATTGCTCATACCTAACCACTTAATTTATTATTGGTTGAGTTACTAATGTTATGGTTATGATGACTAAAATTCTAAAACTATAATAAATAGTATATTAAAATGATAAAAAAGTAAAAATATAAAAAATGAAATCTTATGTTGCAAAATGCCGCATAGTAAAGCTTAAAATAATACAATATAAACTTTCCTAGTTTCAAAAGAGTCAATTAAAAACATAAAACTCTAAATTGAGATCTTAAATATTTCTTCAAAATATAGAAATGTAAGTATAGAGATTACGGTTCGGACAATATATGGAGTAGATATACTTAATATGCCACTTAATACATCACATTACTACACATATTTGTAAAAAATTTTAATCCCCTGCTAAATTTAGAGGACCTTCACTTTCCGCAGTTTCACTAGCAGTATTTTCTGGCATACTTAAATCCGTAGGAGCTTCACTTGCAGTGTCAGAAGCTGCACTAGTACTAGCAGCACTGGTACTAGTCCTTGGATAGCTTAGGTCAAGCATACTATTTATATAATCCATTTTAGGAATTTTTGCTGCTTTTTCCTCTTCCAGTGGAACTGTGGGGGAAGGTTTACTAAGATTTAACGAGTAGTCACTTAAACTTGAGGTTATGCTTGTATTGGGACTACTTTTGGTAATACTTATGTTGGGCATATAAAAATCTTGCTTACTAGATTTGGCGAGGTTCGCTAGGTACTCTGCTGAAAAATCTTTTCCAGTCATTTTCATCATATTTAAATCTGGCGATAAAAAATTCATTTTATCCTTGAAGTGCATAAAATCCATTGAAAAATCTGTTACCTTCGGCATTTTCGGCTCATTAGATATTTTCAGAGGAGTAGAAGAATGAGGCTTGTGATCGGACTTTGAAGTTTTAGTACTGGACACAGAAGGGCTACTTGGAGAAAATGGCTTAAGTAACTCTTGCATTTTAAACAGATTGGTTTGTAAAAACATATTATTGGCAGCTAAAGTACTATGGGCCATAGGGTCTGGTAATCCTAACAAGCTACTAGGACTGGAATATTTGCCTGCATTAAACAAAAGACTAGAAATATCAGATGATAACATTCCAAGTCCTGAACTCATGCTTGCTGGTGGTGTCAGTGTTGGAAGCATATGAGCTGATTTGGTTACAGAAGGTACAGAAATTAGCGGTTCTTTTTCATCAGCTGAACAGTTAAGACTTTCTCTTATAAATCGCCAAATATCAGTTTCACTTTCATCTCTCGGAAATTTAGAAATCAAGGTACTTTTTAATTTTTCAATGTATGTGGTGATGCCCATATACTTATCACTGAAATTAATAAAATCAGCCTCCTTTTGATAATACTCAATGCATTTAGTAATTTCATTTTTAATATGAGGGGAAAGAGTAGAATCTTGCACTACGCTATATGACATGAGCATTGGACGGCCGTATTCATTTGGTTTAGTTTCCGGTGGAGGAATCACCCAATAAGCCATTATTGATGATTCTAGGCTTACATTCTCAAAGTTGTAGGGAGCTGTAAAAATTATCATTACGTTAGTTACTTGCCTTTCTTATACCACTTCTACAGCGCTTGTACTAACGAGGTTAATTTACCTACTTAAAATCGAGTACGAAAAACAATATAAATATTTAACTGTTAAACTTACAAATAATTATCCCAATACAGGGAGTATAACTGTTGTCATGCGTGCCTCTCATTTTAATTTGATAGTCTAACTGAGCATCAACATCTCTTAATGTAGGCGCAGCTGCGGCAAATGGATGGGTATGATACCAACCAACAAGAGTTAGTTTTTCTTTCTCGATTATTTTAGCAATTTCTGCTTCTACTTGGGGCGCATTAGCTCGATCAGCCTTGGTATTACAACAGGGGTAAGCATGAGTTATTTGTAAAGCTAAAAATAAAATATTTTTTTAATAATATAAGGATGCACTAACACTTTTAAATATTTTTAGTGTTCCGTGAAACACTTATGAACCACTTCGGTATCCGTCCGTCCGTCGCTCTGTCACGTTAATAATTCCCTGATAGTACTCACTGTGTGAATTAACTTCCCAATGTCCTGCTAAATATCCGGATACCTCCGACTTTGTAAGATGGCTATGAAAATCCATTAATAATGCTGCATTTGTGTGTAACGACACCAAAAATGGTTGAATCTTTCCTAAATTGGAGAATGGTACACAGTCTATCATAGTATTGGCATCACTAAAAATAGCTTACATTATACAAAACTTCAGCTACTTTGTCGTCAAATAAGTCTTAAGATGTAGATATAAAATTTTGATCTCTTATTTAAGTATACAAAATGACGTGATTTCGTAATAGGCTCTTTCACTAAACCTATATTTCCTAATTTTAATACTAATATTTTAAATCAGGGTATGTTATTAGAGCCCAGTCGCATTTGAATTAGACCAAAGAAATATATACACAACTTTATATTTCTGATGTAGTCTTTACTTAATTTTTGTAACGTCAGCAAATGCAACTGAGTTTAGTTAATATTATGCGAGGCTAGCAATTAATAAACCATAACTGCTCTTTATGTCTGTTACAACAATAATAATAAAACAATAAATATTTTGTTATGTCTGGCGCATATTAATTGGACGATAAATATGTTTTTTACATGATAAAATACCGCACGTAATTTCTTGAGGGAGACATCTGATCAAGTTGGTGTTGCAGACAAAAGTTATAATTACTTTAGTAATTGAAATTTGGTTTTGAATTTTGTTGATTGTCAAAATGGTGCGTCATTTTACGGCCACGTGCTCGTCTGTAACCGTCAATGTCGCGTTGGAAACCTACGCCTTGCGGCTTACCGGTCTGAATTGTCAGGGGACTTAAGCATTTGAAAAATAAATCTTTAATCATCTGATCACCTACATCATATCGGTGAGTCGTCGCCCGGTGTAATTTTTGAATGTAACCTAGTTGCATTTGTTTAGCTTTCTAAACTCTTTTTTCTCTTTTTGTCTTAAAAAATTAATTTCACACTTATTTCACTACTTATTTTGATACAAAATACTTATAATATTTCCTTAATACATTAAATATTAATACAAAAATTGAGACTCTGTCAAAGAGTAAATAAGATAAAGTTAATTAAACAGAAGTGTCACACAGTAACCGGGCGAATACGACGCTCAGCACCAAAAAAAAAAAACACTTATAAGCGATAATCTGTATCGCTTCCTTTAATGTAAGCAGTGCCATATTTTCGTGACCTCTTGGATGGAATGTGTGCACTACATCCGGATTTCTTATCGGCGCCTAGAAACAGGTTGACTAATGGAACTTATTGGTAATAATTTCATTTTAATATATCTGGGCAACCCTAAGACAAAACTTTAACGTGTGCAGTTAAACTAAACATCAACTGATAGTAGCGGGCGAAATCAAAGCGATCCAGTTTGGTCAGCGCGAGTGCATTTAGAATCGGGAACAAATCGACTGACTTTCGCTTTTCTATGAGTTGTTTTTCTGGGGCTCAGCGCTAAGATTTAACTGACAAGAAACAAAGTTATGCCAGGGACCGATCTCCCTCTACGAAATAACTATTGTATGCAACCTCTGTCATAACTACTAACAATCTGTTGATGAAGGCCAACTTTATGAGCGACGAAAGTATTACATTGGAGTAAATGCTTTCTGTTATATTAATCTAGAGTTATCGTGAAAGAGTCCATTTTTATATAATTATTTAAAATTACACACTTACTGAGTTAAAGTTCTATTAGCAATTGTATTATGTTTAACTATAAATCGTTGAAACATGGCAGTATGATTGGTTGTGTTTGTTGAAGTTGTAGGAACTGACGTCGATGTCTTTAAGAGCTGCTCTAAATTTAAAGTATTTGCTGCTGCTACAAAAACAAAACGTTTTGAAAATTTAATTATATGTCCCCTATCCAAATAGGAAACTTGCATAACAATATAAATATGAAAATATTACTTCATAACTTAAAGAAAATCGTATTTTCTAGGGATAATGGAACAAAAAAATATATCAAGTTCCCTATTTGCGGCAGCGAAATGCGATACAAAAAAGATTTTAATAAAATCTGAGCTGATATATTTTATATATATATATATATATATATATATATATATATATATATATATATATATATATATATATATATATATATATATATATATATAAGCAACTACCTAATTCGTACCTTCTTTTTCAATTTGTTTTTCTAATTCTTTTTCTTCTTCCTTTTTCTTCTTGTACCACACGTTTTTATAAGCATCCAATTTCTTGCCCTTATATTTTACAGAGGCCCATCCACACCCTGACTTTTTATCAGGATTTATGAATCTTTTACATGCAATAGCCCAAGCACTAGGTGAAGCAAATACCGTGTCAGTCTCTTGACTACGTATTTTACCGTCCTCTAATAAGTCGCCAACAAATTTTTGACCCTAGAAATTGTTGCATTTTCTAACACACTTATTTTTCCGTTTTTTATAACTATGATAAGTTTTAAAATAGAACTCCAGCTTTTACAGTTTGAATGATTTAGAAAATCATAGTTTTTGGGATCAGTTCACGTCAAAGTGAAATATCTTTGTAGGGTTTCGCCTTCGATTGCACGAGGCATATTCAGGGTTTTTCACTTCCACCGAGTGCAATCGACGGCGAAACGTCGGAAATGAATCCCACTTTCACACAGTCTAATTCCAAGAGCTGTGTACACAGTGTGTAACAAAAATATGGAAACCTTGAAATTTCTTGTAAACCGTTCATCCGATTTTTATGAAATTTTGCACACTTAGGTACGAAATTACGCCCGATTCAATGGTGAGTTTCGCATTGTTGTCAAGTTTACCGTTTTCCTGACATCGACAGCAACTTTTTTTTTAAATGGAACGCTCTATATTTTATTCGATTTTCGAATTGAGCTTAAAATTCTGAATACCTCTTATTGGGAACATTTTATCCTAAAGTTAACAGTTTTTGAGAAAATGGTGGTCAAAAATCGTTATTTTATTGTATTTTACCTTCAAACACTTGAACACGAAAATTTGCCTGAAATGTCTGACATTCAGTTTCGTTTATTTACAAAAAATGGGGCATTTAACAGAAACCCAAAGAACTGAAATTTTAATAATACTGGGTTATAAGGACAGATTGCGAACCCAACAAGAAGTTTGTAATATTTTTAATGACAAATATCCTGACTGAAATCCATTAACTAAATCTACTGTAAGTAAAGTTTTAAAAAAATTTGGTCAAACTGGAAATGTAAAAAACGCTATTCTATTTGGATATTTAGAACAACAATAAACAATACAGGAGGAAATAATTTAAAAGTTGATGAAGAAAACTAAATGAAATGTTTAAAATGTTGTGCATTTACTTCTTGGCAGTAAGCCAAATACTGCGGAAAAACATGAAAAACGTTTAGAAGAATGTCTGTTTCCTCGATTCTTCTAGATTCTGTTTCTATCCTTAGCTTTAAATCATCGAGGTCATTTGGCTTACTGTTGAAAACAACATTTTTGAGGTGGTACCACAGGAAGTAGTCAAGGGGCGTCAAGTCCGGAGACCGAGCTGGCCACTCGATTGTACCCCTACGTCCAATCCATCTTCTAAAAAAACCCATCGAAATATTGTCGAACATTATGGGCATAGTGTGGTGGGGCACCATCCTGCTGAAACCATATTTCATCATTTGGTGCTTGATTATTGCCAAAAAAATCATATTCAAATAATCAATACAACAGGTAAAATAAAGTAACAACACTTACTTACGATTATTTGGAAATAGTTGTGCAAGAGCTGGGACAATTTCATTTCTTAGAAGATCCAAATATCTTTCTCCATTTAATGTCTCTTGCGTGAAGGGGTCAATTCTCCGACCTATTATACCAGCCCAAACATTTACCTTTTGGGGGAACTGGGTATGATTTTCGCATATCCAGTGAGAATTTTCCCTGGCCCAATATTGACAATTATCAACTTTTCGATTTAAAAAAAAATGTTGATTCATCAGAGAAAATTATTCGGTGGACAAAACCTGGATTGGCGTTGCAACGTTACATCATGGTTTCGCAAAATTGCAAGCGCTTGTCGTAATCATCTGGGAGCTCTTGCACAACTCTTATTTTGTACTTTCTTTGCAACTTTTCGGTTTTCAGAAGGCGGTCTACGAACATGCGTGAAACGTTGTTTTCTTTTCCCAGTGTTCTGGTAGAAAGATGGGTTGTTTTTTCCTAAACTGAGTAAAACATTCAGAGCCTTATCACCATCTGTTGCACTTTTAGGTCGGGTTGGAGCGTATAGCGTATAGCGTTTTTTACGTTTCCAGTTTGACGAAATTTTTTAAAAATTTTACTTACAATAGCTTGGGTGTTTGATTGGGATTTAGTTAATGGATTTGGTTCCACTGTGGTCCCTTGTTTTTCGCTGTCTAATTTTCTACATATAGACATAAACACAAATTGTTTAAAATTCCACTTTATTTAAACAAAAAATATATTCGTTTACAATACTCGTATATTCGACATGTTTCGCCAACACGGTGGCTTCTTCGGGAAGCCACCGTGTTGGCGAAACATGTCGAATATATTGTAAACGAATATATTTTTTGTTTAAATAAAGTGGAATTATAAACAATTTCGTCCAGATTCACTAAGAAAGTTTAAGATTTAGTACTGGTTTAAATTAAGATCTTCTAGTTGATCAGTTATGTTTTGACAAGTTTTTGTCCTGTCGTTGTTAATAAGACGTCATTGAAAATTTATGAATTATTCGGATATTTCAGCGATTTGCTTGGTTTTTAAATGATTTTCATCTTGGAACGGGTTGCTAGAGTGAATTTAGTACTATTATTGTCGAAAGTGCGAAAAAGCTCCGAAATAAATTCATAGTATAAAATGTAGTTGTCTTATTCTTACAGTTGTCAGTTTAAAACTTTTGGTTGTCAAATTAGACCGGACTAGCGTTGGAGAATCTGGCTGTAAGTGTTTATGTCTATATGTAGTGATATGGAGTTCCACCAAGTAAAGGCAGAATCAATTCAATTGTCTAATTTTCTCTTACTTGCAGAATGACCTTGATAACTTGTCCTTGTGGTCTGAAAAAAACCGTTTGAGTCTGAATGTAAACAAATGCTTTTCCATTACTTTTAGTCGTTCCAAGAGCCCAGTATCACGCAGATATTTGTTAAATGACGTAACGCTCAGATCAGTTACCGAGGTTCGAGACCTGGGAGTACTACTTGACCCCCAACTCTCTCTTAAAGCTCGTATCGAAAAAATAGTACAGCAGGAATTTAAAAATTTGGGATTTATCGCAAGATATGGCAAAGACCTTTCACCTGCCTCATTCAAGATATTATACTGTCACTGGTGCGCTCTGGGCTCGAATATGCCTCTGTGATTTGGTCACCATATTATCCGGGTCAGATTATTACAGTCGAAAGTGTTCAACGCACATTGTTACGTACACTGGCCTTTAGGGGAAATATAAATATTTATAACGCTTTTGATTATTACATTAATTACAATATTGTAATGGATACATATGATATAAGGTCATTGAAGGAACGGCGGATTTCTGATGACGTTCTGTTTATGTTTAAGCTTTTGAATGGTATCATCTGTTGCCCCCGGTTACTTCAACTTGTTTCCTTTAATTTAGTACATAGAACCAGAAATAGGACCATGTTTATCACTCCACTTCATTTAACTAATTGTGGTTTTCATAGCCCCATGTCGCGCATGGTTCGCTGGTTTAACGATTTTAACTTGGACCCCTTCGGTGGGATTTTGATAAGGTTTAAAAAGAAATTACGCATTGTGCTATGCAATCTACGCAAACACTGTCGCCAATTTGATTGTTAAGGGTATATTTATTGGTTCTATGTTACAGATGTGTATATTTTATGTTTAATATAATTAATTCATGTCCAGTATTGTATATGTAAATTGTAAAATGGATTTTCCGTTGAAATAAATAAATAAAATATAAATCCTATTTAGACATGCAATGTGTTTCTAATTTTTCGGTTGTTAATATGCGTAGTCGGATTGTAAATTGTAAAATTAAAAAAAAAATTAATACATAGTTTTCTTACTAGGTACTCTATGGTCATAGCCCCTGCGCCTGGATTTAATATGCCACCAGCCAGAAGCATTTGCAGTGTAACTGTACGATTGCTTGGGTCTTTTCCAACCACTTGTCGAACCTCAACATGATGTTTTCCATTTTCGGTAGGAGCTTCAGAGGGTGTTTCACTTTCTGTTTCCTAGAAAATTGGCGAATAATCAATACTCATATTTGTGAAAACTGGAATGTATACAAATTGGTTAATCACATGAAGTTGTTACCAACAAATAAAGTTTATTACAAACAAAAGATATAATTTATATGGTTAACAACGGGCCAGCACACGACCCTATTAGTCGCAATTTATATTTATAGTGTTTATTTTTGTCAACAGTTTTTTGACCAACCCACGATTATTGAGTTATACAACAAAGAACGATTATGGTAAGCTGGCTTTGTTATTGGGACGCTAAAAGAGCCTGATTTCGAAAGAGGATGGATGTTCTTTCGAATCGATCGCCTGCAGTTTTATTAGGTAATGCATCTCGTTTTAGAATGGGCTCTTTCACTAAAGCTGAATTCCACGATTTTAATGCTAACATCTTAAATCATGGTATGTTATGTATTTTACAATAGCAAAAAAAAAGTCAAGGTGCTCCATAGTTTTTTAATCGACAAATGAAAATCTATTAAAATCCCATTATGTTTAAAAATTTAGAAAATGACGTCAGATTGCCAATGAGCGGAGGGCAGACGATTGGTGAGCGCATTCGTCATTTTGCGGTCACAGCTACCAGGGTTGCGTTTGCAAATTACGCCATGCGGCTCACCGTGAAGATTATACCCCGGCAGATCGACAGCGATGAGTCATAAGTCAGAATCGGAGTGGGTTTGCAATTTATATGTTGATTGTATTCTGCATTTAATATTTAAAAGAAATGTAGGTATATATACACTTGGGCAGCATGCTTTAATTCACGCCGCCGCTCGCTTGTTTAAGTCGTCGATAACTTTGTTGGGTTTCTCGTCACTGTCTGAGACGGTAAATTAAAAGCGTCACAGCATGCTATTGGTAGTTAATAGATTTTTATTGTGACCGGGTGATCGCGACGTTAAAACATGTTTCTATCATGAATTATATAATACAATATTTAAAGCGAAGCGTTCTTGCCAAATTTTTTTATACCATTAGGTGTGGTAATATGTACAGTTATATCCAAATAAAAGTGAACAGGCCTTATAACTTTTTTATTTTTAAAGATGGCAAAAAATGTTAAATATGAAAGTTTTGGGGATTTGTATGGATCATTCATATATCTTATCAGCAAAACAATTGAGCATCAAATAAAAAAAATATAGTATAAAAAGCTTCGTAGGTAAGTCAAAGTTAATGTCAAGGTTGACAATAATACTTTAGTCACCGTGAATTTATAATTTCATTTTAATGCAAAATGAGTTATTCTATTAATGAGAGATATAAATTGATTTTTTTGGATTCTCTTGTAAATACATATAATAAAATGGCTAGGTCCCTTTCTTCATTTCTTTCTCTTCTTCCTTTTCCATTGCCCAGAATTCCTCTTTCTTCTAGTCTTCTATTTGTGTTTATTATGGTGTTTAATGATGGATGGTTCTTTGTCCCTCTTCAATACTTTCTTCATATTGTCTTTGAGCCGCTCTAACATTATTGTTATGTTTTAAATATAATTTTAACATTTTGTATCTCTAATTAATAGAATAACTCATTTTGCATAAAAATAAAATTATAAATTCACGGTGACTAAAGTATTATTGTCAACCTTGACATTAACTTTGACTTACCTACGAAGAAAATTTAAAAAGGTAGCAGGTATTTCGTTCGCAACCTGGATAGTTACGTTTAAAGTATATTTATGCGAAATAATTTTTAATTTGAAATATTCCAAAACGATTGAAAACCCGCATGTTATACAAAATATGTCTAGAACTTCTCCTAGAAGCCAAAAATATGATAAACATCATAGCAGCCAATTTAAAATAAGCGAGAAAATCGATGTTTTACACTATATTTTCAATTATTTTTTGGTGATTTTATATTACTTTTAGGAGTTTAAAAGTAAAAATGAGATGTGCTGTGGGCAATCAATCAAACAATGTAATCAATCTATGTATTTATCCCTTTATTTATATGATTATTTTATGATATTATTATCATATACTATAAAATTTGTATTATAAGCAGGACGCAAAGTATATTGCCAATAGAATTTATAATAAAATTTCAAAATAAATCACGGCGTGACGTCATGCGCGAACCCGGACGAATTTGACACGGTTTGGTATCATACCTTCTTTTATTTATATCATGGGTATAACTGTTCGCGCGCGGAATAGGCGTGCGCGTCATCAATAAAAGCATCGCCGCTTGCCGTCAACATGTCCCCAGTAGATTTCCGAGTCGTCGGTTATGTGTTGCGGGAACAATTATACCGCTCTAAAATAGTTATAAATACTTGATATTAGTAAAAAAGTGTAGTCCCTCTCTAGAATAACAGTCCAACGCTCCTAGTTTCCCGGGGTATAGTTATGAGTGACACATGACTCGGTACTTAAAATGCTTATTTTTAATCACGTGACGACCACGACGGTGCGTTGCACGGTGTAGTTTGGAAAGCAACCCATTTGTTAATTGTTTTGTTCATAACTTCTTGTGTTTAATCCATATTTTTATCAGAAAGCTTATTTTGGTTTTTCATGTTCTTATGAACTACTTAACGATATCAAAAATAAATAACGTCGAAAAATCTATTTGTCCTTGCTCTATGCAATATAGGGGTGTCAATCCCAGGATTCTGGAGTATAAACCGGACTCAAAAATCTCGGGATCGATTAATATTTTCGGGATTAATCTCGAAATGTTCTTCAGCGACACCGACAGCGATATAGAAGACACTGAAGGTATGGATAAGGGGAAGTTTTTAAAAAAAAACTTTTTGGAACTTACTTACTTATAATAATAACCTCTGTGTATTGGTGTCTAGAGTTAGACAAACAGTTCGAACAATTAGAAAATCGCCAGCTGATATACTACAAAAGTATACCCAAAATGATCATGGGAGAGTGCTGAAAGTTATATTATACTGCTATTGCAAAACGAGATGGAGCAGCTTAATCGACATGCTCGAGCGTTTTACACTATTAGAAAATTTCATAAAAAAAATATCTTATTGATCTACACATAACACCAATTTTGGATTCAGAAAGTGAGGTTCTCAAAGGCGTTGTAAAAGTTCTTCAACCAATAAAATTTTCAGCTGAAGCCCTATACCGTCGCGATATGGATGTATGTAAAGCAGATGCTGCATTAAAGTTTATGTTGAAGAAATTATCCAGAATTAAAACACCACTAAGTACGGAACTACACGACCCATTGAGAACAAGGATTAAGCAACGCAGAACCATTTATTCTGACATTCTCTGTTATCTCAAAAATTCCGACAGTCTAAACTTAAAAAAATGACTGCAAATATTAAATGTTTCCCTCATTAAATCTAAATTCAAAACACTTTTAATCAGGCTAGACAGACAACGAAAGTGAAATAGAAATGACATTCCCATTGCAGAAATTCTGAGAGCAGAAGAGGATGAACCATTCAACGTCAAACTGCAAAAATCACTGCTAAAATGTTCAAAGCCATTACAAAGGCTAACCAGTAATAGGACCAGGATGTCGCAATCCTTACCAAGAAATTGATTTATTGGCAAGTAATGGCAGTCGCGAACGTGATCTTCAAAAAGCCTTTGATTTCCTACTAACCATTCAGCCCACAAGCATAGAACCTGAGAGATGTTTTTCTTCCGCAGTTTTCTGCAACAAAATACATTCTAGCCTGAAATATATTGTATATATTTTGTATTTACAGCCATTTAGGTGCTTTTTAGTTCATATGTATGTTTAAACTTAATAAATAAAAATTTTAATATTTGAATCCCTTTAAATTTTTTTCGGGAGTAATCCCGGGATTAGACAACAACAGCTCGAAAATCCCGGGATTAAGAAAACCAGTCGGGACTGACATCCCTAATACAACGACAGCAAAATCAAAATGTGGTGAGAGTCCAATATTATTAAGTTTTAAGCGAGCGTGAATTATTTTGACAAATTAGCTTGTTCATAAAAATGTATTTAGAAAATGCGCTTATTCGCCTAACAAAAAATTACTGTAAGATGGAAAACCTGAATATTTCTTACAAAATATACGATTAATAAATCAGGTGTAAAGAAATACTCTACTTGTAACCAATTAAAGTTAAAGCTTCCTTTTCGTCTTAACTAGCGGTTATGCGCTAATAACCTAGTTGTTGATCCACATTTCATTAAGTAGATAAAAACAGAAAATTCCCATTTAAAGTACTATAGCTCAGGAAACGCTTCTTATAAGTAACAATGTGAAGTTTCACCGAGCTTGGTAGTGATAGAATTAGAGTAGTGGCAGAATTAATTATTACCTTATATATATATATATATATATATATATATATATATATATATATATATATATATATATATATATATATATATACAGGGTGTTTCATAATTGAATGCTGATCCTTAAGGGTGATAATCCTTGGATGATTTTAAGAAAAATTCTTTATATGAACATAGGTCCGCAACAGCTTTATTTCTGAGATACAGGGTGTTGAAATTTAAGAAAAAAATCTGTTTTCTTCAATATCTCTAAAACCGCTTTGTATTTTTGTTTTAAATTTTGGTAGGTGCAAAGTACGCTTAAAAATACATTTTCTTCAGGATAAAGGTTTTTTTAATTTTCATCAGTGGCGTCCCTGTTAACATGCCCTGCAATATTTTTAATCAAAAAAATGATACGCCACTGTTTTTTTTTAAATAAATGTTATTTTTATAATTGCCTTCTATCTTCTCATAAAAATGGTCTCTTGACTTTTTTTTATCCGGCGTACGGTTTTCGAAATAAAGTTCATTCATTTGCTTGTCCCTATGTGATTTTTTTCTTGTAGTCTCAATTTCGCAATTTGTGGTAACCAAAGCATCTGGCTAGATTTTTATATTTTATAGTAACTAACTATTATTTAGTTCTAATAATAAGCACGCATAAAAATACATTTTTTATTTGTAAAAACTTAACCATTTTGGACAAAATATACCAAAATTAAATTAACTGTTTGCGTTTATAAAACAACGAAATGTGTTGTTAGCATACTAGATGTTTCTAGCCTACGAAATAATCCCACTCTTTAACGGCTTTAATTACTAGAACTAAATAATAGTTACTATAAAATATAAAAATCTAGCCTAGATGCTTAGGTTACGACAAATTGTGAAATTGAGACTACTAGATAAAATCACATAGGGACAAGCAAATGAATGAACTTTATTTCGAAAACCGTACGCCGGATAAAAAAAAGTCAAGAGACCATTTTTATGAGAAGATAGAAGGCAATTATAAAAATAACAATTATTTAAAAAAAACAGTGACGTATCATTTTTTTGATTAAAAATATTGCAGGGCATGTTAACAGGGAAGCCACTGATGAAAATTAAAAAAACCTTTATCCTGAAGAAAATGTATTTTTAAGCGTACTTTGCACCTACCAAAATTTAAAACAAAAATACAAAGCGGTTTTAGAGATTGATTGATTGAAGAAAAACAGATTTTTTTCTTAAATTTCAACACCCTGTATCTCAGAAATAAAGCTGTTGCGGACCTATGTTCATATAAAGAATTTTTCTTAAAATCATCCAAGGATTATCACCCTTAAGGATCAGCATTCAATTATGAAACACCCTGTATATATATATATATATATATATATATATATATATAGGGTCAAAAGGTTTACAAATTTTAAATAAAGCATTTATACATAAAGTATCACAAATCTAATTAGTTTTCAAAAATCAAGCTGCTTAATTCAAGCATTTGTGCTTCATGCTTATTACAAGTGTAACACTCTGTCTCACACAGCAACATATCTAAATATAATGAAAAGAGTTAGGCATCCTAGTAAATATAAGAAAGCTATATAGAATTATACAAGTGTGTAGCTAATTTCACTTCATCTAAATTTTTTCTCTTAAAGCATTCTTACTGCACATGTACATGCAAAAGCAATAGGATGATGGTTCCACAAATTCCACTATTTCATTTAAAATTTTAATTATAGTTTGTATTAACTCTGCAGTAGTGAAAAAAATTATTTTACTAAATAAAAATAGTGTGTGGCTACTTGAAGCCTTAGTTAATATTTAATACTTCAGATTTAAATTTTCTTTTTTAATAAAAGAGATAATTAGATATAAATTTCAATTTCTACATAAATTTATATTGATTCAATTCAATACATAGATTTAAATCTTCCCAATTCCCTGCATAAGTTAAAATAAATGTCCTCTTTGTTGCTTGAATTTCTTTAGAAAAACATATTAGTAGGACAAAGATATTCTTACCGTCAAAATAAATTATTTACCCAAATAAAGTTGAACATGCAGAATATCTATCTAATAGTTTAATCTTCACCTTTAAACTTTTGTAAAAGCTGTAAATCTAATAAAATTAAAACTTCTCGTTTGTTTTAATTATGTGCTATTTTTCTGAACTCAAAATTTATAGTTAAATATCAACCATCAGTGTACTAACAGCTCTGTTCACACAAAAATCCCAAACTAGTCTGAGCCAATCAAATTACTGGAATGCAATCAGCAAAATATTATATTATCAAATAACTGAAACTTTAATGGTGCAGACTGGCTTCTGATTCTCCTAGGAACAGATTAAAAAGTAAAGGACTACCAAATACATAGGTATACCACACAGTTCTTTAATTTCATCCAAATGTTATCTGGTTCAGGTACAAAACAAATTACATAAATATTAAAATTTAAGTTTGTCACAAATCACAAAAGCACATTGATGTTAAGTAGGTATAGAGAAAATAAGTACTACTATAACAGGGTCTATAAAGTAGAAAAACAGAAACCTCATCAAATTCTTCCTGTTCCACCTCAGTATCTTCCTCTCGAAAACTATTATTTTCATCATCATCTAAATGATTTGGAGTAGAAGTTGCATTAGTATTATGACCTAATAATGCTGCTGCAAGCTGAGACTGCATCTTAAGAAAAAAAGGAAGTGTTAGAATTAAGTTCATTAACTTAACTATTTGGATTACAAATTGAATTAAACTGAATATATATTCAACAATATTTAGAATATCAAAATTTAAACAGCTAAAGTAACTTATTGCCAGATGCAAGTGTCCCATCATTAAGTATTACTTAAGTTTTATGGGGACAATCACACTCTCTGCCCCTGTCCCTGCACCACTGGTTTGTTGACATTTCTACCCTTTACACAAGTGTATATGAAGACTCCTTTCTCTCCTAAGGGTGAAGCAGCTTGTTTAGCTAGCCAGAGACCTTGTGCAAGTGGTTTTTTTGGCATTTCTAATAACCTGTGAGTGTAATAGTTCGGATAGTGACTTTTTGTGTGACATTCCTCACCCACATGCCAACCCCTTGTGCCCCTAGACTGATAACCAGTGACTGCTAGACACAGTGGCTTAGTGTCCACTTTTACTTTACTATGATCAAAATGAAATTGAATGTTGTTTATTTAAAATGTCTTAATATGGTATCACCCAGATACTTGGAGCTTAATCGGATATTTTCAGGACATCCCATTGATCCACCATGAACTACAGGTCATGTGATACCTGCAGTGAGATTTTAAGTAACATATACATAATAATATGTAACATACTGCTCAAGCTATATTACTATGCCTGTGAGATAATAGTTCCCTAAAGAATGTCAGCAAGAATTGCCTTACACTCGATAAGCTAAATCCTGATCAATCCATTTTAGTGAAGAGTTTTTGATTGTTAAATTTTAAAAATCTAGTGTACCTATTCATATAATAGTACACCTAATCATTTGTAAATTATTAGAGCGAAGTTGGCAGGCTAATAAAACTTCTTACGTAAATTTTACAAAAGACTGAATAAATTAGACATGTGTATAAATCTTAATCCAAATCGTTAAAAAACTTATAGGACACAAAATTAACACGTTTAAGATGAAATATTGTTAAAAAAGCATAAAAGTACCCTAACCTCCCAAGCCAAAAAGCTATTAAAAAATCTATACAGAGACTTAATTCCCTACAAGTTAGATAATTGAGATTTATAGAAGTAAAAGTAATATCTAAAACAAACCCTTAAACTAATATCAATTTTTGCCATAAACAGCAAAAATGTATCTATATTTTGATTTCGTTAATATTTGGCATCTATGAGGCCGTCGTCCCCTGTCACTCCTGTCAAACTGCTTGTCAATCAATGGCACATAGTCATTTTAAAGCTGGGCGCCGAGAATTGCATGGTAATCTTCCTCCGTTTTTACAGTGGCAACTAATTAGAAAGTATTAATCTTTGGAGCAAGAGCTGAGTTGACGCTAGAGCCAATGCCATGGAGCGAATAGGACTGCTGACAAATAAATAAAATATCGTTTAAATATCGTGAAAAGGACCAAAATAGCTTCAAAATTAAACGTGTAAAGTATAAATAAAATGCAACTGTGCGTTTTGTAGAAAAGAGAAGTATCGGCATTCATTCAAATACACAGCTAGCTCTATCTTGAGAGAGCGCGGGAGCACCTGTTAAGGCGCGTACATATACAGCGAAAGAATAAAGAATTAGGTCGAATGCATTCGAGGGAATTTGTTCGGCGTTCGATAGAAAACTTGCTTTGCTGTCCACATACAACGAATGAATACACACGAAAAAGAGGCCGAACGAATTGTTCCTGAATTTCCTTTTGATATACCGCCCAATGAGCGAACCCTAGCGAAGGCGAACGAATCCGTGCGATGGATTTTGTTAGTGCGTTTACCCCAGAAGTGACACTCTGTATGAAAAATAGCGATAGCGACCTTTGTATCACCGTACTGTATGTTTCGAAGAGACGCCGGTCGCTATCGCTATTTTTCTTACAGAGTGCCACTGCAGAATACCTTTAAGGTATTCTGGGCGTTTACATTAACCAAACGAATTCGTTTGGAACTGTTTGTTCCCTGTAGCCTTACAGCGAACGCATTCGGTCGAGTGCATTCGCAGGAATTTGTTCGGCGTTCGGTAGAAAATTTGCTTTACTGTCCACACATACAATGAGCAAATGGACGAATACACACTAAAAAAAGGCCGAACGAATTCTTCCAGAATTCCTTTTGATGCACCGCCTAGCGAGCGAACCCTAGCGAAGGCGAACGAATACGTGCGATGTCATTTGCTAGCACGTACACATTAACCAAACGAATTCATTTGGAGCTGTTTCACGATACAAATAAAAGAAGATATGACACCGCGCAGGTAGGCGTGGCCATGTACGTTTACGCTGTGAGTAATTCCGCCATATTTTGTAAACGAGACATGTCTTTGTTAAGATCGCATTGCGTTTAAAATTTATTTTTTGGTGTTTTTGTATCACTTTTAAGAGTTTAAAAGTGACAATAAGGTGTGTTGTGTATGGTTGTGATGTGGAAAATCAATGCAAGGGCTTTATGGCCGATATTAAAGTTGTTAGCTTCCTCAAAAACAAAGAAACACAAAGTGTTTGGAAGCGTCTGTGCAAACGAGAAAATAAGTTTAATGTGACAAATGCTAGAATATGTTCTAGACATTTTAACGAACGTGATTATGAAGGTAATTTAAAGCATAAATTGTGTCATGTCAAATGTGTTTAATGTTTTTTCCTACGACCACCTATGAAAGTGAGTAAAAAAGCACGGTTAACTTGGCGAGAAAGGGCCTTATATCACACGCGTGTAGAAAAGTACTTTTCAACACTTATTTGCAGCACGCTTGATGAAAATGATAGTGTTGAAAGTGAGAGATTTAAAAGATAGAAATTAAGGTTTTTTTGTAAATATTTTTGTGGTTGTAGGAAAAAGATTGTCCATTACTCGTGGGAAAGTAATTTTCGCACACTCGTGGGATTATCGCACTCGGCTGTTGCCTCGTGCGACAACATTCCCACTCCTGTGAAAAATGTCACTTTCAACACTTGTTATGTAATATACTATTTCAAACTCGCTTCAATAAAAAGTTTACTGTGACAACCAATTGCTAAAATCTCCACGGTAACGAATCACCAGACTTTAATCGAGCAAATATGACAAACAAAGAGTCTATAAAAAGGCTATTTTCTTTAAAGATAATTTCTTGTTTTACCTAATTTCATTAATTTAGATATTGTTGTTTTGTTTAGAATAATTTTTGGCATTTTAAGATTTTTTAAATTTGAAAAGTCAAAGAATACAAAGAAAGATAAAATAATTTTTAATAGTTTACTATTTAAAGTGTAAAAAAAAACAAAAAAAAAACTATCCTAAAAAACATGTTTCCATCGGAAACATATAGATGTTATTCACCGCAAAAAACATTTGACAAATTAGAGGAACAAACAAAATTCTTATATATTATAACTAAAGGGCGGAATATATGCAAAATGCATATAAATGCATATTTTGCATATATTTGTCATTTTTATGACAAACTGCATATTTCGGTAAAAAACGCGTTTTTAGGCATATTTTTATATTTTTCCGTGTTCTTTTATGCAAAGATTAATAGCACATGCGGTCGATCCTTTGGCCAAAGGATATTTTAGGTCACAAGTTCAGGTAGTTTACCCAGATGGTGAACAATCTGGTATTTATATTTTTATTGTAGGTCAGGTATAGGGGTTTCAGGAATTCCCAACTATTATTAAGCAGACATGATACTTGAACCAATTATTATATTTATCCCTAATAAAACTAAATGGGCCCTAATATTGGTTAGTTTAGTTGTTCAGTAAATGTTGGTCTGTCAGTGTGTAAATATTATTTCAAAATGTCTAAAATGCTGAAAATTTCTTTGTGGATTAAAAATTTTCCGGAGTTTGAGTTTAGTGGAGATAAAGTATTTTGCAAAGCTTGTGCAAAAATTATCGTTTGTGAAAAGAAGTTTCAAATTAATCAACACTTGAAAACAGCAATGCATATAGCAAAGTCAGAAAAAATGAAAACTCGGCCTATTCAGCAATGTGTGAAAACCGCATTTCAAAATGTTGAGGACAAATCAAAATCTGAAAGGGTTGTGTTTCATCAAGACTTATGCAAAGCTTTAGTCGCAGCGAACATACCTTTGAAAAAACATCAAAATACACAATTCAGGGAATTTTTGCAAAAATATTGTAACCAGAACATCCCAGACGAATCTACGCTTAGAAAAAAGAATGTTAGTGCAGTATACGAGACCGTAATAGAAGAAATTAAGGTTTCACTTGGCGATGAATATTTTTATATAATTGTTGATGACAGCACAGATGCTTGTGGTCGATATATTGCACATCTAATGATCGGAGCACTTCAAGAAGATGAGCCAAGTAGACCCTATTTAATATCTTCCAAACAATTAGACAAAACAAATAATGTGACCGTAACCCGATTTATTCAACAGTCTCTCTCAAGTTTTTTCTTGCCAAACGCGGTCCCAGTAGAAAAATTTTTAGTATTTTTGTCTGGTGCAGCACCGTATATGGTTAAAGTAGGCCAAAACTTGAAATTATTTTACCCGCATATGACACACTTAACATGCGTTTTACACGGAATAAACAGAGTAGCAGAGACTATTAGAAATGGATATCCTTTAGTGAACAAGTTAATTTCAAATGTGAAAAAAGTGTTTTTGAAGGCACCTTTAAGAGTGCAGTTGTATAAGGACAGATTGCGAAGAGTTAGTTTGCCTCCAGAACCTGTAATTACTCGGTGGGGAACATGGATTAAGGCGGCAATATTCTATGCAGAACATTTCGAAGCTATTAAAGAAATAGTTTTAAGTTTAGAGGACAATAATTCTCAGTGTGTAGTTGAAAGCCAAACCATGTTTAAAAATGTAAGTGTAGCTAAAGATCTGGTTTTTATTAAAGTCAATTTTGGATTTCTACCAAATTTAATAACTTCCTTAGAAAATAGAAATTTAACTTTAAGAGAATCTATAAATATGGTTGATACTTTTTGCGAGAAATGTAAGGAGGTTCCCGGAAATGTAGGGAGCATAGTTAAAAAAAAATTGAATGCCGTTGTAGAAAAGAATGAGGGCTTCAAATATTTAAGCAGTGAAGAGCATTTATGATAGTATCCCCTCAAACGAAGTTATGCCTTGGCCTTATACTTTAATACCTAAATTACAGTACTGCCCAATTACATCAGTAGATGTTGAAAGAAGTTTTTCTTTATATAAGCATATTTTTACAGACAGAAGGCAAAAATTTTTATTGGAAAATTTTGAGAAATATTTAGTTATTAATGCATTTTATACCATAAGTTAAAATGTTTTTAGCATAGTTTTATTTTACCATATTTTATAGCGTTTTTTCATTTTTCTCAAAATAAAAAGTTTTTTAAAAATCCTTGTGTGTTTCTTTCACCATTTGACATATAAAAATTACGGCATATTTTTGCATATCTGACACAAAATTATGCATATTTCAGAAGAAAACGATGCATATATATGCGCATATTTTCATTGAATTTGAGTGCATATATTCCGCCCTTTAATTATAACATATTTTCGGAAGACTCTGTAGGACTGTAGGTACGTATTTTAATAAGAACATGCGTCTACATAAAAATTATTATCTTAATTATTAGGCATAGTTTTATTTAATAAAATTATTTACCTTTTCTTTTCACGTAAATAAATACATAGAACTCAAATTGGTAGCCAATTTACCAATATCCATTATTTTAAATTAATTTATCCCATAATTTACATGATTATTTTAAATCATATACTTAAAAAAATTTATTATAAGCAGGAGGTAAAGTATATTTCCAATAGAGTTTATATAAAATCGCCTATAACTAACGTAAACTCTATATTGCGCGTTATAAATTTCAAAAATAACTCACAGCGTGACGTTATGCGCGAACCCGGACGAATTTGACACGATTTGGTATCGTACCTAAACAAAAATTCACCCGTCAGCTGGACCCCTCAACATCCCGCGTATTGCGGGGTGTGTACGGTAATACTAATCTATTTCGCTCAATTCTGTGTATAATATGAATATGTAGTACGTGAAATCTGTCAATTCGTACATTTGACGTCCGCAATTCCGCTAGTGCATGAAGGAGGCTACGTCACAGCGAAAGATACAAAAGGCATTTTTTGGTGCTGCAAAACCATCAGAACCATCAAATCCGGATCCTACTTCTGTCTTTGTTTATCATGCTATAAAAAAGAAAACGCCTAACTTAAACCAAACAAAACCCATAGGCATGGTTTTGGACCGCCAAAAAACGCCTAAAGATCCGGTTGCCGAATACCTTTCCACGGCCTTTAATGAATGTCAATATTGTCAACATTGTCAATATGAAAATTATGAAATCCAAGCATACCCTTTTATTTTCATTCATGAAAATAAATATATGAAAGTTAAAAGTTTTTCAAACGTAATAAGAAATATGTTATATTTTTTATTTAAAATAATCTAGAATGTAATAGACTACATATTTATTATTTTGTGTTATTACCGTATTTATTTAGTTACAATGAGTAGAGATCAGTTTTTACATAAAGATCTAAAAAGTCTTTGTCGAACATGTATGTCCACAAACACCAGCTTAACACCTTTATTTGCAGTTTTAAGTTTATCTAATAAAGAAGAACCCCTTAACTCCATTTTGTACAAGTGCACCTCTATTAAGGTATTGCAAAAAAAGTTGTACTAACAATTTAAAACAGTTTTTAAAAAGAAATATTTTAGGTGTCAGAAACAGATGTTTTACCTCATAGTATTTGCAATAGTTGCTTGGAAAAATTAGCTATATGCTATTTGTATAGGGAATTATGCTATGAAACCCAAATCAAATTGCAGCAATTATGTGAAACCCAAAAGCAACTAGTTAATTACATAGTTATTCAAAATAGTCCTACTAGTAATCTAGTAGAGTGTGTAAGCACCATAAATGAACCAAGTAATTTATTACACGCTACAAATTTTACCGAACCAGATGTCCAGTTTGCTACAGAGAATAGTGAACTACTGATAGAAACAAAAGTCACACAAGAATCTGAAACTGCATCACTAAATTTTGAGACAGAATCGAATTTTAATGAGGCCTGTGATTTAGAAAATTTTGGCTGTGATAAACATAATTCCTATGATGAGACTGACAATGCAAAAAATTCTGATACAAGAGAAAACAATTTTGAAAAAATTAATAGCGAAATTCTAGATGTGTCCTGCCAAATTTGTTTAAAGAAATTTAGTTCAAAATATTCTTTAAATAGACATTTAAAGACGCATACTGATGCCAAAAATTTGAAATGTGTAATTTGTATGAAGAAGTTTACAAGGTAATAATCATCTTTTTGCAGATGATACACTACTATATGTATCATCAAAAAATCTTAGGGATGCGGTAGAAAATATGAACAATGTTCTAACAAGAATAGATCAGTACACCACACAAAATTTATTAAAAATAAACTCGAGTAAAACAAAGTTTATGTTAATTGCTTCTGAAACGGCGAGGAGGGAGTTTGTATCAAATGACTGTTCGTTACAGATAGGTGGAACCAGGATTGAGGAAGTTAGGAAAATTAAATACTTGGGTGTACAGATTGATAATAGATTGAATTTCAAGGATCATTTTAATTATATTGCTTCAAAAATTAGTTATAGCATAAATTATCTGTCTCGCTGTTCAAGTTATTTATCATTTTGGTCAAAAAAGTTAATATATAATACAATAGTTCTGGCACATTTTAATTATTGTGCCACCATAATGTATTTGTTTGGCCAGAACGAGGTTGACAGATTGCAAAAGCTGCAAAACAGAGCTATGCGTGTGATTTTATCTTGTAGTGGATACACGCCAATTAAGCTAATGCTTCAAATACTGCAATGGCTTCCTGCTCGCGAGTATATTAAGTTTAGTGTCTTGGTGTTTATATTTAAAGTGAAGATCAGTGCTGCTCCAAAATATTTGCAGAGTAAGTTGATATATAATAGCGATGTGCATCACTACAGTACTCGACAAAGAAATGATTTTTTTATTCCACCAAAAAATAAAAGGATAGGAACAAATTCTGTATTTCACAGGGGATTAGCTGAATTTAATTAGCTGCCCGAATACATTAAATCTTTGCACTCTGTGAACACCTTCAAAAGGCAATTGAGAATATATATGTTGATCTCAGCTAATATTATTGTTGAGTAGTGGCAGGTGTGATGTCTCGGTTGTATATTGGTCTGAGGTGCTGTGTGTCTCGGTGTTTGCTTTTGTATTGCTTTGTTGTTTTGTGGATGTGTAAAACCACTGGTGTTAATTTTTTTAAATTTTTTTGCTCAATTTTAGCCTGTTTTTAAATATTTAGTTTCAACATTGCCAGGGTCATGTTTCTTTTTTATTCGCTTTGTAATTTGTACGATTATGTGTATATGTATTTTTTATTATGTAAGAATGACTAGCAATATGCTAAAATAAAGGATTTAATAAAAATAATAATAAGTAGGTACCTACAATTTTTCCTAGTACTTATACAATTTTTGAATTAAATAAATCTGTAAATTCGTTTATTGCTTTTATATTTTAGAGTTTGGGATGTGAAAAGACATATGTCTATGCATACTGGAGAGAAGCCCTATACCTGTACTATTTGCAACTGTTCTTTTACACAGTCAGGAACTTTGATAGGTCATCTTAGAAAACACGAAGATTTTCAAAAAAAAGTCAAGAAAAAAAGTGAAAAACCTTATTTATGTTCTATGTGCGGCAAATCATTTCGTCATTCTTCTACCCTTACAGTGCATGTTAGAAGACATGTTGGAGATAAACCATATGAGTGTGATATTTGTAAGCTGTGGTAAGTAAATTACAAGTACCTAAGTACTTACTTAACTACAGGTCCTTAGATACATGACACATTTTAATTTAGATATAGTAAGTAGGGCTTGCAATCCCGAAATCCTGAGATCCGGGATCCCATTAAAAATCCCGGGATTGGGCACTTAAATTGGGGAATAAATAAATTATAAAATATGTTAAAAAAACCTAATTAAATAAATGCTTCAAGCATCATTGCAATATTTTTCCTAAAAATAATATTTAACTCGTGATATGGCAACCCTGGAAGATTCATTTAAGTACTTATGTTAAAGAATTCAAATTATTTTTACTTATACTTTTATGTGTCCTCTGCATTAACTTGGTTTTGTTTTATTTTAAAATTACAATAATATAAATAAAAATAATTTACCTTTATTAATGTTACAATTTTTCGGGATCAATCCCGAAGTCCCGGGATTTTGTTTCTTCAATCCCGTGATCCAAATATAAGTACGTCCGGGATTGCAAGCCCTAATAGTAAGACATGACTGCTATTACACCAGACCCTTTAATTTTGTCGAAATACAATAATTAATTCTTTTGAAGAGGGAAGTGACACCCCATTACACCTTTAGCGCCCTTCAATGTGTTAATAAAAAATGAAAAGAAAAACTGCTTACTCGACTACTTATTATTATTAGGCCGATACCGATACGGGCCGATATTGCAGTACAGATATCGGCCGACGCTGATAATCCGCCGCAACGCCTATATGCCGATATTGATATCGGTATCGGTCGATCCCTAATTTAAACTAAAACAATTCTCTTCACACCAGACACATACTCTTTCTAAGTCATCCTGTAAATTTTCACAATTATTTACCCCTGAGACACTTGAAAAAATCTTAAAATCATCTGCAAATATTAAAGAATTTGAGCTTGTAACTACTTCACTTATTCCATTTATAACAGTCAAAAAGAGAAGAGGTCCCAGGTTTGAGCCCTGTGGTACCCAAGATGTGTTTATTATAGATTAGATAATATGTTTGTGTGTTGAAAAAAAATTATTTGGTGGTTGCAATACATTTATTGAGTTCAGAATAATCTAAAAACACAAAACAAAGACAATATTAAAAATATGATATTTATAAAAAGCATTCTAAATGTCCGTATTCCGAGCCGTATTCTCAAGAATCAGAAAATGTGGTAGTCAAGCTAAGTCCTCTTAACAATGAAAAAATGAAATATATGTTACTTTTGAAGAACTAAAAGTTATCAGTAAAAATTAAAAATTAAGCCACCAGCAAGAGCTTAATATAAAATATTAACTATCTTGTTAGATCATAACTTTTGGTTTATTATTTGGTCAGGAAAGAATCTAACATCTATTTAAAGAATCCATTGGAGTTGAAAATTTGCTTAAAATAATGGTTGTGATTACCCCATTTCCGCCACAGGTTAATGTTAAAATTACCTATTCTGTATTATACACTCTTTTTGTTAATAATAGTGACAATTTTTTATGCCATTATTTGAAACTGTTTTGTCAGTTGAACAGATTTTTTAAAATACGTCACGTCTCAGAAAGGAATGATTTGGTAACATAAAGTATTTTTTTTTTCACGTTTATGAGAGGGATCTCTAAAAGTTGTGTTTACACAGGCGAAACAGTTGGCAATAGCTAGAGGAATTTTGTTTTTAGCATTCAATTGTTGATCACATTATTATTTTTTAGCTTCGTGTCAAGTGGAAGATTACGATCCCATAAAAGGGTCCATACTGGGGAGCGTCCTTATGTTTGTCATATTTGCAATAAAAGTTTTGGCCATTCATCTGTGATGTCAAAACACCTTAAAGCTCATCTCAGTTATAAACCTCACAAATGTAATTATTGCTCCAAACAGTTTTCCACAGCTTATTATTTAAACATACATACACGGTAAGTAGGTATTTTTTATACTCAAGACTTATACACATACTTCAGACTCAAGTTCTTATTACCTCAACCCAAAAAATAAGAACTTGATAGTGGGGTAATAAGAACTCATATTTTTTGGGAAAAAGGACGGATGGATATACGTCAATTTTTCGTTTTAGTCACAAAATGTCCACCACTAAGAATATCTAAAAGAAAAGGCGATAGCATAGACGATTTTTTAATAATTGGTATTTAAAGTCAAACCATCGATTTTTTAAACCTTATTACCCCAGGCTCCCCTACTAACCATAATTCACCGAATGACGGGAAAAAACTACTACACGCTGAGGTTATTCTACAATGATTTTTGGGTTTTAGTATTATCTCTGTTGTAGTTCTTCATTATAATATTTAAATACACTTAAACACTCCGAAAAAATTTTCAATCCAAAGCTAAATTTGAAGATGAAATGCTACGAAGTTGCGCAAAATATAAACATTCCCTGTTAGTACTAAAACGACGCATGGCGGTGTTGCCGTATACTTACTTTGATTCGCCACATTGCCCGTTACGTTCAGTTGTTTCTCGTAGGATGACAGTCGGGAAACCGATGTTTTTGAATATGGTCGAATTTTAAACTTTATTATTTTTGTTATTGTCCGTCCAACCGACGTAATTTTTTGTGTGCGTGTTTCTATTGACTGATTGTGCAATAATATTAACATATTGATTGAAAACGCTAAATGACTGAACAAGCCCATTTTGGTCAGTTTGGTTAATTTTAAATACTAAAAATTCCTAACTTTTTTGTTATTTTTATTAATATTAAAAGAAGTAATATAAAGATTATAAGATAAACTTAAAATAACTGTACCTATACCTTTTTAATTTTAAACCGAATATTTTAGACAACATACTGGTGAGAAGCCTTTGAAGTGCTCTACATGTAAAAAGTCCTTTGCTTGCCCAAAAAATCTAAAACAACATGAACAAATTCATTTAAATAAAAAACCGTATGTGTGCATCATATGTGGAAAAGCATTTAGAAGAAGTCACCATCTGAAAAGTCATATGAAGTTACATGGTAAAGCTTAGGTTGAGAGGTGTGCTGTATACATTTTACTTATTTCAATATTAGGTAATGGCAGTGTATACATTAATATCAAAAATATGGAAACATGTTATTGTCTAAAAAGTATAAGAAGTTGCAGGGTAAAACTTAGATTGAGAGGTGTGTTATATTTATTTCATTATTTTGTAATGGCAATATTAGCGTGTATACAATGAGATCAAAAATATGGAAACTTCAGCATTTTTATTTTTTAAAAATTACTTATTTATGTTGGCAGAAAAATGTTTATTTTTTGGTCCAAATTACTATAGATTGGTTATATTAATAATAGATGGGATTTAGTGTGGTTATTTACCGGAAAGTAAGAAAATAATAATTTTAGTGTACTGGACTGACGATCAAGTCGATCTTCATGTCTACCTAAAAGACCTAAGACTCTGAAGTAAGTCCATGTTAATGTAATGATATTCTTGACTTTTCGTCGAGCATTACCGAAAAATCATTTTTAAAAACTGGAATTTTTCAGGCTTATAAAATAATTAAAAATAAAAGGTTGTTGTCTAATTAATATAAATCAAGATGTTTTAATACAAGTGACTCCTGTAACCCCATTCATCATTCTTTTTTCGCGACTTTTACACTTACACCCCCTTTACCAATCATAACTACATAGTGGGTACAGTTGAAATAACCTCTCCAATACCTTTATTTTTGGCATCCTCCCCTGCGTTTGATAATTCTCCAGCGTCATCAGTTATCATTTCCACTTGGAGAATCTTCTTTCTTTGATGGCGGGGAATGATGTTTACGGATTTTCTACCATCATTTTCCAATTCCAGTCAACCCTATTACTATCATCTATACTGCCCTCAGTAGCAGTAGACCTACTTAATCAAGTTTTGTCCTGTATTCCTGTATCAACTACTCTACAAAATATTTTGTATCCTTCCACTCCAGATTCTCAGAGTTTTGCATTTATTGTATACAAGTACACAAATATGTACCCAATAAATAAAGCTGTGTATATAATTCAATTGGTATTTTTTGTGCTTATGAACTATATCTGGGAGAAAAAGTTGGAACGTTACGTACTTGTCTTTAGGAAGTAAAAAAGTAAAGACAATTTATTTAGATTTTTTTTACATCTTAAAAGATATGATTTGCATAAAATCGGAATCATGTACGATCACATGAAATTGGATAAAAAACTGTAACGCTCTAAAATTACTATTACTAACGCTTTTTAATTTTTTTCTAGTTCTTGGGTTCTAATGTGAATACTCGCAGATCGCTACAATTTCGTATTTAATTAGTATGTTTATTTCCAAGCAAATCTCGATTTTTTCGTTATCTTGCAAAATGAAGGTATTTTATCCTGGAATAACTTGAGTTTTTTGAGCCTCCCTTGTATATAAAAGGCAATCTTAAAAAATTTTTAAAGACAGTTTAGTTTCAAAGCATACGAATTGTTTATACATAAAGAAATTTCCTCTAAATGTAATAGCAAACTAAAAAAAAAAGCCGTTTTTTTGGACTTGTATATCATATGTTAGAGTTTTACAAGCTTTTATTTAACTTCGCCTGCAGTATGTATGTATGTTAGTATGTTTAGGTCAAATATTGCAATTAGAATTTCGACTAGTTCTAATTAAACTAGAGCTTTGAAATTTTGTACACGTGTATAAGTTCGGTGACAATGCAATATAAGTATATTTAATATTGATCTAAATCCAATATGGCGGATTACCTTTTTCTGCACAATCCTCTTGATATGGGCATCAAATGAAAGGGGTTGACGAGAAAAATACGATAATCTATTTGACGGCATTTTAAAGCCAATATGGCGGACGCCACAAGATGGCGGATTACCTTTTTCTTCACAACCCCCTTGACATTTGTATCAAATGAAACGGTTTGACGAGTAGAATACGATAAGCTGTGTGACTTCATTCTAAACCCAATATGACGGACGTCACAAGATAGCGGATTACCGTTTTCGTAACAATCCCCTTGATATGGGCGTTAAATGAAAGGATTTGACGAGTAGAATACGATAACAGGTAAAATTTATTGTAATAGTGATTATGAGGTGATGCATAGGTTAAGACGTAACTAAAAATTTAAAAATAAAATCTTGTAAAAAATACTTTTTAAAAACGAGCTTTTATTATTTAGATGTACTAAAACGAAAAAAATTAATATATTTTTTTCATTGTGTCAATGCTAAATGCTATTTATAAGTGGACGTAGTTCGCGTGGGTGGATCCTAATAAAGGTAGTATCAAAGTTATCACTGAAACAGATATAATATATTATGTTAAATTTATTGTCTTACATGCTAGTCGCGTGAATAGAAAAGAAAAAATACATACTTAGGTATCTACTTACAATTTCTTCCAAACAAAATTAATGCCTGTTGAATTTTTCGCGCGCTACAAGCTTATAAGACAATAAATATAACAATATATTACATTTGTTTCAGTGGTAACTTTGATACTACTTTTATTAGGATCCACGCACGCCAACTACGTCCACTTATAAATAGAATTAGCATTGCCAGAATGAAAACTCATTTTTTTTCGTTTTTGTATCTAAATAATAAAAGCTTGTTTTTAAAAAGTATTTTTTACAAAATTTTATTTAATATTAATCTTATTTCACAGCCAAGGTGAAATCTTTATGAGGAGTGATTTTTCTATATATATATATATATATATATATATATATATATATATATATATATATATATATATATATATATATATATATATATATATATATATATATATATATATATATATATATATATATATATATATATATATATATATATATATATATATATATATATAGTCGGGCTAAAACGTCCTCCGGCGTCTTCCGACTCCCAGACGCCATTGCTGTCTATCGTTCCACAGCTCTTCTGCTAGGCCTCTGTCTCTGATCTTATCGATTCCTTCTCTCCAGCTCTTCCTTGGTCTTCCCCTCTTTCTCCTTCCTGCTGGCGTCCACGCCAGTATTTGCTTTGGCAGTCGCTCTTCGGTCATTCTTTGTACGTGCCCGTACCACTTGAGCTGTTTTGTTTTTATTTCGTCAGCTATGGTGTGTCGAACTCCCGTGATTTCTCCTATTCTGGCGTTTGGAATCCTTTCAAGTTTCGATCTGCCCGCATCGCGTCTCCAGAAGTCCATCTCCGTCGCCTCCAGAGTTTTTATTGCTTTTTCCTTGAGTTGCCATACTTCACTGCCATAAGTAACGATGCTTTTTGCGATGCTATTGTATATGCGATGTTTATTATTTTTTGTGATTTTTTGGTCCCAGAGAATAGTATTCAGCATCGCTGTAGCTTTCCTTCCCTGAGTACTTCTGTCTTTAATGGCCTGGTCCAGGGTTCCATCGTTGGTAATATTCACGCCAAGGTATTTATATTTTAGGCAGTTTTTGATTTTTTGGCCATCTTCTAAAATTAGGTCTTGCTGGTTACCTCCAACACTTATATATTCCGTCTTTGCGATGTTCACTTCGAGGCCCCACTTCCTATACTCTTCGATAAGTTTCCGAGTCATATATTCGATGTCACCGTAGTCTTGTGCCCTCACTACCTGGTCATCTGCAAAACCAAGTGAATACATTGTGGACTGGTTAAGTGGGATACCCATATTTGAGCACTTCTGTTTCCATCGCAGCAGAGCTTTTTCTAGGTATATCTTGAAGAGTGTTGGTGATAGACAGCATTCCTCTTTCAGACCTTTATTTGGGGTGAATCCAGCCGAGATATTATTCCCCATTTTGACTTTTATATGGCAGTTTCTATATAGTTCCTGTACAGCGCTAATGAGATTTATATTAATGTTGGATGTAAGTAGGGCTTCCCACAACTTCACCAGTGGACACTATCGTAGACTTTTTTCAGATCCACAAATAGGAGGTGTATCTCTTTGTTAACTGCTGACATCTTCTCTAGGAGTTGTGTTATACAGAACAGATGGTCTACGGTTGATCTTCCTGCCCGAAATCCGGCTTGTTCTTCGGCTTCCCTATCTTCATATTCCCGCTCTATTCTGTGCTTCAGAATTTTGCCATAAATTCTGCCAATCGAGCTCATAACTGCAATACCCCTGTAATTGTCATAGCTTTCTTTACCACCTTTTTTGTAGATTGGTGTTAGGTATGACAGTTTCCATTCTT
This sequence comes from Philopedon plagiatum, assembly GCA_963971165.1. Taxonomy (NCBI): domain Eukaryota; kingdom Metazoa; phylum Arthropoda; class Insecta; order Coleoptera; family Curculionidae; genus Philopedon; species Philopedon plagiatum. The sequence goes on along the minus strand of OZ020189.1, from coordinate 35,741,845 downwards.
CTGGAATTTGTCCTGTGTTAATGCAGTTTTGGAACAGTACTATTAAGTGTTCTAATAGTTTATCTGAGCTGTACTTGACGAGTTCTGTTGGGATGTTTCCGGGACCGGGGGCTTTTCTGTTCTTCAGGTAGGTGCAGTCATCTTTAATCCCTTTTCTGTTAATCCTAATAGGTGATGCAGATATTTGTATATTGTTACCCTTTTCGTTGTTTTCTTTGTAGTTAGATCGATTTTCGGTTAGTAGATCACTGAAATAGTTATCCCACTTATTAAGGGGTGTAGGAGATATTATATCCTTTTCTTTATTTTGCCGCAAGGATTTCAGTAGCTTCCAGCTTTCAGTGCTTTTTGTACCCCCCAAGTAGCAGTTGAGCCTATTGCATCGTTTTTCCCATGACTCGTTCTTCCTCTGTACAATTTTTCTTCTAACTTGAGTTTGTGCTTCTCTGAAAATTGTCCTATTTTCTTGAGTTCTGCTATTGAGGTATATCTGGTATTTATGCTTTTTATCCTCTATGTCTTTTTCGATATCTGTATCCCACCAATAAGGTCTTGGGGGCTTTCTTCGATATAACCTATTGCCTCCTTTGCTGCCTCCTTTATGCATCCTTTAATATAGTTGTAATGGTCTGTGGTATTCTCAAAGTGTTGGAATTGCAACTTTTCATCCAGTCTTCTTCTATATAGTTCCTTTGTGCTCTCATGCTCCAAACTCTCAAGATTATACTTTATTGGGGCGATTTTCTCATATTTTTCCTGGTCTTCTGTAGCTTGTTGGGTATGCTCTCTTTCTGGTCTTATTGGGAACAATATCTTGGCGATGAGGAGATTGTGATCACTGCCGCATGTCGCACTTCTGTACCCTTTAACATCATATGTCTTTATGAAGGTTGTCTGGCGTGTGATGACATAATCGATAATAGATCGGAGGTTCCTTGAGTGTTGTGTCCATGTATATTTATGGATCCATTTATGTGGAAAGAACCCATTCATAATTCTTAGATCGTTCTGCTCGCATAATGATATCAATCTATGTCCGTTATCGTTTATCACTTTCTCTCCGTATCTACCAATAACTCTGTCAAGTGGTTTCGCTCCAGTACGACTGTTTAAGTCCCAGAGTATTATGATCTCCCTGCCATGGCCGACACTCGTAACTTCTCGATGTAGTTGCTCAAAGAAATCGTCTTTTTTTCCGACCAGTATGTCATCGTTTACGGCATATATTCCAAATATGGTAAATTTATGTTTACGTAGGTTCAAATTCATCTTTATGATTCTTTCGCTGACCGGTTCCCACGATGATATGAACTTTCTTAATTGTTTGGAGATGAGAATTGATACGCCTTGTTGAGCTCTTTTGTCCTTCGAGACACCGCTATAAAAATGATCGTACTGTCCTAAGTTCTCAGATCCCTTTCCTTTCTTTTTTGTTTCCGTTAAGACTGCCAATTCTATGTGTAATTTTTTAAGTTCGAATATTACTTCGTTGACTTTTTGTGACAGGCCTTGTACGTTCCAAGTGGCGAAATTCATAATCCTTTTCCGTAGCTTGAATCGTCGTGAGTAGTTCCGTCCGTTCCGAGGCTGTTGATTGGGTCTTTTAACATCAGATTTTTTTCCGAGTAACGGGGAGTTAGCCCGATGCCCCCACCTCCGTTCCGGGGGGCCAGGTTTGAATTTGGGTTATCCTTCCCCTAGACAAGTTTCTTTCTCTGCAGCTATGGAGTCCTATCTACCCCGTCCAGTTGTTGCTTTTATATTACCCCTAAAAGCAGGGTCGCCACTTCCGCCGGGTCCACCGTGTCGAGTTCCTTCTCTGCGCCTTTTCCGCCGTTGTGGTCTTCATCCGTAACCCTGGATAGGGACCCTTACAGGGTGCTATCAGCCGGAGCCAGCTGAACCCTGTTTTTTTTTGCGAGGTGTTACTCCTCGATCCCTCCACACTTCCCCAGGCTTGGGACTGGTATAGCGGTGTTTTTCTGCTGACACAAAAACTAAAATTATTTTTGTAATGAGGTAGAAGCTTTGTGGAATACACTATATAAGTATTGGGTCTAGTCTGATAGCTCTGTTTACGGAAGCAGTCTTAATTAGCAGCATTTTCCCCTAGGAAGCATTAAACAAGAAACCATCAGAAAGGTCACGAGGCATCGACTCGACTTGGAAAAATCGTTATGATGATATTACGTGAAAAGACACTTCCATCAAAAATTATCTTAGTTCAAATTTAAATTTTTTTTACGTTGTTTTCTTTTCCACCTTGATAATGCTGATAAGCGTTTAACTAACCAAAGGGACTTCCTGCCGCTGCCTATTTGTAACTTCGCCCTTCAAGGATACTCTTAGGGGTACTGTAAAAGAAAAAACGTAGTAGTCGTTCATGGGTTCATCCAATCGGCCATCGTGGGATAGTAAACAATGTTTCCATTCCATTTCGCAGACTCTCCTTATTTGTATTGTATATCTTCGTTAGAAATATTTAATTTGAGTACTGCCTACTTTTTCTTAGGAATAAAGTTTCCTAATAATGTCGTTTTTACCTAATTAAATATTACATGCCATATTGTGCGCTTTCAAACATTAAACCTTAACAGGATGCATGTTGTAGTGGATAAAATCTAAACATTGACATGCATATTTATTTATTTTATTTTAATTAAAATAGTTTAATTAGTACTGATTTTAGATATCACATAATTTCAATGTCAACAAAAGGTTGATCAACATTTTAGAAGCTGCTTTTTAAAAGCGTTTATTATGGCAAGGCTCACTAAAAATAACAGTCAAATTAAACTAATAAAAAGTTTTTGCAACAATACAACCATACCAGCTTATGGCTATTTAACCCGACATTCAAATTTTGAAAGGTACTTTATAAACAAAAAACGGTTCTGGGCTCTGGCAAACATTTATTTAAATTTCTGGTGTAAAGTGCATTTTTGGAAACCGTCACAAACTTGAATACAAAATCTTTTTGTAAAATGCATGCATTTGGGTATTACAGATTACCATCTGCAAAAATACAAGCAACCCAACATAAGAATTTTATGTTTTTGGATGTTAGCTAAAGGGTCTAGCCGGTTAACTATATGAAAAGTGTCCCAACGTCGTTTCCATGTTCTTACCTCGTAAATTATTGTTCTTTGACAGAAACATTTTTACACCAAATTTCAAACCCCTCCTCTCAGTAATGAGGGAGATATGGGGGTGGCAACCCTTAACTTAAAAATTCATTATCTTGAAAACTATTTGAGATATCTCAATGAAATTTTAACTGTGCATAGTTATTTATAAGGTTTATATAATATAATTTTTTTCAGATTTTTATCTCATTACTCATTAATAAATGGTAAAAAACAAAATGTTTAATTTTTAGGGGTGGTTTATCATACTTACCCCCCGGAGTGACACCAACTAAAAAAATAGTATCGTATATTCTCTCGTAATAACATAAAAAAATTACACAAAGCTCGAATAGGTGGAACATTATTAAAAAAAAAATAAAAAGCAATGTGGTATTCCCGATTCCTTCATTTGTACGACTTATACTTACATTAATTCGCTAAAATATATGCTTCATTTTATATGTAACTTTAATTTTAATTTTTTTTAACAATGTTCCAACTATTCGAGCTTTGTGTAATTTTTTATGTTATTACTAGAGAATAGACGATTGTACTAATTTTTTTTAGTTGGTGTCACTCCGGGGGTAAGTATGATAAACCACCCCTAAAAATTAAACATCTTGTTTTTTACCATTTATTAATGAGATAAAAATCTGAAAAAATTATATTATATAAACCTTATAAATAACTATGCACAGTTAAAATTTGAGATATCTCAAATAGTTTTCAAGATAATGAATTTTTAAGTTAAGGGTTGCCACCCCCATATCTCCCTCATTACTGAGAGGAGGGGTTTGAAATTTGGTGTAAAAATGTTTCTGTCGAAGAACAATAATTTACGAGGTAAGAACATGAAAACGACATTGGGGCACTTTTCATATAGTAAACCGGCTAGACCCTTTCCTCTTTCGGAACTTGGTTTTTGTTCCCTAAATAATTTCATTGAACTGTGCACATATTTTTTAGAATATTATGGTTATTCATCATACTCACAAGCCTTCTGTGCACCATGTTAATTACAAAACATATTTTAAATGGTTGGTCATCAGAGGCGGTGTTTATTAGCTTAGATACCTCCAGTCGCCTCATAAGCAAAGTTGATTTTCCTGGAGTAGCCATTTGTAATATTAATAAAATTGGCAAAACTCGAGCTATAGCATTTGCTAAGGAACTGTAAGTTAAATTCTTTATTACTAAAACTAATATTTTATAGCTCGAAATAGTTTTGTAAAATGTATAACAGTCGTTCATGAAGAAATTGATACGTTTGACTACAATTTAATGCGCTAGTGAGACTTTTAGGGCTCTGTCATACGTGATCATTTAGTAACGCGCATCAGTCGGACTATTGCTGTTAAGCACATATAGAGAGAAAAATTGATGTTTTCACACACATCCGCCACCATCAAGTTGCAGATGTGCATCTGTGGCGCTATTAACGAGCATGCATCGCGTACTTGTGGAGCTACTAACGTAGAGATCAATTATGTCTCTCTCATATTCTTTCTCTCTCATACTCATTAAATTTTTACAACCGGTAGAGAAACTAGAGTTAGATTATGAGAAACATATTATTTGAAGCCTGCCCCATAAGTTGTTTACTGCAGTGTAAAAATATACCTAAAAAGTTTATATAAAGTACTAGCTTTCTTCCGCGTGGTATAGGTGATAATAGTGTACTTTTGATGTCAAAATTGAATACATGAAACATGGGTTATGTTAGATTAGGTTAGTTATATCTAGAGACCGGATTTCAGTAGTACATGACGAAAAAACCGCGGTCGGACTCAGGTAACTAATAAAAAAGGTAGGTAAATGAAATGAACTTAATATTGGATTTTGTCAGGTTGTATTTATGAATTATTGCTCCTAAAAAATATTTCAATGAACCAACTTCGCAAAAGGAAAAGCACCGGAAAGGATGAAATAATATTGTTACGTACCCATTTATTACTGCGGTTAATGGTCAACTTAATTTTGTTCATTTTTATGAAAATGTTTTTTCTTTTTAGTCCACCTATTCTTCCCCCTCCCTTCATCTTATCTCCCCCTTTTTAAATTTGTAATGGCCATGTTATATTAGATTTTCTGACCTCAATAACCCCGAAAATGTCACATTAGTTAACATCGTTGGATAAATTACAATACCACCCCCCATTGTAAGTAGATTACAGAAGTATCCCAACAGACCCGTGCGTTTACAAGGCTACTCAGTAGGCTAATAGCACCACCTACAACGCCACTATGTGGCCTTGTCGCCAAGGAAGCCTAAATCAACTTCCTCCCTGAAAACTAAGACGAAAAAAGTTGTCACTCTAGCCTTAGTATACTAAAATACTTTTTGAGTTTGAATTTTGTGGGAGTTCTTCACTCTCGATGGTATTACAAAGCTTACCGCTTTTCTTTTTGAATATTTCAAACTTTTCTTGAACTTACGGTGAATAATTAACGCACGGTATATATACACACAAGCGAACACCGCAGTTTTGAAAAATAATCTGTGCTTCTTTGACGCAAATAAGTGTGTTTGCGTTTTTTAGTAGTTTCTTGGTTTTGCGTATATCATTTATATCAAATCTGAAAAGTACTTACTATTGATTTACCAATTTATGTTTTGTAGAAGTCGTCGTGTAAAGACACGAAATGAAACCGAAATACTTAACCTTCTACGAGTTTTTGGCAACCTTTACGACATAAATATTAATGAAGCTCGCAATTTTGCTATTCTACAAGATATTTTGGACCACTACGATAATCTGACACAAGAAAAATATCTGCCGGCTCGTTTACTAGCCTTAAGTACGCCTTGTACCGAAATATTGCTGAATTGTAGTTGGAATTCAATATTTTATAATTGCTCAGATTTATTTCAGACAAGACTTACTGATAGTGGATTTTGTTGCGTTTTTAATTACGTTAGGAAATTGTCTAAATCCTATTTGTAAGTAGCTATCAAATGGTTATAACTTTATTTTACAGTCTGTAGTAATCTTCGAGTATTGAGTCTGAGTTTCAATTTTTGAAGGTAGTAGCCCATTACTTCAGGTTTGGGCTAATTAGAATACAACATTTCAGTAACAAAATCGTCATGATCACATTTTACGAAGTTTCGTCTGGCTATTTTTTTGTTCAGCCCTTTTTTGTTCTGTCCTTGGCTCTTTTTTGCCTCTTAGTTCTTTTCTGATCTATTTCTGTTGTTCAAGTTTTTCCACCACGTTAAATACCTTCTGAATTTCCTGTAACTCAGTGACTACTTTTTTAGAAACTACTTCTTTTTTAACAACTTAACATTTACTTACTACGATTTTTAGAATTCGTCGAAACGTGTTATCAAATCTCTCTCAACAACCTAACAAATCTGATTGAAGAACTTTGTAAAATGTGAATCCCACTTCTGATACCAAATGTTATAACACAAAAGGTACATTTTGGCACCTTCGCTATGGTCACGGTTGACAGGATGGATTACACTTTGTCAACCAATTTGGTGACAGTTTAACCCATGGTTTAAATATCGACATGACCGTAACCAGACGCCTAAATTTACCTGAGTTTAACAGCTGAACTTGCAATTTTTTATAACTAACTTTGAGATCGCGGAGCACTTATACATACAGTGTGTAGCAAAAATATGGAAATCTCGAAATATCTTGCAAACCATTCATCCGATTTTTATGAACTTTTGTACGAAATTATTCCCGATCCAATGGTGAGTCCCGCATTGTTGTCAGGTTTACCGTTTTCCTGAAATCGACAGGAACTTTTTAGTTTAAATGGAACGCTCTATATTTTATTCGATTTTCGAATTCAGCTTAAAATTCTCAATACTTCTTACTGGGAACATTTTTTCCTAAAGTTAACAGTTTTTGAGAAAATAGTGGTCAAAAATCGTTATTTTATTGTATTTTACCTTGAAATACCTATACACGAAAGTTTACCTGAAATGTCTGACACTGTCAGTTTCGTTTATTTACAAAAATCATCATCATTCATCCACAATCATTTAGGAGAAGCCCAAAGAATTTAAATTTTAATAGTATTGGGCTATGGGGACAGAATGCGAACGCAACAAGAATTTTGTAATATTTTTAGTGACAAATATCCTGACAGAAATCCATTAACTAAATCTACTGTAAGTAAAGTTTAAAAAAGAATCGTCAAACTAGAAACGTAAAAAACACTATACTCTTTGGATATTTAGTAGGTACAAGAATAAACAGTGCAGGAGACATAATGTAAAATTTGATAAAGAGAACTAAATGAAATGTTTAAAATGTTGTCCATTTACTTCTTGGCAGTAAGCCAAATACTGCGGAAAAACATGCAAAACGTTTAGACGAATGTCAGTTTCCTCGTTTCTTCTACATTCTGTTTCTATCCTTAACTTTAAATCATCGAGGTCATTTGGCTGACTTTTGAAAACAACATTTTTGAGGTGACCCCACAAGAAGTAGTCGAGGGGCGTCAAGTCCGGACACCGAGCTGCCCATTCGATTGTACCCCTTCGTCCAATCCATCTTCTAAAGAAAACACCATCGAGATATTGCTGAACATTATGGGCATAGTGCAGTGGGGCACCATCCTGCTGAAACCATATTTTACCATTTGGAGCTTGATTATTGCCGAAAAAATCATATTCAAATAATCAATACAACAGGAAAAATAAAGTAACAACACTTACTTGCGATTATTTGGAAATAGTTGTACAAGAGCCAGGACCATTTCATTTCTTAGAATGTCCGAAGATCTTTCTCCATTTAATGTCTCTTGCATGAAGAAGGGGTCAATTACCTATTATACCAGCCCAAACAGTAACTTTTTTGGGGAACTGGGTATGATTTTCGCAAATCCAGTGAGGATTTTTCCTGGCCCAATATTGACAAGTATGCCTATTAACTTTTTCATTTAAAAAAATGTTGATTCGTCAGAGAAAATTATTCGGTGGACAAAATCTGGAATGGCGTTGCAACGTTCCATCACGGTTTCGCAAAATTCCAAGCGCCTGTCGTTCTTGCACAAGTCTAATTTTGTACTGATGAAACATTTCGGTTTTCAAAAGACGGTCTACGGATATATGTGAAACGTTGTTTTCTTTTCCCATTGTTCTGGGATTCAGATCGGGATTTTCCTCTAAACCGAGTAAAACATTCAGAGCCTTATCACCATCTGTTGCACTTTTAGGTCGGCCGTGTACAGGTATTTTAAGGTAAAATACAATAAAATAACGATTTTTTACCACCATTTTCTCAAAAACTGTTAACTTTAGGATACAATGTTCCCATAAGAAGTATTTAGAATATTAGGTGAATTCGACAATCGAATAACATATAGAATGCGTTCCATTTAGAACAAAAGTTCCTGTCGATTTCAGAAAAACGGTAAACTTGACAACAATGCGAAACTCACCACTGGATCGGGCGTAATTCCGTCCCAAGTGTACAAAATTTGTTGCAAGATATTTCGAGGTTTCCAAATTTTTGTTACACACTGTATATAAAAAATATCAAAAACCAACCTCCATTACATTACAAACTAGATTTTTAAAGGGTTCTTCTTGGAAGGTCCTTTTCTTCTCAACAATATTCTCTATTGTTGAATCTCTTTGTCTTCTTCTAATAACTTGGATACCATATCCATAGTATCCATTACCATGGTAACCACCACCAAAGCAACCGTTGTCATGAGAACAGATTCACTGAGAAGTAATGTAAAACAATGTAAAGTCAAGTACAAGGTCGTTTTGACCTTTCAGGAATATTTTCACCAAACAAAATTTCTTGTCGATATTCCCTGATCAACTTAAAAATCAGTGAGCGAGTTTTTAAATTCATCGCATTCTGCATTCGATGACATCAGTTGTGTTTTGTCATTTTTCTTATGAATGTATTAGAAAGGGAGAGAACACATTGATGGATTAAAAAATTTTATTTTTGTTTAAAGATTTACAAATTTCAACAACAATAGTCAATTCCCCAAAACGCCTAGAAAGTTTTGTGGGACAGGAGGCACAAAAGGCTTGTCAGTTACAATTGATAATAATATTTCTGACCATTTTTACACCGATATGGCGACCAGAGGATATTTAATTAAGCTATTTTCTCCTCGAGATTTTCCTGATTTATCAAGTGGGTCCTTGAGACAGATTATTGTGCGAGAGAAGTCAGAAGTGTTTGTCAAAGTGGAAGCAAATACTTTAAAAAGTCACGAGCAAATCAGAGTATTACCCATAAAATTAGTAAGTATGTTGTATTTGTAGCGCAGCCCTGTTCCTTATATTAGAACATGCCCTAATACACTGTATTTAAAAAGTCTCGGACCGGCTGATAATTAGGAAGTTTCCATTTTTTTCTTTTTCTCTTAAGAAATAGTCCTAAAAATGTCAAAAACATATGTATTTTTTGTTTTTAATTATCTGTAGAAATAAAAAAGTTATCGTCCTTCAAAGTCTGAGATGCTACGCTCACGTTGGCTGAGAAAATCAATATTAAATAATATCACAAACAAATAATAAGTTTACATCATTATTAAAATCTCACATAATTACACAGAATTAAATTTAAACATATCTTAGTATTCAGGAGTGGTTCTTGGCCATGCAATAGTAATACTACACTCTGTTATCCAAATTGGTATTTATGTAGGTATTCATGTACTTAATGAAACAGTTTTTGAGTATTAAGGCTTTAATTTTAACTTTAAGGCGGCATTTTCCACGTGCCGTCCATGTTGGCCACCTTAATTTCATTTTGACATGGTTTTTCGGCTTTAAAATTGTTAACAATAACAGTGTAAGTATATTAAATATAGATTCGTATCCTGCGAGCAATGTTCAGTCAATTATTTAAAGTATCAACGTGTATAATGATTCATTCAGAAGGTTAATATTTTAAAAGATCTATGGTAACATTTTTCTGTCACTAGCACCTCAGTATTCTTTGTAAATATTGTTGTCCTTAAATAAATCATAAAATATCTTGAAACTTTTATTAATACGTTCAAAATTACCTACAGAATATGAATCTACGGTCAATATTGTCACAATATGCATACAAAAGAAAAATAAAACAAAAAATTGCACCTAAATAAAATTAGGTTGGCAATAAATGGGCGTGGTCGGCAAATGCCTTAAACTGTTGGTTATTTTAAGGTTTAAGAATGCTTATACAAATTTAAGTCTAGAGTATTTATTTTTGATAGCGTTAGCTTGTAACTTTGTGAAAGCAAGATCGCAAAGGACAAGTGCTATGAGACTGCACATCTGAGTGAGCAAGCATATTATTTCACAAAAAATGCCTGTTAGAGGAAAACGTTTCGGAAAAAAGAAAATTCAAATTATTTTCAATAAAATATCAAATATGCAGGATCGCCCAAAAAGTTATGACAGACCAATGCGTATTGTGGAATCTTTTTAAAATGGAGTTAAATCGAAAGAAATACAAATTTAAAATTGTTTCAACTTTTAAAAACAGTAATAGACGATTAAAAGGAGCGTTCTTCATAAAAGAAATAGAGATTGACCGACCATAACTTTTTCGGCTACCCTGTATATTCGAAATTTATTTTAGGATAAAGAATAGGAAATATGCGTATAACCCAAATAAATCTGAAATATTTTTTTTTATATATTCTGTACATAAATTAAATATTTATGGCGGTTGCTGTTATCCATTTATTCTCTCGTCTTTATTAACAAAAAAAAGCATTTTCTACTGCAAAATTTCGCGCGAATTTCGAAATTTGTAAAACGTGATCCCATTGATTGTGCCATCAAAAGAGAATTTATGACTCATAATGAGTACATGGCGAATTCCAGTGTTGTAGGGTCATCGAAAAATCAATAAAAATGTCATTTAATGCGTAACTCATCCAATGAAATATCCCTGCACTTAAAGTTGAGGGTTCCTGAAATTTTATTCATGTATTTTTCAAGCCGAAATCGGTCCAGCAGAAACCTTCCAATCTTGCAACAAAAACTGGCAATTTTGCGAAATTTTTACACATATCATATCTTAGTAATTTGTAGCAAATAAACTGCAATTCTTTGTTTTCATGGCAATCTTCGAAAATTCAAAATGTTTTAAATTTTGCATGTCCCAATGCAAATAAACCTATTTATTTATAACTTTAACAAAAAAATAAGCGATTTAAATTAGTGGAAGGTATTCTTAGATAATTAACGGATAAAATAAACTCAAAAAGAATCACTAAATAAGGAAAATAGTGTGGAATAATGTCGGTTAAAAAGAGAATTTGTCGGAAAGAATCAAGTAAATTAGGTTTTTAACCCTTAAATACGCTCCTGGATGAGCCATTCGATTAATTTTAAAGTGTGATTATCCCTTTATAAGATCGTGTTGAAAAATTGGGAAAAAATTAGATAGGAAAAAATACAGAGTGATTCAAATGTACCGATGTCGAGGGCAAAAAAAGTTAAAGAATCGAAATTTAATCGGTGATTGTTCCCTTCCTGTAAAGAATGAAGAAGCTAAAAAATATGGATATCATGAATTTCGACGAGCTCTTTCCGACGACGTATATGGGATTTTAATTTGAACCATTTTAACCCCACAAAAAATTAAAAACCGTGAAATATTTGGGTCAAAAATCGAAATTTACAGTTTTTCCCAAATATATCCATTTTCCAGTGATTTTGAGATTTAGGTAGATGTATTGCAAAAAGAAAGTATTTGAGATTTTAAAGTTTCACTTATGAATCCGTTTTTCGATCCGACGTTTTGTTTTCGAGTTATTAAGTACCAAAGAGGGGTCTGCAAATGGCATATTTCGACCTAAAAAAATTCAAAAATTCAACTTGCCGGTTTTCGATCCACCAGTTTCAACAGAGTTCTGAAGCTCCGGGTCCCTACAACCTCCGAAAATTTACATCGATTTAATTCACTTTTGCGACCTTTCAAGAGAAATCGCGGAAATTTCGAATATGACGTTTAATAGCTCCGAGACGAAACATCCTGTATAACTGAATTTTTTACCGAAACTGGTTGAACCATTCCTCTATTAACCGAGAAAATTCGATTGTTCCCCCTCTGACTGCTTCCGAGAAAAACAAACCTGATCGACTTTAGGTTAAGCTTTTCGTTAACGTGTAGATTGACACTTATTTTTGTTAATCTTCTGACGTCATTATTCATTAATGAGAAATGGCTGCTTTTCAAAATTGTAATAAATTATACCGAAAAGTAAACATTTTTTGTACCTAAATTATCCTAGCAGTTTTCCTCAAAATAACTTTTTTGGGTTTGTAATGACTTTCTTAAACGAGTTATTATTTGAATTTTTACTTCTTCCCGAAATTTTTTTCTCTAACGGATAGTTTTTGTAGACTAATAAGCTTATTTAATTTCATACAAACATCGCAATACCTTAGGAACTGCTGGGTTTGCGTACAGGAAGTGTTACATCAAAATTAGCCTATAATTTTAAACAGAATCAGAAACTAAAGCAAAAATAACTGACCCTTCCCAACCTTTTGAGCAACCCTCTATATTTCAACCTATTTTCAGATTATAAACTTTTAAAAGCCCTAGAACTTTTATCAGAATAGTTTTACGTTTTACGCTAAATTGTCTAGTTTTTACAATAATCAGTCTGTCCGGGACTTTTCACGCACATTGTACCGGGTGAGTCAACGATTGCGCGAAATAATTTAATAATAATAATAATATAAACATGGATCCTCAAACGCTTCTTTTTCGAGATACAGGGTGTTTAATATTTTCACACTTCAAGTATTCCGAAGATTCCGAAGAATTCAAGGCATAAAATTACTCCTCGCAATCGTTGACTCACCCGGTACGTGTAATATTAGGGGTTGAACATTGAATAAGGGTTGTCACCTATTTATCAACTCGTATAGTTTCGATACGGGGAATATAGAGGCGATGCTATGCCGAGTTGATAAGTGTGCAACAACCTTAAGTTCTGATCATTGCTATGTGACAGCTTTAAAGTCGCATTGTACTTGCACTAATTGTTATGCATGTTTTAGAGAAAATGTAAATTTTCTGACGAAGATAGCACAGCTTTTGGTAGTTACACTTCAAGCAACTGTTTTGCAAGTTGCAAAATAAAGAGCGTTCTATCGTTGTGTAATTGCGTACCTTTTATGCTGCCTGTCGAACATGGAATTGATGAAGAAGATGTTAGTGTTTGTACTTTGGTCGATATTCCTTGTCTTAATAAATACCAAGGTACAGAACTTCAATAGATACAACACAATGACATCGATAAAAGTCAATTAGGATAATTTTTTACTGCCTTACACTGTCTAAAAAGGTTATGATCGGCTGGTTATTTTAAATACTAAACAAGTTAGCGGGAAATGTTTAAAATAAAAATTCTAGTGCTTTCAAAAATCAAAAATTTGTTAGAAGATACAGTGTTGGTCAAAAACTTGCGACGGATCAGAGTTATGTTTTCTTAAATGAAATACCCTAATTTTTGCTTTAATTTCTGACCCTGCTTAAAATTATACGCAAAGTTTGTGTAACACTTTGTATATCCAAACCTACTAGTTCCAGAGATACTGGGATGTTTCTATAAAATTTAAAAAGCTTCCACAAGGAATAGCTGTTAGAGAAATAAGGTCTGGGAATAAGTAAAAGGAAATTCAGATTCTTGATCCTGAAATTTATTGAATATGCAGGGTCGCCCAAAAAGTTATGACTCATGACTGACCAATGTATATTTCTTTTTAAAAAATGTAAACTTTAACACTGTTTAAACTTTTTCAAACAGTAATAAACTATAACGAAACGGAGTGTGAGAAATAGACACTGGTCAGCCGTAACTTTTTGGGCGCTCTTGTATATTCGAAATTTATGTCAGGATAAAGAATTTGAATTTCCTTTTACTTTTTTCTTTAGCACGTACTACGTGTGAAATAATACTCTGATGTATTCAATATTATACAAATATCGCAATATCTCTGGAACTATTTGGTTTGGATACAGGTAGTGTTAGAAAAACGTAGCCTACAATTTTAGGCAGAATCAGAAATTAAAGCAAAAATAAGGCATTTGATTCGTCTTGACTTTGTAAACAATCCTGTCCGTTCCAACTAATTTCCAAATTATAGATTTTTTATAGTCCTAAAATTTGTATGTGATGTAGTGACACGGCCTATAAGCATTTATTTAAGGGTATAAAGCAGTGTAAACAAATGAAGGAAAGTTAATTTTAAAAAGAAATTATAGTTATAGGCAAACACAGAAAAGAACTCTTAAAAATAATTTTACAACAAAAGGAAATGATTAAAATTTTTTTACTAAATTTCACCACGATCCGCGAAAACTTTCCCGTAACCGACCAAATAACAACTGACTACCGCTTCCGAATTTCTACCATACATTCCATCACGAACAAACTAACCTCTACTCTCAATAAGGAAAATCTCCACCGCTCGAAAGAAACGCCCTAATTAACTTATTATAACAGTAAAATTACTTATCTGATTTGTCCAACAGAAGAACCGCCTCTTGATGACCTATCCCTGGTAAACAAGTATTACTAAATATAGCGCCATCGTAAAATCTAAATGTATAGTTTCTTTCATGTACCTTGTATAGGGCACGCGCCAATAAATCACAGATAAACTCGTAAATTCCCCTGTAATTTTCTTTCATTTACCTGTTAAACAAAGTCACCCACTCGTAGAATTGGCGGAAAAACGAAAGGGAAAATAGAATTTACTAGGGTTGTAAATGTTATGTTGTCACACTAATTTCGTGGAGTGGTTGTTAGCAAAGGAAATTAAGGGGAATTTTCTCTAAGTGGGAAGGCTCCGACTAGGGGGTGAGTTGAAAGATACTCACCGATGTAAGGTGTTACGCTGCCCGATCGCGAACCGAGATTTTGTCTCCGTCTAAGTCTAAAATTCTGATTCAATAAGTACGGTGTATAATCGGAAGTTTTGGAGCTTGTCGTAATTTCTTGACAAATTGCGTGAAAAATAAGTGAAAAAGTAAAACCCAAAAATTTATCTTGGATTGTTGGAGAAATTTTTGAAAATTGGTATGTGAAAAAATGTATTTTTAATGGATGGCTCCCATACGTAATCTGTGGAAATAAAGTGTAGTTGATCCAGAAATTTGTATTTTTATGTAGGGAACAGGTGAAAATAGAAAAAATAATCAGACTATAAATATCAGTCAAAAATTTATAGAAAATTGGAGTTAGTGCCTAACCTCGGCAGTAAGTAGCATACTGTTCAGGGATATCAATTGCAAGATAAGGTGTTAGGTAAAGTGGTGGTTTAACAGGAGTTGACTCAGTAATCTTCCGATCCCCGCGAAATAGTTTATCTTGTCACCGCCAGCTGTATTCCTAGGTTACCGTTACGGATAGGTAGAAAAGGTAAAGAAAGAGAAAGAAAACAGTGGTGGGTGTTTCACTAAAACATATTTCGATAACTTGTTTGGTTTTTAAAATAAGCTGGTCAGGGAGTTTTTACACAAACATGGTGTATGTAAATTTATATTTTTAGATAAATGGTTACGATATTATCCAATAGAGGCAGATTTTATAAAACAGTTACATATAGAAACTGATGATTCGCTTTATTGTGACTGTTTACCGAATTGTAATGATGACACTTATACGATTGACACCAACTATGTTGGATATTATTCCAAGAATCCAGTTTATCAGTAAGAAAATATTTAACCCCTAAATATAGCTACCTAAAATAAGCTACAAGTTAGTTTGATTATTATTTTTGGGGGCGATGTTTGTTTTTTCTGTTGATTTCTAGCGTTTATTTTGTTACCGTCTCTATGGTGTCTGGATTTCCGGTATTATCTAGAATCTGCACTTAAAAGGCGGGTTTGCGTTTTTAAACAATGTACTAGTTACAAATTTATTTTATTATAAAGCGCTACATTTTCTTAACACTATCATTAGCTAATCAAAAGTAATAAAACACACGACATATGGCTGTGTGACTACTATCCATTTCTAAAGGTTTGACCCCTCAGTTTGGAAGCTTGTAAAGTAAAAAGTACAATTTTAAAAAATATAATTTTCACATATTTCGGTAAAGTTACTTGTCTCTATTACACATGTAAAACTTTGTAACCGTAGATGCCTTAGATCAGGAATGCACAGACTTATAGGGAGCAGGGGCCACTCGGGAAAAATATAAGCCAAGGACGGGCCACTACAAACAATATTTATTAACACAAAATTTTTTATTTTTAAATAGTATGAAATACAATGATAAAAATAAAAGAACCTTCAAAAATGTTTGTTGTAATAATTATGTAATCATTACAATGTAATATTTCATGTTTTATTATTTTGATGCATGACATTGCATTGAACTAACAAGTTTTTTTATATTTGGCTCCACATTACTTGTAGCCACACGTATAATTGCTTCCAAATTTTCATTTGCCAGGCGGTTTCGGTTTTTCGTTTTGTTAAGTTTCATCACTGAAAACGTTTGTTCACAAATATACGTCGATCCAAATAAGCTTGCGCATTTCAATGCATTTATTCGCAACTCTTTATAAGCGTTTTTATCAACGCAAAGGTAGAAGTTGAGTAAATTACCTTCATTAAATTTGTTTCTTAAATTATCATCATTTTGCATGTCTATTAATTCCAGCTGCATTGATTCCGGCGCATTTTCGGGTGAAATGGTGAAAGGATTGCTGAAAATGTCCAATAGCGGTTTAACTTTTTTGAAGTCTACAAAACGATTTTCAAAAGCTTGTATCAAAATATCAATTTTTTCAACATGAGCGAAATTGACGTCAGTTTTATTGAACTTCTCCATAATTTTTTTGTAGTTCGGAAAATGGCCGTAATTGGCTGAATTGATTTGTGTCCTGAAAAGACTCAATTTGCATTGAAAGGACGAAACATGAGAGTATAGCTGCGAAATCAATTGATCTTTGCCTTGGAGTCGCGTATTTAAGACATTCAAGTGATTTGTGATGTCTACAAGAAACGCTAAGTCACACAGCCAATCAGGGTTGTCGAGTTCGGGGACGTCGTTTTTCTTTTCCGCCAGAAATAGTTGGATTTCTTCAATTAAGTTAAGAAACCGCTGTAGTGTCAACCCACGACTTAGCCACCTTACTTCAGTGTAAAACAGGAGATCACCATATTCGCTTTCAATATCCTCGAGAAATTGTTTCAATTGTCGGTGATTGAGACCTCGTGATTTTATAAAGTTTACGGTAGGTACTACAACTTTCATAACATTTTCAAATCCCAATAATTTTGAACAGAGGGCCTCTTGATGTATAATACAATGAAACTGCATTAATTCCTTGGTATTTATGTGTTTAGTTTGTAAATATGTTTTTAACATAGTTACTATCCCAGATGTACTTCCAACCATTGAAGGTGCTCCGTCAGTTGTAATTCCAGATATTTTCGTTAAATCCAAATCCATTATAGAACATTTTTCTAGAAGAGCTTTGAGCATGTCACTTCCCTTGGTTTGACTTGTCAAAGAACTCATACCAATCAGTTCTTCACTCACTTCAAAATTTTGCGTTACACCTCGTAAAAATATTAATAGTTGAGCAGTTGAACTTATATCTGTAGATTCGTCGAGCGCTATAGAAAAATACTCAAAACTTCTCGATTTCGTAGCTAATTGCTCTTCTATATTATCTGCTAATGCGGTAATTCTTCTTTGAACAGTCATCCGATTTAACTGAATTTTTTCAAACTTCTTTACATTTTCCGGACAAATTTTTTTTGCGGCGATATCCAAACATTGCTTAACAAACTCACCATCTTTAAAAGGCCGACAAGTTTTCGCTATTATTCGAGATATTTCAAAGCTAACTTCAGTGGCTGTTTCAGCATCTTGAATTGGTTTTGTAAACATAGATTGCTGGCTTATTAGTTCCCGTTGTAAAGTGGAAATTCTTTGCGTTCGATTTTCGCCAGTTAATGTGGTAAAAGTAGGATGCTGGGTTTCATAGTGCCTTTTCACATTATATTCCTTCGGAATAGAAACACTACTCTTGCATATTAAACAGACAATTTTGTTATGCGATGAAATAAAAAAGTATTTTTCGGTCCAAATATCATGAAACTGTCGATTTTCATCTTCAACCTTACGACTACGTTTCTTACTGGGGCCTGGTTTATCCATATCAAAATTAATATTATATTGTTACAGTCGGTAAAAGCCAAGTTCGAACGACGAAATATTTACTCGTCACAGATTACAGTTCTCAAACAGTATAACGTTCGCTTATCCGTAGTCAAAACTTAACTGCCCCGGTAGCCGGCGATGCGTCGAATTTATACGAGTTACCAAACATCGAGAACCATCCACTTTCTTCGGGGATCTACCGACGTGTTTCGCGAATCTGTAATCTAGTTGATGCTACAGATTTCTAGTCTCGTAACAATATGCTTGGACCGGAGCGCGGCGACGAATACTTTTAAAAGTCGATGCCAGGCCGCACAAATATCGCTTTTAAAATTCGTTGGCGGGCCGCATAAACATCGACAGCGGGCCGCATGCGGCCCGCGGGCCGCGGTGTGTGCATCCCTGCCTTAGATAGATAGATAGATAGATATATGCTTTATTGTCTAAAAATACATTCACATATATTTTCATTGACAAAGCAGACTTATGACTAGTGAAACTATACTAACTTATCTGATATTAAATAATGAATAGAATAATAAAAATACATAAGTTATAATTATTTTAAATTATCGCTAAAATATTCTTCAAGACAGTAATATGCTTTTTTTACCAAAATCTTTTTAACTTCATTTTTAAATTTTCTTGTATCCTTTATATTTTTTATATGGTTTGGTAAGTGATTAAATACTTTTTTGCCTTCGAAAAAAATAGATGATTTAGTTAAAGATGATTTAGGTATTGGTAAAGGAATGTTATATTGAGTTCTTGTCTTACGTTTACTCGAAGAGAAATTGCGACCATTTTTATGCAATAATGTTACAGTTTCTATAATAAGTAAACACGGTAGAGTCAAAATCTCATATTTTAAAAATAAAGGTTTACAGTGAGACCTCGAATGACTTTTACACATAAATCTTAGAGCCCTTTTTTGTAAAACAAAAACAGAATTAAACAATATTTTTGAACAGAGTCCCCAAAAGGGAATTCCATATGTTAAACGAGATTCTACAAGTGAATAATAAACTGATTGGTGCTTTTTTAATGGGAATGTGATTGTAAAATTGTCACCATTTTTCCCTATTTCATCAATTACTCAAGTTTAAAAATTTATTGTGCCTTACTGGTACTCCCAGGCCTAACTAATTTTTTACAGGCGATAAAGTGAACCTTACTTTATTCCCAAAAAATATTAGATTTATTTTTTTTTCTTAGGTTTGGTAGTAATAGGCAGGGCCCCCGCAAGGGTTATCAACGCCCGCGTGCCAAAAATATTTTGGCGCCCCTTACTCGGCAAAAAAATTGGGGGTGCCCAAATTTGTCCAGTTTTTGTTGGAATTTAGTGTAGAGTAGTTAAAAAAACTATCAGAAACCTTTCTTAAATGCCTTAAGATCAGTATGCTGTTAGTTTTAGATAACATATGTATTTTTTTAATTTTTAATTTTTTTCCTTTAGGCAATCGATTAAAACCTCATTTTATAAGGAAACTACAGAGATTTCAAAACCAAAACTTTATTTTTCTCTAAATTATTTATAAAGGCATAAATCAAACAATAAACAAATCACAAATAAAACATACCTTATTATTAGGATACAGAAATTAAATGGGCGTTTTTCTAGATTTGGCCGCTGCAAATTCTTTTATAATATTATCAAAATCTATTTTATCGAGTATCTCTTGCTCTATAGCTAAGATTGCCAAACCAGATAATCTTTCTTGTGACATGGTAGACCTCAAATAATTTTTAATTATTTTTAATTTTGAGAATGATCTCTCACCAGAAGCAACAGACACAGGTAAAGTGAGGAGGATTCTTAACGCAATACTAATATTTGGTAGAGATGAAGTTAGATTGTTTTCAAATATATATTGAAGAATTTCAAGGGGATTTGATACTTCAGGCAATGAAAACAATCTTAGGGCTTTTATCTCGTTAAATAAACCATTTCCTTCCACGTCAGCCTCCTGCTTTTCCTGATCAGTTAGCTTCTGTTGAAGAACATGACAGCATTTTAAAAGATCTTCGTCATTTAATTTAGAAATATCACAAATAAAACCAAAAACGTTTTCGTAATCAGATATCATATCGAACCTACTATTTAAAGAACTTAGTGTTTGATCAATTATTTTTAAAAAGAAATTTATTTTAAAAGCAGTTTTTGGATCTTGAGGTGTCTCATCCGTGTGCTCATAATCGAACAATTTCGGTTTATACCTTCGTCTTACATTATTTAATGGGGGAAAACATTGCTCTATCTCAAGAGCAGCCGCTAGTTTTCCAGCTTCAACAAGATTTTCCTCGAAAACATTATCATTTCTATAATTTTTAAAATGATCGACTAAATTGTTTAAATAGTTTTGGCACACTTTAATGTCAATCGCTACACTTTGCATCATTTTGCTTACAATATTAATCTGGAATAAAACATCATACCAAATTATTATACTACAAATAAATTTAAAAGATTGAATATTTAATAAAAGAGAATTTGCTTTATGTCTAGTTTCTATGTTATAAGTATCATTTTCTGCTATTTCTAGAAGGCTATCACATATTTGAATTAAATGAAACTTTAGCGGTTTCATAGCATCAATCCTACTTGACCATCTAGTATCACTTAGGGGTTTTAGATTTAACTGAGGGACATGCTTTTTCATAACATCCCATCTTTTTGTGGATGAAGAGAAAAATACATAAAGTTCTTGTACAATATTAAAAAAATTCACTGTTTCATTTGAAACCTTAGCAGCATCATTTACTGTTAAATTTAAGCTGTGTGCAGCACATGGTACAAAAAATGCCCTAGGATTAGCATCGAGTATGCGTTTTTGTAAACCAATATGTTTTCCGCGCATATTGGCCCCATTATCATACCCTTGACCTCTCATATCTTTAATATCTAAATTTAAATTTTTCAAAAGTCCCATTACAAAATTGCATAGCCCTTCCCCTGTAGAGTCGATTATTGAGTTGAATGCTATAAAACTCTCTTGTATTTGGACCTTTTTAGAACTGTCATTTAGAACGACATAACGCAAAACGAGGCTTATTTGCTCTGTATGGCTTGCATCCGGTGTACAATCTAAAATTATTGAATAATATTTGGAGCTTCGAACCATGTCCAAAATATTATTTTTTACTTTAGAAGCCATTAATTCAATAATTTCATTTTGTATCTGGTAGCCTAAGTAATGGGTCATTCTTAAAGAATTTGTTTGTGAGTTTTGCACTCGACTTATGTGCTCTCTCATCACAGGATCAAAAGATGAAATCATCTCGACAGTTTTGAGGAAGTTCCCATTATCATATTGGAAAAGTGTTTTAGATGAACCTTGGAAAGCTAGGCACTGTCTGGATAAAAATTTAACAACTGCAATAATTCTTTCTAGAACGTCATGCCAATACTTTTTTTCAGTTTCTAAAACCCGTAAGTGATGATCGTTTACAGTTGTAGATAATTTCAACATTTTTTTTAAATTCATCCATTTATTCATGTGAACGTTATGTGCAATTGATGTTTCATGTCTTATAATGGCTAAGGATAAATGTTGCCAATCAGAAAAACCACTAGTATCAGAAAAACTAGTAGAAGTCTTGCTGAAAAGTTTACAACAAAAACAAAATACCGAATTTTTCGAAACTGAGTAAATTAGCCAAATTCTTTCCACTTCTTCTCCATTTCCTAGTTTTCTAACAAAGTACTTACTTGAAAATTTTCTTTTGTCTTTATTAGCAGGAAATTGATAATTACGTCCTATCAAGGGAGGACCACGATCAACCAATATTCTGACTTCATCATTGGTGATGCTTCTGGGCCATAAACCGGGATCTTCTGATGGAAGAATACTAGGAATAGTAATCTCAGTCTCCCCTTCAGTA
This sequence comes from Philopedon plagiatum, assembly GCA_963971165.1. Classification (NCBI taxonomy): domain Eukaryota; kingdom Metazoa; phylum Arthropoda; class Insecta; order Coleoptera; family Curculionidae; genus Philopedon; species Philopedon plagiatum. The sequence continues at coordinate 35,719,699 of OZ020189.1, read as the reverse complement.
GAAGCTTCATCGCTAGAACTGCTAGAAGTGTCACTTGTAGTCGTAGTTGTTAGGATGGCTGACTCTACAGAGGCTATATTTTCAATACGTGTTGATGTTGATGTCGATGGTTCACATGTTGCAGAAGATGGCGATGGCGCCGCTTTAGAAACTGTATTTTCTTCTACCTCTATCGTTTCAGTCTTGTAAACTTGACTTTTTTGCAAAAAATGTTTCATACTCCCAGCCATCTTTTCCCTTTCTTGGACTCTAACTTTTTTTTGCTCTCGAAATTTTGCACCAGAAGGTCGTTTTCTCTTCTGTGGCTCCTAGAATTTAAGAAACACTAGATCAAAAATTGGTAAGGAAATTTACCCTTGACTTCCCTTGCACAAGACCCATCTTTTTGAGAACGCCCCGTAATTTTTTATTTTTATGAATCTAAACTCTAAACGCGAGCCTTTAAACCTAAACGGCTAAACGAACTTAAGACCAATCTGAAGCATATACCCTATACACTTTTCCTGGTATAATAATTTGATAATTAATTTTTGGCAAAGATGAAATATAAATTTTTTCAGAAAGTCAAACGGTATGATGGTGGCTCCAAGGCGAAGCGTCAGGTTTTAAATCTAAAATGTCTAAAGAAATATCAAAATCTATCCGATTTTTCCACGAATACAAAATACTTTCCTATTTGAGGGAAATAAAAATAATATTATCTATGGTATAAAGGTATGGGCTAATTAAGGATGTGCACTATTTTAAACAGAAAAAATTAAAAAAAAAACGAATTTTATAGACCTTAGAAAATGCTAATACTGCATGTGGGTAGGTACTTACCATTTCATAAAATTTTATTCAATCACAACAAAACACAATAACACAAAATACAAATCAATCTTTTTAATTTTTAAGTATCTAAATATTATAATTTTCTGCGTCTTCTTGACCCTTAAACGTTGCGAAATAAAATATCAATTATTTGGATTACGACGCCTTCCGCTGTTTTATACTCCTACAGAGTATTCGAGTCTGGACAGGAAAATCGGCAAGTAGGTAACAAGTTCTAACAACTTCTACGCAAACTTGTCGATTTATACCAGTATTGGATATTGGATCATGATATTGCATATTCAGATGTGAATAGTGATGATTGATTTTAAAAATATGTTTTCTGTTTTAATAGGGAATTAGATTAGATAGGTACCTAATTATATTTATGAACATAAACTTCGCTTAGATTATTGAAAAAAAAGATTTCTTTGGTGCCTTGCTCGTTGGAAATATTGTTAAAAAATTAACCAAAAACCTTTGGTTCTTGGCGCCCCTTACAGAGTGCGCCCGCGTGCAGTGCACGCGTTGCACACGCGGTTGCGGGGGCCCTGGTAATAGGCAAAAATGACTGTGGTTATGTAATTACTACCAGTAATCTTACAGCAAAAATTCTTGTTTTTTTTTATTACATATAAAGAGATGTAACTTTGCGTTTAACGAAAATTTGGTTTTGGGCAGTTGTCATAAACCTAAATACAAACAATTAATTTGTGTAAAGGATAGCAGCATTGAGCTTGCGGGATGGAGCGGGGCGTCGAAAGTGCAATAGTATGGGTGTTAAGGTAATAATCATTAAAGTAATGCAATATAGTGAAGGTTTTTTTGTGCTCTATATGATAAAGTAGGTAACTGGTACAATTAAGAAAAAATAAGTATATGCATTGGTAAATATTTACATTTATTTGTATTTAACGATTTTCTATTGTTCCATTAAGATGTATAAAATAGGCAAAACGTGTGTAGTAGAACAATAGTAATTTAAAAATATTACTTCAAAGTGAGTAACGTAAATAGACCAATTAGCTTGATTTATTTATAATTCACCTAAAAGAAAAACAATATTTTTGATGTTCCCTTAATTTTGTGATTCGCATATTTGGAAAATTGTAACAAATGCTGTGTTAAGTTTGTCTGCATTTGCCTTTGCTTGATAATAAAAGAAATAGATGAAAGTTGCCTGTTTATGTAGAATCACATCTGATTTAACTTTTAAGGTACAAAGCCCTGACAAAATGTATTTAAACCTACAACTAAAAATAACCTGATTGGATTACACCACTCTTTTTTACCGAAGAATACCTACACTTATGGATCGTTTTCTCCTTCTTCATCATTACTAAAGTCTTCATTTGAATCATCATCTTGATCTAAATTTATAATTAATGGTTCTACAACATCAACTAAGTGGTCTTTTTATCTGTAGGATTCCTCAATTTTATTAGCGTGTCCAACGCAATTTTCCCAAACAGAATTTGGAACGTTCTGCATCGTTTCAAGACACAAATTTAGTACATTTGTGATTTTAAACGTAGTATTCAATTTTGCCACTTTCTTTTTCACATATGCCCAAATTAATTCAATTGCGTTAAATTCACAGTGTGAATTTAACGCAACTGGCAACCATAGAAGTTTTACATTATCATTACGTAACTCCTTTGCAATTGTATCTAAAAGATACGTTTTTGGAAAGTGATAGTTCTTGCATAGGTCTAAAAGCATTGGTTTGGTTAATTCATTAAACGTTGTAAATCCATCGGGCAATGTTGCTTTTCGCTGGGACATCCATTCTATTATTTTTTGTTTTGTCCAGGCAGTTGTAGGATTTCGAAAATTAGGATCCAACATTGTATGATACGGTGCTTGGTCAATTACGATTACTGATTTGTCAGGTATTACGGAAAGCACTGTTCTAAAGCATTCTTCGTAATGGTAAGCCACTGATCCGCACTTTTTTTCCCAACGAAACACTTCAGGCAGCCATCCAAAAACCCATTTTTACTACCAATATGTAAGATAATAACCCGTTGTCGTGATCCTGATGGCCGTTTTATTCCACCTCTAAAGCCATTAATTTCCTGTATACCACCTCTGTATTCATCACAATTATCCCGTTTTGTAGGATTAACTCTTTCAACCCAGCCAAACTTCCTTGAATGATTTGCACCGCACCATGTTTCATCTGTATAAAATATTTGCCAAGAATCTTCACGATATCTCTTTATGTCGTATAAGAATTCCGTTCTTCTGGCAGCAATTGTGTTTTATTCCATTAAAATTGGGTTATTAATTAGTTTTTTATAGGAAAACCAAAGTTCTTTAATCCATCGGTACAAAGTCATTTCTGAAAATTCTGGTAAATAATCGACATCTTCTTTCAATTTCTGGTAAACTTCTTGTATAGAAGGAAACTGGCGCTCCAGGTAAACATCTAATATTGTTCTCCTTATGACGCCCTGCAAAATCTCATCACATTCCAGTCGGGGCCTTCCACTTCTCCCTTTTGATGGTAGAATAATACCGGAACTTTTTTCTTCCGCAGTAACACGTTTAACGGTGCTTTCACTAATACCCAGGCAATCTGCTGTTCTTTTAACCACTTGATCAATCAAAATATTTTCCAAACCGTTGTCTTTCTCTTGTTGAAAGTACGCTCTGACTTTTAATATAATATTTTTCATTTGTTCGTTGCACTGACGATACATTTTAACTTATTAGACTGTAGTTTGGTACCGTATTTTTGGTTCAGGTTACATCAGGTATTTATATAAATTCGAACAAGGTAATCTTAAAAATCGTGTGAAAACAATAATAATTTCAAATTAATATCTACCACTAAAACCAAAAATCTAAATCAACAATAAGTCGATATAAACAACCATAATCAAATAAATAATATTATTTGACAAATCGTTTCACTCCATAACAAATAGATTAACTTCTAAACCAATACAAAATACATGGAACTACGGACTACATACCGATAAGCGTGACGACGCCACCGTACTGTGTGTGTGTCGGTAAAGGCGTTTAATACTTTTCATCTCTTTCTTATGTCGCTTGTAATATTTATTACAATTTTTACAAGAACTAAAGGTGCTTTTTTTAATTTTGGGTAATAAAATACATTTGTATAATAATACATACGTCTACGAGTGTAAAGATTTTTTTACGGTTTTAAATTGTCCACAGTACAGCTGATACACAAACATCATTAAAAAAGAAAAAAATACAATTTCAGACACATACTACCAATCTCTTGCGAAAGTATAGATATTTTTCTATCTACCTTCAAAATTGCATTTAAATAGGGAAAAAATTAACCAATATATAGACATGAGAAAATCGTTTATCAGTATTAACGCAGTAAAATCGTTGTTTTTTTCTAATTGATTATGAATAAGTTCAATATCGTTTACAATACAATAATACATTTTTTTGGAAGAAACTCTTGGATAACGTCCTAACAAGCTGTAATTTTTTCAGTTTATTCTGCCCCGTGGTTTTTTTGTTATTGACCCTCAGACTGAGGGGTCAAAACTTTAGAAATGGATAGTAATGGTGACAACTTGAACAATTACATATCACGTCTGTGTAAATTTAAATTATTGTTATTTTAAATGATTGAATCTTATGTGTGTTATGATTCAGTAGTAATAGTATCAATCAATTTAGCTTGTATTTGTCTTTATTGACATAAATATACTTAAAAAAATTAAAATGCAAATTTAATGTATTAATGTACAGTATTGTACAGCTATTGACAGTTTAAACATTCAGGTCTAAATGAAAATGCAATGCATATCTGAAAGTTTAAGTTGTGAATAGCTGTGCGTAAATTTGTAAATGTGGCAACACTGCATTTTTAAACTGTCATGGTCAGAATCAGCATCCCCACTGGTCGCAAGGTTGGGTTGGGTTGGGTTATGGCTATTGGACCTCCTGTATTATCGAAGTCAACTGGATTTAAACAGTTTTTTATATTTATTTAACATTTTTAACGCCTTTGGCCTTTAGTATACAATGAAAAAGTTAAGTAAAATACGTAGGATAGGTCTAAAGCATGCATGCCTTCAAACGGGAACACTGGGACTTACCTAATGCTGATAGTGTTTGATCCTCTCTTGGGTCGAAGGCTCCCTTTTCTCGAGGTGCAATTTAACCTACCCGTTTTTGGGTCTTCTACACATGGACATAAATACATTCATACATAAATAAATATTTATCTTTTTTCATTTCTAGAAATAGCTCAAGGATTCACGTATTTTCGAACAAGGCATATACAAATTTGTACAAAAAAATGGTTACTGTTACTTGGTATGAGGCTCTTAGTAAGGCTCTTATAACCATTTAAAATCTGGGTGAAACAATTTTAATTTTTTAGGTACCTTTGGTGGACTTATTTCACTGCTGTTGGGAGTCAGCGTTGTAAATTTGGTGGAAATCGGGGTATTGTTCTTAAAGTTGATAATTTTTTATTTTAAAAAGTATTTTTCTCTTTAAACTATGTAATGTATAGTAGATATAGGTAAACAAGGATTTCAGTAACCACCTCTATTGTAGTTTATTCATGTTTTTAAAGAAATAATGTTTGGTTGATTCATGTTGAATACAGGGTACAATTACTGTTATAGACTATTTGCTGGCATTTTGATCTATCATATTTATATCTCAATTTTTTTAATAAAGCACTACATCAAATATATTATCTTTTATTTTATTCTATGAGCTAATGATAAAATTGTAAGATCACCCTAAAGTGTATGATTGTTTATTTTGATGCTGAAAAATCTAAAGCTTGCCAATAAACGCATAGTGTTTGAATCCTGGAATCTTTTCCTCAATAATCTATTTCGCTATACATATGTAGGAGATTATTGAGATTCGCTCATTATCCTTAATGAATCACTGAAAGCTATAAAAATTATTTTGTCCACCCGATTTTCTTGGAGCACTGATATGGAAAACAATAATTATAGATTTATTAAACATTAACGGTCAGATGCTCCAACGTTAGACCGGTCTAATTTGACAACCAAAAGTTTTAAACTGACAAGTGTAAGAACAAGACAAGTTTTATACTATGAATTTGTATCTGAGTTCGCAAAATTTATAAAGAAAATGGAACCTTAATACGTACTTTCCATAATATCAGAATTCATTCTAGCAACGCGTTCCAAAATGAAAATCATTCTAAAATCAAGCAAGTCGTTTAAATATTAGATAACTCATAAGTTCTTAATGACTTATTTATTATCAATGACAGGACAAAAACCTGTCAAAACCTAACTGGTCCGCTAGATCCACGATACACTTACAACGGTATGCTACGCTATGACGTCACTTCGAGGGAAACCTGAATTGACTATACCGCATCCATTTAATTTTGAGAATGATGACAGAAACCCTTTTTACAACGGATAGATCAATTATGTCTCTCATTTTTTTCTCTAAGACTTATGTGAAAGATAAACATTAAACATTACATATTATTTGAAGCCTGTCCCATGATATAAGTTGTTTTTGCAGTGTAAATAAAATACACTTAAAAAGTTTATATAAAGTATTAGCAGCTTAAATTCCTGTGTTCTATGAATCTGGGACTGACTAACAATTATTGAAATATTACTCCTTTATATTACTTGGACCGGGCGTTATGGGAATGAGTAACAGGAACGCCGACCCGATATAAAGTTGAGAATAGTGGGCATTACAGAAGATTTCTTTAGTTATTGAGAAAGTAGTGAGAATTGCCCCCTAGAAACGTTTGATTTCAGTTTAAAACTGAAGTCACAGTGCCATTACAAAGTGTATCTATCCTTCTGGAACTAATTCAACATTTACAGTTAAAAATTGTGCAACTACTTGGTATATTCGATTAAACAATTTTTATCGCGCCTTTAACTTACACAATCGTCACTGTTCGCAGGTAGGCTGTGTACAGGGTGTTTCATAATTGAATGCTGATCCTTAAGGGCGATAATCCTTTGGTGATTTTAAGAAAAATTCTTTATATGAACATAGGTCCGCAACAGCTTTATTTCTGAGATACAGGGTGTTGAAATTTAAGAAAAAAATCAGTTTTTCTCCAATATCTCTAAAGCCGCTTTGTATTTGTTCTTAAATTTTGGTAGATACAAAGTACGCTTAAAAATGCATTTTTTTCCGGATAAAGATTTTTAAATTTTCATCAGTGGCGTCCCTGTTAACATGCCCTGCAATATTTTTAATCAAAAAAATGATACGCCACTGTTTTTTTTAAATAAATATTATTTTTATAGTTGCTCTCTATCTTCTCATAAAAATGGTCTCTTGAACTTTTTTCATCCGGCGTACGGTTTTCGAAATAAAATGCATTTATTTGCTTTTCCCTATGTGATTTTTATTGTAGTATCAATTTCACAGTTTTGTGGTAACCAAAGCATATAGGCTAGAAACATCTGGTATGCTAACAACACATTTCGTTGTTTTATAAACGTAAACAATTTTGACACTTCTTTATCTAGATACTCGGCTTGTGACATTAAGTCATAAAAACTTGTTTATTTAAAAAAAAAACATGGTAAATTATACAAATACCGAATCGGCAGACATGTATTACCTGCATGGGCTTGCTGACGGGGAACACATGTGAAGCCCGGCGTCTGTATCAAGAGCGCTTCCCAAATAGAATTGCTTCTGATGCTCGAACGATTTCAAGCACCCACAGGAGGTTATGTGAAACATGAAGGTTTGAGCCAAATAATCACTTAATAGGAGCACCTGAGACTGCAAGAACTCCAGCAATTGAGGTAGCTGTTTTGAATTCAGTTGAGGAAAACTCCGAAATAAATACGAGGAAAGTTGCCTATAATTTAAATATCGCCAATATTCTAGTATGCAGGATTCTTCATGATTATTTATTATATCCCTATTACATTCAACGGGTTCAGGCTCTACTCCCTCGAGACTTTCATTACGCGTGAATTTCTGCCAATGGTTTCTCCAAAAAGTTGCCGAAAATCCTTTATTTCACACGGAAATTTTATTCACGGACGAAGCTAGTTTTACGGAAAACGCTATCATAAATTTTCATAATAATCATTTTTGGGCCGAGGAAAATCCGCATGCAATCGTGGAATCTCATCACCGGGAGCAGTTCTCATTAAATGTGTGGGGTGGAATTATATTCAGGGACGCCACTGATAAAAATTAAAAAAACCTTTAAGTATCCTGGAAAAAATGTATTTTTAAGCGCACTTTGCATCTACCAAAATTTAAAAAAAATACAAAGCGGTTTTAGAGATATTGGAGAAAAACTGATTTGTTTCTTAAATTTCAACATCCTGTATCTCAGAAATAAATCTGTTACGGACCTATGTTCATATAAAGAATTTTTCTTAAAATCATCCAAGGATTATCACCCTTAAGGATCAGCATTCAATTATGAAACACCCTCTGTAGATCCATTTTCATTATATATCGGAGAATAGGGAATATTTTTAACCTTATTATAAATTGTTTATCTTAATAAAAATATTTACTCATTTTATCTTTATTTATTTAAAAACTTTTCCTCCGAACCTTTTATTACAAGATATTGGTATTGTTACTTGGGTAGGAAACCGTTTTAAGTAGTATAAAATAAGAAGTTTAATGTGGCTATGCTGACACTGTTTTTGCTTAATAAAAACGAGATTTTTGCAAATGCTCTTTGTGTTCAGTTCAGTAAAAACAAAGGTATTTTGCTATAAAATCATAAAACACCAAGTATTTTGTCAGGTTGGAAATTTATTTTTTATGACAATTCCAATTAAACTTTCACAGTAGGCAACCACAAATACTTGCACAAACAAAGCCGCCTGTGATAAAATGTTTGATTATTCTTTTTTATTGGCAACAACATCGTTTTTATATGTCTTTTACTAATGCCTTTTTTGCTAACAAAGAAAGAAATCCGATTCCGTTGGGATTTTATCAGAATTTTGCGATGACTAATCTTTCGAAGTATATAACCAGCAATACATCCACAAGCAAAGAATGTGCGATATAAATTTAAACAAATTCTTTTTTTATTTGTCTAATGCACTTTCGCCAACACGGATAGAAAGAAATCTGATTCCTCCGTGATTATCAGGAAAGAAAAGATGACTATTTTGATCTGATCACTAAAATATGTTCTGGTGCAAACTGTCCATGGAACTGACCAATAGGGTGAATTCTTGTTCAATTGTTTTTTCTGTCGTCATTCTCACTAAAATTGCATGATACAAATAAAAGGTGTACCAAACCGTGTCAAATTTGTCCGGGTTCGCGCATGACGTCACGCCTCGTGACATATTTGAAATTTATAACGCGCAATATACAGTTTACGTTAGTTAAAGGCGATTTTATATAAATTCTATTGGCAATATACTTTGCCTCCTGCTTATAATACAAATTTTATAGCATATATGATTTAAAATAATCATATAAATAAAGGGATAAATACATACATTGATTACATTGATTGATTGATTATCCACATCACAACCATACACAGCACATCTCATTTTTACTTTTAAACTCCTAAAAGTAATATAAAAACACCAAAAAAATAGTTGAAAACACAACGCGATCTTAAAAAATACGTGTTTCGTTTACAAAATATGGCGGAATTGGCCACGCCTACCTGCGCGGTATTATATCTTCTTTTATTTGTATCATGATAAAATTGGATACAATATAGATGCTTGGACCCCTTGTACATAAGTTCTACAGGTCGGTTTACTGTCGGGTAGTGTGTTGAGTTGACGATTATTAAAATATTATTATAGGTCAGTTTATTGTCAGCCAGTGTATTGAATTGACGTTTATTAAAATATTATTGTCATATTTCATTTGCTCAGGTAAGCGCTAGTCAATTTACGAGTTTCTCTCGAAGTGACGTCATAACGTAGCATACCGTTGTAAGTGATCGTGTTTGTATAGTAGTAGTAGTTCACTTGCCCCATTACTACGTATTTGGATAAACACATGACTAGCAAACAAACATAACCCTAGTTTTTCATCACAACACAAATGACAAGAAAGTTGGTTTGTGGCTTGTGAATAATGTGAATAAAAAACCTTTATTTTTCTGTGATTAGATTTTTGTTATAATAAGTCTTTGTGTTTCTAGAAATTATCGCTCCTCGCATATGAGCTAAAGTATTTTATATAAAAGTACATTTTTCTTATTGCATTTCTTTATAGTTTTATTTAAAACGTAAAAGTTTCTACATCCTAAAATTGAACTGATGCATGCATTATATTATATCTTAAAGTGCTGGGTGTATTAAATATCAATGAGCTTGACCGATGATAAAGTTTGTAAGTAAAAACACTAAACACTTTTAATGACCTTTTTTAATTTAATGTTACGGGCTATTAATTAAACAGTTATCAATTTACCAATTGCTTTCAGTTTAGCTCTTAAAAAGTTAGCTAACTAATCTGCAGCTCAATATTTACCTATATGTTGCAACTCTTACTTGAAACCTCAAATTTGTTCTGTATGTATGTAGGTACCATTAAGTGATTTTGTGGGCCCTTAAGATATTATTTACATGTCTTTATATTAGTTATCTATTTTCCTTAAACCACTATACTTATAAAGCTTTAAATTTTTGGTTATATCCAAAATTTCATTAGGAAAAAAAATATTTGCAAAACATTTTTATTTAAATTACATAGGTAGGTGGGTCATTCTCATTTTCCTTGCAAATAAACTTGTCGCTTCACAACAATCCTAATTTTTACCTAAATATATTTGATTTTCGATGCAGTTTACATATGATTTGTTTTATTATTAAGTACTTAATGTTTTTTTTTGTAATTATGAAGCTATTTTTGCAAATCTTAATTTATCTTTTGAAACAATCTGGTAACAGTGGTCAGTAGTGGTAACAGATTTGATTTCCATAAAAATGAACAGTGTCCCCCAGCTAATGCAGTGCAATATTGGCATAAGTAATTCGAGAAAATATTACTGTAATATGGTAGGTACGTAAAAGTATTGTAGGAACTGTATTCTGACTAAAACATTACAAAATGTAATAATTACAATTTCTTAATGTGGTCAACACTGCACTGCATTAGCTGGGGGACAGTATTTATTTTTATGAAAAACAACTTTGTTGCCACTATGTTACCAGATTTTTTTGAAAGATGAGTTAAGATTTGCAAAAATAGCTTCATAATTACAAAGCATTTAATAATTAACCAAATCCTATGAAAACTGGATCCAAAATTAAAGGTTTAGGTGAAAATTAGGATTGTTGTGACAGGACAAGGTTATCTGCAAGGAAAATGAGAATGACACAGGTACTTACCAAGATTTTAATTTTTACAAGTCTTGTTATTACATCTCATTGTTTGTCCATTACTTACATATTTTTATGAGAGAAGTTTTTAAAATTCATTTTGTTCTTGTGCTTATGTTATTTAAGTATTATCAGAAATATTGAATTTATTATCTGTCTATTTTAGAATTCACAAGATATGTAGGAATCATGTTCATTTTACCCTGTTTTAGCTGTCATTGATATACTTTGTGAATTTTTTGAAGTAGCAGTCCACAACATAATTTACGTTAGAAAATTATACCCTCAAACTATTTTTATTCCCAAAAAGAAGTATGGAGTAACAGTATATCAAGCAGTTCATCCTGGTATAAGAGACTATATTAGGAATTGCTTAAAAACTGTAGCATTCCATTGCAGAAAAAAGCAACTTAAAAGGCTCTTTGTGTGCTTTGAATGTGAGAACATCATATTGGAAAAGTTTGTATTTGATGTATTAGAAATTACAGAATTATGTGAAAGGTAGATGCTAACAAAATATATATTTTGAAATATATGATATTCAAAAAAAAAATATTTTTTAGTGATGTATTTTTAGTAGAATTAGAACAGAATTTAAGAAATTTCATATTAAGATTACACTCGTCTTCTCAAGTATATTTAAACCAGTTAGCTGCTGAAGCTACATTTAGCATTCGTTTACAGACTGCTTTTTCCTCAAATTTGGAATTTAATGAGGATCCTGTATTTGAGGTAGGTAGAACTTACTTAATGGTAGTTTAAGATTTAAAAAATATGGCACACATCAATTTTTCCTAAACACTGCATCATTTGAACCCAAAATTTTAACTTGTACAGAGGTGTTCCAACCCTGTAACTTACTAAATCATTACTGCTTTACTATTTGACAAATTTTATTTATTTACCTTGTAATATACTTGTGTATGACCATGCACAGACAGTTTTAAAAAATACCTTGTAGATTACTTACCTGGGATTCACTAAAATGACTAAAAACTTAGTAGGTGCTGATTGAAATTCAGATCACATGGTTGAGCAGCTAGGTTTTGACAGGTGTTTGTCCTGTCATTGTCTATCAGGACTTATAAGGAATTCTATTATTTCTGCGAATACTCCGGTTTCCAAATGACTTTTTTTTTGAACTTTTTGCTCAAATGAATATACTTAGTTCTATCACGGTAGAATTATTAGACGGTAGCGACACTCGCCACTTATTCCTGTTTTTGCCGACTCTTCGCTAAACTAGTTTTATCCGGTTGCTGGCAACTCGGCGTCTTTACGGAGACAGTCAGAAAATTAGTCTGATTGAATACAGTCGAGATCGCGATGGTGTGTTATTGCCACGTAGAAAATTGTATGAATAAAGAAGGCGAGGGAGTGTCCTTTTTTAGATGTCCCAAAGACCCTGTCAGGTAAGATTGAGTTTATATTTGTTCAGTGTTCTGTATATTACATAAGAGTTTTCATTTTCATTTACTTATTATATTTTATATTACTTAAGCTAAGAAGGCGACTTGTCAACTGTAAATGTATTTTTTTTCTTAGCTGATTGCCCATACCTCGGGATTAAATAAATTTTGGAAATATATACAGATTGATACTTACATAGAATTAAAATTTAAAGTAGGTATTTCAGTCGTGTCTCGTCGATTTTTAGTATATATGAGCATAATGGCAGTATCTTAAAACTATTTGTGCTAAAGAAACGAAATTTAGAGAATGGGATTTATAGAAATAATGTATAAGAATACGTATTTGATATACATATTCTGCTTACAACAAGGCGAAAACGGAGGTATTAAAATAACTGGATACAGATATTTGCTATTTTATTTCTACAACACCTTAAAATAAGCGTCAGTGTGTGTATATATTTATATTTTCATTTTGGTTTAACCAAAATCTGGCAAGATTTTATTTTGATATCCTTGTATGTCCCTGTGTATTTTCCCTCAATAAATAAATAATAATAAATAAAGGATTGTGGTAAAGGGGGCTACACTTATTCAGTCTTTGTACTCTTTAAGTTGATAGGTGTACCTAGCTTTTATATTCAACCATTTTAAATATTATTTTTATTTCATGTAGGCTAGGGGCAGGGGGGTTAAAAAGGGGGTAAATTTACTCGATTATGTTGCAAGTCGTATTTATTTGATATTGTAGATATGTCCGTGTCGAAAAGAGGCAGGGGTGGTTTTTAGTGCAGCTTCCATAATTCAACAGATATTTTAGTTCAAAACATAAAATTTGGTGTACGGACTTGTAATCTAATATATATGCCCTCGGAATAAGTGTCTAATAAAGCCATTAATACTAATGAATCGAAATACTAAAGAGTTACGTACCGCCTTTTAAATTTGTATGTATCAAATAACCGACCAAATATTTTTTCGACTAATACTTATCGAACGTCCCCGTAATACGCTGCCCGGAGAACGCAGTGTGCATCGGCGTTTTGCTTTGATGCAGAAACTTCAAACGATTTTTGCTGAGTGTCGCTACTCCCCCATTTCTCTACTCTGGTTCTATTGTTGCAGCAAATACATAGTTAAATTGCCATTTTCATGATTAACTTGTAAAAAACTCAAAAATAGATTCATAGTATAAAACTTAGTTTTTTGTTTTATTCTCATACTTAATTTAGACTCTTGACAAAGCAGTAGTGGCCATTAATGCCCGTTAAATTAATATTAAAATCATACTTACTAAAGTACAGGGTTTTTTTGTAACAAATTGGCCATACCTTAGCAGTGACTCAATTTAGATTGATTTATTCTAACTTATCTTAGTTCAAAAAAAAGTTGACACTAGGAGAGATACAGGGTGTTAAAGTTAAAATTTTATTTTACATTTTTATCACTATATTTTAAAAGACACTAATAAATTCACAAAATTTGGTGGGCGGTGGTTTTTTGGAATGGGAAAAGTAAATCCGTTCTCAAATTGGCTGTATTTTGTAGGTGGTGCCACATACGGCATTAAATGCCATTTGAAAATGTCCCAACTTTTTTGTTCTTCAGTGTACGCAATTTCTTAATAGAAATTCTTATTCCCCTCTTTTTTTTTCTTAATAAAGGTATACTTTATTAATTGCGCTAGAAGCAACTGTTTTTGAGAAAAATGCATTTGAGTTCTGTGTTGCGCAGAAAAAATAAAATAAAAGATTTTAGAATCAGCAAAAAATAAACCTTTTTATTAAGGAAATGCTAACATTAAGTAAAAATAATAAAAACCAAATAAAACTGGAATAAACAATGAAAAATAAACTGCTTAAAATAAACTCGTAGCATTCTAAAGACTTGCTTAAAAATTAAACATGAGATAAACAATTTCAATTATTTTTCATTCATTCATTTTGCCATCTTTTACATTTGCGACATCCTTTTAGAAAATTTCTAAACCGCAAAAAAAGTGGATGTAAATTTCGAACGGCGTTTGCTGCAGATTCTATCCTTTGCCAAAGCTCATCTTGTGTATCGATGGCTGAAGCTGAATACACAAGATGTTTTATGTATCCCCAGAAGTAAAAATGAAGGCGATTCAAGGGAGGGCAATGGACAGGCCCTGGATGTTCACTGCCTCGCCCAGTTCAGCGGTGAGGAAAGACCGTATTTAAGTGATTTTGTACTTCATGAGGATAATGTAGTGGAGCGCCATCATGTCACATGTCAAGACGAACGTGTAAGGGAACATATTTTAATAATAATTGAAACAAATCGTTTCTGATAAAATCTAAATAGTTTTATGCGTTAAGCCATTCATGCAGCTGCACCAGGCCCACTAAATGGTCTCCAATTAGGTATCTCAAACCATACACTAATTTTAAATTCATATTGAAAATGCGGAATCCATGTGGCATTTCGGTTTTCATCTGCCCATATGTGGCAGTTTTTTCGGTTAATAATACCTCTTGTTGTGCAAGTCGCCTCATCTGTAAACAAAATTTTGGAAAAAAATACGGGATCCGTCTATTATGAAAACAAAAATTTATTCTTTGCCAAAAGTCACCGGGCAAAGGAACTGGGGTATAGTGAAAAGGATAAAGCTTCTGTTCATGCAAAAGTGCTAGCGCAGTCCATGAGCATAATCCGACATTTTGAGCTATTCGGCGAACACTATTAGTTGGGCCTTTCTCGACCAGATTTAGAATTTCTTCTTGTTCAACAGTTCGAGCTACGGGTCGACCATTTCTGTGATGGAGCCGAAAGCTACCTATTTCCAGTAGGTAATCGTCGAAAGAGTATTGAAAAAAACTTTCGATTTCGTTGTCGTCGCTGGAGATAATAATATATTTCAGCAAAACTTCTACTTCATTAAAATTTTGTTGGGCATAAAGTGCAACCATATCCGTCATTTCAATACTTAAAAGCAAATTGTGACGTGGCATTATGCAATGTTAATGAACTTGAAGAGCGATAGAAGTTTTAAATCGCATAAATAACGTAAGATGAAAAAAAGTTCTCAAAGTATGCCGTGGAATCAATCACGCATGTCTTGAATTATTGGTCTTGAAAGCTAACATAGGTAAAAGGTTGGAATGAAAAGGTGAATGAAAAATAGAACTGTCAAGTTCTGAAGTTTTTATTTTTAAGAAAATGAAATATGGTAATCATGGCAGAACAAAAAGCTTTTATGATCGAGGTAATTATTGATATTACTGTAAACAGCGAATTTTTTCATGAAATTTTGCACAGACCCTAATTTTGGGTCGTAGAACACGAATCCGAAGTCAGTTTTTGGCGGTCTCGAATGGTTTTTCCGCAAAAAATTTTTTTAACTTTTAGGTTACCTTTTTTTATAGATTCCTTTAAGTTTCGACACTTTCACTTAAACATATCTGTAAACTTATAATTTTTATTTTATTTCGTCACACAAAACACCACATTTAGCCAAAAATAGCTAAGAAAATTGCTTTTTCCTATATAAAATTCCATTGTATTTGGTAGTAGACGCCATTACGTTCCCAGCTGTCAAATGTCCGGCGTTGCCAGGTTTACTTATTTTTCAAGACAAAGTTGTAAATTAGGAATAATAAAAAGTTGGCGGGAAAATGCGAAAATGAACCAAATTTAACCAAAAGGGCAAAAAGATGACCCCAACCAACACCCTGGGGCACCGATCCCTCTTCGCCTGCGAGGAAAGAGACTGGTCAGGGCCCCTAACCAGGTGCTAACCCTGTTCCGACCTTAGGGTGCCCTCCGATCCACCGTTCGTATCAAAAACTTTTCTAAGTCGGTGAATTAGGTGACAGATCTAATATTTTCGATATAACGGTGGTATAACGGTGAATCGGAGGGCACCCTAAGGTCGGAGCAGGGTTAGCACCTGGTTAGGGGCCCTGACCAGTCTCTTTCCTCGCAGGCGAAGAGGGATCCGTGCCCCAGGGTGTTGGTTGGGGTCATCTTTTTGCCCTTTTGGTTAAATTTGGTTCAAATCTCCGCCAGGAATAATAATAATAAACGTGGCAACGCCGGAAAATTGACAGCTGGCAAAATAATGACGTCTAGAGCGATAAAATGGAATTTTCTATAGGAAAAAGCAATTTTCTTAGCTATTTTAGCCTAAATGTGGTGTTTTGTGTGACGAAATAAAATAAAAATTATAAGTTTACAGATATGTTTAAGTGAAAGTGTCGAAACTTAAAGGAATCTATAAAAAAAGGTAACCTAAAATTTAACCTAAAAGTTTTGCAAAAAAAAATTTTTTTTGGAAAAACCATACGAGACCGCCAAAAGCTGACTTCGGATTCGTGTTCTACGACCCAAAATTAGGGTCTGTGCAAAATTTCATGAAAAAATTCGCTGTTTACAGTAATATCAATAATTACCATGATCGAAAGTTACTTTAGAAGTAGTAGAAAGGCTGATGGCCAGTGGGTTTATTTATTTCGATGATGGATTTCGACCAGCTTCGCCAAGTTTTGACTAGATCGGTGACTGTTTGGAGAAACAGGAAGTATGAATAGAAAGGAAGGCAGTTGGAGGACCCAAAGGTCACACTGCACAAAAAGTAGAATTGGGGCAAGTTGGTAATGAATACCCACAAATCCCTATTCGGCGTTTAAGCCAGCAAGTAAATGTATCCTACAGAACTTGCAATACAATCCTGAAATGTGACCTGCATATGCATGCTTATCGTCTAAGCGCAGTTCAAGAATTGTTACCAAACGACAAGCCGCAGCGAATGCAATTTTCAGAGTGGTTTATGGATAATTTACATAACAATGAAAACGTATTTGAAAAAACCTTTTTTACTGACGAGGCAAGGTTTTACCTCTCTGGTTATGTAAATTCTTAACAAATGAGAGTGCGGAGTTCTAAAAATTCACATTATAGAGAAGCCTCTGCATTCACATAAAGTTGGCATGTGGGCGGCCATATCGAAAAGAAGGTTAATTGGACCGATTTTTTTTGAAGGGACTCTCAATTCGGCGCGATACCGTAATGAAATTTTAGAAAATTTTGTAAACGCATTATACGATGAAGGGATGCGACAAGGCTACTTCCAGCAGGATGGCGCACCAGTTCACGGAACTCTTGATAATTTAAATTTTTTGGAAAAAATTTTCGAAGACCGAATCATTAGTCATAATATTATGCCAGTTAGGTGACCACCACGGTCCTGCGATCTCACACCCTGTATCAACTTTTGTACTAGGATAAGTTAGGTTAAATCGAACTAAATTGATCCAGGGAAGCCACTGCTAAGGTGTGACCCATTCGTTACCAAACACCCTGTATATTTTTTAATTTTTGAAATTACAATATTTTATTTTACTGAATTCATCAGCACCATTATTTTAGTGCATAGCTTCTTTATAAGACCAACCTTTTTTATTCTATTTTTGAATTGATTCGAATTTGATTGAGTGAGCATGCTGCCTCGCCTAAATATTTTTTTTCTGCTTTCATAATCCAAAATCATACTAAGTTGAGAATGTTCTACATTTATTCAATAAACTTCCCTTCTGTAAAGTATTGGCTAAGCAGGAACGATCTATAGATAAATACTGGCAAAGCAATATAAAAAAAACTTCAGTGGGACTAATTGTGAATAAATATAAATTAATAATAAAAAGTGCATTTTTTTAAAATGGACAATAGGGTTTTATATGAAAAATTTTTGACCCCATGTTGGGCCCTGTCCTATTAGAAGTATAGAGATAAAGCTTGACATAGGTAAATTTAGAATCCTAAGTTAATTTGCCAAATATGCCAAAAAAGCTCCAAAAATACCTAAAGACGCATTTAAAATTATGACAATAAAGTTTTAAATGTATCATCTTCACTTGATACAAAAAGGTAAAAAACAGTAATATAATGGGTGTGAACAGGGGCGCGCCAACGAAATTTGCCGCCCGGGTGCAAGATCTTATTTGCCGCCCCTATGTATGTATGTCGACAATAAAACACAATAAAATTGTATATGTATTTAAATATGTCATATTTTTAAATCCACTTGAAAATTATTATTTGACTGCAAAAAATTAAAAAAAAAACACATTTTACATAAATGTACTTTATTAAATAATACTATACACACATCAAAATAATGTCTTAACGTAAATTGGTTTCTCTTCAAGAGCATATTGACCTTCATATCGTCGCTGATCTTACCAAGGGGCGAAAGCGACAATTTGCTAATTTTACAGGAGAGCAGTTTAAAGAAAATAGGTCCTATTTGGAGCACGCTCGTTCTTTAAGTAGTTTATTATTATTTTACTCTATTATGGTATAAGGTAGGTCAAGATACATGCTTGCGAAAGACATGTATAGAATTTGAAAAGTCATGCCCTATCACCCCTAAATAGGTACTACATGGATGTTCGCCCATTCGTCAGATTCTTTTGAATAATATATGGGATATTCGCCTGCTTTTGTCTATTAACGTGTGAATTAAACAAAAAGCGTAAGTGGCCTTTTAGGCATTTTATTTGTAATAAACGGTCGAGAAACAAAAACTTATTGTCAAACACCATCAAAAGTATATTTTTAGTAATATTTATTTAAACAAACATAAAAAAGAAACTCGTTTTGCTCAAAAATCACAAATATTTGTGTTATTAATGCTAAATTATAACACAAGTATTAATAGTAATAAGTATTAAATATAGTATAAACTAAGAAAGCTCTTATGTTTTTAATAACGGAAACAACAACTAGTTTTAGTAATATTAAAAAAATCCAAAAAAAAACTTCTATAAATTAAAGAAAAAACATATATTTTTAAACGTGTGCAAGCACACAAATTTTAATAGTAGGTACTTAGAGATGTGCCATGAGAATGTTCTCAGGGGAATATTTTCGGAGAACGGTAAATTACCGAGAAAAATAAATTTTCAAGAATGTTCCATCTGTATGGCTACTAAAAGTAAAAATTCATTTATTTTATTAGTTTTTCACTTAAATAGTAATTTTCGAATCTATATTAAAAGCCTTTAGCTGTTAGGGGTAACACCTAAAATTGCTATTGTGGGATCTAATAATTAGGCAAAACTCCATTGTGTGGATGTTCGCCTCTTCGTCTGATCCTAATAATGTGTTTAGTGTCGCTTATGCCTATAGACGATTTGCTGTATACTGAAAACTACTCGAGCTGGAGGTTCGCCAGTTTGTCAGATCATAGATACCTTTAAATGTAATCACATCATGCACCTAACTCAAAATCGAAGAAAGTGTCGCTTTCGCCTCTTGGTAAGATCAGCGACGATATGTGGCAAAGAAATAGGGTCTCAAAGAGAAAAAAATGTGTTTTCGTAGTTGTGCCCTTGGAACACAAGAAAACATCCCGTATTAAAATAGTTCTTACTATAGTTTGTGTGTAAATAGGTTTTAAATTAAATAATAATTTTTTCAGAACAAAAGTGATATATTTCGGACGTAGGTTTTGACTGCTCTTATAATAAGAGAACATGAAAGACATACACAATCTCGTATTAAAAATGTTCGCTTTCTTAGAGAAACACTTGTTATCATTGTTTGAAAACATATTTATTCAAAATCTGAAATAAAATATCTTAAACTTAGAGATATTTCACAATAAAGTAGATTTGCATTAAACTAAGAACTAGTTTCTCAAATCAAGTACCTAGAGTCTTTAAAAATAATATCGTTGCGATTTCAGCGAGAGCGAATTATTTTTTTGTTTTGAGCTCCTACTATCTAAGTGAAAGAAATCTGAAATCTTAAACTATAACTTTTGAATGTTGTTAATTCTTAAATATGATTTCTTCCAATTGATAATTACGATATTCTAGTTTAAGGAAATGGCTTTAAATCGAACACAGAAGTTAAAATATATTTTTTCTCACTTTAAATCTTACTGTTTCCTTAAAATAAAGAAGTTCTCTTTATTTAAAAACTCAAGTGTTCCAAGTAAAGAAATATTTCTGAAAGCAATTATTTCCTTGAAACAAGACTCATTTTTATGTGTGTAGTAAACATTTATCATTTATATATGACACACATACACCAATTTTTGGAAGTCCGGGGACTCACAGAATCGCCGGGGAAGAACCCAATTTCATGGCATAATCGTGATCGGGAAAGAACCGTGATTTATAGCACTGATTAATTTATTGTAGGTACTCGTTAGTGATGTGATGCGCGATATTTCACGAACTGTGATTTTTCCACTGATATCAAAACATGATAAACGTGTGTTTATGATTATTATTATTATTATTACGAAAAAACTAGGCGGCTTTTTGCCGCCCCTGAAATTTGCCGCCCGTGTGCGGTGCACTCCTTGCACCCTCGGCTTGGCGCGCCCCTTGGTGTGAAAAATTAATGATTTTCAAAAAATAAATGCATTTTTT
This sequence comes from Philopedon plagiatum, assembly GCA_963971165.1. Classification (NCBI taxonomy): domain Eukaryota; kingdom Metazoa; phylum Arthropoda; class Insecta; order Coleoptera; family Curculionidae; genus Philopedon; species Philopedon plagiatum. The sequence continues at coordinate 35,698,747 of OZ020189.1, read as the reverse complement.
AGGTATTTTTTGGAGCTTTCTTGGCGTAATTGGAAAATTAACATAATCTGAAGACTCTGAAATTTACCTATGTCAAGATTGTCAAGTTGTATCTCTATACTTGTAATAGAACAGGCCCTAATATGTGGTTAAAAATTTTACATGTAAAGCCCTATGGTCGACTTTTAAAAAAAAATGTACTGTTTGTAGCATGTTTTATCTGGGGCATAGCCTTCTCGATGTGCTTGCGAAGCACATCGAGAAGGCTATGGGTTGTAGAAATCACTGATCTAGATTAGTTTTTATTTTTTGTCAAACTTCATTACTGTTTTTTTTTTGTTTTAAGGATTTTCCATGGACTGAGCAAAATTTTCCAGAAGACAGTTCTAAAGATGCAATATCAATTGTACCACTATATACAATTGGGACAGAATTTTTAAAGTTACAAATATATGCAGAAAAATAAAATTCAGAATAATATGGAAGGTAGTGAAGAAGGTGTAAAGACTAAAACTTTAGCAGTTTTTCGGAATGTTGTAACGAAAGAGAAGCAGAACAAACGTAAAAAGTTTAGGACACATAGATTTTCAGATGAAGATTCGTCTCCCTCAGAGTCAGAACTTGTTATAGATGATGAGGTAAAAGATGAGGTAAGACCATAGGAATATGATATTATGGTTATATATGAGGATAGAATTGACCTCCCTCAGGTTGGAAAGATGTTAAAGTTTTTGTTTTACTATTTTTTACAAACTGCTTAGTTTTGACTTAAGTACATACCTACATACTGTTTTTACAGGTAATTAAGAGGAAACGAAGTGGAGTAAGAATTCGTTTTAAGGAAGAGGTTTTAAGAATGAAATGTCAGTGGGACCAATGTTTCCAAATTTTCCATAATGCTGAGTCTATGTACAAACATTTAGTGGAGCATATTAAGGATATTAATGGTTGGTTTAAAAATTGATGTACTAGATATATTTAGTCATAAAAAAAATCAAAAACATTGCATTACCTTTCGCAATCTTCTCTAATGTTATAGGTAGAGGCATTTGAAGTTTCTTAGGGGTTACATTCCTTTGAAATTAAAAAAAATAAACTTGTTTAATGAAATTTTAATTCTGTATGGTAAAGGGATATAATGAAACCAATTAATTTAAAATATTTCTTTCAGATAATTTTGTTTGCAAATGGAGAAATTGCCCTAATCCAATTGGCCTACCATCAGTTCAAATGCTTGTTCGTCATGTTGCGTATCATGGTTACCTGGCTAAGTTAATCAACATAGGAGAAAATGTTTTAGAAAGAAATAACCTGCCGGAATGTACATTGGAACCAACTTATACTGTTAAAATCACTCAAGATGGCTACACATGTGAATGGAAAGGATGTAATTTTGCTTTTAATACACTTCTAGAATTTTTAGTTCACATTGAATGCCATGTTACTGCGGCACCATCTGGGAAGGAAGTAGAGTCTAAGGAAATTATATCATGTCTGTGGAATGGTAAGTCTCTGTTACTAGCAGTCAGGCGCGGCCCGTCCATAAGGTCATTTGGTCAATGACCCACCTAAAATTTTCAGTGATCTACCTAATAATTTATTTTTTAATTTTTTAAAACCAAAAAAGAATCTTTTGTTTCAAAGTTCCATGCGAAAACTCCCCAAGAAAGAATCAAGCTAAGCCATCGTCAAAGGATTTCCAAGCTTGCTCCGGGCTGGGTCATATTTTAAATTGATCTTATAGGTTTATATGGACGATATAAATTCATTAAAAGTAAGAGAGAAACAGACATACGCGCTTTAGGAAGTTAAAAAGAGACACAATTGGTCGACGGCCCACCAATAATATCTGGCCACTCCCACTATGGAAATACTCTCGAACCGCCCCCTAAAATATACTATTTCAAAACATTTGGTTCGGAAAAAGAAAAACTAATTAGGTACCTAATATGCGCATTGTATTTGCATCGTATTAATAATATTAATTAGTGGTTAAACATAAAAAATTATAAATACGATTTCTGTCAGGCCTGCGCTAGGCATCAAATTTAACGGCATCGGACCGATTTTCTTACATAACCAGCGTAGTCCAAGAGATACAATCTCAGCGAGTTGATCAGACGATCGCGGGTTCGAATCTGTGTTGGGGCAAGAACTTTTTTTTAATTTTTTGTTATTTAAAAAATTAGATCGGCTCTAAAAGTTGTATTCGCAACAACATTGTATTTATTAAAGAAAACAGAGTTTCGGCAGCGTTCCTAATTTTATTTTACGAATAATCATACTTTTAGTTCAGAATTTTGTTGATATTCTGGGCTTTTAGTACATGGCGCGACATCTATTGAGGACTTGTTAAACTTATCACAACGGAAGCCGCTAAAATTTACTAATTTAGAGTATTAAAACACATAGAAAAAAGCCATAAACAGAAAAGTGATACTAAAAGCCATAAACATCTAGAGTAGTAATGTTCAATATTCTGCAGTACCTATATTATGATTTTTGCAGTGTTTATTTGTAGGTAAATAATTTCTTGGCACATTATTAAAAAACCTTTCTTAATTAAAAAAGTCTATTTTGCTTATTGTTGCGTTGATATCACTAGTTGCCCACAAAATTTTGACCCACCTGTAAAAAAACTCACAGGCCGCGCCTGCTAGCAGTTATGAGGCCTTTAAAGAGATCGTCATGGCTCGGCTCGTGTTTTGAGAGATGACAGAAAGACATGTCACATTGGTGACAGCTGATGTAGGAACTGGAAATGTTCCCTAGTGAGGCAATATTCGTAGTAATATACCTGATAAAATTCACGTTATTTATAACAGTTTTTACTTTTTTAGTTACAAGAATATGCAAGAATTATTGCAACTGTATTTTTTAATTACGTGTAAAAATTCGACTACGCGTCAGCAAACGGCAGGTGATATTTACGTGTGATTTTTAGGTTGTGGTGCTAAGTTTTCGACCCGTTATAAACTGGCGGATCATCTTAAAGTTCATACCAAGGAAAAAATGATTGCTTGTCCTAAATGTGTGACCCTTTTTTCTACGAAAACTATTTTTTATGACCACCGTAAACGACAGTTAAAAACTCAATGTAAGTAATTTTTCAGTAGATTGTATTTATTTTATTTGGTATTTTTGGGTATTTTGTCATTTTACGAAACATAAAATTTTTGTATGTAGCTGAGCCGTCCTAAGATTTTCGCTTTCAACCTATAAAGTAATTGCAATAATTGGACACCTGCGTTAGAATTATCAGTGATTATTAAACAATCAATGTGATGTTTATTCTGATAAGTATTTTTGTGAATTCAGTCTTGCAAACAATAAACAATAAGTTTTATGGTATAACTGCTCGTAATTCAACGTAACAAATTTTTTAAAAGTGATTCCGTAGTACACGCTGCGGGTAACATTGATAATGTATAACCGGTATCGCTCAGGAATGTCCAAGCTATACACACAGCTAATTTTTCTAATTCCCTAGTTTGTGAAATTTCCAAATCTAAGCCGCTACGTCGCTTTAATTTCACGAAAGCGAAACAGCAGGTAACAGTTACGTATGCATTAGGGTGCTTCGTTTTAGACGACTATTTTTTTTTTGGTCCATTGACGGAATAATGTTATAAACATATAAAAAAAATCTCACCAAAGATGAGCTCTTAATTTTAATTTTAAGTACTCGCTAAATGAATTTGAAAATTTCCCATTTAATTAACCCGTAAATTTTATTTTTTTTCAATTATCTGTAGCTTTGCGACATTTCAGGATATTTAATTAGCAATAGGTGGAAATTACAGAGGAATCTTTCCTCTTTAAAAGTGCCTGTAGCCAATTTATGTTTTGTAACCGACCTCGCCAGTAAAAAATCTTGAAGCCAATTTTTTCTCGAATTTCTTTTTTTTTTAGTTTTCTCGTAAACCACTAACTTTACAACAAAATTGTAGTGAAGTTTTTTATAGGGAATTTAATTTCCTACAAAAATTATGTACGCCATAACCGTAGAGATAGTAGTTTTCGAGATAAATCCAATTAAACATCTCAAATTTTAAGTACTTTTTAATGAAATCATTGCTGAAAAAATATATAATGTATAAGAATGAAATATAAAAATATATATTACACATTGGTAAGTAATTACCAAAAATATTTCGTATAATACGAAGCCGTTTCTTATTACCCTATTACTGGTAAATATGTACTTACCAGTACATATTATATATTTCTTCAGCCATAATATTATTAAAAGTATTGAAATCTAGCATACGGTAATAAGAACCGGCTTCATATTTTTGGTGATTACTTACCAATATGTAATATATATTTTTATATTTCATTCTTATACTTACCTTATATATTTTTTCAGCAATGATTTCATTAAAAAGTACTAAAATCTTGGATAAAACAGCGATTTTTCAAATTTTGAGATGTTTAATTGGATTTATCTCGAAAACTACATCATTTGTAGGAAATTAAATTCCCTATAAAAAACTTCAATTCAATTTTGTTGCAAAGTTAGTGGTTTACGAGAAAAATTAAAAAAAAAAACGAGAAATTTGAGAAAAAATTGGCTTCAAGATTTTTTACTGGCGAGATCGGTTACAAAACATAAATTGGATACATGCACTTTTAAAGGGGAAAGATTCCTCTGTAATTTCCACCTATTGCCAATTAAATATCATGGAATGTCGCAAAGCTATAGATAATTTAAAAAAAAATTAAAATTTACGTGCTAATTAAATGCGAAATTTTCAAATTCATTCAGCGAGTACTTAAAATTAAAATTAAGAGCTCATTTTTGGTAAGAATTTTTTTTTATATGTTTATAACATTATTCCGTCAATGGACCAAAAAAAATAGTCGCCTAAAACAAAGCACCCTAACCCTGGATATTAATATAATTGTGTCAAAACCCTTATATTAACATCTTTTTACAAGTACATTTCTATTATTTCTGTAAACCAACTTCCTAGTGACAGCTGTACGTTCCTGTATGTATTATGGGTGAATTTTTATATAGATTTAACAGTTTCACCATTTCTTCTTATTTTAGTAAGAAGTTATCAGTGTTCCCAGTGTTTGAGACTATTTTCTAGTGAAAGAATCCTTAGTGATCATATGAGATCACACATAAATCAATATAAATGCACAATGTGCGACATGACAAGTCCAAAACCATCGATGTTAGCTAAACATTACAGATTTAGACACATGGACGAGCGGCCGTTTTCCTGTCAAATTTGTGAAAAAAAGTAAGTTAACAGCACGCATTTGTTATAAACAATAATAAATAATAATAATCAACAACAAATAATTGTTAGTAAAGCGTTAAATTTTTGGGACAACATATACTTGATACAGGAATGGGGCATTGATAGTTAAGACTCTGTCGAGGATCGCGGATGATAAGTTGCGATAGGCTCGTTGTATATTTATCTAATTTTTTTATTTGCTTATATAATTTCTAACCGGAGCAGTTATTTGTGTAAGTCCTTCGAACCATTGGCTATACACTAGTGTTGTAAATATCTGTATTTTTTATATATCCGGATAATACGGAATCGGAATCAACTAATATCCGTATCCATCATCCGAATCTGCATCCATTCCTTGAGCGCGCGAAACATGTATAATATACGAAATTATTTCGGACACGGGTAGATAGGTGGATGTGGTATCATATGACTCGAAGTCGAAGGTTAGGGGTAGTAAGGCACCGTCGTTCGTTCTCGTTTGAATTCGGTTCGGGTGAGGCGGGCCAAGTTTAACCAATGGGTCTGATCCCATATATGATATCCGTTACCCCGATAAGTATGCTATCTTTTTTAGGAAATGTCATTAGAAAGAGAAAGCATAAGATCAAATATGCCAAATCGCGGACCGTGTTGTTCGTTTACACTCGATCTCGATTCCGTTTTCTCTCTTATCTGTACAGGTGTTGCAAAACTTTGGCAAAATTTCACAGGTAATTCTTCAGCCAAAAGTAATAAAAAAGGTCCGCAGGTCCGTAAACGCTTTGTTTCCGAGATACAGCGTGATAAAATTTTAATTACGATTTGTTTCTTTTTCGTTCATTTTATACATTTTCACAGATAGTTTGTATCAATGTTTTACAGACAACATTTTTTGGAGTACCTATTAGGGGATCCAATCCCGTAAAAATTCGGCTTTTTTAAGATCCCGGGATTATAATTTGAGGTTCTGGGATTATAGTTGCAAATTTTATTGCCAAAAATCGCCTTCCGTAATTCTAACAGCACGCTCAGGTGTTCTGCGTTACTTGCACGATCCAAGTCAAAAGGAAACTGAAGGCTTATTTCATATTTTAAAAACATAGTCTGTTAAGCAAGAATTGCTGGCCCTACTAGAACGACTTCAAGACAATAAATCTTTGGTAGAGATATCGTCTGATAGCTCCGATGACGAAGAAAATATACCAATTGCTAATCTTGAAAAACAACTTAAAGCGAAAAGTGACGAAAGGCAACTGTCATTATCGGAAAAGCTAACTCAAGACTTAAACAAAAACATATCACTTACACCAGTAATTAAGTAAAGTAAAGTAAAGTTAAAACTCAAAGTTTGGAGTAAGGTATCTCAAGAAATGAAAATATTTCAAAGCGGAGGTCAACGTGGACATAATCTACAGTTAGCATATGCCATTCTACGTAACATACCTCCCACAAGTGTAGAATCGGAGAGTTGTTTCTCGGCAACGGGTTTGATTTTAACCAAATTTCGTTCTTCTATGTTAGACGAAACATTGGATAATCTCATCTTTTTGCGCTATTTTCTTAAAGAAAAAAAACTTTTATATTTAAAAAACAAACTTTTGTATATTATTATTCTTTTTTTTTTTTAATACTTAGGTTGTTATTCTGTACTTAGTTTTTATTTAAATGTTTGTTTAGAATACATTTTATTTTCTTTAATATTTTACTAGTTTTAAAAATAGTTTGGCATTATTCTATGGAATAAACGGTAAAAAAATTCCTGTTTATTCTTTAATCAAACCCGGGATCCCGGGATTAGAAAAAATTCAATCCCGAAATTCCGGGATAGCAATATTGACCGGGATTGGATTCCCTATTGCCTATAGAATGACCTTATAACTATTCGAAATAATCTATACTCTGCACGCTAATAAGGTATGTGGCCAAACTTCAGGGTATTATTCCTTACTCAATTTTAAGACAAAAAGTTCATATAAACATAGGTCCTAAACGACTTTGTTTTTAATACACAGGGTGTTGAATTTTTGTTTTAAGGTTTTTCCTAAGTATTTAGAAGAGCAAATTAATATTCAGTTGAAACTTGGTGACAATTTTTAATGCATAAAGAGGAGTGTTTTAAGCAAAACACTGTTTTTCTCATTTTACCAGTGGCGTGCACAGGGGTAACGCCTGAGGTTTAATTAAATATATATATATATATATATATATATATATATATATATATATATATATATATATATATATATATATATATATATATACAGTGTGTCCGCTTAAGTTCTGTATATATGGGAAACTTTTTTATTATTAATTTTACTAAAAAAAGTTACTCTTTATAAAAGTTCTGCTTCCTGAGAAAATAATATTAAACTATTCAAACTTGAGATAGTATGTACAGGATAGTCAAAAATTAAAAAAATCAAAATTGACCTAAGAGAGAAGTACCCTTAATTTTAGTTTTAGAGCAAAATGGAATAAGAAAATGTTGCTTGACATTAAAAACTATATCTGCTTATACTCTTAGTATACTATTATTAAAAATAAACTTAAAAAATTAAATCTTAATTCTTAATGGCATGTCCAGTATCTTGACACAATTTCCCACCTGAATTTGAATAATTGCAACTGTCAGCTATGGTATTTGTCTGAAACATCAATTTGACTATTTAAGTAGATAAATATGCCGTTGAAATTGAGTATGCAAGATAAAACTGAAATAATTTTCATTTTTAATAATAGTTAAAATTAAGAGTATAAACAGATATAATTTTTAAGGCCAAGCAACATTTTCTTATTCAAATTTGCTCTAAAATTAAAATTAAGGGTACTTCTCTCTTAGGACAATTTTGAGTTTTTTTAATTTTTGACTATCCTGTACATAGTATCTCAAGTTTAAATAGTTTAATATTATTTTCTCAGGAAGCAGAACTTTTTATAAAGAGTAACTTTTTTTCGTAAAAGTAATAATAAAAAAGTTTCCCATATGTACAGAACTTAAGCGGACACACTATATATATATATATATATATATATATATATATATATATATATATATATATATATATATATATATTATATATATATATATATATATATATATATATATATATATATATATATATATATATATATATATATATATATATATATACTTATATAAATACGCCAGTTTTTTTCAATCTGGTTGGGTTTATATATTTGTGTGATGTCTGGATTGTTAGGCCGTCGTCGGTTGTCTCTTACTCTTGACGTTTCGCCAACACGAGTGGAAGCGTATACATAGGAACAACAAAACGGTCAATAAACACCAGAATTAAGGAATGCAAAGCCAACTGCCGCTTGGGACAGATAGACAAATCCGCCGTAGCAGAACACATATGTACTTACAAAGACAGAGCATCGCATGAAATTCGAAGAAACACAAGTCTTCCCGTCGACTTAATCTTATCACGCCAGACTCTACAGGGAAGCCATTGAAATTCATAAGCATGCAGACAACTTCAACAAAAGAGAGGAAGCAGTAAAAATAAATAAAACATGGATCCCGATACTGAAGAATACAAAAATCGTACCATACAGCAAAGTACAACATATGGTGACTAACGTCACAACCAACCAATCATATGATACCACGCATGAGGCCCCGCCCACCCTAACGACCAATAAATATGGTCTTAGACCACGCAAAGTTCCAGTAGTTCGCGAGCAGTTAAACTGAGCGCACCTTCTGAAGATGCCAACCATTCGTGTTGGCGAAACGTCAAGAGTAAGAGACAACCGAACCGACAACGGCCTAACAACCCAGAAACCACACAAATATTGGACGATGACCGCGAAAGCCTTTTCACAATTCACTGGTTGGATTTATGATTTAGCAAATAAAACTACACGAAAATCACTCTTGAATTTTTTCGCTCAGATTAGCCGTTTTCGATAAAAATGTAAAGTTGTGCATTACATTATTTCTATTAGTGTAATTTGTTGAAAATAACAAGTAAGAGAGCCATGGAAACAAAAACACTTCTTTAAACAAAGTTAACAACTAGCAAGACGCTTCTTTATGCATTAAAAATTGCCACCAAGTTTCAATTTGATTCTAATTTGCGTCTTCTAGTTGTTTAGGAAAAACCTCTAAAAAAAATTCAACACGCTGTGTATTAAAAGCAAAGTCGTTTAGGACCTATGTTTACATGAACTTTGTGTCTTAAAATTGAGTAAGGAATAATACCCTTAAGTTTGGCCATATACTTTATTAACGCCCTGTATCTTGAGGGTTCACGATCCAATAGAGCAAACTCGATTCACCGAAATTAAAAAGTCAATAAACCATAATAAAAATTTAACCTGACTTAAGGTCATATTTTGCCAAATATTTTCCAACCAGTACAGTGTATCACAAAAATCTAAGATACTAAAAGGTCAAAAGATAAAACAGGAATTTGTTTTTTGATAAGAGGATAGTCAGTGATGCCGGGAAAAAGAAATCGGGGGAGGGTTTAACAGTATATTGACTCCTAATAAAAGACGTTTTCAGATGGCTTTGGTCATGGTTGCGGTTGACATTTAAACAATGGGTTAAACATCATTTGTCAACCAATCGGTTGACAAATGAAGTGTAACCCATTGTTTAAATGTCAACCGCCACCATGACCAAAGCCATCTGAAAATTAGTTTTATATCATTTTATGGATTATTTCGAATGGTAACAAGGATATTCCGTAGGTACTCCAAAAAGTATTGTATGTTCGGAATTTGTAAAACAAATAATAAGAAAGTTAGTTACAGTAAGATTATGGTTAAGTGACAATGATGTCAGTAATATTATGTGGTGTTATAAGCGTATTTTTGCTTATATTAGCTTATAAATTTTTCTATTGGCTTATGTGTATTTTTTTAGGTTTGTTACAAAATCTAACCTTAATACGCACCTTTTAACGCATGAAGATAAACCCTTTAAATGTAACCAGTGCGATTTTGGATGTAAAAGTAAAGTTGGATTGTCCAGTCATGTGCTTAAAGTTCATAGAATAGTAAGTGCAAAAAAAAATTGGGACAACCCATGGATTTATTAAGAATGGATACGGGATGATTTAACATTCTTTAAAGCCAAAACAAACCATTCTAAACGACACTGTAAACACAATTTGTAAACATTGGCCACATCTTATTTTACCTTGTATTTTTGTACAAAAACTACGTTAGAAGCATCACAAGACTTACTAAAAGTAATAAAAGCCCTAAAATATTTTATTTTTATGCTAAATAATAATACATTTAAGTTAAAAAGGTTTTATTCTTTCTAATTTAAAGTCGCTCCGAGTCATTTATAAATCTACAAGGCGCACTTTTTCTTTTCTAGTTCATTAGACAAAGACGTACGTGTAACCGAGCGTTCACAGACGTTTTTCCTAGGCAACCAGCAGACAGCAACACTTCTGAACTCCAACACTCCAATGCTATTTTATCTCATTCTACTACCATTCTTGATTCAATTACGTAGTACTTCGTAGTTAGTAAACTCTTCTCATAGGGGAAAGGTTTTCATAACAAACACCAAAAAATATAAGGCTTCACATTCGATACGCTCACAGTATACGGACATCGAATCCTTTCTTAATAAATCCATGGGACAACGTAATAAAACGTATCCAAGTTTTAACCTATTTTTTTTTTATAATAGCATAGTCAGCACCCACTTACACACTTGAAGTGGATGTTGGTCCAATACACTGGACACGAATATTTAGAAAATTACAAGTACAGATATTATTTATATCTAAATATTATAAGATAACATGTTAAACTAGATTGATTGGGTTGGGCGAATATTTAATACTATTACAATTTTTAGGACTTTTTGCGAATGAGAACTCATTCTGAACGAAAAAAGTATGGGTGTCGCAGAAACGCGCAATATATCTCCTGTTTTATTAACGGCAACACCCTAAAAGCCGGTATCCATTTGTTACGTATCCACGTATAGTTTTATTCTGGTAAGATACGGTGCAACCCAGTCGATATATTCCTTGGTATGTAGCACCACTGCGTATCCGGATCAAACGCGGGAACGGTGTTGCGATACGAATCGAACTGACTTCAGTTTTTAGTATCTCTACTCATCGCACAATGAATGCAAATCAATCCCGTCACATCGCGGCTCACTGCGTATCGTATCATTTCTTTGATGGCACGGCGAAAAACCGACAAATGGGCGATCGAGTCCGTTGCACTTCTTTGTATCATATTTTGATACGTAACTATGCAACGTTTCCTCGTATCTACTGCTACGCAACGGTGATACGATACGTGGATACGCAACAAATGGATACCGGCCTTTAGCTTTAAACTTTATGTAGTTTTAAAACCACTGTCTCGAATTGCGTAAGTTTAAGATCAATTTATTTGACAATAATTATTTTTAATATTTTCTTCCTTAGAAAGAATACATGAAACTTATCGGAAGGAAGTAATCTATTTAAAACTGATAAATTAACCTTACTGAATATAGAAAATGACACACCTATCCTAGTGGCCACTTTAAATGACCGCTATTTTGAAAAATGTGAAGTCAGTTTCTTATAACTTCGGAAATGAATAGAAAATTAAAATATCTTTAAAATGAGATGTCCCTTGACCTCCTTTTTTTGCTGCAAAAAATTCGAAAATTGCAACAAGCCAACTTCCAACTCGGGTTACTTGCCTTGCCTTGTGCCAAAATCACCTCAATTCACTTCAACAACAACCGTTTTGGCGCAATTTCGACCACCCACCCATACACACATCATTCCGAAAATAGTCAAAACGGCTACGGAATATCCTAGAATGTAAAGATATGTCAAAAACCAGAAGTCGAAAATTATTTTTCTTGCACAGCAGAGCGTAGATGTGTGTGTTCGGAAAGTAAAAAAAAAAAGAAATACAAGTTATATTAAAAAAAATCGTACTTTTTCAAAAACTGGGCAACATTTCCGGACAATCCGTATTATATTGTCATTTTTACCGAAACGTCTAAAAATATAAGTAATAAAATACATATGCTTTCAGTATTTTATCACAGATTACTCCTACCAGATGCGAATCTTACGCTTTCGACGGTGACCCGATTTAGAGAACTTGTAAGATTACTACCGCCTCCGTATTTAATCTGTTGCCAAACGTTGAATGTGTCGGTGCGAGCGTGCGCGAACGGCTTGCTGGAATAGATATCAGGCAAATGTTATTACATCAGTTTTGTTGCGTTGATTTTATGGTTTAAATTGTGGTTGTACTAGGTTGTAGTATAATTTTAATAAACGATATACGTTTTTGTATTTGTTAATGATATAATTTTATATAAAATGCCACACAATATCATGTTTTAATATTTTAAAATATAATGCATAATTTCTCCGAATTAAAACCTACCCAACGCGTGGAAAATTCTATTCTCGGCATCGACGCTCGAAGCGACTGGCCGCACTGTCCGTATCGCCAAGACCGCGGAATCTATATATAGGAAAATAGGATATAGGAAATTTATTAAGAGATTCGCATCTGGTAGGTGTAATCTGTGATTTTATTATATTTCTATATTTTTTAGGAGAAACCATTCTATGAATGCCAAGTTTGTAAGATGCTGTTTCGAAGAGGTGACTACCTAACTAAACATCTAATTAAATTGCATAAGTTTCATTGGCCGTCCGGACACTCCAGATTTAGGTATTTTTTAATCTTTTAATTCGTAATTATACATGTACAATTTTTATTTGATGGTACTGCTACTGAATAAACTCTGAAATACTCGCTCTTTCTTAGAAATGCTAATTTTTTATAATGGTCTTTAGGGTTATAGATTTTGTTTTATCATAATAATTCTTTCTCAGATATCGAAAAGATTCTGATGGAGTATGTCGCCTTCAAACAGTTCGCTATGAAAGCTTAGAAGTAACGGAAGAAATGATAAAAAGCGAATCTATGAAGCCAATAAAAAATCCAACTACAGTAACATATAATATAACCTACGATAAAAATGAAGCTAATGGATATAAGCTTACTGTGTCGCAAGACAGTGATCTGAAACTGATAGAAGAGATTGAAAAATTTAAAAATTCTCAAGAGGCAAAAAAAATTGAGAACCAAGAAATAATTATCAGTATTGAAGACCTAGATGAAATAGGTAATGTTATTCAGAAACAAGAAATTGGTTGTGATGAAATATTTCTTCTTTCCTGTGATGAACCCAATCAAGAGGGTAAAGATAAAATAGTAGAAGAAATAAAAGGAAATGACGAAAAAATGTCTGCTTTTGAAGCAGTTTTTATTGAGGAAAATTCTATGGATGCTGACGAGTTTGATCTTGAGTAAATGGAATATTGTTATTTTGCCTTCAACTATGTACACAGGTATCGTAATATTTTTCCATGTTATGATATTGTTTTAATTATTTTTACCAATAAAGTAGTGGCTATTTCGGTATCTTTTTTTATATTTGACTTTTCTGCTAAATTTATAACACAAATTGACAGTGAGGTAAGCAAACGAATATTTAACTTTGTCGTTGTCATAAGATACCTTGAGTTACGATTAATTAAAGAATCTTTAAAGGCTTTTCTTGATTTACATTTTTTTGTTTTCAGTATGTGCAACTAACTCAAAACTCAAGGATATTTTTCTATATTTACGTGCCCCATTCGAATATCCATTGCAGTTAATGGATTTTAAGTTTTACGCGCCATTTATTAAAGTAACCCTGATATAAACTTTCATATTATCGGCAAATAAAAGACTATGCGTTATATAATGTCATTAATAAACAGATTGAGTCGCAAATAGCCTAGCTGCTAGCTCTGAGGCATCCTATATTAAAAATTATTATATTTTTGTATTTTTTGATTTTTCAAATTTAAAAAATCTTAAAATGACAAAAATTATTCTAAACAAGACAAGAATATCTAAATTTATGAAATTAGGTATTAAAACAACAAATTATTTTTTAAGATAGCCTTTTTTTCAGTCTCTTTGTTTGTCGTATTTTCTCGATTAAAGTCTGGTGATTCCTTAGCGTGGAGATTTTTAGCAACTGTTTGTTACAATAAACTTTTTTATTGAAGCTAGTTTGTAAAAACATTAAACACATTAGACATTCATGACATGACACAATCATGCTTTAAATTACCTTCATGATCACTTTCGTTAAAATGTCTGGAACAGATTCTAGCATTTTTCGCATTAACCTTATCTTCCCGTTTGCACAGACGCTTGCAAACACGTTGTGTTTTTTTGTTTTTGGGGAAGCTAAAAACTTTAATATCGGGCATATAGCCTTTGCATTGATTGATCACATCACAACCATACACAAAACACCTCATTTTCATTTTTAAACTCTTAAAAGTGATATAAAAACACCAAAAAATATCTTTCAAACACAACGCGATCTTAACAGAGACGTGTCTCGTTTCCAAAATATGGCGGAATTACTCACAGCGTGACGTACATGGCCTCGCCTACCTGCGCGGCATCATATCTTCTTTTATTTGTATCATGGTCCTGGACGATCGCGAAATAATATAGAGCAGTAGTCACACAGTAACCCCAGACGTTTAAGGATATTTTTCTCGAGTAAATTGTTTACGCGTTATCTCGTCCCCGGAAGGGCATTTCCGAGTTTTATAAGTCGATCGGGTAGTAAATTGTAATAGACGTCCGCGCCAATTAATATGTCGATGGTAGAGGGGTTATAAAATGTAGGATCGGCTAGTGGTAGCCTTGCGGAATTTTTAATTTACCGGTATCAATTCGGTTTTGAGGTAGCTTACAGGATATTTTATCCAACACTGCACACGAAATTTTAAAACTTAAATTTGGGTTTACATTAGAAAAAATATAGAGATTAACCATTTTATTAGACATAGTGCTTCTATCAGATATTCCGGAAATTTGTAAATTTTTATTATACTTTTTATTTTTGTTTTCTTACTAAACTTTCAGTAACTATAGACGACTGTGAGCAGCTGTCTAAAAGTGCTTTTACTTTTACAGGCTGATTTTCTATATCGTATAAAATTACTTTCGCGGTTGCCAACATTGTCAGTAGCATATGCTATGTAAAATCTAGGTTTTTGTATAAGTAGTGTAAAAATTGAAAGCAGGTAACAGCTCCAGCAGACCGACAATCCTATTTAAGTGCTCGTTTTTACAGATTTTTGGGAGTAATTACATAATTTAATTGATATATGAACTGAAATAAAATAACGTTATTATAATATAATGTTATATTATATACTTACTTATCACAAATCCAAGCTTTCATTTTAAAAATATAAATACAAACTTACATAAAAAAATACAAAATGTCTTTACACTTAAACCAAATTTGAGCTTTCAAATGGTATTTTAGTCTTATAAATAAAAGAGGTAATTAGAAAAAGAGAAGAAAAGATTACAAATATCTAGACACTAGTTATAGGACTATGGCAGTAGTAATGAAGGATTTTAAAATAATCAGATGTTGGTGTATATACAATGTACATGCGTAGAGTTTAAAAATGTAAGTGTCGTGATAATGCAGCTAAGCTACGACACGGTCTGTATGCGCTTTGACGTGACATCATAATACAATGGGGTTTAAACAGTTTATATTTTTTTTTTGTTTTCTAAGTATTTTTATTCGTCTTTAGTTATAAAGAAGTACAGAGTTGGAAGATTTGTTTACACTGTGAAAGAAAAATAACATCTTTTAGATGCCATGCATTTTCGGCTTCGCAAAGACGAACGCTTTCTTAACGTGCCATTGCAGCTTTTAGTGTGTGGTCTTAGTGCCATAATTTCTACCTAAATGATTCCCTCTAATTGGAAAATTAATTGTCCTTGGCTTATTCACATACACTCGGACAATTCCACAATTACAGAAAAAGCAATCTGGCAGAAATTGGGGCACCAGTACTCGAAGCTGTAAAAACATACCATAGAAAGATCCCGTCTTTGCAAAGCAGAAACTGAAGGGCATTTAAAAGATGTTAACTTTCGTTCATAGTGTATGGCATATATATATATATATATATATATATATATATATATATATATATATATATATATATATATATATATATATATATATATATACATATACATATGTATATTATATATTTCAAAGCAAAATAGATAAAAAGTTAAACCCCGTCGTGACTTATGGACACTATATTAAAAAGTTCACCAAATCTTGTCTTAGTGATGGAGAGGTATAAAAACAAATGCCGAAGTACGGTGAAAACCATACATTTTTCAGGTATTAAAAATTATAAATTAATAATTAGATATTAAAACCTTGAATCTGTTTATTGATCAAAATTCAACCCCGTCATACCTCTAAATTTTAATATAATGTCAATATCCCGCCTAACCTTAAATTTCATATTCTTAAGAATTATAGAATTTGTACGTGTTCTGCCATTGTATATACAAAAACATTTAGGTTTTTATCTCGAGTGAGAGAATGTTGCATTTGATACGCACGATTTTTCTAACTATTGATAAACTACATATTTATAATAACTATATATTTTATATCGACTATGGTAATTTTTCACATAAGATTATTTTAAGTAATACCACTTTATTATCTAGGTACAGTGTGTCCCGCTACACAACCCCGTATTTCAGTTATACTGTGCGATTTTGCTTAAATTTAGAGGTTTAATAAAAATGCCAAAGATCAAATATTTCGGCTACTCAAGAATTCAGTTTTCTCGTTGGTTTCCTAGTTTAAAGATAAAAATGGGATCGAGTTTTCAGAAAGATAAATTACATACTTAAATTAAGCCCCGCAAAACCTTCCTATCCGAAATTTCAAAAAATACTTATTGACACTTCTACCGAAGCCAAAGAACAATTTCAGAACTAGATGTATTTTAGAATTTTATTTAATTTTCACTAATATCGTGGTAAGATACGGCAATCCTAAGACGAAAATATGGGATAGTCTTTGTTTTTATTAAACCGTTTTTTAGAGTTATAAATTTTATTTCAATTTTATATTCTAATCCATTAACTTTCAAGCTTGAGTTTGATTGAGCAGATCTTGAGATATTTTAATTAAAGTTTGGATAGGGTTTTTTGGGTGTTATACTGTTGAATTTAGATATGAATGTTTTCACGATTAAATCAAGTTCTATTACATTTTTCTGCCCTCTAAAGTAGCACCCGAACGAAAAAAACCTTTTCCCACAGCCGAACTGATTTTTGGCATATTTACTCATTCTTCAAAGTTGAATAATATTGTGGCAATATAATATTCTCAACCTCAGATATGAGGATGAGTACAAGATACGTCGAGATATATTTTTTTAATGCTTAATATCTCCGTGAAGTTACAAAAATTGTGCAGTAGGTAACAAACAAGTTTAAAAATTTGTCGTTTGACGGAAGAATCGATACGATAAGAAATATGATGGTAAAATAAGGCAGTAAAATGAGTATTTTAAGAGTATTTTCGGCAGTGCTTATTCGTTTCTAAAATTTGTTGACTACTATTTACATCCTACTGTTGCTTCCTTTCCACTGCGTATTATTTCTTTGCTGCAATGGCAGCGAATTTCTACTGCTTCCATAACTACTTTCCTCTTCGTAACCTGAATTTACATGTCCGTTTTCAAATATTTCCTTTGCAGGTATACTGCTCGCTATACTACTTCTCTGGTTTCTTACAATGTTATTTATTAGATTGTTATTTGGTACGTGAGTAAACTCGTTCTTGGCTCCTAAGGTTTGCATGTGCGATTTTCTACGTTCAGCCATTACGGAATTGACTCGAACTTCGAGGGCTTTCATTGTTTCTCGCCTCATTGTCATTCTTCTGCTTAGGACAGGAGTACCTACAACAGAATTCGGGGAATTATCTATGGTAGTGGTCAATTTTAAGCAGATATTATAGTAAACTGAACTTTATGAACTTTTATATTAAATTGATTAAGTACCTACATAACGTATATACTTCGGACAACCAGAGAAATTAGGAAATGGAAAATATCTGTCGATATAATTTTGCAAAGCAATTATTTAGTTAGAGGTAAAGAGTTTTGTAACTTTGATCTTTTTCTATACTTTTGTAGATACATTAATATGGGCGATTGAAACGAAGAACTTCGATGGTCGACATCCATTTCATTTTTCCCATCTGCGTTCATTCACTATAGGTACTCACTTAAGTTCCAAACTATAACCGCCCTCAATAACACTTGATTTGAAGTTGATCCGATTTAAATAAAAAAAACTCGTTAATTTAGAATCGAGGGGTAGTTTAAACTGATACATATTAAATTTTACGTTGCACCTCCTACCTATACTTTAAAAATTTCAAGTTACACCCCCTATCTTCTGATTCTGATCTAACCACGTTTAAAAAATTGAATTCGGTTGATTCTTTTAATGCGTCATGATTAAAGATTAATTGTAAGATAAAGTCACGAATAGTTCATTTTTCACCCTACCGAATCACAGTCCGTCCGTCTGTCACAGGCGATTTTCTGTGAAATTATTCGACGTAAAAATTTGAAATTTAGCACAGAAGTAGAGTGTGGTGGCCCAATTATAGACGTGAAGTATAAAAAGTTTAATTTTGGTTCTGGGGATTAATATCAGGGGGTAATTGGGAAATAGAAAATCATTCCAAGGGCATCGTGTAGGGTGTCAAATGCAAGCACGAATTCAACAATATAATATGATGTATTTTTGATTCATTTTCTTAAACATTTTCCGGGAAAAACGCTTAAAAGTGCTGTCCCCACCCTTATCGCCAAAAATCTGAAAAAAGTTATGAACATGGAGAATTAGGTGTAGATTGGACCAAAATTAGAAGGATTGAAACATTCTAGGGCGACTAATTGTTATACTCAGTTTAATTGTTTCTTTCCTTATAACGGCTAAACCATTAGTTCTAAAGAAAAAGTTTTTCGTCAAAAAATATTTCTCACGATGTAAGGAACAACTCTCCTTACACGTTTTTCAAAATTTTCAATTTGACTGGGTCAAAACGGAGTGCATTACTATTAATAATTTAAGTGGGGGACTGATGGCACTGAATACTAATTGTGCTTTCTAACTTCATTGAACGTTCCAAGTTCCAGCATCACGGAGCCCCCCTACATTATGCTCTGCCTATACTACAGAACTACGGTGGGATCACAGATTTCCAAGAAAGTGAATTGGTTGTAGAGGTGCTCTGGAATGGCCTGCCAGATCTCTATATATGACACCGTTCTCTGGGGTCACATTACTACAAATGGTAGAGAGAGAGAGAGAGAGAGAGAGAGAGAATATTAACGAACTTAGAACTAGTATTATCCAAGAATGTAAGTTTATTAATGCTAAAACATTGTCATATTACAGCAAATTAATTATTCGTGATCTTTATAATTTTTGACCATAATTCATTAAAGGATAAATCGAATTCAATTTTTTAACGTGGTTAGATTAGGATTTTTACGGCCTATAAAATAATGTATTACGAGGTAGAGGGGTGTCATTTTAAATTTCAAAGTAGGAAGAGCTGAGAGTGATAAAACATGGAATTCAACATGTATTGTTATTAAACTTCCTCTTCGGTATCTGAAATGTGTCTTTTGTTAAAACCGAATTTACTTTAATTCAAGGGTTATTGAGGGTGGTTAGTTTTTAAATTTAAGCACTATACAGCGTGTCCAGAAACCATCTTAACAAATGGGAAACTTTTTTATTTTTGACTACGGAAAAAGGTATTCTTCATAAAAAGTTCTGCTTGTTGGGAAAATAATACTCAGTAAAATGTCGACTCAGCGTATACGGGGTTACAAAAAAGTAAAAACGATAAATGTCGTAGAACGAAAATCTTTTATTTTAATTATAAATTACAATAACACCTAAGAAAGTGTCGTCCAGAACTGAAAGTGATCGAATATGAAATTTGACATAATAACTTTATGATCATTCATATGTACCTTTAATTTTTTTAAAAAAGTGTTTTGAAACACATGTTTTCTAAATAACATATTACCAAAATAAACAATAACATTTTATGAAATACTACACTAAGCTTCAACGTGACCACCGTTTCTTTCCATACAAACTATTGTACATCGTGAAAATTCCGCCACTGCATTTCTAACCATCTCAGGGAAAATTTCTTGGACACATGCTCTGATAATTCTCTTTAAAGAAGTCTTCGAAAGGTCTGTGGGCATAGACTTTTTCTTTTAAGAATACCTATAAGAAAAAATCCAGGGGAGTTATATCTTGGGACCTTGGTGGCCAAGCAAATTCTGATCTTCGTCCAATCCACCTCTGTGGAAATGCCGGTTACCAAATTCGCCGATAAAAAAAATTCAAATAATTCCGTGTTAAAAAAGTTGAAGTAGATATCACCGGTAATATTTTCTCAAAAAACGTACGACCCTACAATTTTGCTCTTAAAAACACCACACCGAACGTTTATCTTGAAAGAGTACTGGCCATGACACTCAATTACAAAGTGGGGATTCTCATCACTTCACCACCTACATTTTGGGAACACACCACTCCATTTGAGGTGAACGTGGCGTCTGGAAATAATATTTTTCCTGCAAAAAATGGGTTATCTTCTACCTCACCTTGAAACCATGAGCAAAACAAAATTCGTGAATCAAAATCTCTAGGCTGCAGTTTGTGAATAAATTTTGGTTTGTTTGGGTGAAAATGATTTTTCAGCAGAACTTTTTATGAAGAATAACTTTTTTCCGTAAAGTCAAAAATAAAAAAGTTTTCCATCTGTTAAGATGGTTTCTGGACACGCTGTATAATTTTATTCGACTAATAATACCTCTAAAGAATAGTAAGACGGTATTTGCTCTTACCTCCATCTGGATTAGCATTAAGTTTAGCAAATCTCTTTTTGAAAGCAACATCCAATGTACCAATTTGCCGTTTCTTTTGTGCTGCCCTTTGTATATTATGGATTGTTTTTCTACGTCCAATCCTATCTGGTCCGGATCCAGACTCGTTATCATAGTCAGCATCATCTATTCCTTGGAGTTTTTGCAGTTGTTTTACTATTTCTACCGCTTGCTTGTCTAGAAGCGCGTTGGGAGACAGTTCTTCTTTCTGAAAATTATAAATAGTAAAAGATGTCATTAGTCATTGGTATAGCAGAAGTAATGTACATATTAAAGTAAGTACTTATTTTTTTAACGCATCGGTGTGCACCTACTCGAATTATTTATTTAAGAAATAAATATACCTTTTTACTGCACAGGTTAAGTTCTGTAGATGCCAAAATATGCGCCAAGGTTCCGAATCTATGGAACAACATAGCAACGAACTGGATTACCAAGATAAGGGCAAAGAAGAATACAAATACAAGACCGATAGGTTCGAGTTGTAGGTACTCCTTGGTGATGTGGACCTGTCAAAAATATATATTTGTTAATTGTAGGCTTATTGAATAAATTCATTTAAATCTAAATTTTATTCACAGGTACTAACACAAAATCAAAAAACAAAATATTTCGCTTTAGACAAAAGCTCTCTGATTATTTGCAACAAGAAAATTTTTTCTTTTCTTTTTCATTTTTTTTTTTAATCTTTGATTTTTTTGCCTTTTATGTGAAACATCAATATAATTTGCTGTACAACATGCAGCAATCCAGTATTCTAACGTTTATATCAGGTTGGACAGAATCTCTATTTCCCTGCACAAGGAAGATTTAAACTCGATTTAATGATTAATAGAATGTAAAATTTAGTTTTCCAGTCATTTTTTGTCGAGAAAAGTAAATTTGTTCTGAGAAATGAGGTAACCCTAAAATATGGAGTGAATTTATTTCACTATTTTACTATACTTAGTATTTATGATCTATAAAAACTGAACATTCTTGTTGTATTATGTATAGTTTGTTGTTTATTCATATTATATACAAACTGGTAGTTTTTTTATTTATTTATCGATATACTGGTAGATCTACAGACTAGTTTGCTCTTCTTTTCCAGAATATTTAAATGAAAAACTTATAATAATAATTGATCTACCATTGCATAAAAAAGGACTTTTTAAATAAATTAAACGTTCGAATACACTGATTTAATTGACAGAAAAACCATTCAATTTGGTAACAGTTTTACAGTGCCATATAATGCAATATGTACTCAGAAGAATTACTATACAGAGCTACCTACTTAGAATTGGAACGATTTGTAGTAGACTACGTTTACACTTAACTATTCTAATTATAAAATTACTCTAGAATAACTTAAAGTTAACTTAGTATGTTATACCATTATTGACACAGTGGATAAAAAATAGAAGGCAGTGCATTATTAAAACAACATTGAATTATGCCTTAAACAAAATGATATTAAAACAGAAAACAGAAGAAAAACGAGGAACATTTTTAAGATCTTAAGACATGTTATCGTCGGTGTAAATATGTCTGAAAATGACGTGAAATGATAAATGACATATGACAAAATTTTTGATACTGAATTTGGAATACTGAACGAAAAGTCATAATTAACAGTAATAATGAATAAATAATATATCAAATATTTATAAATAATGGTTACATACATGAGATGCGGGGTGTAACTGGTATATCTTATTAATAAAATGTTGTATTTACAATAAGGTTAATTTTAAATTGTTACAAGGTACATAGTGTACGCAGTTTTATATTTGAACTAAATGCCATTTTTTGTACACTCTAGCAGTTTGAGATCAGGAAGATCTTAGGTAGGTAATAGGTTTTCACTTGTCATCCAAAGTTATGATAATTCTATTAGCTAGCTTAATAAATCTGTCTAGTAACAGGGTTACTAAAAGATGTTGCTTTGAATTTCCATTGTAGTTTTTAAAGCATACAGTTTTAAAAGTTGCATAGTGCCTGACAGGAAGTGAATTCAGAAATGGAAAAGATCAATGCTGTTTTTCTACGTTATCTCCCCTTACTTTAGAATGCTTTTTGCAGCTTCACTAACGTTTCTGTACCAATAAATACAGTTTAGACGAAAAATAGTAAAAACTGAGTGCTATTGGCGACTCTACGCGTAACGTTGTCTTTTTTCTGGATGCAGAACACTCTACGATCTAACTACCAATTTAGCACTGCAGCGTAGCCATTTTTACCAATAACTAGTGAACCGAGATTATTTTTGAAACTTCTAGTAGGCTGAAAGAACTTTGACTTGTCGTTTGGTCTGATTTTCCTTTGTAAGGAATTTTACACATTATTGGATATATTATTTAGACACTGAAATTATTGTTTGTTTTCACATTATCAGTTGAGTAGGTATCCTTTCTTTCCTCTATGCTTTAAATATCGATTCTAGATCTGTTACAATACTGTTAGGCCAGGGAACATGCACCACACTTCATATCTATAACTATTTGAACGCTAAATAATTTTTGTTGATAACATAAGTGAAATGACCAATCTGCCAACAGTATTTATTAACAATATAATTATATTATACAACATTTTAATAATAAAATTATTCCGATTAGTGATGTGTCATTGCTCATTCGTGTTAGATCCATCAAAAGTGTGTAACATATATATAGTGCTGAGATTAACGATTATGTTCCAATAGGAATGTTAATTTACCATAAACCTGTTTGCGTTTAATGCAAAACAGAAACCTTATTTGCGGAAAGACATGTTTTGTAGTGGATTAATCACAAAACAGTAGTAGTCAAAGGCCAACTGTGATTTGTAATTTATGAAATACAGTGGATAATTACTGATAGTATTAAAGGTTTACATGTGTGGAAACGATAATTATAGAAAGTTCATGAAAAACGGGATGGAAGCATTTTGGAATTAATATCAGTAAGTTTGAAGTTGAAGATGGCACGTGTTGCAAATATTTTTTTCAAGCGACTCTTGTGGTATAGAAATATTTAATGCTGATACATGCTGCTTTGCGTAGGCGTAGTTAAGCGGGGGGGGGGGGCTTGGGGTGCTTAGCTTCTCCTTAACTACTAGGCGTAGTTAAGGAGAAGCTTTGGGGTGCTTAGCATCTCCAAAACTGTAATTAGCACCCCCAAACAAAATTTTTGGCCGTATACTGAATAGGGTCTAGGGCTTAAGCCCCCTAAACTTGACTGCCTAACTACGCCTATGCTGCTTTGAAACTTTCCTTAAACTCCCTATATTTCGGATTGTCGTATAAGGAATCAATTCGAAGGGATTCAAACATCTATCCGTTCGAGTATTTGACCATGTTAGTGATTTTCATGATTTGGGCATTTTTTAGTACGAAACTATACACTTTTAACTTAATTTAGATGTGGAATATCACAAAAAAAGCCCTGCCTGCGTTTACAATTTACTCAAAACTGCTGAAACTGTGCATCGTGCGCGACATGCGGCGCACAGCGCGCAGCTCATAGCGTTCGGAGCGTGACACGCGCTCGAAATTACTAAATATCTTTCGACTAACAGAAACTTCACTTTTATTTTTTGATGGATTATTAGAATAAAACACAACGCATATAATGGTATTTTTGCGATTTTGAATTTGATAATAATTTTGAATTTGTTAATAATGTTTATTAAATAATTTTCTAAAATTATATTCAGCATGCAATCGGAAAGGCTAAACAACAATAAATAAAACGGCGACAGAACGGTATCCATCCGATGATTGGAACCAGAGATAATGAATTTACAATGTGACAGAAACAAACAAAGTATTAAAATTTATAAATATCATAAATCGGAAGATAAATTAAAAAAAATTCCCGATGCAGGTGGCAACTCAAAAAATGAAAAGATGATAAAAAAAATTTTTTCAGAAATTTTGAAAATTGCAAAAAAGAATTGTCCCAAATTCTTACGATTTGTAAAAGAATGACTCATATATGCCAGTATTACCTCACACATATAAAGTTTTTTGTGTGTGTAATACATAGAAACCTTAACAGTCGTCCCTCCGACTATATGGATAACGATATTTTTCAGAATTTTTTTTAGCTGACCCCGGATGCGAACTGATGCAGAACTTCCTCTACTGAAAAAAAAAATCGTTTTTGAACCAAGAGCAAATTATTAACTCTTGTAAACATAAATACTATTCGTCTGTTGTATGTTTCTGATGACATTAAGGCAAAGATATTAAACGAAGAGTATAAATGAGGAAGAGAGAAAATGATATTAGGCCATAATAGAAAATTAAATATTTGTATTTACATAAGGTTTAAACGTCACTAAAGAAACTACCAAACTACAATGTAAACATTTAATAGTTAGCAGTAATTAACTATATTATAATAAATCACAGGAAAAAATAAGTCCCAGACCAAGACACTCATTAGTATCCAAAATCCAGAGTAGAAGACAACATTATAAGACCTTTAAATACCTCGGAGGTCTCTTCATTGTACGTTATATTAGTTCGTATTCCTAGAGGCCACTTAACGTGGATTTGGTCTTTGTTCAGTTGTAACAAGAACACTACTAACACAAAGAGAGCATTGAACATGAAGAACGCAAATACCGATTTATTTCGAAGCTCGATTAGATTCTTCGCGATTCGTTCCTGTAAAGTTAAAAAATTTATTAGTTTAACTGTGTTTTTTGGGTCGCTTGGTACCTTGACGAAGTTCTGAAATATTTAAAAAATTACCTTTATTGTCTGCTGTGCAAATTTTACTGTTGGATAAGTCGTGCTTATTTGTGAAAGTTATAATTCATACTTAGAGGGTATATGATATTGGTAGTTACGTGTATAGATTTGTGATTTAAGAGAATAGTGGAAAAGCCATCTAACATGATTTTATAATGTAGCAGCATTACTGATGATGAGCTGTGATACGGCGAGACGTGACAAAAAAAATCTGTTGGAACATTAAACAATTTTTATGGAATTGTTAGAGTGCTTACCGATGTTGGCACTACATATTGATTACTGCTACCACAATTTAAATAATTTTAAAGCTTTGTGTTGCAACATAAAACTAACACTATAATTAGAAAATTAGTTCGAATATAGATTTTGAAAGCGCTAGAACTTTTACCTGAAACATTTTTCTTTAACTTGTCTAATTTTTAAAATAAAAAGCCGATCCGGACCTTTTACGAACAGTGTATATAAACTTAAAAAGACTTTTGTCATTAATAAGTTGGAGCTATTAAAATGTATTACTATCTGTTAGATTAATATTCATTTGCAACACCTTTATGTAAAATGTAACCGATATTAATACACACAGTGTTCCTAAATAATCTAAAATAATCATACGATAAGTCATATTATGCAAAAAAAAAACGGATTATTCAACCTGAACGGCATCATTTCAAATATTTTGATGTCTAAAACATCAGCAAACCTCTACAGTATTACATGTCATGAATTGTAGTTCGTCAAAGTTACCAAGTTATCCCACGGTGATTACCTCTTGTGAGCTTTCGTCATAGGTAATGTTGGTTTTCACACCGAAGGGCCATTTAATGTGAAGGTAGTCTTTCTTCAGGGTCAGTAAGAATACAATAAGTACGAAAAGGGCGTTCAGCATAAAGAAAGCAAATACTGATTGGTCTCTGAGTTCTTTAAGATCGGCTGCTATACGGGCCTATAATTTGGCAAAATATTGATTAGGATGTATAAATAAAGCAATAGGTTAGAAGTTATATACCGTAAAAAAAGGAAATGAAAATGTCGCACCCATAAGTAATAATAATTTAAATATGTATATTTTCTTGAGCTTGGAGTTGCTCTTAAGTAGTTAGAAAAGTTGTTTAACAAGTATTGCCCTATTCGCGCAAATTAAAGGTAGCCCGGAAAAATCATAGTCTTTTTTCTATAAACATTACTTATACGTGACTTGCACTCATAACGAAGTTTGACACATATTTTGTTTTGCTGCGATAAGCCTGTTGATTATTATTTTTCCCGAAATGTGTTCGGAGATACAAATTACAACTTCGTCCATGACTCTGAATACGAGAATAGGGGAGCGGGGGGGAATTGGAGCCACCTAAGGAAATATAATTCTAAAAATGTTAATATTAACTTTTATTTAAATGAAACTAAACATATCAAAAGTACTACATATATAAATCAAACTTATATAAGACTTTTTTGGAAAACCTAAAAAAAACTTATTTTCCAAAATGAAAAGAAAAAAATACATTTGGCTCCCATTACCCAATCATGCGGGTAATGAGAGCCACCGATTTTTATAGAACTTAGAACATTAATTAGTTAAGTGATTTTGTGAAAAACTAATTTTAATTCGTAATTTCAATTCATAAAACACGCAACACTAATAGTACTCTAAAAAAATTATTTAAAACACTAGTTCTTGTGCAAACAAAAATCACAAACATAACCTTCGGCGTCCTCTGCGCCAGAACATTCAGAATGTGCCCAAATTCCGCAAAAGGTGCACCGATACCACAGTTCACCATCTTTTCCAACATCGTTACATATAATACATCGACTAACATTATCACTTAGATCATCACATTCATCGTCATCACACAGACCTTTTTCACTAAGACTTTCACTTTCTGAAGTTGACGACTCATAAATCTGTTTTTTTACTTTGCATTGTGTCTTTTTTTCATTAGCTTTCGGCTTTGTATTTCGTTTCTGTTGGGTTCTTATTTTTTTCTTAACACAGATTTGTTTCTTTAACGGTTGGGCAGCTTCATTTTCTGACGATGACTTCGCAAAAACCTGCCGCTTTAATTTACCTTTTCTTGTGTTACAACTTTTTACTAACTGTTTGACCTTTCCCATTTCTTCTCGTTGTTGCCTCTTCTGTTTCTTTTCTTCAAAAACTTCTTTCATAGGTGTGTCCGTTAAAATCTCAGAATGTTGTTTCTGCCTCAAATTCTTATTTGCATGGTCTCGTATTTCTGGCACAGGCGAAAGCACTGAAAGAATGTCAGAAATTGATGATGCATTAAGGCTTTGGTCTGTAGTTTCTTCATCCCAAGTTGAACAACCCGGTTTGGGGTCAGGAACGGTCTCTTTCAAAATATTATCCGGTGGGGGTGGGGTTCGTTGGAACTCTGACTCATTTATAACTGAGCTAGTCTGTACAGTAGGGGTTTCTGACACTTTTGGCTCAACTTCAGGAACAATTTTAGTAGTTGCCTCATTAGGTTCACAAGGATCAGGATTTACGCAGACTGGTGGGTCGGTATCATATACAAAATCTGCATCAGTAAAAATATCTGGCTGAATCGGAAAAATACCCGTGCACCTAAAGCCTGAAACTCCTTTGTCTATTGAGGCCACTTTACTATAAGCCTTATTAAAAAGACTTGCAACATCATAGGGTGTTATTTGGGATAAATTGTTTGATCTCATGTATAGATCACATTCCCTATAATAAGCCTTTTTTAGAGGCCCAAAGAACGTGACGTCTAATGGCTGCATTCTATGTGATGAATGTGGCGGTAGTGAAAGCATAGTTATATAATTTTCCTTGCAATAATTGTAAGATTCAAGAGTTGCGTGACTAGAATGATTATCTAGCACTAGAAGAACTGGCTGCTCTCGACTCGGTTTAACAAATTTCACAAAATGCTTTAGCCATAATAAAAACATCTCATCGTTAGTCCAACCATTAAATGTAACCTGGTATTCAGCATCAGGTGGGCCGTCTTTAGCAAGCAACGGTGAAAATCGTTTCCTCGGGAATAGAAAAAATGGAGGCACAAAAGACCCAGCAGCGCTCATGGCGCAAATTACTGTTATGTTCTTACCACGTTCCCAGCTAGTTGCCGAACCTATCCTTTTTTGCCCTTTTTTTGCTAATATTGTTCCGGGTTCTTGGACCGTTGTTATACCCGTCTCATCCATATTATAAATGTTTGACTTTTGAAAATTATATTTGGGCATAATAGCAACAAGATTTTCAAAGAACCGTGTGACTTCTAACTTGTTAAAACCTTTGATACGGTTGATACTAGTGGCTTCCGGTTTGCGGATACTAATTGTGGGATTTCGTTTAAGGAAACCTTCTAACCAGTCTCTACCAGCTAGCTGCCTGTGCATATTAAAAGGGTGCTTTAACTTCAGATTTTCTGCGCATTGATAGGCAAGGCGGCAAAACTGCCATCTCGATAGGCCATAAAACATGTTAGATAGTTTTACCAGATGGGCAGCTAATTGTTGTTCTTGTTGGGTTGTAAAAACAGGATTTCTTCCCAGTATTGCAGGACGCTGCACGTTGTGTTTCTTTAATCTTTTCTGCAGTGTTGGATATGGGATACCACATCGAGATGCTGCTTTTCGTACACCCACTCCATTACCAACCAACTGAGCAGCCTTTTGAAGGTCTTCCAGTGTCCAGGAACCCTTTTTGGTCTTTCTTTTCCATGTTCTTGGCATCTAAAATAAGTTTTTAAAAATAAGCCTGATAGTAGTAAATAATGGGAGCCTTATTAGGGTAATGGCTCCAATTACCCCCAATGGCTCCAATTACCCCCAAACACCAAATTATATTTAAAACGTTTAGAAAAAACAACGACATAGGTTAACAAAAAACAAATTATGATTATTTAAACTACACACTTTTACGAAGCAACACTGACAAAATTAATTAAATTAGACAAAAAGAGTATTACTTACCACGACTTTAATTTTGACGTGCCACTAATGCAAATTTATCGAAAACTAACTCCACTCTCATCGACTATTTAAAACAAACTAAGTTATATTTTCGTGTTGTCGGTGAGTCAGCAGAGCTCAAGGTCAAGCGTTTTCTGCGTTCAGAATTTATAATACGTTATTTTACTGCGAAAGAATGTGGTGGCTCTCATTCCCCACTGGCTCTCATTCCCCCCGGCTCCCCTACAACTCGTACTTGCAAAACTATATCAGTTGCCAGTATATATTTATCTAATGTATTTATGTAAATGGTAGTTATTTTGGAAAAGAAAAGAAATATCTAAAATTTTTATGCGATAAGACTTTATAAACAGCCTGTACAATTCCATTGTGAACCATCTTTTATGGGTACAACATTTACACAAAAACATACAAATTGCATCTTCCATTTCACTTAAATTATAGGTTACCTTCTCCTCTTTATTTTCATCCAGTGGATACAAATATTTAGCCAATAAATCCTTCCAGAACTGCATTTCATTGCTACTCAAGAACTCAACTTCACCCTTACCGACATCAGGATCTTCGATCCAGTAGGGGTTAACTAGATCGTCTCTCTTATTTTGAGGTACGGTTGAAACACTTTCGGAATCTGATTCTGAAGAAGCATCTTCTGCAGCTTCTTCGTTAACTGCGCTAAGGTGGTGGTGATCGCCATGCCTGGAGGAGGCTGACATGCTACGTTTTCTAGAGGCGTGCCCCGTTGGATCCACAATCCTAAAAATAATTTATAAAAAAATTTAGCAGGTCCCGTGCTTAATAAAAAAATCATTGATCTTGTCACAAGTAACCATCGTGTCCTTCTGGCATCAGCCAGATGAGGATGGAGCCCTTATAGAAAGGCATCCCAATACTAACCTATCAATATTATCTAATCTTTTCTGTAGCAAATCAAGTGACTCTCCAATATGCATAAGTTGGGCTTTTTCGTCTCCAGCTTTTTGATGTGTACATAGCATACACTTGAAAAGTCCAGCAAGCGAAATTTCAATACTGCCTTCGTCATCATCGTTAGTTCCACCACTTTGTAAGAATCCAAGAAGGGATTTTGATTTGCCTTTCTTCTTTGATTGTTCTGCTTCCTTCTTCTCTTCCTCTAATTCCTGGTGGTTAATAAATAAAAGTGAAGTTATGATTTGTTATGACATTTAGTTTTTCAAAGACTAAAATTGTTCTTACCTTTTTCGTTTTCTTCACCGCTACTTCTCTAGTACCCCACGATACGTTGTTAAGGTTGATAATGGAATACAAAATCAGAAGCAAGTACATAGATGGAATAGACAGGAGATAAATAACACCAGGTACTATACACCAAAATTCTTGGGGATGAAGACACGCTGCTATAAAAAACGAACCTGTCATGGCTATCAAGAAAATAGCAGATGGTGAACCAACACCGTCTTCCCGTAACTGTAGAGCGGTACCTACTATCACAGCCATCATGATTAAGGCGTACCCAGTGGAGAGAATTTGAGCAACGAGCAACTAAAAAGAATGGAACCATACATTAGGGGGGCTTAAAATTCTACAAGGTCAAGAACGTTACGAATCTGATTTAATACTTCTAAATTTTAAATGGACTTTTTAAATGTTCAATCCATTATTGATTTTTTGTTAATGATAAATTCATAAAAACGTATAAGAATTGTTTTTTACCTGTATATTAGACTTGCAAGTGAAACATGTCAACATAAAGAACAAAATTGGATATAAATTGTAGTAAAAACTGGTCCAGTTGTCAATCTGAAAAGCAGCCACGAAGGCACCCACCAACATGAGAAATATAGTACCAGGTCCAAGAATGGTACCACCCATAAGCAGGATTTGGTAACCAATGTATGGCATGGAAATATTGTCGTTAATTGCGATTGTTCTTTTTGAGTCCATAAGCAAGTCCATAATATTGGCTATAGTTGAGGGTACCTAAGAGAAGATAGCTGACATTATTTTAAGGTTAAAAGTAATTTAAGCTCGAGCTTAAACAGTTTATAAACTTTAAAAATGCTCTTCGGGAATGTAAGTAATAACTGGTATTTGCTCACCCATCTACGTCGTTGATTGTAGAACTCATTGAAACCTTCTGGAGCATGCGTGTAAGCGTCTGAGGCTGCTGAGTATTCGACACGATAGCCCCTTTGGAGGAGCAGTGTACACAACCAACGATCTTCTCCCTGGTCGTATTGGACGTAATGTCTAGCTTCAGCAGAACTTAGAAAAAAAAACGGAGTTACAGGCTTTGGCGTATTTATTATTCATAAAACTATTAATTTTGTGCTCCCTTCATTTCAGTATAATTACTTAGTAAAAAGAGAAATTATTTACCATGTGGTGTATTTCTTCATAACGTTGTCATCCATTAGTCCTTTTCCTCTGAAAAGGGAGAAACAACCAGGGCTACAAAGTACACAACCAATTACGTGCTCGGTAGCTTTTTGCAGCCAATGACCAATAGCGTATTCGAACAGTTGATACCATACCATTGGACCTGAACCTACGGGATGGATACGACCACATGCAGCTCCTAAATTAGAAATAAAGAATTTAGTTAGACAGTTACCAGTTCCTGGTTGCTATAGATCGCTGAATAGGACTAAGAAGGAAGAAGGAAAGAAAGTTCTAGTTTATTGTCCAAAGTATTAAACCTAGCTTCATTTAATGGAGATTTAATGGAGACTATTTACCTAGATTCTTATTTTTCTTCATTAAATCAACAAGCAGTAACACAGCTGAAGGTTGAAAGTCAATATCTCCATCAAGAGTTAACAAATAAGTGTTCTCGGCAATAACTTCCTTTCGGTCAACAGAAATTGGTAGTTCCATTAGTCTGTGTCCAAGCAAATAATACATATACATTACTTGGGACCAACGTTTCCTGTGTCTAATCTTCATTTTGTCTTTTAAGTGAGCAATCATTTTAGTTTTTCCTGGGAGTTGCCAAATAAGACGACCTAAACATAAGTAAGAGGTTAAAGATTTTTGTTAGCTTATTCTCACTCAGAAACCTGAACAAATCATGTGAATTTAAGAACTCATCGATTGTAGGAGTAAATGATATAAATTTCTTTGGCGGGTTAACGTTCCCGTTTAAAGATTCCGTTAAACTAATACACACACTAGTGTAGTGTACTATCTGTAGACTACCATGGAGTGTTCTAATAAGGTAATTGGAACTTTACCTCCATACGGTGTTGGGATTTTCTTCGGTGGTCTTACTCTAATATGGGTTTGATGGACGTCTGACGCGGCTTCATCAATCGTCGCTATCAGAAGTTTAACGAACCTGTTTACTTGGGTGTCGTCATCGTTGTGGTCAGCAATTTCGAATGCATCATCAAAGAAGATTTGTGCTGGAAATGACCGAGGTGTTAAATATTTGTTAGGAAATTCATCAGTCACAAAAATGGATATTTATAAGGTATAAAAATAAATCTGTGCTAATAATTATTTTTATCTATAGGGTGCGTATAGGACAATTATTGTATAATTTCTTCGCAAATTTATAAACAGAATGATTTCGTACATTTAAGTAACATATATGTTCTATTAATTAAAAAAATATATAATAACAATACATTACTTAAGTAGACTTTTTTTATTTATTTAACTAAATGCCATACATTTCTTTGCTGGTATGTTTTAAACTAGTTCCTACTACTATTATATTTGCTTGATGAATGTATGTATACAATGAAGATGACGTAGACTTACTTTCAAATTCATAGTAATCTGGATCTACCACTCTTAAATACTTCTGTGCCACTCTTCTAGCCGATTGATCTTCATCCAACCTTAGAATTGATTTTAAAAACTCTATCATTTCTTCTTTATTTTCGTGCCACATTGTAGCGCAAGCGTAAATTCTTGTGATATTGTCCGAACTCTTTATCGTTTTTGGCGATGATCCATCGGTGTGATTTGATATCGTTTCGTAATATTCGTCAGCTTTTTCTTTTTGAATTTCATCTAAATCTTCCGTTTTAACATCTGCTTCATCATCTCTTCTTCGGTTCATTCCCATACTTTGATCAATTAGAAGCCCTTCGTACATTGGTGTTACAAATAACTTTTCGGTTCTGGCTAAACGCTCACATTTTGGAGTCCAGATGTGTAGGGTCACCCATGTTTGAGATAAGAGCCACAATAGCCAAATCCATGCGTGTTGGTGGGAGACAAAGTTGTTTAAAAACGAAATTGAGGGAATTTCATAGAATAGATAATCCGGAACAGTGTCGTGGAAGAAACAAGGATCTCCATTTCTTAAACCACACGCAGCAATAAGCAGAGACACACAAACTGGGATAGTTAGGTTCACAGGGAAAGCATAGGAAAATCCTTGAATCATAATTTTGCAAGCGAATTTTCCGATAATGTACGCCAAGTATGATGCTAAAATGTTGATCAGCAAGACGTAGATAGGGCTCCAGTCATTTGATGGTACCACATTATCATCTCCTGTAGGAATTATTTCGGAGATATCGGGTAGAACTGTACCGCCCAGAACAGGTTTAATCTAAAAAGATAAATAAATAATTAAATGTATGTTTAACTTTTCAAATAAATATATTATTAAAAATTTTACATGGGTGCTATTGTAGCTCTGTTAGAGATAAACTAATTTTATATTGACGAAATATATTAAATATATGAATGAATATCAGAGGTGATCACGATGATCTCAAATGCTTGGGCCGCATTGGACCCTTAGCATGCCATTCATCTACGCATGTTCACTATAGGTCAGTCGCGTGACAAACCTGCTTAATGTCCTTGGATGTTAAAACTGCGTTTCTGAGATGGGATCTGTAGTGAGCACTGGACACTCGCTAACAATGTGGGAAACAGTTTCATCCTCCTGTAGACACCACCTGAAATCAGAATCATCGCCGATCCTGATTCTACAGGGATGCTATTTAAGATGGTAATGTCCTGTCAATAGACAAACAGTGATCCGAAAATCTTTTCTACTGAGTGAGGAAAGTTTCTTTGTAATGTGCACGTTCAGAGTCATTATACCTATATACTCTTTGGCCTGCCTTATTTCTGAAGCCCCCATTCAGCTTTCTGCAAAACTTACGCAGGAGTAAATCATTCAGTTTTTTTCTCAACAGCTGTTGTGACGGCCATGATTGGCTAAGGCCCTTTGGAATCTTTCCCTGACCCCATTCTGGCTAACTTAGCCGCTACCTCTTGACCCTGGATCCCTGAATGATCAGTCATCCACGCGAGTGTCACAATATTACTGCTCCTAAGTAGGTTAATTGCTGTCCCAGATAAAAAAAGGGCATTTGTAGAAGAAAATTTTGTTACTTACCTCTAACACAGTAATCGGGTGAACGTTAAAACTTTCCGAAAACTCCGTGAAGAAAAATGCAACTTCTCCTTCTTTTATCAATATTATGAATAATATCGTCAAAAAGTAGACTATTATCTTCCATATGGATACAAACATATAAGTAAAGTATCTAGTCTGATCGAAAGATTCCCTCATCTTTCCGATTGCTTTAATAAAAGGAAGTGGCGAGTGTTTTGAAATGTAGTTTTCCCACCATCCAAGAGAAATCAGAAAAATTGTGATTGGAATAATCAAAAGATCAGCTCGATTTTCGACGATCGGCCAGACAATAAAACCAGTAGCTTGAGCTGATATTGCTATGAGATCTATGATTACTTTTATAAAGCGACCGGTTTCTTTATTATTTCTTGATAATAGACCTAAAAATAAAGAATTTTAAGCATGTAATTTATTAGACTAAGAGATAGCGACGTCGCAATCTAAATAATTTTAACTTGAAGATTTCGAGTTCCTTTGTGATCTGGAACCGGTCTCAAACATTAATATCGGAGTCTGGCCAAGGGCGTCTATATTTTTTCCTGGGGGGGCGGGAACAATTTCAGTGTGTGTTGAACAGGTCCTTATTTTAGCATGAAAAACTGATGAGGAATGCTGTCTCCGTCTTGCGGATCGTCATTCTTGAGGGGGAAGGGTAATTAACCCCATTCCCCTCCCCCCATAGAGACGCCCTTGAGTCTGGCTGGCGAGGCCTGTTGTGCGTTTCCAGTGTGATCCAAGAAGTTTGCAACAAATTAAGATTATTTTATTAATAGGCTTATCTAAATATAAGTATTACAAAAAGTTGGTGCATATTAACCATTGTCAGAATCATGAAAAGTCAAACAGCATACCGATGCAACAAATTTTGCAAAATTGCTGAAGACTCCAGTACACTTATTTTTAAAAATATATGAAAATGGTACTAGGAAAAGTTGTTTAGAACTTATAGTTATGCTCAAATATGAATTCATGGCTCCCTATCACAAAAAATCTAGGGGTACTTTACTCTTAAGCTATGTTAAAATTTTTGTTCTTCTCCCATGTGTGCTCCCAAGTGTGCTATTTGAATGTTTATGATTCTGATAATAGTTAATCATATTTTAAGGTATGCACCAATATTTTGCAATTCTTACATTTCGATAAACTCATTAATAAAATCATTTCATATTTCTTACAAACTTCTTGGACCTGTACCGCGCAATGAGGTTTGCCGATGAGGCGCCATTTGGGACAAAATACAATTTCTTGCAATATATATAATATTACACAATATATAAAAAATCCATATATAAAAATGCAATTTCCTGAAATATATTTATTATTGCACAATATATAGAACAATTCCATATATAATGTTTTCATATAGACTTTTAAGTTCACTAACTGCCGCAATAAAATGAGGGCGCTCACGCCAAGCCCGGGAGCCAGTTGTAGGTAATCCTAACCTATAATAATAGATACAAGATTGAAACTAAAAATAATTTTTCTTTTTTTAAAAATACCAGTTAATATGGATATTATCGAATACTTTGAAGGGTTAATTTCTGATTATAATTTATGTTATCGAAGACAAATTGATTAGGATGTAAGGCTGGTGGAAGAATGTTTATTAATACTTGAAAAGCATTGTTTTGTATTGAATGCAGTAATGAGAAATGTAGAAAGTGAAACAGCAGATAAACTTAATAATATACATACTATGGTATGGGGTTTGCATTCTAGATTAGAAACTATATTTGAAGGTAGGTACCTACCTATCTTTAATTTATGAGAGAATTCTTAGCTAAGACACACAATCAAAAAAACATTTTGTTTCTACTTATTGCAGACAGACCAAGTAATATCTCTCAATATGAACATTACACACCAACACGTGTAAGAAATGGGGTTGTGTCACTACAAGAATAAAGTCACGATGAGCGGCTGGCTGAGCGGACTGAGCGCCCTCATTTTATTGCGGCAGTTAGTGAAATTAAAAGTCTATATCAAAACATTATATATGGAATTTTTCTATATATTGTGCAGTAATAAATATATTTCAGGAAATTGCATTTTTATATATGGATGTTTTTATATATATTGTGTAATATTATATATATTGCAAGAAATTGTATTTTGTCCCAAATGGCGCCTCATATTTTCCCGCCAGACTCTGATATTAATGACTGATTCTGATATATATATATATATATATATATATATATATATATATATATATATATATATATATATATATATATATATATATATATATATATATATATATATATATATCTTGTACAAAAAGGATTTCAGTAGCTAATTTTATAAAAATAAATATTTTAACAAACATTAAGACGACATTCTCCACTTGGCATCCATGTTGGCCAACTTAATTTAATTTTCGCATGGTTTTTCGGCTTTAAAAGTTTTAACAATTACATTATACGTATATTAAGTATAGCTTCATATTTTATAGATATTTGTTAACGTATTAATAAGAGTTTTTAGATATTTTATGATTTATTTTAGGAAAACAGTATTTACAAAGAATATTGAGGTCTTAGTGACAGAAAAAATGTCACCATAGATCTTTTAACATATTGATCTTCTGAACGAAATCTTATACACGTTGAAACTTTAAATAATTGACTGAAAATTGCTTCCAGGATATGAAGATATACTTAATATACTTATAATGTTATTGTTAAAAATTTTAAAGCCGAAAAACTATGTCAAAATGAAATTGGGCCTGCCAACATGGACGCCACGTGGAGAATGTCGCCATAACCATTCCTACAGATTCTACAAAATATTATAAACAAAAACAAACATTTGCCGCCTATGTAAGGTCTTTGAAATGAATTAGACCATAATAATATGAATAATAGATAAATACTAATATGTAAAATAATAAGTTTTTTTAGAGGATATACCGTCAAATAAAAACATGAGGCCTATGGGCTCATGTGATAAGCTCCTAACAGTACTTTTACTATCTAATATCTGTGTAATCTTTCTTACCTAACACTGCAGGTACAAAACACAGACAATTCGTCATCATAGCTCCTTTAACAACATCTATATCGGGCAGTATATAGAATACCAAAATTGCTAAACCGATCGTATGAGCAGTTTCTGGCAAAAATATCATGAGAAAATGTGAAAATGGTGGTTTTTTCGACGACTTGAAGTAACACATCCTAGTTGACCGGAAGAGTGCTCCAAGTTGGGGAACTGCAAACGCGAAAAACAGACACCACATCCATGCTACTCTTTCTTGCGTTGGTAATTTGACTATAAATTGTTTTTCTCTACCTAAAATTTAGTCACTTTGTAAATAAAGAAAACAACCATACACTAGGCTAATAGTCTAGATATGGAGGGGAGTAAGAAAGGATATTACCCTTCCCCCATAGATCTAAAAAATAATACATACAAAGCCTACTTCAGGATATGTTAATTTGACAACATACTAAGGAAGGTTTGAATTTAATTCTAATTAATTGTGCAATCGGAATTATGATTTTGCTTGGCCAGAGAGTCTTCTCAGTACTCCTCAGAGAAAAACGTATATACATCTTATAGCTGGGCCATACTTTTCCTTGCAGATAAACTTGTCCCGTCACAACAATCCTAAATGTCACCTAAATGTATTTAATTTTCGATGCAGTTTACATATGATTTGTTTAATTAATTATATTATTAAATGCTTTTTGTAGTTATGGAACTATTTTTGCAAATCTTAATTTATCTTTTGAAAAAATCTGGTAAGAGTGGTCAGTAGTGGTAACACAGTTGTTTTCCATAAAAATGAGCACTGTCCCCCAGCTAATGCCGTGCAATGTTTTCATAAGTAATTTAAGAAAATATTACTGTATGGTACGTACAAGTATGGTAGGAACTGTATTCTGACTAAAACATTACAAAATCTAGTAATTACAAAATTGTAATTATTAGTAAGTAGTGTACTAATTACAGTTTTGTAATTACTACATTTTGTAATGTTTTAGCCAGAATACAGTTCCTACAATACTTTTACGTACCATACAGTAATGTTTTCTTGAATTACTTACGCCAACATTGCACTGCATTAGCTGGGGGATAGTGTTCATTTTTATGGAAACAAATCTGTTACCACTACTGACCATTGTTACCAGATTTTTTCAAAAGATAAATTAAGATTTGCAAACATAGCTTCATAATTACAATAAACATTTAATAATTAAAAAAATCTTATGTAAACTGCATCGAAAATTAGATATATTTAGGTGAAAATTAGGATTGTTGTGAAGGGACCAGTTTATCTGCAAGGAAAAGTAGAATGGCCCAGCTATTTAATAATAAGTAACAATAATAAAGGGATTAAATCTGATATAAGTTTTTTATCTGAGACTACCCACTAGATTTCAAGTCTAAGTATTGACGTTATTCTGGGTATTTCAAGACAAGGGATATATAATCTGGGTGTAATCATACAACACAAAGTAATCAGAAATTTTGAGAATTAAAATTATTATACAGCAGGTGATGACTGATTATATTTATAAAATAATTTCACACTTTGGATCCCTCTGCAATGGGGCAAAAATGACCATTTGTTGTTTTTTTGTCTTTTTATTGTAACTGCTTTTTTTGACATTAAGATTTACTAACTTAAACACCAATGGAGGTCTTCCCTTTCTCCTTTTATACTTGGGGCTCTGTTTGCTCTAAATATATTTTATTTTTACTTTCAAATTCTTAAAAATGAGAATTGACAAAACAAATGGCAGAAAGAAAAAAGCAAACAAAACTTCTAAGCATACAAAAGCACAACAAAATTCTTAAAAATACAACATAAAACTAAAATTAAATTATTTTTAATTTGATGATCTTATAAAGAAATAAAAATCATCGTTCAGAATTAATTACAAACATACAAATCACTTACCGAAATCTCTATTACAATACGCTAACACCTTATCAGCCTTAAGTTGTGAGGTCATAAATAAAAGTGTTCCTTTCGATATCACCCCAGAGGCTAATACTAAGACAAATGTCACTAAGTATGCTACAACTTTTAGAATTTTTACAGTAATTTCTAAACATTTTTGGTTCGCCATCGAACCGGACTCCTCCTTGATAGGAGGATCTCTGAAGACGTCCCATCCTTTGGTATCGTTAACTGTCCGAACACTAAAAAAGAAAAGTAAATAAAATTAGTGCTGCATACAAATTCAAGTGCTTCTTGCTAAAATACTTTTTTAGTCTCGCAAGCTTTTAACCATTACCTATTTTCAATTAACAATTACCAGGGCATGTGAAATCTTTGAAAGTGTTTCAAAATTATTTTTTAAGAAATTGCTAAACATTAAAAACAGCCCGATTCTCCAACGCTAGACCGGTCTAATTTGACAACCAAAAGTGACAAAGTTGACAAGTGTACGAATAAGACAACTAAGTTTTATACTATGAATTTGTTTCTGTTTTCGTTAGAAAATATATCAAGAAAAGGACAATCTTAGAACATACTGTACACAATAAGAGAACTAAATTCATTTTGGCAACACGTTCCAAAATAAAAATCATTTGGAAACCCAAGAAAATTGCTAAAATATTGCAATAACTCATGTTTTAATGACGACTTATTAACAGCGACAGGGGGAAAGCCTGTCAAAATCTAACTGATCAACTAATAATAATAATAATAATAATGTTTATTCAAATATAAGATACATATATATATATATATACAGGGTGATTCACGGTCGATGGTAGGTTAGACGTTTATGGAGAACGGAACGCGGGATTTTTTTGAAAATTTGGCAACGTGGGTAATTAGCTATGCTCTGTCCATCTAAAATATTTTCAGCATTGCGACGTTGCCGCTTCTATCAAAAAGTCCTAGCAACTTTATTTTTTTAAATGGAACACCCCATATATTAATAAATTTTTAGAATCGCTCTTTTATTACAATACTTTTTTGTTAATATTACCCTATACCTATCTCTATCGGTTTTCGAGATAAAAATTAGTTTGTGTTAAATATGGTCCAAAACATGGCCCTAATTACACGTAAGTAAATTAGTGCTCTCAATTCATGGAAAGTTGATATTTTGGCGGTAGTTTAGACAGACCCGATGTATTTATTTTTCACCATGAAATCGACTCCATATCATACAGGGCGTGCTAAGATTACTATTATTTCCGTTGTTCATAAAAGGGGTCAAATGTTCGTTTTTTTAAATGAAACCCCCTGTATATTAATCAATAAATTGAAAGACGAAGAAAAACGCTTTAAGATGGTACATCATATTCCTATACCTAAATCATCAAGTTTTCTTAATAAAAGCGCTTTTTTGTGAAAAAAAAAATAAAGACTTTAATTTTAAGTAACCATGGATATCAAACATCAAAATATCAAACTTACGACATTTTGACGACTGTGTTTAAAAAAATCTCCCAAAATGAACGCAGATAATCATTATTCAAACGAAGTTCTTATGAAATTATTTATTTTACACGGACAATGTGATCAAATCATTGCCAGAACTTGCAGAAAATTTAACCAAATGTATCCTGAATTGACACAAATGAACGAAAGGAAGTTTGTAAGATTACAAAATAATTTCATTAACATGTGAAAATAAATTAAATAACAAAATTAGGAAGGTTCAAAAAACAAAACTGTAAACAAAATAAGAAATTTTTACAATAAATGCTGGAAATGTTGTCCATTACATTCTAAACATTTTAGTATGTGCTTTTGTACGCGACTCGTAGTTGCTTTTTCAATTTCATGGGGATCCAGATCTTCAATACACCGAACTATTCGCCGTCGCAGTTCTTCTTTGGTAGGCACTGGAGTACTGTACACTCTTTCTTTTAAAACACCCCATAAATAAAAGTCAAGCGGCGTGAGATCGGGGGATCTCGGT
The DNA here is from genome assembly GCA_963971165.1 of Philopedon plagiatum. Lineage (NCBI taxonomy): Eukaryota > Metazoa > Arthropoda > Insecta > Coleoptera > Curculionidae > Philopedon > Philopedon plagiatum. The sequence goes on along the minus strand of OZ020189.1, from coordinate 35,656,697 downwards.
GGCCAATCCCACGGCCCTAAGCGCCTAAACCAACGATCGTCAAATATTTCATAAAGTACCCTGGAAACTTCCTGGGTGCAATGAGCTGGCGCTCCGTCCAGTTGAAACCACGAATTCCTATAATCCTCTAAAGATAAATTTTCGACGAAATCGGTAACAGTCGTCCTTAGTATTTCGAGATATCTCTCAGCATTTAAAGTGGCATCATAAATAAAAAAGCTAATTTTGTGCTTTTTTAAAATACAAAAAACATTTAGGTCAAATTTTTCTTGAAATCCCATTTCTTTTGTCACGTGAGGATTATGATCAGCCCAAAAATGCTTATTTCTTCTATTAAAAATCCCATCCCTTGTAAATTTTGCTTCGTCGCTCCAAATGATTTTTGACAAAAACTCCGGATCCTCTTGTATACGTATTAAAAGGGTTTCGCAAAAATGCACTCTACGTTCAAAGTCTTCTGCTTTGAGGGCTTGCACTTTAGTAAATTTAAACGGATGCATTTCGTGATTTCCCAAAATTCGTTGTATTGAAGCATATGATACACCCAAATCTTTTTCTGCACTACGAATGGAAGCCTCTGGATATGCATAAAAATATGCCAAAACGTTGACAATATTATCTTCATTTGAAGTAACAGGTTTTGGTAATGTTAGAGGCGCTTTTAAATTTGAGCCATAGTTAATGAAATTATTTTGTAATCTTACAAACTTCCTTTCGTTCATTTGTGTCAATTCAGGATACATTTGGTTAAATTTTCTGCAAGTTCTGGCAATGATTTGATCACATTGTCCGTGTAAAATAAATAATTTCATAAGAACTTCGTTTGAATAATGATTATCTGCGTTCATTTTGGGAGATTTTTTTAAACACAGTCGTCAAAATGTCGTAAGTTTGATATTTTGATGTTTGATATCCATGGTTACTTAAAATTAAAGTCTTTATTTTTTTTTTCACAAAAAAGCGCTTTTATTAAGAAAACTTGATGATTTAGGTATAGGAATATGATGTACCATCTTAAAGCGTTTTTCTTCGTCTTTCAATTTATTGATTAATATACAGGGGGTTTCATTTAAAAAAACGAACATTTGACCCCTTTTATGAACAACGGAAATAATAGTAATCTTAGCACGCCCTGTATGATATGGAGTCGATTTCATGGTGAAAAATAAATACATCGGGTCTGTCTAAACTACCGCCAAAATATCAACTTTCCATGAATTGAGAGCACTAATTTACTTACGTGTAATTAGGGCCATGTTTTGGACCATATTTAACACAAACTAATTTTTATCTCGAAAACCGATAGAGATAGGTATAGGGTAATATTAACAAAAAAGTATTGTAATAAAAGAGCGATTCTAAAAATTTATTAATATATGGGGTGTTCCATTTAAAAAAATAAAGTTGCTAGGACTTTTTGATAGAAGCGGCAACGTCGCAATGCTGAAAATATTTTAGATGGACAGAGCATAGCTAATTACCCACGTTGCCAAATTTTCAAAAAAATCCCGCGTTCCGTTCTCCATAAACGTCTAACCTACCATCGACCGTGAATCACCCTGTATATATAAAATATATAGATCTTAATTTAAACCAGTACTAAATCTTAAACATTTTTAGTGAATCTGAGCGGTATATTTTTAATTTCCTGACTCAATGGCCATAAATATTTGCGTTCAGATTCACAAAGAAGGTTTAAGATTTAGTACTGAGTTAAATTAAGATCTTCTAGTTGATATTTTGACACGTTTTTGCCCTGTTAATGTTAATAAGTTGTCCTTAAAAACTTATGAACTATTCTGATATTTCCGCGATTTGCTAGGTTACCAAATGATTTTCATGTTGGAAAGGGTTGCTAGAATGAATTTAGTTCTATTATTGACGAAATTACGAACTAAAATTGCCCTTTTAAAATCCATAGTATATCACTTAGTTGTCTTATTGTCTTACACTTGTCAGTTTAGAACTTTTGGTTGTCAAATTAGACCGGACTAGCGTTAGAGAATATGGCCGTTAAAGTTCCGCTCTCGGTGTGAATATTTTTGCTTTTATTATTTTAAAATAATCTCCAATTTAGATCGTAAATATTTCCAGACACCATTAACATTTTGTCTACACTATTATATTTTCTTATAGTAGAGAAAGACCTACTTTCATTTTATTAAAAAAAAGTTTTTAGAGTAAATATGTTTTCAATGCTTTTAATAATATGTTTAACTTCTGATTTGCATCTCTTGCACCTGTAGTTGCAGAAACCTAGAAAGTCTAGGTCTAAAGTCTAGAACCACAATTATTATTATTGATTAACACGCCAACATGTTCGAGAAGCAACAAATCCATTTCAAAAAGATTCAAATTCCGACACTGGAATTTTCTTGTTTTGTTAAAAATTAAAATAAATTTTTTTAAATCGAATTCTTTTCATGCACCAAAATAGGGAATCTAATCTTGCATTCTTTACTTTAAAACAATCTATTCTATAAATATTTAACTCTACTCAAGCTATTAATACAGTCATCAAATTGCACACCTATTGCAGTCAGATTAGTCAACTCGAAATAGAATTAATAAGAAAAAGACCAAATCAATACTTGAATTCGGCAGCGCTGTAATAAAATAGTGAAATGCCAAGGAGAGCAAGATTTTCAATCTGGCGTACCAGGCGGATATAATATTAATATAAAATCCACAAATAACACGGATTAGTCAGCCACTGGCGTCGGTAATCCACATCTTTAATTATTGCATATCAGTCGGTCAAGAAGTTTTCATAAGACATGGGATTTTCAGATTCATCATGTAAAATTTTTTCAACTTAATCATTTGCCATAAATATGGTAACTGATAAGCAATTTGGATCGGTGAAACTGATGGAATTATAATAATATCCATGAGATTTTACTGAAAATATGATATTAATTTTATATCATTTTTACCTGTAATTTTATGTTTTAAGATGATAAATATTTTAAATTATTGTAGTAAGTAAATACTTCGTTTTAGTGTTTCATACATGCGTCAAAAATTTTCTCTGAAACTATTTGACGTAAAATTGAAGTTTAGCACAGAGATAGAGTGTGGTGGCCCAATTATAGACGTGAAGTATAAAAAGTTGACTTTTGATTCTGTTGGTTAATTTTAGGGGGTAAATTGGGAAATGGAAAAAAAATTTCAAGGGCATCGTGTAGGATGTCAAATGAGAGCTTATTGAAGCACGAATTCCACAATATATATGATGTATTTTTTTATCCATTTATAAACATTTTTTTCGGAAAAACGCTTAAAAATTGCTGTACCCCACCCTTATCACCAAAAGGATCGCTCAGAAAGATCTGAAAAAAATCATGAACATTGAGAATTAGGTGTAGATTGAGTCAAAATTACCAGGATTGAAAAATTCCAGCGCGATTAATTTTAGTGAAAAGGGTTTTCAACAGAAAATATTTATCACGATGTAAGGAACAACTTTAGTCCTTATACGTTTTTCAAAATTTTTAATTTGGCTCAGTTGAAACGCTCCCCCACTCAGCTCTGCGTATACGCGATGTGATACGACGTTGGTGCCGTCAGCGACGGGCACCGCGGCAGATTGGTGGAGATCGGGCGGTCGAGGTTTGCTCAGGTTAAGTGGGTAGGGGGGGGGGGGGGGGCTGATGCCACGGAACACTAATTGTTCAAATATAGCTTGCACTTGACCGATTTTTTCAGAAATTTAAATGTTTGATGTGTGCCAATAGTGAGCACAGATTCGAGGTGCTGAAACACAATAGATTCTAGAAACAGAATTGTTGATTGAATTTAAAAGGGGACTGTAATATTTATTTTAAAATTTGATCCTGAAAAAAATCATTCAGAGTATAAAAGTATTCATTTTTGTATTGTGAAAAAGTGTAAAACTTATTGTTGGATTCAGAAAGAAAGTTATTAAAAAACAATATGATCTGGCTGTAACAAAATTTTGAAAAATTTCTTGTTTCCGAATATTTTAGATTATGTAGATTAGGATCAGACTACAAATGCATTGGTATAAGTACTTATTTACTGTGAGACCGGAAATAATATACAATCTGTTTTTATGAGACGGTAGTACCTTCGACTTCAATATCCTTCCACATGATACGATTGATAAGCTAGGAGAGGAAGAAAAGATATCAGCGGGCACAAGTTCTCATAATCTGGACACCCTAAGAAGGAGGGCGAAAATGTGACGGTTTGGGCTTGTGTAGCTGGGCGGTGAAGGGATGCATATGAGACGCGCCAGTGAAAGAATAATAGAGACCAGCTATTCTGAGCAGAAGCAGTGGAAATTTCTGTTGAAGAGGGGCATGTCGGTGAGCCATAAAAGACAGTTTTCTTGTAAGAGTAGGGTCATTGATTGGTCGGATGGTCCTCTTTTGAACGGAATCGATGATTCTACTCCCTGAACAATACTCCAGGTTTGTTCAGATTTCCTACTTGTTAATCTAGTGGATATACACATTGCACGATGAAAATAATTTTAAAACTCGTAAAAGAAACCCAAGCTTTGTGCAGATAATGCAGCCATTAAAAGAAAGCTGATCATGTTTGAAAGCGATTCCAACCAGATCAAACAATTGTTTATTTTGTTGGATTAAGCCTTTTTTGTACTCGTACATGAGACGAGCATCGCTGGTTTCTTGGGGAGAAAGTGAACAATATTAGGTTTTAAAAGTGTTGAACTGGACACGGTTTTTGGCACCTGATTCTGAAATGTATTGGAGATCTTGGAAGAGGGGTGTGTGCATGGTTCTGCGCTCGTTATCCAGCTCAAGCTGTTATACTAGTTTTGGGAAAGGAACATTGAAGTGGAACGTACTATCGATCCATAATGAAGGTTAGATTTCTTACGGGTATATACGGGATGAAATTTTCTATGCCCAGTAGTATAATCTCGGTAACTTGCAGGCATACTCCAGAGAACAAAAAACTAACAGAAGTCTCAGAAAAAGTTATTTTTTTCTGTCCAGTCGACAGAATTGAATCAATGAATGAGCAACCCACAGAGGTAATTTTATCTATTAATAAACCCAAAAAAAAAAGTTGTTGAAAAATCCGAAATAAACTAAACTATTTTAACAAGAACAGGCAAGTTTACAATAATCGAAAATATTTTTCTCCATATTGGTCGCATTAAGTCGTTGTTGTGCCACAAATCGTTTGCATTTATTTCAGTCACGCCACTTTTACCTCGTATGTTTGACGTGCATTAGCATTATATGTATTTTCATGTGTTGCGCTCGCTACGTTTTGTGTGAAGTATTTCAGTTTGAGGTAAGTACTATAATTTTTATTACCTTTATTAGTTTTGTGCTCTAAATTAAATTTGGTGACAAAAAACGAAGTGATGTCAGTAATCTACTTCCCTATGCCATTCTCCCTTGGCGATCATTTTTCATATTTGTCACTACCTCTTGTTGTGGGCGTTAAAGTTGCCAACGATGATGACTTCAGCGATAATAATATCAGTTTCTAACTAAACCTGAGAGAGAAAATCGAAAATTTCGCTGTAGGAGTTGTCAGAGGGGGAGCGGTAGATACAACAGATGAATTTGGTAGAAGACGTAAAAAGTATTATACAAAGAGTTTGCCTGATTTTAGGTTGAAAAAGAAAGGCTGCTGCGGTCGTAAGCGTATATGCCGCCATGAAGGCGAAAAGAAGAAAGAAGTTTATATTTATAGCGTAGAAACAGAAGGTGGTTAGTTGAAGATTCGGGACCGACTTGGATTTCAGTTATTGCGTGGTGGTGGACAGAGTTCACACTGAAATTAAGTCCGCAGATCTTGGTGGAGGTAACTGATCCTTTCAATGGCAGCGCCTTAAGAGCACTTTTCGCCTGGACAACCGATTGAACAGGTACTTTACCTTCAACATTGTTCACTTCCAGTGCCATGTTTCTTATGGACCATATGCCATGTCTTAGGGTGTCCAGATTATTGTGCCATGCTATCATAATGTTTTATTTTCAATTGCGGGATTTAGTGTAAGGGGCGAAAGGACAGAAAATATATAAAGAAAAATCAAACATGTGCAGAAAAACCGACACACTGAAAATATCCGTTGATATTCTACCAGCCCTTAAAGTGAGTATGCGATAAAACCTAATCAGTTGAAAAAAACTCCTCTACCATCTGCGAATTAATTTATTTTAAATTCCTCAGTTTATACAATGTTTCTCTGTATACTTGTTCTCTTATGCTTTGACGATTTATTTGGTTCTTTTTGTTAAAGACTAAGGAGCTTTATAACAGAATTGCTTGCCAAATAATTGTCCATAGCCCCATCAGTGTACGCCATTGATTAGTACCTAAATCAGACGTAATAATTATCATCGAATTAATTTTTTTATTTTGGCATAAATCTGCTTTATTGCTCTTTTATATCAAAGTTTTCATACAGAAGAATTAATTATTAATGTTAATTAAATGCTATTAACATAAGATAAATTTTATGTGTTCATCAAATATCATCTCCAAATGGAAAACTTGTAGGGTACCAAAAACTGTATAATTTAACCATTTTTTTTTTCGAATTAACATAACTCGCAACTCGATATTCCTGATTCCTATTAAAACACCTTGAATGTTATATTAATTTTTAACACTATAAAACATAATATATTACATTTAATTGTGGTTCCCTGAAAATTCAAGAACGGAACAAACCCGTTGTTTGAAGAAAAGTAAACCATGGTACTGCTGTTGTTTGTAGTTTACAATCGCAATGATACTGCCGAGCTTGCTGACACGACTTTTTTTATTTTAAAGAAAAAGTAGAATATAAACCTGTGATTTTTAGTGTTCCGTGCTAAAATTAGCGAAACAGAACACTTATGAAATCACTTTGGTGTCCGTCCGTCCGTCTGGTACAGGCGATTTTCTCTGAAACTGTTTGACGTCAAAATTTGAAATTTAGCCAGAGGTAGAGTGTGGTGGCCCAATGAGAGACATGAACTATAAAAAGTTGAATTTGGATTCTGGGGGTTAATTTCAGGGGGTAAACTGCGAAATGGAAAAAAAAATTTCAAGGGTATCGTGTAGTGTCAAATGAAAGCTTATTGAAGCACGAATTCAACAATATACATATATGATGTATTTTTTATGCATTTTTTAAAACATTTTTCGGGAAAAATGCTTAAAAATTGCGGTCCCCCACCCTTATCACCAGAAGGATTTCTCAGAAAAATCTGAACAAAATCATGAACATTGAGAATTAGGTGTAGATTGAGGGAAAATTATCAGGATTGAAAAACTCTGGCGCAATCAATTTTTATAAACAATTTAATTGTTTATTTTCTTATAACTGGTGAACCATTTGTTTTAGAGAAAAAGTTTTTCGACGAAAACTATTTCTCACGATGCTAAGGAACAATTCTGTCTTTACATGTTTTTAAAAAAATTTAATTTGGCTCAGTCGAAACGCTGCCCAATCAGCTCCGCGCATACGCGATGTGATACGACGTTAGTGTCGTCAACGGCGGGTAGCGCGGCAGATGGGTGGAGATCGGCGGCCGAGGTTTGCTAAGGTTAAGTTGGGGGGGGGGGGGGAGGCTGATGGCACGGAACACTAATTGTGCAAGTACAGCTTGCACTTGACCGAATTTGCTTTAATGAATTGTATGTATCTACATTGTAAAATCATTCGTTTCTTCTAACAAATAACTGAAAAACAACGGGAAAGAAATACAAAATATCAGCTCTAAATACAACTTTTAATTTGCAATATTTCTTGGTATCTGGAATTTTGCACCCTTAAAAAATTACTGTGCTGTACTAAGGCAAATTGGTCTAAATTCTTCTATTTTGACCCAATGATGCTACTTTTAAAATATGTCCTATTTATTTCGGGACACCCTGTACATCTTAATAAATGCAACCATATTTAGTATAAAAAATGTAACTACAATTTGTAGCTAGTTTAACATAAACGTACTAAAACTATCTTTTGTAATGTGGCAAATTTCGTAATATGTTAAATCTATACTATAACCAAAATTTTAGTTAAAATTTAACTACATAATGGTTGTTAATTTAAAGTATTCATAAAAATTCCTTAACCATTTTTAGTGTGAAGCGTTTGGAATAATTTTTGGTGTTAAACGAGAGTTAACATTTTTTAGTGTGTAGTTTATACAGTGTTGCTTCAATTTTTTTCCGCTGCTAATAGAACGTACGTCGAGTTTCTTCGACTATACAAGTATACAAGTGCAACCACTGCACGAAAATAGGGGGTGCCTTCTACTCGTATCTATAGATATCTGACGTATTGAAAAGATGCTAAGATTAATTTCTTCGCTAGTAAAATATAAAATCGTCATAAAGTTCGAGAACAAGGATAATTTTTGATTCTGGTCCAGGTGCCCTCCTGCAACCGTGATTTCTGGACTTACTCTTTATCAGGCAGACTTATGTACTGGCTGAAATACCAATTAGAGCTTGCTGCGTGGCGGGTTCGGTTCATTCAAAGTAAAATGCTCAAGTCAGTACGCACCTCAAGACCGTCAAATAACGCGAGAAAATTTATGGGTGTTTGAAAAAATAAGGGGTGTATTTCCGGGCGTACAACTATAATTCTTTAGATCTAATAAAAATATAAGAAGTCAAGCTGTTTACAAGAACGTGCATATCTTGCTTACTCCTTCATTGTCGATCTAGAAATGCGAACTTCCGGCGTGTTACCGGAAGACCAAATTTAATTAGTGCTGTTGTGCGAATCTACGCCAATGCTGAGAAGGACAAACACAGTTGCGAGCAAGGCAGATATGTTTCAGGCACTTTGAACGGTTATAAATGAGAAAGTTCGTCGCCGCCGTTCACTTTTGTTATTGTTTAATACTGGATCTACGAACGACCTTGCTTTGCATTTTTTTCCGCTCGGATAACTTGACTTTTCGCCGTGTTACGTTGGTGTTCTAATTTATTAAAACTAATTGGGTATGAATATTTAATCAAACTAATAATTTGTTGTGGGAGTAGAAATTTGAAGTGGATTGTTAATATGCATAAGCATATATAGATAACATGGGTCATTGCCTTCGTGTTTAGTAGAACGTTTTCTATTTTCACAAAATGAAGAAAAAAATAATTGGTCTCTTCTAGATTCAATGTTGATCTGAGTAACAGCGGTCTAATGATTCTCAATAAAGACGATAACCGCAGCTGAACATTTATAATAGTTTAAGAAATATTTATTTTCGATTGTATTTTGAAAAAGAAAACGATGAATGTATTTTGAATCTCCACTCATCATCAATAACCCAGTCCTCACAAGAAAACTTCTCTCGCTCATCGCTGCGCTGTTGGGGATTTATCTCTTTTCTACCGGTACTTCCACGGATTTTGCTCTGAAGAACTAGCCGCTATAATTCCCCCTTTGACTGTTCCTAACAGAACAACAAGAGGCGCGTTACATATGCATCCCTTTACTGTCCAGGTACAAAAGCCAAAAGCGATGTGAGGCGATCTGCTGACGATACATTGCTTATAGATGAGCACACTTGTCAGAAACTCCATAAAAGCAATTGAAAACGCGTGTGCCGAGGCGATGCGGAGTTAACAAGTGGTTGACAACCCTTATAGTTTAAAAACGTTAACGATAAAAGACAAAAAAAGATTCTGAACAATCTTAAACAAACTCGAGCAAACCTGCACATATTCGCCTTTTTTGGTTTTGGTCATGTTTGATTAGGTTTGTCTAGACTTTTTTACAAACCTACATAAAAAAGTGCAAGCTATATTTGCACAATTAGTGTTCCGTGCCATCAGCCCCCCACTTAACCTGAGCAAACCTCGGTCGCCCGATCCCTGCCCATCTGCCGCGCTACCCGCCGCCGACCACACCAACGCCGTATCACATCGCGTATGCGCAGAGCTGAGTGGGGAACGTTTCGACTGAGCCAAATTAAAAATTTTGAAAAACGAGGACAAAAGTTGTTGCTTACATCGTAAGAAATATTTTTTGTCAAAAAACTTTTTCTCTAAAACCAATGGTTCAGGAGTTATAATGAAATAAACAATTAAATTGTTTACAAAAATTGATCGCGCTAGAGTTTTTAAATCCTGATAATTTTGACTCAATCTTAACCTAATTCTCAATGTTCATGATTTTTTCAGATTTTTCTTAGCGATGCTTTTGGTGATAAGAGTGGGGGACAACAATTTTTAAGTGTTTTTCCCGAAAAATGTTTAAAAAAATACATCATATATATTGTTGAATTCCTGCTTCAATAAGCTTTCATTTGACACCCTACACGATGCCCTTGATTTTTTTTTCCATTTCCCAATTTACCCCCTGAAATTAAGCCTCAGAATCAAAATTCAACTTTTTATACTTCGTCTATATCGTATATAATTGGGCCTTGCTAATGTTAGCTCGGAACACTAAAAATAGGCAGTATTATCACGGTAGAATTATTAGACGGTAGCGACACTCGCCACTTATTCCTGTTTTTGCCGACTCTTCGCTAAACTAGTTTTATCCGGTTGCTGGCAACTCGTGGCGTCTTTACGGAGACAGTCAGAAAATTAGTCTGATTGAATACAGTCGAGATCGCGATGGTGTGTTATTGCCACGTAGAAAATTGTATGAATAAAGAAGGCGAGGGAGTGTCCTTTTTTAGATGTCCCAAAGACCCTGTCAGGTAAGATTGATTTTATATTTGTTCAGTGTTCTGTATATTACATAACAGTTTTCATTTTCATTTACTTATTATATTTTATATTACTTAAGCTAAGAAGGCGACTTGTCAACTGTAAATGTATTTTTTTTCTTAGCTGATTGCCCATACCTCGGGATTAAATAAATTTTGGAAATATATACAGATTGATACATAGAATTAAAATTTAAAGTAGGTATTTCAGTCGTGTCTCGTCGATTTTTAGTATATATGAGCATAATGGCAGTATCTTAAAACTATTTGTGCTAAAGAAACGAAATTTAGAGACTGGGATTTATAGAAATAATGTATAAGAATACGTATTTGATATAGGTACATATTCTGCTTACAACAAGGCGAAAACGGAGGTATTAAAATAACTGGATACAGATAATTGCTATTTTATTTCTACAACATCTTAAAATAAGCGTCAGTGTGTGTATATATTTATATTTTCATTTTGGTTTAACCAAAATCTGGCAAGATTTTATTTTGATATCCTTGTATGTCCCTGTGTATTTTCCCTCAATAAATCAATAATAATAAATAAAGGATTGTGGTAAAGGGGGCTACACTTATTCAGTCTTTGTACTCTTTAAGTTGATAGGTGTACCTAGCTTTTATATTCAACCATTTTAAAGATTATTTTTATTTCATGTAGGCTAGGGGCAGGGGGGTTAAAAAGGGGGTAAATTTACTCGATTATGTTGTAAGTCGTATTTATTTGATATTGTAGATATGTCCGTGTCGAAAAGAGTCGGGGGTGGTTTTTAGTGCAGCTTCCATAATTCAACAGATATTTTAGTTCAAAACATAAAATTTGGTGTACGGACTTGTAATCTAATATATATGCCCTCGGAATAAGTGTCTAATAAAGCCATTAATACTAATGAATCGAAATACTAAAGAGTTACGTACCGCCTTTTAAATTTGTATGTATCAAATAACCGACCAAATATTTTTTCGACTAATACTTATCGAACGTCCCCGTAATACGCTGCCCGGAGAACGCAGTATGCATCGGCGTTTTGCTTTGATGCAGAAACTTCAAACGATTTTTGCTGAGTGTCGCTACTCCCCCATTTCTCTACTTTGGTATTATGACCCCATACATGAAACTTGACCAGTAGACCCTAACGTAAAGTTATTTTATAGTGCATTTTCGAAAAATTATGATTTTGAAAAATCGTGTTTCGAAAAAAAGTGTTTTTTGAGAAAACATATTTAAAAAAAATTAGTTTTGAAAAAGAGTAATTTCGAAAAAAAAAATTGAAACCTTTTCGTAGATCATTCAACGATTATAATACTGAAACGTAAACTTTCGTGCTGCGTGAGTAGAGGGACAGGGAGAAAAACTGTTAAAAACTGTTCAATCTTGCATTGTCTCAAATATATTTCTTAAAAGTCCTATTGAAAGGTTTTCTTGGAATTGGTAAGTTCAGCGATTTTAACCATTTCTAATTAAAATTCTAAAATGGACGCCCTCCTCGATTGGCTTATTTTTATATTAAATGCAACTTGATTTTTTTACTACCTAAGATATTACGTCTTTGGTATAGATCAGTGATACTACAAAGTTTTAATTTTAATAAACAAAAAGCTCATGTTCTCATCTGAAAATCAAAATTCATATCATCCCTTGCACTTTATTTAGCATCAACCAGTACGGCGCTAAAACCCAGGTTTGTTGTTATACCCGTATAATGATGAAATAGGATATTAGACAACAAGCATTAAATAGTACTCAGTTTTCCCACGAGTCTTCCGGTTATAATATCAGTTGCCGTTTACACCAGCAAAAAATGAACATTCCATGCAAGTTGAACAGTAGATATCCTTTTTCTTCGATTTCGGTTTTGTTAAGTCTTTAATTTTAATTGATTTTAGATTCTACCATTAACTGTGGTTTTTTAATATGCTTTATAGGTTTTTATGGCGTTGTTTTCAAATCATTAATTAAGAAAGAGCTCGAATAAAACCATACCTGAATTTTGTTTTTTTAAAAATTCCCCAAGAAGCTGGGAATTTTGTTGGTCTATATACTGAAAAAAAAATGCAAAGATTAATTTCTTCGCATTTGCAATATATATGTTATGTTACATAACTTATGTATATCCCCAAAATGTTTTGATAAAAGTAATCTTTGCAGAGGATGCTTAAACAGAATGCTATTTTTTATTAAGAGCATTTATCCTCACATCTTCCGATCCTTTATCCTTAAAGTATACTTTAGTAAAATTGTAATAAAGTCGGGAGATTAATTCGTCCACTTATTGAATTTTTAAAAAATTGGGATAAAATTAATAATTAATAGTACTGAAGTTTATTTGCTTTTTATTACAAAAATAAAAAAGAACTATTCGTGTACTAAAACAGTAATATAACGTCCAACCTAAACAATACCTTTCAAAAATAAAACATAATTTCTCAAAAACCAACTGAGCAAAATTATTCGTCCACAAACATTTTTTTAGGAATTCGTCCAAACATGCCAAAACTAATAACGTGTGGGGTAACCCTTTTGGTTTTATAATTTGTTGTAACCTGTTAGACATTGACTCTACCAGTTTTATAACAAAACCTACTTCAATTTTTGACCATTCTTCTGGACATCTTGCTTTTAACGTCTTTTGTTGAAAATTTTATGTTCTTTCACCCTTTCTTTGGGTTCCGACCATAGATGCTCATACGGGTTAACATCTGGGGATTGCGGTGGCGTTTCCAACATTCTTATGTATTTCCAACACAATTATGTACATTATGACGCTTCGGTTTTTCAAATTGAGAGGCCTTTCAAACAAGGTGCCACTTAACCTATCTTCCCATTTAGGATTTTTAAGGGGGTGGATGTGACGGCTTAGGGTATAATTCTACCACATTGAAAATAACATTACTTCACTCCTGTTTTATCGAATCTAAGAGGTCTTTATTCAGTCTCGATATTTTTCGTTACTTCAGGTGTAAAACGGCCATGCGAACGAATAACTACGTTCCAAATCAAAATATTTCAATGAGCTTAACTCCTCAATGGGTTATTCAATTTAAAAAACCGAAGCGTCACAATGTACATAATTGAGAGGCCTTTCAAACAAGGTGTCACTTAACCTATCTTCCCATTTAGGATTTTTAAGGGAGTGGATGTGACGGCTTAGGGGATAAGTCTACCATAATGAAAATAACATTACTTTACTCCTATTTTATCGTATCTAAGAGGTCTTTATTCAATCTCGCTATTTTTCGTTTATTTAGGTGTAAAATCGCCGTGCAATCTTAAATAACTATATTCTGAATCAAAAAATTTCCCATTTAAGATTGTGAAGGAGGTGGATGTGACGGCTTAGAGGATAATTCTACCACAACGAAAATTATATCATTTTACTTCCCCCTTCATACTACGAGAATGGTTTTAAGCGTTTTGAAATTTCTTGGTTCTAAATTTATAGCCCATTGATCGTTTTCAAATTATCACCCTGTATAGATTGATAGATGTGGAAAAGGTTACATTGTTTATTGACTTTTAATGTCATTTGAGTAGGGGCTATGTAAAAAGTTTTCGCCTGGCGGGACCCACAAATTCTTTAGTTGTCAGTTCAATAATAGTTTGTTAAATCTAAGGTGTGTAGTCAGGTTCGGGGAAGCCTTGAAAATATATTTGTTTTACAAAAAAGTCCACGCCTATTGTGAAGACTTTTTATATCATCAATTATAACGAAGAATTTCATTTAAATAGCGGAATTCTAGCCCCAAATACTGTACAAGGAGTGGAAGGTGTATTTTTTCGTATTAAAGACTAATCCAACTTTTTCTAGTGGGTTGATTCGATAAAAATTTTTAAAATTTAATTGGGCAAATAGTTTTAAAAACAAAATAGCTGGTTCAAAAGCTACACTATTCCACCTACCTTTTTTATAATTTTATCAATCCTTTGACATTGATTTATAAATTAAAGTATATGTATGTTACAATATTACCACGAGTATGGTGAATGTAATGAAAAACATTCAATGTAACGATAAACACACTTTATCGGTTGAGGTCATTTTGGTATGGGCTATGTTTGGCAAAATGTACATCACAAACCTGATTTTTTTAGAACAGTTACTGAAGATTTTAATTTTTTTTGTTTTAGTTGTGTACCTACGAGGCATGAATAGAATATTACATAGCGAGCACGGAAAGTGTTACCTAACTCGCGAGTGTGGAACTCCCACGAGCGTGTTAGGTGAGTTTTCAGCGAGTTTTGCACAATTTTTTTCCCACAGCTTAACCAGAAAAAAAATTATAAACATTTCATATGTGTTGAGATTTTTGAGGCAACAAATTCAAGGATGTATTTTTTGCTACATTACATAAAATCTTCGACACGAAATAGGCGTTAATCGCCTCTCAACCAATCACAAGCAATAATTTGTAAGAATTCTATATCACATAGCCTACTTATTTTTGATTTGCCCAAGTTTAAGAGAATAAAGCCGTATGATATTTTTTTTAAAACAGGTGTGTGTTAGAAAAATAACGTACAGTCGATAAAGGACAAATGAAATCATCAATTTCCGCGCTTTCTAAGTTAATCGGATATATATATATATATATATATATATATATATATATATATATATATATATATATATATATATATACAGCGTGTCTTCGGAAGTTCTTACCATATGGAAAATTTTTTATTATTGATTTTATGAAAAAAAGTGTCTCTTCATGAAAGGTTCTGCATCATGAGAAACTAGCATCGCCGTTCCGAAATTTGACTTAGGATATACAGGGTGGCTCAAAAAGGTAAAAGTCCTAATCCACGTGACGCTAAAAAGGCACAAAATCGTTATTCAAAGGTAAACTGCCACTGTAAATGTAGTGCAGTTAACATTTTTTATGTTAGTGCATTAGGTTTGAAACATACAGGAGGTCCCAAAAATAAAATTAATTTTTTATTATCGACTTTACAAAAAAAGTAATCTTCATAAAAAGTTCTACATTGTGAAAAAAGAGTATGGTTATTCAAAAACTTTATCTAGGACATACAGAGTGGCTAAAATTTTTTAATTTAAATTCTGATTTTCAGCTTTTTGAGCCACCCTGTATTGTCCTACATCAAGTTTTCGAATAACCATGCTCTTTTTTACAATGTAGAACTTTTTATGAAATATGCTTTTTTTGCAAATTCGATAATAAAAAATTAACTTTATTTTTGGGACCCCCTGTATGTTCCAAACCTAATTCACTAACATACAAAAATGTTAACTCTACTACATTTAGAGTGGCAGTTTACCTTTGAATATCGATTTTGGGTCTTTTTAGCTTCACGTGGATTAGGACTTTTACATTTTTGAGCCACCCTGTATATTCTAGGTCAAATTTCGGAGTGGCGATGCTATTTTCTGATGATGCAGAACTTTTCATGAAGAGGCACTTTTTTTCATAAAATTAATAATAACATTTTTTTCCATATGGTAAGAACTTCCGAAGACACGCTGTATATATATATATATATATATATATATATATATATATATATATATATATATATATATATATATATATATATATATATGTATATATATATATATATATATATATATATATATATATATATATATATATATATATATATATATATATATATATATATAATGTCCCAATCGTAGCCGTTGAAGTATGCCAATAAAAACAAAACGAATTTGGGCATAAAATACGTCTTCATCCTTAACATTTTGCAATAAAAAAAGTGCAACCTTTCGACTTAACTACAGTATTTACGCATTTAGCACCTGCATGTTTTTAATTGCATCCATATTTTTTCGTAATCTTTACAATATATGAGTATCTTTGTGCTAACTAACCTGACTGGTTTAAATTAGGATTGGGCCGAAAACTCATAATTTATAAAACGCATATACATTGTGTAGAGCTAAAAATATCGCGACTGGTTTTCTGAACGTCCTTCATGAATATGCTCAAAAAAATTTTAATGTACAATATTCTGTGATCTTGTTTTATCCTTTTGTTGATGCCATGTACTGTGGTGGATGTTATTTGTGCAAATTTTTTATTCAATTTGGTAGCTACACTCAACATGGCTTCTCTAGGCCCTACCTTATAATAAAATTGGGGAAACAAATGCAAAATGTGCCTAAGTCGCACTTTTCTTATTTTAATGATAGCGGCACCATATGTATTCTTTACTTTTACAAGCTTTGCATATGATTAAGATTGCCAGATGATGTTTAGAAGTGAGTGTGGGCATGTCAGGTTGAAATATAAGGCCAATTCAAGACAAGAAATGCATAAGTCCACTACTAGGGCTTCTACATCTTGAGAGACGGCTCCCCGAGAGAAAAACGACAGGGTAGGACGGTCATTTTGACCATAGAGGAATTAAAACGATGAATTTTCATATGGTGCAAGACAAAAAAATGTTAGATGAGTTTTTTCGACGAATCACGGACTATCTGACTTACCAAGGTAAGACAGTATGGTCAAAAAAATACGCGGAAGTTGTGAGGCAAAAATATATCATCCTGTATATATTTTGAGAATATATTAAGCACATTAATATTCTTCAGGCACATTAAAAGCATTCACGGTGTGCCTTCACTAAGTTTAACCCAAAGATCTGCCCACTTCCATTTTTTTTTCATATTTTATGAAAGTGGTCTGGTCTAAGTAATTTGAGCTCAAAATGAAAATATTAGATGAAAATATTAGATGAATAGTTTGAAAAGAAAACTTAATTTTACTATTTTTTTTAGTTTAAGCGGCTGTATTTTATGACAAAGATTAGTATGAAAATTTTTTAAGGCTCATAATTTTGGTTCAAGTCCTGGAAACGATATCTTCTTAGTGGAAATATTTAGCATTTTTAAACAGCTCTGTTAATCCTGAAAAAAGATAAAAAAATGCATATTAGTGTATGCTTATTTGAGATGGAATCTAGTAATTTTAAATTTTGTATTTTGTACAATATTGAATCTTGAAATTTTCAATGTAATCGTATGTATTATCAAGCAGGCATGCGCAATGAGAGAGAGAGTATATAAAGCTGCTGATATTTTTGCAAAAAAGAACGATTTTCCAATGTATTGTATTTTGATCATTACAGTAAACAATCATTTTGTGCATTAGTTTTTAACGGTGACGAAGCCGTGAAATCATGAAGAAAATTGGTACTTTGTGTGCTTGTTTTGCCTTGGAAATACCAAAGTAATGAATCCTATAAAAGGTGCATAACAGACTTTAGTAAAACAGAAGTGTGATTATTATAATGAAAACGATTCTAGTTTTCCGCTTATGCTGTGCTGTACCTGTAAACGTGACCTTTATCTTTACAAAGACGATCCTACAAAAAAAAATTACTCCACCTCCACCAAGAAAATATCGTTTCCAGGACTTGAAAGAAGATTATACGCCCTAAAAAAAATTGATGCTACTCTTTTTCATAAAATTAAGCCGCTTAACCTAAAGAAAAATAGTAAAACCGAGTTTTCTCTTGAAACTATTGATCTGGGATTTTCATTTTGGGCTTAAATGACTTAGGTCACACCACT
Organism: Philopedon plagiatum; assembly: GCA_963971165.1. Taxonomy (NCBI): domain Eukaryota; kingdom Metazoa; phylum Arthropoda; class Insecta; order Coleoptera; family Curculionidae; genus Philopedon; species Philopedon plagiatum. Next base: position 35,638,468 of record OZ020189.1, on the reverse strand, counting down.
TTAACAAAATGTAAAAAGAAATGGAAGTGGGAAGAACTTGTGTTTAAACTTAGGTGAGGCACACCGTGCATTAATGTAGCAAATTTATTATTTATAAAAATGTATGACGTATACAAGAAAACCCATGAAATATTAAAATTTGATCTCTTTATCTTGGAAACAAAGCGTTTCCTAAACTGTATTAACAAGAATTTGTTCTTATTTTTAGTCGAAGAATCATTGACAAAATTTTCCCTATCCAATATGTATTGCACAAAAAGGTTACACTCTTCATCGACTGTTAATGTTACTTTAGTATATGCATGACGAAATGCTCATTTCCAAGCAATGTATTACATTTTACCTTCTCGCTTAGAGATTACCTCCTAATATTTTAATTTTTCTTTACTTTTAAGAGCCTGTATCCTCCATTTAATATATTATCATCCCTGTATGTTACTCTTTTTTCGTTTTAACATCTGCTGAGCTCTTTATATCCTTTTACCGATTTTTTGATACCAAGGTCGTTGTTGATTCACCCAAAAAATACCTAAAGGTCACTCACTGGTCATAGCCCGCGAATTAAATTTGTTAAGTCACAATATTGCCATTGTGCTCGGAAGTGATTCTGATTATTAAGCTCTTGTGGATCATGTTTGGGAAATTACAGTCTGGGCGGTATGAATGGACGCAATAAAAAATGATATTTTTTGTACAGAAACATACACTGTTAATTAATTATGGTAAATGTTAAACAGATTTTCTATAGCTTCCGACTGATAATTTAATAATAATAATAATAACACAGAATAACACTTTACCTCTTCAGCGATTTATAAAATTTCGCAGAAATTCTCAAATGCAAAATTTCCAAGAGCGTTAATCAGTTCCTTACAAGAAGGCCAGCCGGTTTATAGTCTAAAAAATTGTAGATTATTTCTTTCTTTGTAGACACTTTTAAAGTAGAATAAACTTTTTTTAAAAAGTGGTCGCACACTCACCACAAGTTGATTTTTTACACTCGACGCACATTTCGCGATCGATGTTAGCATCATTGGATGAATAAAGCTGTTCCGAGTGCAAAAAATCAAATGTTGGTATGTGGTAAAACTGTATGGTAGTACGCCAAAGGTTCCTTAATTCCAACATAGTAGTATTAAAGTATAAATGATAAATAAAAATCATTAGAAATGAGAAAGCAAGCTCCTTGGTATCCATACTTCATTAATGCAGTGTTTAACAAGAATATGGAAACCTCGAAATATCTTGCAAGCTCTTCATACGATTTTTATGAAATTTTGTTCACTGAGGTACGAAATTACGCCTGATCCAATGGTGAGTTCCGCATTGTTGTCAAGTTTACGGTATTTCTGAAATCTTCAAATCAGGAGCTTTTTTTTAAATGAAACGCTCTATATTTTATTTGATTTTCGAATTCAGCTTATACTTCTGAATACTTCTTATTGGGAACATTTTATCCTAAAGTTAACAGTTTTTGGGAAAATGGTGGTCAGAAATCGCTATTTTATTGTATTTTATCTTAAAATACCTGTACATGAAAGCTTAGCTGAAATGTCTGACATTGTCATTTTCGTTTATTTACAAAAAATGGATCATTTAACAGAAGCACAAAGAATTGAAATTTTAATAATACTGCATTATGGGGACAGAATGCGAACGCAACAAATATCCTGACAGAAATTCATGAACTAAATATGCTGTAAGTAAAGTTTTAAAAAAAATTCGTCAAACTGGAATCGTAAAAAACACTATACCCTCTGGCCGATCTAAAAATGAAACAGATGGAGATAAGTGATAAGGCTCTAAATGTTTTACTCAGTTTAGAGGAAAATTCTCATCTTTCTACCAGAACACTGGGAAAAGAAAACAACGTTTCACACATGTCCATAGACCGCCTTCTGAAAACCGAAAAGTTTCATCCGTACAAAGATTTGTGCAAGAGCTCTCAGAAGCTGATTACGACAGGCCCTTGGAATTTTGCGACACCATGATGGAACGTTGCAACGCCAATCCAGATTTTGTCTACCGAATAATTCTCTAACGAAACAACATTTTTTTAAGTGGAAAAGTTAATAGGAATAATTATTGTCGATATGCGAAAGTCATGACCAGTTCCCTCAAAAGGTAAGTGTTTGGGCTAGTATAATACGTGGGAGAATAGCTGACTCCTTCTTCATGCAAGGGACATTAAATGGAGAAAGATATTTGGATCTTCTAAGAAATGAAATTGTTTCGGCTCTTGCAAAACTATTTCCAAATAATCGTAAGTAAGTGTTGTTACTCTATTTTACCTGTTGTATTGATTATTTGAATATGATTTTTTAGGCAATAATCAAGCACCAAATGATGAAATATGGTTTCAGCAGGATCGTGCCCCACACTATGCCCAAAATGCTCGGCAATATCTCGATGGTTTTTTTTTTAGAAGATGGATTGGACGTAGGGGTACAGTCGAGTGGCCAGCTCGGCCTCCGGATTTGACGCCCCTCGACTGCTTCTTGTAGGGCCACCTCAAAAATGTTGTTTTCAATAGTAAGCCAAATGACCTCGATGATTTAAAGTTAAGGATAGAAACAGAATGTAGAAGAATCGAGGAAACTGACATTCTTCTAAACGTTTTGCGTGTTTTTCCGCAGTATTGGCTTACTTCCAAGAAATAAATGGACAACATTTTAAACATTTGATTTAGTTTTCTTCATCAACGTTTAAATTATTTCCTCCTGTATTGTTTATTCCTGTACTTAATATCCGAATAGTATAGCGTTTTTTACGTTTCCAGTTTGACGAAATTTTTTTAAAACTTTACTTACAGTAGATTTAGTTAATGGATTTTTGTCAGGATGTTTGTCATTAAAAATATTACAAACTTCTTGTTGTATTCGCATTCTGTCCCCATAACCCAGTATTATTAAAATTTCAGTTCTTTATTTTTCTGTTAAATGGCCCATTTTTTGTAAATAAACCAAACTGATAATGTCAGACATTTCAGCTAAACTTCGGTGTACAGGTATTTTAAGGTAAAATACAATAAAATAACAATTTTTGACCGCCATTTCATAAAAAACTGTTAACTTTAGGATAACATGTTCCCAATAAGAAGTATTCGGAATTTTAAGCTGAATTCGAAAATCGAATAAAATGTAGAGCGTTCCATTTAAAAAAAAGTTCCTATCGATTTCAGGAAAACGGTAAACTTGACACCAATGCGGAACTCACCATTGGATCGGGCGTAATTTCGTACCTAAGTGTACAAAATTTCATAAAAATCGTATGAACGGTTTGCAAGATATTTCGAGGTTTCCATATTTTGTTACACACTGTATATTTAATAGCATCTATATTCTTTTATTTTTTCGAATAAAACTATTTTGTTCTCAAACGTTAAAAATCACATTTCCCTAATTATGACAAACTTCTGAGTTGCCGTAAAAGTCTTTTTGCTGACTATACACACTTCACAAAAACACATAGTAAGCTAAGTATCCAATAACAATTCTAAGGTTTTATCAGGTCATAATTGCTTAGGACTTTTTCCGTTAATGGCGTCAATAAAAGTATTTGTATTGACTTTAGCCACTGTTCCCAAAAGTATGGCAATAAAGTAAAACTTAAACCACATACTCTGTCAAAGAATTTTTTTTCTGCGACCGTTCGGAAAGTAATTACTTTCCGCACTTATGTGCATGGTGAAAGTTACACTTTTCCGCACTAGTGCTGAAAATATTTTCTTCTCTGACGCGGGAGACAATACATCAACAATCACATATCTCTATCGCCACTTAATTAGACTTCGTGTGCTAATTAACGTTATTTTAACCCAACCAGACCGAAGAGGTCCAATTTAACATATTTATGAAAATATTGGCGTGAAATACCCAAAAAATAACCATCCAAAAATTAGGAATCCACCAAATAACTACAAGGCCTTTCTACTTATATCGTTGCTATATTATTTTTTGATTGTCAGTTTCGACGTCAATGTGAACAAACAAAGGATATTAGGCTTTTATTCAACTTTTGAGTAAAATATGGAGACCGAGGAAGAAATTGAAGAGAATATGATTGATGGAATACCGGAAGACATTATCGAAGAAGCCAAGAATGTGAACGTCGAACTGTTACCAGAAAAATCGAAATACCGTTATGCCAAAGAATTGTAAACAGTTAGTAAATGGTATGCAAAAATGAAAATCAACATTTTTAAGAAAAAGAGGTAGTCTAATATACTTTTCCGACATTTCAAAAACTTTCAAACCATCCAAGTTATGGTCAAGGTTAAAATTAAAACATAATTTGGATATTACCAAATATTTTAAAGTGATCGCCTTTCTCAAGAAAAATAACGTTGGATTTCAGCCAAAAAATCTAAAACTCTAGGAAGAAACAATATATCGCAATTTCTGAACGAGGCTTCAGATGATGTACCTATATGTACCTTTTAACTGAAGTTATCACATTAATTGGGGTGGCAGGCGCCTGTTGTGAATAATTAACATAAATTTGACCCTGCTAGTAGACTGTGGAGTAGACATAGTTAATCTTAAGCCCATTGTGGATGGAAGTCCACAAAAGTTGCTGAAGGATATGTGGACGAGTCTTTATAAAACGTAAAACAAAATGCACATCGGATCCTCCAAAACCAGGCTACCACTTACAAATCGCAGCACCCAACCAGCAGCAGTTGACCTTCATGACGAACATACACAAGACATAAATAATTCTAGAATGGCAACTCTTTATATACCAGTTAAAAAACAGTTAGCTTCGGCCATAAATTTAACAAATGCAAGTAACCGTTCTTTTACCATTAATATTGCTAATAAAAAATGAAAACAATATTAGTTTGAATTCTGAATTGTTTTTTCACTTTAACGTGTATACTGAAATAAAATATTTAAAAAAAAAATACCAAAACTAGATAATTTTCCTCACGCTCGGTAGGAAAAATATTGTACCCAACACGTGCGGAAAATATTTTGTCCATACACGACTGCTGCAGTCGCGTGCAGAAAAGTATCATTTTCCGCACTTAGGTAAATAGCTATTTTTTGACTTTTAAAGAAAAAATAACTTATTTGGCAACACAATACAACAATTTATCATTAAAGACGTCTCGAAGATGACAACAAATTGTATTAATCTTTTTACTGATATTTAAATTAAATATCATTGTCTCTTTGCAGAAACAGTTAAAATATGTTGACCTTTAGGTACCTATTCTTGAATTTATCCTTATCTGATCGCACCCAGTCAAAAAAAAATTTGCGTCATGTCTCTGCACATTGTTCTGACAAAGAACGGCGTACACACCCACGTTTGCAATGTGTCCATGATACGAGTCTAGCAACTTTTATTCAGTGAACAATATATTTGATCTGTCTTGGTATATAGGGTGGTACATTTATTGGTATGTATACCTAAAATCAATCAGTTTATTTGTAAACCTTGTAGTTTAAATTGAAAAAAATATAATTTAGTTAACTTAAGGGGTTATATACAGTCAGGAGGTCTAAAAAAGCGATTTTTCAAGAATTTTTCCTGAGAAGACTTTTAAATTTGTTAATGTGAAAATTTGTACACATATTATGGTAACTTTGAACTGTATTTTAAGATTTTTAGATTTGTAAAAATAATAATTTTGAAAGGTGCTATAGCTGATCTCCAGGAGTCCCTCTCAAAAAAGGCATCTTGCGGTGACAATGATATCTCTGGACTGGATCATCGAAAATGAAAAAACCAAACGGATTTCGTTAGAGTAATGTATAATCGTCTAATTAATCGACGGAATAAGCAAAATAAAATTGTTTGACAAAATGGAGGCTTCTCAGAAAAAAAAAAAGATTTTTGACCAAAATTTTGGCCTGAAATTGTTTATATAAAAAAATATTTAATGGTGAGAAAAAACCTTCGATTAATTAATAAAAAATAGACTTAAAAAACTTGTGTCAAAATTTGAGACTGATCGGTTTAGCCGTTTCCGAGAAATCTCCGTCGCCGACTTTAAAAACACAGTTTTGAGAAAAACGCGTTTAAAGTTTCAAAAGCACTTTACATAGCTTACAATCGCTCTGACACGTCTTTACAAATATGCGTGTAACTTCGAAAATAATCGCCGGATTGCCTTGAAATTTTCTGTGTGTGTACTGGAATATATGTACATTACGAAAATGAAATTAAAAAAAAAATCGATTTTTTGAAAATTCCAACTGTGTATAACCCCTTAAATTGCAATTTTAGCAACACTTCATGACGATTAATGTGTCTAAATATCAAAGTAAATGATAGTACTTTTTAATATAGGAAATATTTTAATAAAAACTTTGATTCGGCTTTAGTGATTACGATATAATGTATAAAATATTCGATGCGATAACCTCAAGAATCTCCTAGATATTTAGCCCTTTAGGAGGGTGTGTGGGGTGGTACCTCCTCGGTCGAGGAGGAATTCCTCTACCACCTTCATGCATTCAACACGCATGCACCAGTCTCTGGCATACACCATGCACACGCTTCATTCATACTGACAATCACAAACACCCAGACCTGTACTTTTTTTATGGCACAGCACCGGAATCGAACCAGGTACGGCGTCATGATTGAGTGAGCCCGCTTCGCATTTCTGCGGCGCTAGCCACCGAGCTACCGACCGGTCAGGTTTCCTATCTCTGGGATTATTATAAAATTTTGTGTAATTGTATGATCAAAGAATATTTGAAACTGAAAATATTCATAATTGAACAATGTGTGTATGTGTTTAGTTCATAATTGTTTTAGCAGGGATTACAAATTTATTTTTAAAATCTAATTTTCAGTAGCCTCCACAGGTCTCTAAGAATAAATAGATTACCTACTTCCCATAAGACCCGTTCTTTATAAAATAGCACACATATGCAATGGACGGCTAGCTGGGGGATACAAGTTTAGATATTGACACGTTGGCAGCTACTTGAAATACGTCAACAACAAACAATATGACCGAGTTGATTATCTCGTGGGTGCGTTCGGATTTGTGCACTGCTTTTTACCCAACATTTTTTCCGGTTTATATCAAGTAATTGAATTGCAAAATAGCTCTAAAACAATTACCTTAAGTAGTCAAAGATTGGGAGTTATTTTACATTATAAACTATTAACATTTATATTTTATCCTCTTGTTTTTAAAATTACCACCCGTTAACTTCCATGAAGTTAGCGGCTGCTGCCAATACAAATTCTAGTACCAAACCCAATAAAAATTAAATATTCCATATGGCCGTCCATGCATGCGTGTGCCATTTTTGAAACGTAGTCGGTATTCTACTTCTTTTTAGAGGCGTGCGGAAGCTCCTCATCAATCTCTATGAAATTAGCGTCCGGCAGAATTATTTTACAGACATAAAAATATATACAAACTTTAAATGCGTGAACCATTATTAAAACCTAGTCGGTAATTTTTTAAAAAGCTTTGCATTGCTTCCATACCGGAGCTTACCTTATCTACTCTTGACTATTGCTTTAAAGCGTAATTCCTCAAGTTTTTTTCAAAGAAAAAAAAATCTTTTTAATACTGTTGGGGTCAAGCCTTACTTAAAGTTAATTAAAAATATATGTTTTGGATGGGGCATCGCAATTACTACCTAATCTGCATGCGCAGACCTATTCATGTAAAGCGTAATACCTTTAATTTTTTTTCCAAATAATAAAAAATCATTTTTAGCCATAATTTTGGCCGCAAAAAACGCTTTACGTATAATTGATGAAAACAAATTTTTGAAAGAAAAATAATAGGGCATAGCATTCCTAGTGTGACATCAATAAACAGCTACAATTCAGTTGAGCATTTTATTTTAGATAAATGTTAAAAAAAAATTGGAGCAAATTTTTTTCTATGTGAAAATGACAATCCCAACTACCAGAAAAAATGTCTATCTCCTTTTGCAAATACTTCCTGGAGTATTTTTGACTCGTACTCTAATTTTCCAACTCAAGCATCGTCCAAGTGGACGATTTTAATTATATTATATAATTTTTTACCAATTTTGGTATCATTTTGGTGGTTATTTTATGAAAAAGACATTCTTTTCATTGAACAATAAGAACTTCTAAAGAGAGATATAGTAATTTTGCCTATAGAAATTTTCCTAAAATACAGACGCACTCAGTATGAAAAAGTACTAATATACCAATACTTCATGTCATACAAAGTTACACGTATAAGTACTTATTGCCCGTGCCAGGCGATCGCCGCCGCGACAATAAATTCAACATGCAACTTTTGCTTGTGTTGTAGTCCTTGAATAACAAAACGAGCAATGGACAAGCATGGCTTTTTGCAGAAATAAACCTATTTTCTTGCATTTCGTATAGGCAGGTCTGATATATTTTAATTCTTTTTATTGCATGCAATAAGTTTTATTCAGATTGTAGGAGGAATAGGTAATAAACTCTCATTACTATTATTTTTTTAAACATTGTTGTTACCCAGTTATTTGCTATTATTGCTGATTTATAAAAACAAAAACAAAATTTTATTTTGAATTTTTCCTTTAGAATTATGTTGTACCAAAATTCGCTAGATTTGTAGAATTTTTGCAGGGCGCAATTTTAAAGGAAAATATTTTTATTTCTTTAATTAAAAACACAGAATGACAAAAACGTAGGGAACTATGTTTAATAGCTTTTATTAGGGTTTGCAGATAAAAAACTTAGGAGGGGGCGCCCCCTTTGTCATTTCAAAATTAATCTATAAGAAAATTGGCGCCTCACATATGTTTACTGGCAGTAAATTAAAGGTTTATTTAAATGTTTTGGTGTCAAATGCTGCAAATAGTTTGCTATAAAATTAAGTAAACATATTTAAATACGTGCTTGTCAATAATGAAAGTGCAGATTTAAAAGGTGTTAAAATATGCTTTAAGAAAAAATCAAAATAATTTAATATTTCAAAATTAATTGAAATTCAATAAGAGCTCAATGGAAATTTTAGAAAAATTGAGATGAATGTTTTTTTATTTGAGACAGTCGTCGTAGGCTACAAGCTTTCCAGGGACTCATGGAAATAGAAAGACGTTTAACGTTATAAAGATTTTTGTAACCTATCAGGCGGCTCTCGCACTGAAGCAACAGGCCAACTAGGAACGCGCAATATGTTTCGCATAATGAAAAAGCACGGCATTTAATGTAACCTCCCACACTATGGCAACATCGATATCGCCTTCAAAAATATTGCTAATTTTAGGCATTATATGTTGCCCAGTTATATCGTAAAGTGAAATTTGTGTTGCTAGTTGTTTTGATTTAACAAGACGATGACATGATAGCTAGAGATTGCTGCGAATACTGTTGCTTGAGTGTAAGACGCGGTCAAAAGAATGTTGTGTGTTGCTTATTGCAGTTGGTAGTTGCTTATGCTCGTTGCTTCCTTAATCTAAAATATATTGCCATCTAGCGCCGTCGTATCCAAATAATATCATTTTGACGCTGTCCTTTTATCAACATTTAAACAGCATTCCTTATTTCGTATTAATTCCGTTAAATAGTATTGTGAATGAAACAAAATTTTGTATTAAGTGAAAAAATAAATTCTTACACTTAATAGAAAGCTTTGTTTAATTCATACTTAAAAAGTGCACACAGCCTTCACACATTCCTTAAATAGTATTGTAACGTTCGTTACTGTTATATTTTCAAGTAGTTCAAATGCTGATTGAGTTTTGGCAATTTTCGAGCATGTTCGAATAAAACGCGGGAATTGGCAAAATTATGAACTCAAGGTAGAAGTGTGGGTCGTGGTTGACGTTCATGACTTTTAAGTTCTGATTTGTCCAATGTCATTCTGAAAGGCTGGGGTAAATAAAAGATCCGATTTTGAGAGGAAATTGAAATCTAGTTTCATCCCTCCTGTTTTTACAGATGAATCTTTGTTAGGGAATCTAAAAGGAGAAAACCCAGTCTAATTATTTAATCAGCTTATGTATTTAGTTGATTTAATTAATTACTTCATGCATCATGTTCCTCTATTAATGAGGTATTTTTAAAGTCAGTTTTTGGACATTTTGATAGTTTAGAGATGCCTACGACGTGCGTCTTTGTCTAAAGTAGTGGAGGAGTGCGCTCCACAAAGAACGTCATCAACATAGGTGCCTATTTTTTTAATCGCCATGAAATGCCAAAAGTTTTGAGTAACCATTTTTATAGAGAAAACTGATTTAAGATAGTGTCCTAGCACTGTAAAGGCGTTGCAACGTCCTAGAGCTAGCTTAAAAATTATCGTTTTCCTTTTCATTAAATACATTTGATTCATATTCTACGATGCCTTGATTTTCTCTTTAAATCAAACATTTAATTTACTTTTATCGTTGTGTTATTATGTGCACTTTTTGAGTTTACTTAGAGGCGCTATAATTATTGGCGGTGGGGTGTTTAACTCATTTATAATACTATAAGTGGCGCCAAATTAGATCTGCTTATTAGCCCCACGAATGATGTTAAGGAGTCTACATTTATCTTTGGTAAGTACCCACAGTGATTGGTCATTAGGATGTGTCAATAATAAGCTAAAATTAGTAAACCCCCCTCCAAGTAAAGTGCCCCGCTACATTAGAGGTAGTCGATGACTTGTTGTCACACATCTTGACATTTACTATAACAATAATAATTATTATTAATTGATGACCGCAGTGTTACAATATATAAAATACGAAGTAGTACGTCTCATAGACGCAACCAGAATTTTGGCTTAGAAGAGGCTCTATATGCTCAGTGAGAAATTGTTCCCAGGATTTTGCTTTTTTGATGGAGGGGGGGGGGGGGGTAAATGGCCATTGAAAAATGGACGACGAGGGAAAGATCAAATCGTATATTGAACCAAAAATATTTATAGAAAAATAAAAAAAATCTCGGTCTTTGAAGGGGGACTATAGCCTTATAGCTCCCCTGAGTGCGTCCCCTCACTCTACTCCTATCGTTTTCGGAAAAATTTAAATTAAAACCATTCAACTGACATAAGAACAAATAAAAAATAAAGTCGCGAATATAGTTATCTATCGTCACTTGTTGAATGCTATCTAATAGTGTCGCGTAATAATTAGACTTACGGTTTAACGGAACCAATTAACTTTAAACTTAAATACTTCAGTTCATGTACTTTAAAAATTTTATTGTAGAGGTGGAGTGTTTACATAAAAATACTAATTTTTACTTCACATTCGGCTTCATGAGCTGAGTGAGTGCCTATTCAGTTTGTACTTTATAGTCCTTATATAAATAATTGTGCCATTTTCATATTTCGTATAATTTTGGTTAATTTAGTTATTATTCCTTCTCTTTTAGCCGGTTCTCTTTTTAAAGACCCAATTTTTGTTTTTACTCTAAATGTCCTGTAGTCCTGTTTCTGAAGCTTGTATGTCCTATAATTTTCTATTCATCTCTACGTAGTGTGTGATTTAAACTAGCACAAACGGTCAATTTGTTAACTTGATAATTTCTAATTGGTGAAAATTTAAAATTTCTCCGGTTCTCGAGTGATGTGGAATTTCATATTTTTGTTTGAAGACTGTAAGAGCAAATTGACATATTTGTAATAAAACTTTATAGTTCTGGTGGTAAGATAATATTTGGTTCGAAACTCTGCATGCATCTCCTAACTAGATACTTCGGCATTTAACAAAACTCGATCGATCATCAAGTTTGATCACCGTCTTTTGTATTAAATAAATAAAAAGATATTTTTAACTCGATGATTGAATCGAGTTTTGTGCTCTGACCACAGGTTATACCCGTTTCATTTGGGCACATCCGATTTGGCAAAGAAATATAGATACCAGGTAAATAAATTTGCTATAAATTTCATTTTAAAACCTCTAACCTCCATGACTCCACCCAAGTAATTACGAAACTACATTGTACTGTAACTAGTAATTCTGTACGTAAAAGCAAAACATAAGCTGAGACAAAAAAATTTAAACACCTCTTTAAAATCTGATACGCGTTTCAGTGGCGTGGGTATTTTTAGAGATAACATTGTTTGTTAACAGTGTCATGTCTAAATTGTTTAATTGTTTTTGAATAGACAAATACTAGTCTGCTGCCAAGGTTGATGAGGTACTTAGAGGAATTTCATGAAAGTTGAAAATTGTACAGGTTAATTTCTAAGTCTTTTTTATCGAAAAATAAGTACAGGCGTTTTCAGCTAATACATTAAAATGTAATTAAAATTACCTATTTATTAACAAAAGTGTAAAACGTATGATGAGAGCGCTCATTTTAGACCATGACCGGAATTCTGATTACGAATAGGTAAAGAGGTCGCTGTTTTAGCTTTTCCTTTGATTGTCATCATAATCTAAGGGATTCCGAATTTTAAAGAGAAAACTAAATTACTAAAGGCAACTTATATCGATCTAGAATACCAAAGTCTATATTCTGTCCAAGTTAATGTGAGAATGATGACACAAGAATTCACCCCATTGGTTCCATGGACAGTTTACATCAGAACATATTTTAGCGATCACAATATTCATCTTTTCTTTCCTGATAATCACGGAGGAATCAGATTTCTTTTTATCCATGTTGACGAAAGTGCATTCGAAAAAGACAAATAAAAAAAGAATATGTTCAAATTTGTATCGTACCTTCTTTGCTTGTGGAACTATTGCTGGTTATATACTTCGAAAGATTAGTCAACGCAAAATTCTTTCCTATCCTGATAAAATTTCCAACGGAATCCGATTTCTTTCTATCCTTATTAGCAAAAGGCGCATTAGTAAAAGACGAATAAAAACGATGTTGTTGCCAATAAAAAAGAACAATCAAACATTTAATCACAGCCGCCTTTGTTTGTGCAAGCATTTCTGGTTGTCTACTGCGAAAATGTAATCGGAATTGTCATAAAAAATTAATTTCTAATCTGGCAAAATACTTATATGAAAGTTTTATGATTTTATAGCAAAAGACCTTTGTTTTTACTGAACACAAACAGCACTCTCGTTTTTATTAGGCAAAAACAGTTTCAGCATAGCCACAATAACGTTCTTATTTTATACTACTTAAAATTATTGTCTCCTACCCCTCTAATACTAATACTCCCTCTAACCAATCATTTGCAATATAAGGATCGGAGAAAAAGTTTTTAAATAAGTAAAGAAAAAATAGCAAGAATGAGTAAATATTTTTATTAAGATAAACAATTTATAATACTTTTAAAAAATATTCCCTATTCTCCGATATATAATGAAAATGAATCTACAATACAGCCTACCCTACCCTACAGTGACGTTTGTGTTGGTTAAAGCCGCGATAAAAATTGTTTTAATCGAATATACCAAGTAGCTTCACAATTGTAAATGTTGAAAGTCTTAGTTCAGAAGGATAGATACACTGTGTAATGGTACTGTGACTTCAGATTTAAACTGAAACCAAACCTTTCTAGGGCGCAATTTTCACTCTTTTCTCAATAACTAAAGAAATCTTTTGTGATACCCTCTATTCTCAACTTTATATCGGGTCGGCGTTCCTGTTACTCATTCCTATAATGCCCGGTTTAAGTAATGTAAAGAAGAAGAAATATGTACCTTGCGTAATATTTCAATGCTTGTTAATAAGTCCCAGATTCATAGAACACAGGAATTTAAGCTGCTAATACTTTATATAAAGTTTTTAACTATTTTTTAACACTGTAAAAACAACTTTTATTACGGGACAGGCTTCAAATAATGTCATTTTATGTTTCTCATAACCTAACTTTCTGCCAGCTGTAAAAATTTGTATGAGAGAGAAGGAAGACGAGAGAGAAAAAAATGACAGAGAAAAAATACGAGAGGGAGAGTCATAATTGATCTCTCCGTTGTAAAATGGGTTTCTGTCATCATTCTCAAATTAAATTGGATACGGAATAGAGGAATACGAATCCGTCTTATTTTATTATAAGATTTATTTATCTTCACCTGTTAGTTTGTATGTTTAGGTCAAATATTATTTACATTTTTCTTCACAATCCCCTTGATATAGGTATCAAAAGAAAGGGTTTGACGAGTAGAATACGATGTGACGTCATTTTAAACCCAAGATGGTGGACGACACAAGATGGCGGATTACCTTTTTCTTTACAGTGCCCTTAATATGGGTATCACTTGAAAGGGTTTGACGAGTAGAATACGATAACAGCCTTGTAATAATGATGCATTATCAGAAATGCATAGGTTAGGACGTAACTGAAAATTTGAAAATAAAATCTATACTATATTATGTTAAATTTTCTGTCTTAAAAGCTTGGCGCGTGAATAGAAAAGAAAAAATGAATAACTTACGATTTCTGCCAAACAAAATTAATGGCTATGTGAACATTTCGCGCGCGATAAGCTTTTATATCTATTTCAGTGATGACTTTGATACTACTTTTATTAGGATCCACCCACGTGAACTATGTCCACTTAATAGCGTTCAGCATTGCCCCAATGAAAAAACTATACTAATGTTTTTTTTCGTTTTAGTACATCTAAATGATAACAGCTTGTTTTTAAAAGTATTTTTTACATATGATTTTATTTCTTTTTCGTTCGTTATCTAAGTTGCAGAATCTCCTACCTACCTTGCCCTGGTTTCTGAAAATTTGTAGCCCTCGAGTACTTGTAGTTGAGGTCAAAATAATACTAGAAGATATTGGGCCACAACAGGGTTAGTTTAACATACGTGTTTTCGTAAGGCAAATAATTGTTATTTGATATTTAGTATCAGTTAAAAGTTAATATCGGCATTAAATAACTTGTTTCATGCCGATCATTACATTTTAATTTAAAATTATGGCACATTCTTTGTTGAAGAATGTGAAAAATTTTCTAAATTAATATAGCCATGAAGCAATCTACTCTACAGAGTGTCCATTAGTTAAAGACAAATGAATGATATTGTTTTTGAACTTTTTAATCATCAATAATAATTAATATTAAGGATGTTGCTAAGTTACATATTTTAGATACTTAGTTGTCGTCTGCCATTTTCTGAGAATTAATCAGTTTTAAGACGCTAATTAAAAGAGGTATTGTTTTGACAGTGGAATTAAAAATGAAATTAAACCTAAAGTGTAGGTAGATCTGCATAAGATGAAATGTGGATACTATTAATTAAATTACCTTTGTTATTTTGTTGTTTGATGATAGCAATTAAATTTATCTGTTACTGATAATGAATTCACACTCCCAAAAATGTTTTACACATAAATTTATTGTACGAAACTCTTGCCATAAATTTGCTTTTCCTTTTATATCAAACATAATAAATTCACGAGAGATAACGCCAAAATTTTATGTTGCATTATTTGCTTATCCATTAAAAATTTTATACACCATTATTCAGCTGACCGCATATAATGACCCTTTTGGTACTATACACGGTGTCCCATATAAGAATGCACACTACAGGGATCTCGTAAACCAGAAGAGATACAAAGATGATTAAATTAGAGAAAAGTTGCGCTTTGCTGAACCCTTCAAAGTCACGATTCGAAATTAAAAAAAGCCGATTACTTCCGAAGATATTTGGGAAAAACCGAATTTTCCCGATTTCGTTTTTATTTTTTTCTGACTCTATTTAAAAAGACATTACAAAATAAATTTCACATTCTCATTGCCACTTTTTCTGCTCTACAAGCCGGCGTTCTTAGATTTTCAATGCGACGTTTCGTTTCTTGGCAACCATCATCAACTTAATTTTTTTAAATAGTCGAAAAATATTGTTTTATTCCTAAAAAATTCTAATTTTAATTCTAAATCCCACGACATACCGCTTCTTACATTTATCCGACGTTTCGGACGAAAAAATCATCATCAATATTATTTAATGATTATTACGAAGGAACGAAACGTCGGATCAAAAATCGAATTACGTTATCATGTAGAGGAGAAAAAATTACATGGGAATGTGGATTTTATTTTAACCTGTCTTCTTTTGTGAAATCAGAAAAAAATTAATTGCCAAAATTTATGTTTAAAATTTCAAGAATTCGTAGATTTTTTCTGATTCTACTGTAAGAGATAGATTAAAATAAATTTTACATTTTTATTGTCGTTTTTCTCGTCTACAACATGACGTCATTCAATTTTTGATTCTACGTTTTGGCTTTTCTCGACCATTATCAACTTTTTTTTAAATAATCGGAAAATTTTATTTTAAAACAGTTAAAAAAAAGTTGATAATGGTCGAGAAAAGCCAAAACGTAGAATCAAAAATTGAATGACGTCATGTTGTAGAGGAGAAAAACGAAAATACAAATGTAAAATTTATTTTAATCTATCTCTTACAGTAGAATCAAAAAAAAAATCTACAAATTGTTGAAATTTTAAACATAAATTTTGGCAATTAATTTTTTTCTGATTTCACAAAAGAAGACAGGTCAAAATAAAATCCACATTCCCATGTAGTTTTTTCTCCTCTACTTGACAGCGTAATTAGATTTTTGATCCGACGTTCCGTTCCTTCGTAATAATCATCAAATAATATTGATGATGATTTTTTCGTCCGAAACGTCGGATAAATGTAAGAAGCGATATCTCGTGGGATTTATAATTAAAATTAGAATTTTTTAGGAATAAAACAAAATTTTTCGACTATTTAAAAAAATGAAGTTGATGATGGTTGCGAAGAAACGAAACGTCGTATTGAAAATCTAAGAACGCCGGCTTGTAGAGCAGAAAAGTGGCAATGAGAATGTGAAATTTATTTTGTCATATCTTTTTAAATAGAGTCAGAAAAAAATAAAAACCAAATCGGGAAAATTCGGTTTTTCCCAAATATCTTCGGAAATAATCGGATTTTTTTAGATTTCGAATCGCGACTTTGAAGGGTTCAGCAAAGCGCAACTTTTCTCTAATTTAATCATCTTTGTATCTCTTCTGGTTTACGAGATCCCTGTAGTGTGCATTCTTATATGGGCCACCGTGTAGAGTTATTTTTATATGTAAATACTTGAAGTATTTGTAAAAAGAATTAACATTTTACTTTATTAAAAGTAAGTAAATAAAGGAAAGAAAATTAATCATTAATGCAAAAGTTGTTTTTTATATTTAAACTAGTTTTCGCCCGCGACATCGTCCGCGGTATACCAATTTTACTCCATTACAAACTTCGAATCCCTATTTCACCCCCTTAGGAGTAGATTTATTAAAAACTGTAAAACACTTGTTTAGGCATTCATTTTTTAGAGTGCTTCTATGAAGTTTCGAGTTAATAGGACCAGCTCATATTTTTTCTCCACACAAAGTTGGAACCCCTGTTTCACCTCCTTAGGGGTTGAATTTTAAAAAACCCTTCCTTAGTGCATGCCTACATTATATAATAAACCTCTGTGCAAAATTTCAAGTTTTTAGACCCAGCGATGTGGGCTGTGCTTTGATACGTCAATCAATCAGTCAGCCAGTCAGTATGATATACATAGAGATTAAATTTCTAATTACACTCATTTGTTACGCTTTATTACCGAAATTGACTAAAAAGGTTTACAATTTAGTACCTACTGGTTTAAATTAAGATCTTTTAGTAACGATTTGTCTGACAGTTTTGCTTGATCATGCAAGACTGTCAGACAAATCGTTACGTATGGACAGTGAGTTTGACGTTTTGCATGTACTGAACGAGGTTTGACGATCCTTCAAAAGACTGATGAACTGAAGCTTTGTGTTCAAGCAAGAGGGCAGACAAGTCGGTGCAAGTAGACGAATGTCAGTCTAGGCTACTTTTTACGAGTGCTCATTTCTTGTGCACTTCGTTGCTAGTAGAAAGTTATAGTCATCGGAATTTTTTTAAGCCCAAAATATATTAAAAAAAAATTCAAATGACTATAACTTTCTAGTAACACATTTTTTTCTCTCAAAATTTAAAAACTGACGACAAAATGATGTAAAATTTGTTTAGAAGAAATAATAAATAAAATATCTAGACGTGTTCAATTTTTTCTTAGGAGGGGCACACCAAAAATTCAACTTTTTTTCGCAAATTACAAAATGTTTTTTTTTTCTTTACCAAAACATTCCCAGTGGGCTCACTATTAAAACTACTAAATTTGGGACGGGTCCCGTAAGTAGGACCAGAGATACCTATACAACTTTGAAATTTCACCAGCCGCCACTGGACTAGTTGTATTTAACATTTGCGTTCGTAGTGTTAAAAAATGACAACAAACAGTGGTCTCGTAAATTTTTCAGTTTATAGAATTATAACAAAGTTTTCTTCTCTCTGGAAATAAAGTCGAACGGTTGCAGCAACAGAGGCACAAAAATCTTGCATATGGGGCCTTCGTTAAAAACTTTCAAGAGGTGGATCGTGGAGCATGCAAAGATTCTGTACTCGCAAAAATTACACTAATTTATTAATCACTAATAACGTATCCTCCATGTCTGAAGTTTCGACTGAAGGCTAAGCAGATAACGGAATGGTGTAGCCAGTGGCGCACTTATTTGGGGGGCTGACTAGATAGGGTTGCCAACTTTCGAATACAATATGCAAGGATAATCTAGCGCCGCAGGCAAATCACCGACGCCGACGGCGCAATTTATTTTTTGGGTGCCACGCCCAAAGGCTTTATAATTCCAAAAATGCGTCGCAGGCGAAAATTTGAAGTAATGAATGTGCTGTATCGCATTCGTTATTTTGCCAAGACATTATACGAAAGTCAATAAACAAGCTTGTTTTTTGTCATTATTTAAATTTAATTTTAGGGAAAAAAACTATATTTGAGGAATCCGAAGTTATAGGGTACGTGTTTAAATCTTGGTCAGTCAGTTTTTAGAAATAAAACTCGAAAACTCCGAAACATCTTATGCCTATGCAATTATGCATTATGCAAAATCGTATGTGACGACCTTTCGGGTTAGGCGTTCAGAAGCAGAACGGAACTCTGTATCCTTTCGCGAACGCCAGTCACTCTGTTCTAAAATAATAATTATTAATTTTAGAAAAATTAAAAAAGTGATAATTAAAATAAAAGGTATTATTATTATGATGAAAATTACTGCTACAAATATTTTCTTAAGTACTAAAATATTTAGTGCAACTTTTTTTTTGGTCATATATACGCTCGGGGGGAGGGGGCTGCAGCCCGGTAGCCCCCCTTCGGTGCGCTACTGGATGTAGACGCATGCTTTTCATCAATTTGGTTGGCCAGTCTTCCCTTCACGCAAGAATGTCAGACAAAACGTTACGTATAGACCGGGCTTTGGATTTTTTGCCCTGTCACTATTAATAGTTAGTCATTAACGTTCAGATTCACTAAGAAGATTTAAGATTTAGTATTGGTTTAAATTATTGGGGTTATTAATTGGGTCTTTGGTGGCCGAGTTGGTACGGCGCCAGCTTTGCAACCGAGAGGCGCGGGTTCCAATCCCCCGCTTGTACCGTGGATATTTTGTGATTGTTGTTGGAAGGTGGTAGAGGAATTCTTCCTCGACCGAGGTGGTACCACCCCGCACATCCTCTTAAAGGGCTGGTGAAATCCCTACGGATGTTTCCAGTTCTGGATGTGTGACTCGATTCCCCAGTACACCCACGGTGCATAGTATTTAGACCTCGGTTTTCGTGTGCTGTCAGAAGATAAAAAAAAAAATAAGATTTCTAGTTAACCAGTTATGTTTTGACAGGTTTCTATCCTGTCATTTTTATTAAGTCGTCACTAAAAATGTATGAATTATTCTGATATTTCCGCGATTTGCTTGGTTTCCAAATAATTTTCGCCTTGGAACGGGTTTGCTAGAATGAATTTGGTTCTACTATTGTCGAAAGTACGTGCTAAAATTGCCCTTTTATTTACATATTTGCGAAAAAACTCAAAAACAAATTTATAGTAGTTGTCTTATTCTTAAAACTTTTGATTGCCAAATTAGACCGGACTAGCGTTGGGGAATCTGACCGTAAATATTTATTAGTTATTCTAATATTTTAGCGATTTGCTTGGTTTTAAGATGATTTTTAACTTGGAACTTGTAGCTAAAATAAATTTAGTCCTTTTACTGTAAGAAACACATACCTAAATTGTCGATTTCTTTATTAATTTGCAAAAAGACTTAAGAATAAGTTCATAGTCTTGTCTTATTCTCACACCTTTTAGTTTAAAACCTTGATTGTCAAATTAAACCATTCTTAGCGATTGCGGATCCCGGGGTAAGAGTTCATAAAGATAAAAATAATTTACACACTGTCACAAATGAAGGAACACATCCATGGATGGTACCAACAAACTCACTACCTAGGAAATCAAACTCAAATCAAAAACTTAATACGGGTGTTTAAATTACCTCAAAAAAATTATACACGCAATAAATAATGCTATTGTGGTTGATTTCATAATCTAATGAAAGTTCTTATTGAAGGAAATTAAATAATATTATAAAATACAATTGATTTAATGAAAGGTATTCAGTTGCCCAGAACATAAATTAAATTTTTATGATATAAAGTAGCGAGTGAAGAAAATTAAATATTGTTTCCATTGCTGTATGATTGGTTCATCAGCATTCAGAATGTTCTTTTATATCGCATTGTGCGGTATAGATCCAACGTGGCTTCTTACTGGACTATTTTTATAAAGTGACAAGTTTTAGTAAATAAATAAACCAAACAGTTGCTATATAAAAAATGCAGGTGATGCAACTTATAATCTGTCGTAATATGTTAAGGGCATATGAACTTGTCTGAAGGTTTGTTGCCTTAGAAACAGCTTAAATTCATTTTTATTGTTATTTGACAAAAAGTGCCTGAAACGAAGTTGAGGGCACTTTTTTGTCAAATACCAATAAAAATGAATGAAAGCTGTTTCTTTCAGGCAATAAACCTTCAGGCCAAATGTTCTACATAGTTCATATGCCCAAAACACATTTGATGGAGTATTTCCCGAAACAATAAAGGTGCAAAAAAACAAAAACATAATTTTTTGACATACAAAAAAACATGATATTTTAAAAATACATTTTTATTTAGAACAATTAAACGTGTTACAATAATTAAAAACACAATTATTATATTATGTAATTATAGTGTGGCTAGTAGATGGCGTTGTCTCCATAACAGAATTTTTCTTATTTTCTAGAATTTGTATTTCTTGAGCATTGTTTACATTTTCACCTCTTATTTTCTTGAAATTTTTTTTCTGATAATCTTTGTCAAGTTGTAAGAACTGTCTAATGGAGCTTGTTGATGGGTGCCCTGTATTTTTTATAAATTTTTCTTGTACCCCATTTTTTGCTAGCTCTGAGCTGCGTAAGAGAATGGTTGGTAATTTTTTTATTTTCAATGTCCAGACCGACCCTTTTTGCAGTGTTTTTCGTCTTTTGGCCCATTTTCCAAAAGTACTTTTTCCAATGTTTTTGTACCAATTTTTACTTATTGGCCAATTGAAGTTCGGAGTAAGGAAAAACTCATTCCATAAGATGATTTCGTTTTCCATATATTTCTTAAAAAGTCTAAATGGGCAGACATCTGTTTTTTTTTTTGTTTAAAACTTGTCACTTGAAATCGGTGCATTTTTTGTTTTCGCATTGAGGCTGTTTTTTTTGCGAAAATTGGGTTATATTCGATTCTTCCAGTTTCATTATCAAAAGTATCATATTTCCTTATAAAATAATTAATAATGCACTTTACAGCCTCACCTTTCTTCCAGGCTAGCTCGTTCGGAAATATATAAAAAATCTTTTTTTTTTCAAACCCTCTGGCGTTTCTTCGTCCCGCGAATTAACCAGCTTTAGAGAGCCGCAGAACGTTGTTTTCTCTTTTGGCTGGAATGGCTTTTAGCTTCTTTCTCTTGGCATTTCTTGTCTCTCTGGTCGCTTTAAAGACGATATCTTTAAAGGCACTTTTTCTATATTCGTTAAAATATTTATCCTTTAGTATTTTAGAAGTAGGATTCCACACATTTTTTACCGTTATCTCCTTGTAGCCCTCTCCATCATTTTCCGCATGTTGTTTAAAAATTCTAGCCAAATCTTCTGAAGTGGTAGCGTTAAATTCATACTTTCGTTCAGAACAAAATGCCATGAATTGTCTCCACATCATTTTGACTTCTTGGTGTTTACTGGGGCGGCCCTAAATTCGTCCCCGAGCAGGTAGCAACCGATAATCCTACCCTTAATTGGTAATTGCACCACTAAATTCGTCCCCGAGCAAGGGATTATAATAAATTAATTTATTATTACATTAAAGGGGGTGGCAAATTGTTATTATTTGTTACCTACAGAAAATTTAAAATTAAGTTTAGGGAGATATGTTGGCGATGTACAGATCGTTCTTGTAAGGCGAAAGTTTATACTGTGTGGGTCCAGAAAATCTAGCGAACGGTGGATCGGAGGGCACCCTAACGGAACAGGGTTAGCACCTGGTTAGGGGCCCTGACAAGTCTCTTACCTCGCAGGTGAAGAGGGATCGGTGCGAAAAAAATCCGAAAGAAAAGTTTATGAGGCTCGCCCACTAACAGATTTAATTTAAATATGGGGACGAGTTTAGTTCCTTATTTTTGTCGACCTGCACTGCTCGGGGACGAATTTAGTTATACTTTTCCAGGTAAGAAATTAACCAAAAAATTATATCTCAATTTGGGGACGAGTTTAGGTACGTCCGTTTACTGATAGGCAAGCAAAAAATCGAAATATGCAAATAAGATTGTTAACTGCAGGGAAATGTTCGCGAACATTCGCCTAGCTAGCGGGCAAATAGTCGCTGACATTTTGACTATTTTTCTTCACTTTTTCATGTGTAAGGGAAATAGTCACTACCTTTGTTTTGTTAATATTCAGTTTAAAAACTTCAACCGAGAACTATTGAAAGAAAATGTAGGATACGCAGTCGTCAAGTAGTTACACTACTCGTTTAGAAATTCGTACTGTAGCAAGTCATTTACCGGACTAGTAACTTAAGTAACTAAATGTTCCTACGTACAAGAAAAATATTCTATTAAATAATGCTCTAAACTCTTAGGCCTGTACAAGTGTACAATACTGTATAGATTGCATAGAATATTAAACCTGAAATTAGGTGTGTCCCGAGAATTAGCATAAAAATGCGTGGTATAAACCGAGGTTATTTTTAATTTTAGTACTAACCCCCAACTGGTGAATTAATTTGAATAAATCTGCAAATTATCGAATTAAAAAAACGGCGAATGTTTGACATCCGTCTGTTAGTTATTTATCGTGGCATAAATAAAGTCAAGCTGTTAAAATTATCCATGATCTTCCAAAAGATAGATAAGGTTTATATCTTATTTATGGCATATTAGGCATATAGTTAAAAATACATGAATACCCGGATTTGCTAATAATAATAATAATAGGCCTTTATTTTTAACTCGAGGAGATACAGCAAAGCATAACCGGTACTTTTAGGTCCACTTATAAATATCATTCAGCATTGCCACAATGAAAAAATTATTCGTTTTAGTGCATCTAAATAATAAAAGCTTTTTTTTTAAGTATTTTTCATATAAAATTTAATTTTTTAATTTTTAGTTACAGAAACCTATCTAGCCTAACCATTTCTGATAATGCATCATTATTAAAAGGCATTTTTCCGGTTATCGTATTCTACTCGTCAAACCCTTTCATTTGATACCCATATCAAGGGGATTGAAAGAAAAAGGTAATCCGCCATCTAGTTGCATCCGCCATATTGATTTAGTATGACGTCGCATAGCTTATTGTATTCTGCTCGTCAAACCATTTCATTTAATACCCATATCAAGGGGGTTGTAAAAAAGATAATCCGCCATCTTGGGCGTCCGCCATATTGCTTTTAGAATGACGTCACATAGTTTATCGTATTCTACTCGTCAAACCCTGGTGAAAAGACCATTTGATACTCATATTAAGGGGATTGTGAAGACAAAGGTAATCCGCCATCTTGGGTCGTCCGCCATATTGGATTTAGAACGAAATTAGATATACTGTATTCCATTGTCACCGGATTTATGCACGTGTACAAAATTTCAAAGCTCTAGCTTAATTAAAACTAGTCGGAATTTTATAGCAATATTCGACCTAAACAGACTGACAGGTGAAGTTAAATAAAAGCTTGCAAAAGACTTAAAAAATATATTGCGACAAACTGTTCACTAGCAAATATTATAGAATATTTTATCTAAAACTGATTTCCTATAATTTAACTGTAGATTACTTTTATTTTGACTGTAATGTTATTATGTTAACTTCTTTCATTTTTGTTCACTGTATGCAGCAACGTAACGTTTAGAAGTGGCTCCGTTGAAAAGAGCGATACTTTGTTAGGCGCAATTTTGTAACTGACGCTATTTTCTTAGGCGATATATTGATACTGGCACTATTTTATTACACGCTATTTTATTACGCTATTTCGTTACAACGATATTTTTTTACAACGCAATTTCATAGGGCGCTATTATATTACAGCGCTAAAACAATAAGCGCCATTTCATACAGCGCTA
The DNA here is from genome assembly GCA_963971165.1 of Philopedon plagiatum. Taxonomy (NCBI): domain Eukaryota; kingdom Metazoa; phylum Arthropoda; class Insecta; order Coleoptera; family Curculionidae; genus Philopedon; species Philopedon plagiatum. The sequence continues at coordinate 35,614,059 of OZ020189.1, read as the reverse complement.
CATTCATACGACGCTATTTCATCCCATGAAATTAGTTATGGTTTTTTTCAAAATTAAACAAAGTTTTAATATTTTTTTCCGATTTTTGAATGTGGCACGAAATAAAAACTTTTTGACAGTCAATACCATACACACATAAAATACGTAACTGGACTAATAAACATTTTACTGATGATTTATATAATTATTAATGTAAATGTGACGAGCAATTAAAAAACGTGTAAATAATGAATGATTTATACTAAACACATTAAGAGATATTTAAATACAAAATAACAAAGCAAAAATCAAGGTAAGATGAAATCTGTCGATTACTCAATTGGTAGTGTTATTGGCTAATAAAAACCTAGTCAAAACACATGAAATAGGTATAGGGTATCATAATTTAAAAAGTATTTTTAGTGACACAGAACACACAACACAACATTCAGTAAAAATAATTTAATTTTAATCATTTTTTACATACAGGAAACATTGGATTTCAGGATATACTAGTTTGGCCTAGGACATGTTAAAACTTCCTGCTGTTGTTAGGACGCTTGAGTTTTTCCTAGGAGGTATTAGTATTGCTTGGTACTTTTTAGGATAAACCAGCATGGCCCGATCGGTATTAGGTAATATTAATTCTACATTTTGATTATGATAAATATTTGTTCAGATTTGCTCAGTTATCAACCTAATTATTTAAAAAAACTAAATTGTTTTGCTTTTCCTTATACTGATACTGATGTTACAAAACGAATAATGAGTTAAGGAAATTCTGATATCATAAAACTAATATTCCATCATTATTCTTTGTGTAAAATCAGTATCAGGAGAAGAAAAAGCAAAACAATTTAGTTTTTTTAAATGATTATTGAGCCGTTCAGAGGAAAAGTGGTATAACGCACAAGCAAACCGCCATGCAGTTAGACCACTTTTCCTCTGACCGGCTCATATGATAACTAACCTAAGCAAACCTGAACAAATAATTCTCATAATCAAAATTTAAAACTAATGTTTCCTTATACCGATCGGGCCACGCTGGTTTACCCTAAAAAGTACCAGGCAATACTAGTACGTCCTAGGAAGAACGCAAACGTCCTAACGGTAGGAAGTTTTAATAAATCCTAGGCCAGACTAGTTAGTATATCCTGAAATCGGATGTTTCCTGTAACATCTACAAAAAATGTTTTGTGACATGGAAAAAAAGTGATTAAAAGATATTATTGTTATCCGTAAAGTCTTTGGTATACGAATTTTTTAAAATTATATCGTATAATAAATGCCTCAAGGTCGTAGACGTGCAAATTTTCTCACCCAAACTTGGTGAACTTGATAGGGATCGGATAACAGGGTGGTGTGAGCTTGGAATGTATTTTTGTGGTACTGCTGCTAGAACGAATTGAAGTGTAAATATTACAGTAAATTTTTACCGTGTCTGCTTGCAGGAAGACCGGAAAAAAGGAGAAATAGCTACAGGACGTCAACGGACTTCTAGCTCTAGGTTGTTTTTAGTGTTCCGTGCTAACGGTGTCCGTCCGTCAGTTCGTCTGTCACAGGCGATTTTCTCTGAAACTGTTCCACGTAAAAATTTGAAATTTAGCACAGAGATAGAGTGTGGTGGTCCAATTATAGCTGTGAAGGATAAACAGTTAAACTTTGATTCTGGGGTTTAATTTCAGGGGGTAAATTGGGAAATGAAAAAAAATTCTAAGTCATCGTGTAGAGTGTCAAATGAAAACTTATTGAAGCTCGAATTCAAAAATATATATGATGTATTTTTTTATGCATTTTGTAAAACATTTTTCGGGTAAACCGCTTAAAAAATGTTGTTCCCCACCCTTATCACCAAAAGAATTGCTTAGAAAAAAACTGAGAACAATCATCAACATTGAAATTTTGTTGTAGATCGAACCAAAATTATTAGGATTGAAAAATTCTAGCGCGATCAATTGTTATAATCAAATTAATTGTTTATTTTCTTATAACTGCTGAACCATTGGTTCCAGAGAAAAAGTTTTGTGACAAAAACATTTCTCACAATGATGTAAGGAACAATTTTTGTCCTCGCGTTTTTCAAAGTTTTTAAATTGGCTCAGTCGAAACGCTCCCCACTCAGTTCCGCGCATACGCGACGTGCTAGGGCGTTGGTAGCGTCAGCCCCGGCGGCGGGTAGCGCGGCAGATGTGCAGAGATCGGGTGGCCGAGGTTTACTCAGAAGTGGGGGGCTGATGGCACTGAACACTAATTGTGCAAGTATAGCTTTCACAGCTTAAATTCTCCAGTCATCAGAAATCAATGGTTATAGAAGAAGAAAAGCTCCATGCCGGTTGTGTAGCGACACAAATGGTCTGTAGTGATAGATGGAATAGAATGACTTTCCTGGCACGAGATAACTGTTAGTGACAAATCTTGTTTCAGTTTGGATGTGGCACGAAATAAGACGTTGTGAAAAGATTGTGCATACAGGGTGTTACAAGATGTTAAGAAATTCTAAGGGGAGATTCTACATCTAAAAATATGAAAATCAATTTATATAAACATGGATCCTCAAACGCTTCTTTTTCGAGATACAGGGTGTTTAATATTTCCTTTTTTTAATGTTTATTTTTAATTTCTCGAAAATGGGTTAAGATATTGACATGAATTTTGGTACACGCCAGTATGCTATCAAATCACCTTTACGTGCAAAAATTTGTTTTCTAATGTACTTGCATCAGTGGCGTGGGTGCTGGTAAGTCTTTATTTTTAGCGAAAAAAATGGCACGCTATCGGTATTTTGCAAAATTGATATCGTTTTCCTAAAGCACAATTAATTCTGCGTGAAAAGTGTTCCTTGAGCTTTTTCGTTCTGATGCACCGTTTTCGAGATAAAAATTAATTTATTTCTTAAGCCGCGTACAGACCGAAGTTCCAACGCACACCAAGGCACATGTGACTAGAAATTCGGAAGCATTTAAATTGGTGTGTACGGCGTTGGCGAACAGAAGCCAACGCATTACAACGGTTCCCAATGCGACCGTTGGCGTTGGCTCGCGTTCGGTCGTTGAGCGGTACTTCAAAGAGATGTTTGATTTGGTGTGGACGAGATTTGAATATTTTCAGTCGTTGGCAAGTATTCGCCAGGTCTGTGTGTTTTATTTTTGACAAATATTTTGTTTATTTCGCCTTTTGATATGAAATGGAGAGTTGATTTATGTCTTAAACTAATTGAACTATACGGAATAACCCTATATTATGGGATCCTAGCAATATAAATTATAAACTCTCCAAAAAGATGATTTTTGGCAAACCACTGCTAATGAATTTAGGTGCAAGGTTGCTGAAATAATGAAAAAAATAGATTCTGAAATGATCACTGTGTTCACTCCGAAATTCCTCCAGCAACTTACTTGCGTTATTAATACTTTTCTGTTTTTATATGGTGTTGTCATCCACCAGCGTCGTGACCGACGTTTCTTTTTCTATTGTTAAGTAATGAATTTACAATTAAAAATGCGGCACTTTCACATAATGACTCATCAATCATCATCACTTGATGACATATTAAAATACTTCTTTCCGCAGAAAATGACCGAACCGTATCCAACGGTATCCAATTCGAAACTTCCAACGCGGTGTGGACGACAATGTAAAATGCTTTCCAATCGTTTCCAATCCCAACGCCAGCTGGCACATTCGTTGCAGTTGGCGTTGGTTTGGATTGGGACTTGGTCTGTACGCGGCTTACAATAAAAATAAGTAATGAAAATGAATTTTTTTACATATTTTTTGCTCAGGAAACAGTTCTTTTTGATTTAAGTTGATAATAGTAGATGCTGGAAATGGTTTCTCCGTGCTTCAATACATGCTCTAAATCGTCTTCGCATATTTGTCCTAACACTGGAATACTTCAGGTGTGAAAATATTAAACACCCTGTATCTCGAAAAAGAAGCGTTTGAGGATCCATGTTTATATAAACTTATTTTCATATTTTTAGATGTAGAATCTGCCCTTAATATTTCTTAAGATCTTTACGTAACACCCTGTATAATCCACAGAACATGTACTGTACGCCCCAAACCATGTAGTCGCCAATTCCATTTAGATGCACGGCGCCATGTGGCAAGGGTTATTTTAGACCACTTTAGAACGTCCTATATCACTCTTTTGACGACAAAGACCTTCAGATCTTTCGCTAATTGAACATGTTTAGGATATGATGGGTGGTTGATCAATTAACCCCATCTTTCGCAAACTTTGGAAGCTTTTCGGCGTGAACTATTCGTACAAGTAGCATGGAATGAGATGCCTCAAGAAGAGATTGGTCATCTCATTATATGAATGCCGAGAAGACTCGAATGAATGTGGTACGCAGAGGCGGAAACTCTACACATTACTAAAAACTAGGTAATCCATTATTTTCCACTAAATTTTATTCTTTTTAATCAAAGTATCCAACCATTAATACGAAAAATTGATTAAATCAAATTATTTTACTAGTTGTTCTTGTTGCCTTGACACGTACCTATATTTCACCCATTTCATATTTTACTCTCAATAATTAAAACTATTCTTCTTCTTTCTTTTTAGTATATTTGTTTTTGCAAAAATAGGAGAAATTATTACCAGTACACTGGAATTATTTCTTTATATTTAAATTACTGGCATTAAGATGACATAAGAATTTTGAAAATTATTTTGACAACTAAAATCATACTAAATCTCTTACCTTCCTCCATAAATATTCTCTGTAAGTGGTGAACTTTCATCATCTGAAAAATTGTCATCACTGTAACTATTGTCCTGTCGTATGTTTGCGCCGGTCATTTCTGAAAAAAAAAGTTGACAACTTATCCCTTTTATTTTGACATGTAAATCTACAAGAGTAAAAATTTAATATAGGGCCATCTGCTTACAGCCTAATGGACCTGTAAACGAACTTGCTGATATTTATGAAGTAAATGGCACTGGGCATTGATCTTTCTGTGTATGTATAAAGATCAATTTTCTATATATTTTTAATAACGGTTTCAAGTATTTGATTCACTTACTATATTCTAGTACACAGTACTTTTCTTTTGTTTCTAGAGTTAAATAAAAGTGTTTTCAATTCTACAATCCATTTCTTTTGCTACTTGATTTTATTCCTTTTTGATAAACCATATCTTTACTATTTTTGTACGTAATAGTGTACGACTGTAATCTACGATAAAATCAATTATGTTTAAAAATAATTTTAAACATTTTTCACACTCTTATTGTAAATTTTAAGCTTCTTTTTTTTGAATGTTCAGTACCGTTAAGTCATGATTAATGATTTGGGCCCACCGAAAGCGAGAGTAACTGTGAAAACGAAATTGCTTTCTTCTCAAGCTCAGATGAACTCTCGTTTTTTAATTTTAGGACATTAAACCCAATTTTGTCGATACAAAGAAACGGATGTATTTTAGGACTTCATGTAAGTAAAGAATACAAAAGGAACAATTACTATTTCTTTAAAAAACATCAGCCTGCTTTATACAGATGTTTACACCAAAAATCGGACAAACGCATTTTAATGTTGTTTTTGCGGTTGAGGCAAAAGTTAATTTTATACCAAATAATTTTAAATACAAAAGGGAGAAAAGCTAAGACATTGTTTTATATTAAAAACAAACAAAACTGAGAGAGTGAGTTGTAAATAGTAGTATGAATACATAAAGCCAGTAGACAGAAGTAAGTACACCTAAATATAAAACTCTTTACCTTTACCATTTTATAGTTAAATGCTTAAACAATAAGTTTGTGAATGTTGTCTGTTATGTAATAAAGTTGTTTATTTGTGAAATTTTTAATATGGCGAGGGTTGTGTATTTCCAAGTCCTATTTTTTAGTGAATAAATTGTTGGACACTTTAAACATCAAGTAGGTACTCTTCAATCTCTTGTAACTGCGGTTGGAGCTTTAGAACCGAGAAGAACAAATCGACGCTGACATGCTCCCTTAACATCGGTAACGCCGCGCGCCGCCTCGTCGTGGGCGCCGCTCCGCGCCGCGCCGTTGCCGACCCGATTCATCTCTGATTTGCTTGTTTCGTTGCACCAACTGAAATTAAGTGATTTTTTATTGATTTTTTCAATTGCGCATATTCCTTGGTACATTCAGTGAAAAAGGCTACTAGGTTCAGAGTAATTTTACAGTTGATTAAATCTAACATATATTTTTGGTATTAGTTTGGCAATTTTTTGCATTAACTAAATCGGGCGATAAACTTTCTATATTTTGTTTCAAATATGCTTTAACTAAATCGCCATTACACACAATACAATCAAGTATTTTACAGCAATTTATTGAAGCGGAAAAAATGACACAATAAATATTTTGTTAAAAATGGTCTTTCATGCGTTCAATGGTAATATAGTAATTTTTTTATTTAAACTGATAACTCGTTTAAAAAAAATGCATTCAATTTCAAAAGTGTGAGGTGGGTCGATTTCTATGCACGTAAGTGTAATATAAACTTTTGTTTATTTTATTTGCATACAGAAATATACTTGGGGGATTATTATATATTATTATGTTATATAATATATTATCCCACCAAAAACATACATGTAAAAAAGCACGCCAAGTTCTCGTCAGGACTGTTATCTGAAAAATATAACTGAAATATAAAAATTATGCCAAGTTCCTTGCCTATACGTTATTAGCAGTATTTTGATAAGCACAGAAAAATATTGTTTGAATTGATAAATTTACAGACCAAACTTGGCAAGTTTTCCTTAAGGAACTGAACAATATTGAGACACTTGAAAACTTGCCAAGTTTGGTCTGTAAATTTATTAATTCACACAATATTTTTCTGTGCTGATCAAAATACTGCTAATAACGTGTAGGGAAGGTATAATTTTTACATTTCATTTATTTTTTTTTTTCAGATAACAAAACACAGTCCTGACGATAACGTGACCTGTTTTTTTACACGTATGTTTTTGGTCGGATTTCGTAACTTTTTGATCAGATACCAAATGCTATTTGTTTATTTATTAGTATATGTGTATAGACATGAATGGTCTTTTTCGTAGCAAAAATTTTTGCTAATGGCTTTTTGTCGATAAGGTTGCATGCATTCCTAGTATTTATATTCGTTGCGACTATCATAAAATAGAAGTATTTGAAAGTAAATCAGAAATTTCAAAAAAAAATCTTTCCGCCCGGGATCGAACCGGGGACCTTCCGCGTGCTAGGCGGATGTCTTTCTTTTCAAAGGCATTTATTAATTCATAATTTACAATTAGGCTATTTATTTACATTTCATTTCATTTTTATATACAGGAGTACAGAAATGGCATTGCTGCCATTTGCTCACCCCGAGCAAGCGGCCGAGTGGCCGGGGCTGGTGTTGGCCCTTGGTAAACTTTTAGCCCTCTAGTTGGATCAGTCTGGCCCTTACCGTGTTGCTTACAAGGCCATTCAAGTGGTTAATGCTGTTCTAGAGCTTGGATTTTTAGATTTTTAAAACATTTATTTATATATATACAGTTTAAAATATAGTAATACTGGAAAAACAGCAAAAAAAAAACAGTTTGAATTTAATGACTAGGAGGACGCAATGGTGAAAACCCAATTTAATAATGCTAACTAGGTTGATTAGTTGCTCAATCATCCCAGTTAACTCCAATGTACGCATTCACTCTCTCCCAATCATTCAATCTTTCACTCTTCCATCTTCCATGCCACTGTACAACTGATTCACACTTTTTGAAGTTTATTAATATATACAAATTTACAAATCCAATCACGCTCCCGAAAGCAAGTCACGTTACCAGGGGTGTGGCTTGTTATCGGAGTCGAGTCTAATTTTTGGAACTTTGGATTAATTTCCTAGATTTTTATTTCGGGAAACAACCAATCTCGCTCCAGCTCACCATCACGTGCCTGGGGGAGTGGCTTGTTAGAAGAATTACTTTTTCCGAGTGTGCTGCCCCTAATTTTCAATGGGTTAGGGAGTTTCTAATCGTCAACAGGAATTTTTGGGTTTAAGTATTTAATCTTCAAAATATACCGGCAATCTATGGTGGATGGGTTTATGTATAGGACTGTGTCTAGTTTGTAGTAAGTTTGTCGTCAATGGTGAATTATTAATTTTTGTCTGAAAGAAGTCATTTGCTATGTCGTATACGTACTCGTTAAAACGTGGTAGGTTAGTCAGGTCATGTAATTCGTCGATTCTTGCGTACCGTCCAGACGATGTAACACCTCTTAGCACGCGATTTTGCATCCTCTGGAGTCTAGCCATCTGTGTATCAGATATGCCGCTCCAGACGGGTGCAGCGTACGTTAATGTAGGTCGAATTATTTGTTTGTATAGGTGTAGTTTATTTTGCGGGGAAAGCGAGGATCTTGGGGAAAGCAAGGAATACAAGTGTTGCATCGCAACGAAGGATTTTTGTAGGATGTATGAAACTTGTGGGAGAAAGGATAACCTTGAATCAATGATCACCCCCAGGTATTTCAGCTTTTTAGCTGCAACCACAGGGGTGCCATTGACTCTAAGGGGGATGTTTATTTTATTATTTGTACGCTTCCTGTTGACGATCACGCACTCACACTTGGACTCGTTCACAGCGAACTTCCACTTTTTGTACCAAGGCACCACAGTGTGTAAGTGGTTCGTTATTTTTGCTCTGGCTACATTCGCGTAGAATGAGCTTGCATACACAAGCACATCGTCCGCGAACATAGCCAGATTTGTATTTGGATACTGCGGAATGTCCGCTGTGTACAAGTTAAATAGTTTCGGGGACAGCACTGTACCCTGGGGTACCCCCGCGTGAACCCTTTGGGCAGCCGACAAAGTACCTTCCACCTTTGCCATGAAAGTCCGACCAATTATGTATGAGTGGATTAATGATACTAAATATGACGGAAAGTTGTGTAAGATTGCTAGTTTATATATTAGACCATTATACCAGACAGAGTCAAATGCCCGCTTTATGTCTAGTGCCAGAAGCACAGTATTCTGCTTCCTGTTTGTCCTCTCCAGCGCCTCCTGGACAACACGGGCCACCAGGAGCGTCGTACTGTGCCCCTGACGAAATCCGAATTGGACGTCCGGGATGGCTCTGTCTAGCTCCAGGTCTATTATTTTATTTAGGATGACTCTTTCCGCTATTTTAGAGAGTGTATTTAGTAACGCCACCGGTCTATAGGAATCAGGATTGGTCGGTTCCTTTCCTGGCTTAAGTATTGGTATAATTATCGCTTGCTTCCACTGTGTGGGGAAGTGCTGAAGAACAATTATGCTATTTACAATGTACATAATTTGTACAATGGTTTTACGTGGCAAATTTTTGAGCAAGATGTTAGCAATCTCATCCCTCCCAGGCGCTTTATTGTTTGCAGTAGTTTTAATTATTTTAATTAATTCGTTTGGAGTTGTTAAAAGTTTTACTAGCATGCTAGGAGGAATGGGATATTTTTTGTGTAGAATTTTATTTACTGTGTCTGTGATTTGTTCTTGCTCTTGTGTAGTGTTCGGCTGTCCTTGACAGACTCCCGCCAAATGTTCTGCCAGCGTGTTGGCTTTTTCAAAACTCGTTTGTGGCTCACCATTCAGGGATGGTATTTTTGAGTATTTGTTTTTCAATCTCTTAGATAGTCGCCACAAAGAATTATCGGCCGTCGAGAGTCCGTCGAGGACACCCGTCCATGCTGCATTTTTGTGTTGATTTATTCGTGTGCGTATCGTGCTAGGCGGATGTGATAACCCACTATACTACGTACACACGTAACTCTCTAAAGCAGACGTCGCTACCTATTTCGTGTTAGAATCCGCCATGTTGGATTTTTATTGATGGGAATGACCTACGAAAAGGCCTTTTTTCTAACAGAGGTAAAACTATACCAGTGGTACATATTTTTTGTGGGCTAATTAATATTTCCCCTGTATACCCCTCTATGCACGTACAATCGGTACTTGTGTACGATTTAATTACACAAACTTTAAAAAATAATCAGTTTTATGTATTACCATCAGTTTATTTTCTCACTTTCTTTTTAAATCGACCAATTCACCGGAAGCCTTCCAAATCTTTTAAATATTTGTTTACAGTGAAGTAAAAAAGTAGTACTCGTATAAAGAAAGATGCACTGGTGGAGTGGTGGCACACTAATTTCGTCAATCGAAATCGCCATTAAACTTAATTCATAATAAAATATATTTTTTGTGATTATTTGGTTTTAGTTTCCTTTTGAAATTTCGTACTGAAACTGGTGGTTTTTGCAAGATGTAGTACTGACGTACTGAATTTCGCCACTTTGTACTGAATTCAGTACAATTGTAACGAAACGGCAGCACTGCTCGTATTTTGGAAAATATTCCACCTAGAGTATGAAATTTGGAATACTGCTTCTTTTTGGTAACCTTAACACCCCAGAAAAAAATTCAGTCCTCTAACGCAACTAGGCTCGAAGATAGAGGGGTGTCGAAAAGTGCTCGAAATGGTTGGTGTAAATATAGCACAGTGCGCGCGCGGTCGGTTTTGCGAGAGCTTGGCCTGACGCACTCTGTGCTCTTTGATAATGACCATAGTGACTAAAAACTGACGGCGGGAGAGGGAAGGAAACTATATTTACCCACCCATATTTGTAAGAAAACACAAAAACCTTGCTCTCGAGGAATGCTGCAGCCCTATAGCTCCTCCGCGCTTTTGTTCTCTTTGCTCCGTATTTTGTTCAAATTAATTAAAGTTTGGAGCGTTCAGGTGTGGAAAGCATTATTTTAAAATCAGCTTGATTAAAAAAGAGACGAACTATCCAGTGAAGCACAAAATCTATTTTGTCAACATTATTGGTAAAAAGTAAATGATTCTAGACACTAATTTTTAGAATTATAATGTAAACGTGATAACTGATTTGGAATACCGACCATAATGTTTTTAAATATGATTTATGCTTGGCAATTATGGTGTTTAATTTTAATATTTATAGAGTAATATTTTATTAATAATACGAGAGAGACGTTTTAAAAATAGATTTAATAACTTTTTTATCATTATTTTATAAATATCTTGAAATAAAAAAAAATAATACCATACATACATGCAGAAACAAAGACTAGACCAAACGTGACTTGTCTTATTCTTCGATCTTTCAAGGAAACAACGCATAGTTACCATGCCCCACCTTATTAGGAGAATTTAAATATAAAGGTTGTTAAATTAAAAGGTTTTTGCAGAACAAATTGACAAACAACAGAATAATACGTATGTACTTTTATCAAAGCGGGAAAGCCACACCCCAAGTTTGATGAAAAAAGGCGTAAACTATAACAATCTTTGTTGTTTGAAAGATTAGATATAAATTTTTGAAATGTACTTTTTGTCTGTCTTTCTTTCCAGGATATATTTTAAAACATTGAGCGTACGGTAGTGACATTGATCAGATTACCTATGTGGACCACCTGTGAGAAATACCGCTCTGAGCAAGAGGTTACAAAGAAGTGTTTACAAGTACAATAAAAGATACTGCTTCGAATTGCTCTGCAGCAATACCTCTTTCGACACTGAGTAACTTTGAAGAAAAGCGACCCGAGCAGTTAACGACCTTGATTTTACAAGAAAACACCTCTTTTCTATTTATCAATGTGGTCTGGGTGACCTGTGCATTTTCTACAGATGTTTTCACGGATTCTGTGTACAAGAATTTATTATTCTGCCTTTGGCTGTCTCACAGAAAAACAAGAGGCGTGTTACATTTTTCTTCCTTCACTGTCCAGCCAGAGAAGCCTACATCGCTGCCTCAATACTACAACTAGATATCTGTAAATTCGTAGTCTGGAGATAATTTGATTGGTCGAAGATTTACTTGAGTAAAAGTGATGTAATATGCATTTAATATTTTTTCTTCATATTCTTTCTGCCTCTTCTACCTTGCAAGAAAAATTTAATGTACCGTACAGAAAAAAAAATTAACAGAGCTCCGTACAAATCCTTTTTAAAATTACTCGAATGACGGATCCGGATCCTAGTAAGGAATTCGAATCATGGATCCTAGATTTCGAATTGTGAAGAATGAATAATAACAAACCCTTACAATATCTATTATTACTTTTCAATAAAGCCGAGCATCCTGTAGGATTCGAATTTTACCGAGTTCTGGTTCCCAGAAGCGATCAGCATCCATGTCTTTGTGTGCCAAATAATCACGGAAATCCTAAAGATAGGAAAGATACAATTTCTTTTGTATTTCGCCTATACAAATTTAAGAAAAGTTCAGAAGATAAAGTGATCTACGATATGTACTAATTTTCCATTAAAATTCATACATGTTCGTACGACATAACTTCATGCTGACTGCAGATGGAGTACTACTGAGCAAACCTAAAAATTACAACCTATTTTTCCATCTTTACTAAATACTTATTATTTATTTTATTTTTTCTTTCTTTATTTGCCAAATCTGCTAATTAGACGCCTTAATTTCGATTTTCAATTACTGAGCAATAATTTAAACTTGCCAATGTAAATAACACAAGAGATTTGCATGTACTAATTTACTGGCGATAAAGAAGCAGTTGCGGCAAGTTTCATCGTAACTTCTTACATAAAATGAGTTTATTTCTTCTTATTCAACAACGTGATTACTTTGACTGCCAAAGTGTTTACAAAGCCACCCACAGAAACAATATTCTATATTAGCAGGGTCTGGGTTGCCGTAATTTAATGTAATATCCATAGCTCGATTTCAGTTACCCAACGTTAAATTCAAACTGTTACGGTTAGGCAATGATTGCAACAATATAATGGCCGTATTATGGGAAATGTAGGTTTTTAAATGGTTTGCCCTTTATATTAAAAACAGAGGTATAATTATATGTGTGCAGTTTTCAGTTTTGCAATAGGTTGTGTTTTTTAGTACTAAAGTACAATGTACAATATATATGGGGAAATATTATTTTTGGTCTGTTTTGATTTTTTAATCTACATCATGACTACCATACCATGAGATTTACACGGTGATAGGTGGATTTATACTTTACGTAACGACAACGATACGGAAACCAAAAGACAGGAAACGACACATTACGATTATACTATTTTTGTATAATTTCGCATCATTGTCGTATGATATGAATTAATCCGTTTGTACATACAAAAATAATCTAAGCTGGATTTATACTTTACGATACGACAACGACAAGACAGGAATCGACACGATACGATTATATTATTTCTGTTTGTGTAAACGGATTCCGTGTCGTTAAATATTCGGATAGGGTTCGCATCGTTGTTGTATGATATGAATTAATCCGTTTATAAATACAAAAATAATATAAATCGTATCGTATCGTTTCTTGTCTTGGCGTTGTCGTAACGTTGTCATTACGTAAAGTGTAAATCCACCTATAATCTTATCGTGTCGATTCCTGTCTTGTCGTTGTCGTATCGTTGTCGTTAAGTAAAGTATAAATCCACCTTATAACGGGCATTAGATGTCCTTAATAAATGTTATTGTCAGGTTTTCATTCCATATTGTAAATCAGTTTTAAAGTCCATCTTTAAGGCACCTCTTTGCATTAAAGAAGGTATCTGTACAACTTAAAATTAGTAAGTTTACTGGGCACTTTTAAAACAAATATTTCTGTATTGGCTGGTCCATAAAATAAAATTTTTAGCTTCTTTGGAGGTAGCACCCCATTTTTAAGATATTTTAATTTTATGTTTATGTTCGAAATTGTAAGACTTTTTTTTGAAAATGGCGGCCAGTTAAAGTTGTCAATATTGTGAAACCAAATTTAAGGCGATTTTTTCATTATTTGGTAAGGCAAAATTTTAGAATATTGTCTAGTCTATATATATATATATATATATATATATATATATATATATATATATATATATATATATATATATATATATATATATATATGTGTGTGTGTGTGTGTCATATAAGATATTCACTAGTTCCACTTTTGTTGCTAGTCAGTAGTTTGGCTGTATGGTTTTGCATCTTGCTAGTTGTTAGCATGGGCTGTCTATTATTAAAGTTAATTTAGTCCAACAGGAAAACGTTCAGCAGAAAAATCATATATCTTATGTATCTGTATACTTGTCAGTATACTTCTATGTATTCAAATTAAAAATGTGTCAGATATCGTATCAATTGCAAAAGAGAAATCGAGGTTCCCATTGAATGAATCTACGATGTCTGATTTGCTGATTTGTCTTTAATATTAGCGCTGCTGTTACAGTGTTTGTTTATTTCACAATAATCAGATGAAGAGATGTTTAAAATGTTAATTTTTTACATTGGTCATCTTTATCTTTATTGTTTTACAAGGATGAATATTGCACTAGGCAGCTAATAAACTTTATCAAGCCCAATTATTTTTTAAAGGTTAATTTTATTTGTATATTGTAAGTATATTTCAGTAAGCATGATTGCCATATTCTTTGCCGATTATCACTAATAAAAATAAACTGTTACTTGTCTTATATGATTTTGCACGGTTTAGAGTTTTATACACTGTGTGTAAAAAGCCCTGAATCGGCTACGAGTATTTTAAAAACTACTCGTAGACCAGCTATTGAAAAATGTTTCAGAAAAAAATTCTAGCAAAAATCTATGATTTTAAAATTCGTTGGAATAATAGAATGGAATACACTATTTTTTGATTTAACATCTGATTTTGCTTAAAATTATAAGCTGTTTATATGATACTCTCTATACTAAAACCTAATAGTTCCAAAAATATGTCTTTTATCTTCTGACAGCCCACGAAGACTGAAGTCTAAGTACTATGTACCGTGGGTGTACTAGGAAAATTCGGCTCACACATCCAGAACTGGAAACATCCGTAGGGATTTCACCAGTCCTTTAAGAAGATACCACCTCTCCGGACATTGCATTCCATACTAAACATCTGTTAGAGAAAAAGTTTCGGGAAAAATTAAAAGGGAATTCAAATACATTATCTCGAAATAAATTTTGAATATACAGGGTTGCCCAAAGGTTATGGCTGGCCAATATTTCTTGTATATTTTGAAATTTTTTGAAAGGACGTTTAAATGAAATAAATACAAATTTGAAAATTGTTTCAGCTTTTACCAACAGTAATAAACTAAACAAACAAAAGTGATTTTCATGAAAAAAATTTTGTTCAGTCATGAGTTTTTCGGCGACCCTGTAAATTCGAAATTTATTTTACGGTAAATAATATCAATTCCCTTTACTTAGCCTATAATTTTAAGTAGAATCATAAATTAAAGCAAACAAATAGGTTATGCTATTATAAAAAAGCTGTTTGATCCGTCACAACTTTTTGGGCAATCCTATTCCAACTAATTTTTACATTAGAGATTTTGAACAGCCCTTGACTAGTTCAAGTTGAATCTTTATTTAAAACATTTTTTGCCAACTTGTACAATTTTTAAAATAATAGCCGGTCCGGGCTATTTTACACACAGTGTATGGTACATTTATGTCCAAGATAAAATTAAATTAAATTAAAAATTTAAACAATGACTATTATGTAGGACGTAGAATATGTCAAAGCAAATCGGATCGCAAGGTGAATCGGATCAAAATTAACAAATCATATTTTTCGACCAGGGTAGGAACGAACATTTCGATTGTTTACCTTCCTACGTCTTTTTCTTTCCTATCTAGTATTGTAGCCAGTCATTTTGTTTAACTTTTCATTTAGGACAGGTGGCGGAACCAAGTGACACCGACATAAAAACGTTACAACGTTTTTTTTTTTTTAAATAGTTTTTAAATTGTTACATATACAATCATCTAACTATCCATGCCTCATACAACAATGTCAGGGGCGAATTTAAAGGGAGGAGGGTGAACAGTGTCAGGCCCTGAACACCACACGCAGTATGGTTACAGTTGTAGTATTTCAACTTTATTCAAAAGAGATTTGGATCGAGGTAAATCGGATGGAACAAAGATTGAATGATATTTTTCATGCTTTCTTTCTTTGATTTTGTGGAATTAAAAACAAGATTACTGAATCAGACTTAACGCTCTACGATAAACATGGGATTGTCAAGTTATTGGTGCTATCATAACAGTTTTCTTTGTTATAGAGTTAAATCCTTCAGGTAAAACAAAGCATCATCAATATTATCCAATAATAAATACACATAAGTATCTAAAACCTTCATATGCATCTTCTCTAATGATCATAAGCCGGCATATAAATATTAAAAAGGGATATTGCAACAGAGCATTATTGTTTTATTTTTAATATCCATTAAAAGTATAATGTACATGAGCGTTTATACAAATTATTTTGCCATATTAGGAAAATGATATAAATCTTCCAAGAATACTACTGAGACAAGTAATTTTCAATATTAAGATTCGTTGCATTATATATGAGTATATAAAAAAATAATTAACTAATTTAGATCTTTGACATTTAACCAAAGTAGTAATAAAAATTGATTATCTTTGCAAATTAGGTAAAATTTACACCAATAAACAAGTTGCTTCTTTATTTAGAAAAAGATATGGAAAATATTATACGTTACGTTTCGCAATTTTTGCATAACCAGATTAATCTGAAATACTTCTTTATTTTTTGCTATATTTGGTCTGAAGCATGCAAAGTTAATTAGTTCAAAAATAAGAGATGTTTACTATCGTCAAAGGACAAACCCGATAAATCCTGAATTGATTCCATAGTGTCTACTCTTTTTATTGATTTGTACGAAAATTGCAGTATTGTTCACTAAAACAGAATAAAAGATAAAAAAACGTACTAAGGTTTAAAAAAAGAGTTTTTTTGAAACCGGGTGAAAGCACGTAAACAAGAATTGCAAAATATAATATGTAAGACAGATAGCTTGTAATAATTGGTTTCGTCATTGGGTAACTAAATATGAAAACTCTGATCACGGCTTTTGAATGAAATATTGACATGCATTCGAGTATAACATTATTAATATTACCTATGCATAATAGTTTTAATAATTGTTTGAATTAATAAATGTTTTTAGTCTCCCCCCCCCCCCACAGTCGTATTACGCCAAGTAATAAATTTATTAAAATTATTTAACCATAACCGAAAAAGTAAAGGTAACACCATAAAGCCTTTGAAAAAATAGTCGCTACCCATTTCACTAGCAACAACAATTTTTCAAAAACAAACTTTCGGGAACACATTTTCTGAGAGTGAAATTTTTTAAAACAACTTAATTCGAAAGCATTTTGTTTTCCAAAAGACCTTTATCCGAGACACTATTTAAAAATTTATTGTAGAGTAGATAAGGTAGCACACCTAAGGAAACATGACACAACCCAAATAAGGTTTGTTTAGGGTTGACCAGGGCCTTTTTCTATGTGTTTTTGCGTTACCGTTTTCTAAACCAGTAGAGTTTGTAATTCCATTTCGAAAGTTGCGTTTTTAAAAAAGAAGTTTTCAAAAAATACTTTTAAAGAAATGTGCGTTTGAAAAGTCGATTAAAAAAAATTCGTTCATCCGTTTTCGAAAAACATCTTTCAAAAAACTGGTTTCGGATAAAGTTTTCGAGAGAATTTAATCTCGAAAAAGAAGTTTTTTAAAAAAGTGTTTTTTAATAATTTATGTAAAACTCATAATGACAAGTATAAATCTTATAATAGGTTTCTGCTATGAACAAACAAATAAGTATTTAAATAAAATTTGCGGTGTTGATTTCAATAAAACTTTTCGCACATTTTCCAGTACAGACAGTAATTTTTTCAGGGGTTATTAAGAATTTTGTGATGAAATCGTACTGGACAATTTTATTAAAATGCTTACTTGAAAGGGCAATAAAAACCAGACTTATTGTGAGTTAGGCAAAAAAGACATTCTTTAACATTTTTCTTCATAATTTGAGGGCTCATGCAGCACAGACACAAAAATAAGAAAACGTTTCCTGAGGGCATCTTATATTTGTAAATTGTTGCTTAAAATGGATGTGATATCTGGAAAACAGACGAGAAAGTAATTTGAAATTGTTGAAATGTGATATGAATTGTATAGGGAGGAATACTCTTTTAAGTATACAAAATAACTGTTTTTAAGCAATCTAGATATATTTTATTGCCAAATTAGCATTATAGTATTTCCCTAGGTCATTGTTCTGCGACATGACTTTAATGTCGATGGCCTAAACTGAATTAGACAATAGCAACAAATCGTTTTAGTACATGGCATTTTACAACTTTAGAATATAAAAATCTGAGGTTCAGTAAATCAAGCCTGAAGCCACATTATCATTATAGTAGGTATGTATACCTGAAATTTGTCCACGAGATCAGAAACTTAATGAATTATTTAACAAACTTATAAGGATCTGTGTGAATGAACCGTCTTAAAATCTCCATTCTCCAGAAATGGTACCTATCTTAACTATATTTCTAGGGAAGCTAACACCTATACTGTGAATTAGGTGTATGATTTTTTCACCGTCGAGATCAACTTATTGGACATTTTCGTTTATTATTATCAAAGCACATAAATAGTAGTAGGTATAAGTATCTTCAAATACATGGCTGTGTATAGATATCATAGAAAGTATTATAAAGCTGTATGTAAGTGGGATTCTTTTTGCATGTTCAAGTAGATATTTCAGTTTCCTGAGGTCATTGTTATTTTTTGCTATTTAAACTCTGATTTTCAATTATCCAGGGTTTTTAAAAAGAATGGAACATTGCTAATATCTCCCAAATAACTAAATTTTGTGAACATATTTTTTTAAATAACAACCTACCCTTTGTGGGTGCTTATTGAAAAGAGCAGGAAAAACTTCAATTATAGGACATGTTACAAAGGCCATATAATCCGATACAAGGAGTGAAAAAACTAACGTTCGTTAAAACTATCATTTGATTTCAAAACCATCTATATTGACAATTTGGCCGCTATCTCAAATTTTTTTAATTCACTTCATTTAAAAGTGTATTTTTCCGGATTAATGCGTTCCGTCAAAACAGCAATAGAGTGAGGTCGATTTTGATAAATCCGTTTCTTTAAATAGCCCTATAAAAGAATGTCTATTGAAGTCAGGTCTGAGGACCTAGGAGACCACTCTATTATTGGACCCCTCGTCCGATTCACCCAGATGGGAAAATAGCGTTTAAATATTCCAAAATTCACAAAATAAAAAAATGTGTGCGTTATCATCGTAACAACAGTTTATAATGCATTAACTGCTGTTAAAATTCGTAACTTTAAACAACTATTTAAAGTATACATATGTAATATTTTATCGCTGTGACTAGAGTACCGACTCGAGACCCAACTCCAGTCCCAAATAACGTCATCAAATTACGTCATTAGTGGTTTTGTCGGGACTGGTGTTCCGCCCCGACTCGGGACCCACATTCAGTCCCGAACAACGTCGTCAAATGACGTCATTAGTAGTTTTGTCGGGACTAGTGTTCCGCGCCCTGACTCGGGACCCACATTCGGTCCCGAATTTATAAGACGAATCGTACATTCACGTAAATCACCAGTTACAAACATGATATACACAGCCACAGTATCTATGTCTAACTTAAGTTGGTTACATAGGAAAATCTTTACTACTAGTAATTTTTCGGAAAAAAACTAGCTCCCTATAAAAAGTTCTGCATGGTTTAATAAAATCATCAGACATCAAAATTGATCAGTTATATACGAGGTGTGTAATGTAATAAATATGAATTTGACGTAAGAGCTACAACCTCGTTTTTAAAATTTAAAAACTGTTACGAAAGAAAATTGTTTGGAATTAGAAACTATTTTCAAATATGCAGTCAAGTTTATCTATTGATTTTTTAATTTTTAATTTTATTATTTATTTATTTATGATTTCGCTTTTAATTGGGCGTTTATAATGCATTAACTGCTGTTAAAATTCGTAACTTTAAACAACTATTTAAAGTATACATATGTAATATTTTATCGCTGTGACTAGAGTACCGACTCGAGACCCAACTCCAGTCCCAAATAACGTCATCAAATTACGTCATTAGTGGTTTTGTCGGGACTGGTGTTCCGCCCCGACTCGGGACCCACATTCAGTCCCGAACAACGTCGTCAAATGACGTCATTAGTAGTTTTGTCGGGACTAGTGTTCCGCGCCCTGACTCGGGACCCACATTCGGTCCCGAATTTATAAGACGAATCGTACATTCACGTAAATCACCAGTTACAAACATGATATACACAGCCACAGTATCTATGTCTAACTTAAGTTGGTTACATAGGAAAATCTTTACTACTAGTAATTTTTCGGAAAAAAACTAGCTCCCTATAAAAAGTTCTGCATGGTTTAATAAAATCATCAGACATCAAAATTGATCAGTTATATACGAGGTGTGTAATGTAATAAATATGAATTTGACGTAAGAGCTACAACCTCGTTTTTAAAATTTAAAAACTGTTACGAAAGAAAATTGTTTGGAATTAGAAACTATTTTCAAATATGCAGTCAAGTTTATCTATTGATTTTTTAATTTTTAATTTTATTATTTATTTATTTATTATTTCGCTTTTAATTGGGCGTTTGGTGTAATTCGACGAAATAGGTTTAGCACCACGTTTCCAAAATTTAGTTTATACATATATTACTTTCATGATGGGTACAATTCTTTACATCAGTATCCGATAAGAGCTAAAGTTTTTTTCCAAGTTCTCACCTATAAATTAGCATTAGCAGAAATTAATGACACACTTGCGTATACATTTCTAGTTGTGTCATCTAAACGTCCTACTACTAATTTTTATCAAGTAAAGTAAACCCCATACAACATTTTAATAACAATAACATTATTCGAACATAACCCCAAAAGCCTTCTATTAAACTATTAAGTCGGGGGGCGGAACATCAGTCCCGACAAAACTACTAATGACGTAATTTGATGACGGTATTCGGGACTGAAGTTGGGTCCCGAGTCGGGACTCTAGTCACAGCGATATTTTATTACAGATTTAATTAAATTAGTGCATTACTTCAATGAACGAGCAATAACAATGTTCGAAAACAACTAGCAAGTAATGGGAACTAAATGCTGCTCTTAAAATATATATTTCAAAATATCTAATTAATCACTGGACATATAAACTGCAAAATAATGTAAACGCCCATTAGGCTCTTTTATTTTATCCTCGCCATTGTTCAGGCTAATAAGGTTAATGCGAAGGTAATGAAGATTTTGATCATTTGTAATTTCCTTTTATTCTTGTAAAAGAAGTTTTGCAACATCCAAATAGTATGTATATAGCTTCCTCGCACTTTGAGAATAAATAAAAAAAAGTTATATTTTTTAAACAAACTCATTTGATAGCATAGATAGGTTACATGTGGAATACATGTCTACAGTAGGGTTACCAGATCTTCATTTGTGAAAATCGGAACACATGGACGGTTTCTTGACTCATTCGCCATTTTATAAAAAAATGTCTGTTTTATATGTTATTCGATGTTTAATATCATCCACAAAAAGGGAAAAATATATATTTATTCACAAACACGGTGTGGTATCAACTTACGAATTTGAAATTAATTTTATTTAACTTTTTCTTATTTTATAACTCAATAAAAAGTCTCTTCCTTAGAAATTAGAAAGCGGGAGATTTTTACCTTAAGTCACAAAAATCGGAATTTTGTGCCATACAATCGGGACGCGAATTAAATCGGGACACCTCAATTAAAATCGGGACAATCCCGAGTAAATCGGGACGGTTGGCAACCCTCGTCTACAATAATTCTGATGTTTAAAAAATACCAACTGATTCTTGGTAATTTCACCCGATAACGAAAATACCGCCTGTTTTGCCCCTGATGTCCAGATGTTTCACAAAACGAAAGATTTTCAATTTTTGGACTCTATATGAGTTTAGAAGGGCATTTTATCTTTTAAAGTTGAACTAGCCCACGAAAAATCTTGGTGTAGTTAGTGAGGAACAAGATGTACTCTTTCATCCGACATCGACGACCGACATTTAAAAAATAAAAACTTGTTCTAAATTTTTAAACAAAAACTGGAAAAAGTAGAACCCGACCAAATCACATAGATGATGTTTTACAAAGATATTGAATTAAGTATCCCTACTAGTATACTAAATAAGAAAATCGTTTGACTTGAATGTTTGTTCCTTTTTTATGTTCAGACGGCTTAGCTTATCTGTAAAATATTACGAGCCGGCAGGTCTTATTATTTCGGTAAATAATATACAGGGTGTGTCCTAAAAGTGGACTAGAGTTTAATGATCCAAAACTCAATAACCATGTCATGGAATTGTAAAAATCTTTTACTGTGGAGTGATCTGTTTACAGGGTAACGCATCACGTCATGAGAATCCCAACCAGTGAAGAACATTAAACGAATTTGACCTTTCGCTAATACGGCATTGCGTTGCATCTAAAAAATTTTGAACTCAACTCCCTATCGTCGCCCCTCAAGGGAGTTAAATCACATGAAAAAGTAAGTTTATTAGCCAATAAGATACACCTAAAATTACATGTCTCTATCTTTACTAGAGGGGCAGTTTTAATTTAGCATACATGGTGGACAATTTAAAAAAAAAAAAAGTCGATTTTAGTTTAGTTCATCAAAATAATAATTGTGTATTTAACTGGGTAGATTGTCTAAGTGTCCTTTATAGCTGATATAAGGGATAATCTTATGTTACTTCTTTAGAAAATGGTATGCAGAAAATCTTTTTCTTCTCGACACCTTCGTACATTTACTAGTATAACGTTATTTCGGGCAAGAACTTCCATGAAGAAACTTTCGCAAAATTTTTAACTGTATTTATTGTTCTGATATAGGCTATTAAGAAACAACTAAAAGATGAAACATGTGAGTACCATTAAAAAAAAAACATGTAACCATATTTTTCCCATATAAATTAATGTTAGTAAGCAACTCATGGGTACAAATTTCTTGAAAACAATAGGCTGTAATTCTAAGTAATTTCGCTGCTCTGATTCACACGAATCGGCCAATTTTAGATGTTGAGAGTTTATAAAGGCAAAAATCCCAATCTCAGTGAAGTTTTATAGTATATTATTTTTGGTAAATTTGCCAATAACATTGCAGTTACTAGAAAACGAAAATTAGGGTATTTTTGCTATAAAAAGTTAGTTTGAATACACTTCCGTTTTGTGGAATCATCAAATTTAGAAGAAGAACTCACAACTGAAAGTAAATTTCAGGAGGAACTCAGACAAACTGAAAGTAAATTTCAGAACCAACAGTTCTGGCTTCGACAGTCAATACCAGTATTGTATTTGGCTGAGCGTGGGTTCAGTGCAGTAGCAAATCTACTTTCTAAGAAAAGGAATAGACTGCAGATCACTGAGCGTGGCGATTTGAGACTGATGTTGACAAAATTGAAACCCGACATTAACAAATTGATAACACTTCACCAGCCTCAACCATCTCATTATTTTTTTTATTACCATTTTTGTGTTCATTTTTAAATTTTCTAACTTTGATGGTCTTTTTAATTTTTTTAATTTTTACTTACTTAATAGATAGATAGATAGATAATATATAGATAAGGAGTAACAATATTTTAATCTTTGGTATAACTATAATGGGGGATGGGGCGTTGGAAATTTTTTTTTCTTGTAAAGGGGGTGGTGGTGCAGAAAAGGTTGGGAACCTCTGGTGTAAGGAGTCAAATATGCATTTCTTAAACATTTTTCGGAAAAAGGCTTAAAAGATGCTGTGCCCCACCTTCATCACCACAAGGATCGCTCAAAAAAGTAAAAAAAATCATAAAGATTGAGAATTAGGTGTAGATTGAACCACATTTTCAGGATTGAAAAAATCTAGCGCGATCAATTATTATAAACAATTTAATTGTTTCTTTCTTTATAACTGCTAAACCATTAGTTTTAGAGAAAAAGTTTTTGACAAAAAATATTGCTCACGATGTAAATAACAACTACACGTTTTTCAGTGCTCCGCGCATACGTGGTGTGATACGGTGTTGGTGCTGTCGGCGGCGAGTAGCGCGGCAGATAGGCGGAGATCTTGCGGCCGAGGTTTGCTCAGGTTAACTGGGGTTGGGGGGCTGATGGCACTAGGCACTAATTGTGTAAGTATAGCTTTCACTTGGCCGTTTTTTTTTACCCAGTTTACCAAGCTTGATCAAGTTCTAAACTGAGTTCTTTTAGTTGGCTAGTTAAATTTTAAAAACTGTTGGTTGTAAATGTGCCTGTTGGTCTTTTTGGACACATTACATTTCAAACATGCTTTATTGTTTCATATTAATTATTTACAATACTTCCTTACAACTATTATATACGGTGCGTTTTTGTTAACTCGGGACATGGGATTTGCATGGTAAATTTTTCACCTCATGTTAACTGTTGTTCTACTCGGAACTAAAAGGCGAAATGTGCAACAGCGGTTATTTAAATCCTTAGAAGACTTAGTGACTTATTTTTACCAGTAAATGATGTAAAAAATTACTTATTTTTTTTTGGTAAAATGCAATTTTTTTTAACCTCTGTATGTGAGGTATTTGATTTTGACAGTTCCATGCATTGTTTAAATTAATTTGTAACTGTAAGGTATCGGCAAAAAATAAAAGATTTTCCTTAATTGAAATTGCTGAAAAAAAACATTCAATGCGAATTGAAGACCCTAAACTATGTGCCTGCCGAGATTTGGCACAAAATTCTTAGTAGGACAAAAGTTGGGGTGGAAAAATTACCATGCGAATCCCATGTCCCGAGTGAAAAAATAAGCACTGTATAATACTATTATATATACAAGGTATTTGGTAATATATATATATATATATATATATATATATATATATATATATATATATATATATATATATATATATATATATATATATATATATATATGTATATATATATATATATATATATATATATATATATATATATATATATATATATATATATATATATATATATATATATATATATATATATATATATATATATATAAAATTGCCAAAGGGAGGCTGGGATTGGTGTTAGCCCTGGGTAGGGAATTGCATCATTTAAATTACACTTGCGGCTCTATCCGACAGTGATCTCTTGCGGACATGAGATCTTATGAGAAAATAATTAGAATTTAATAAATTAGGCTTAAAATTTTATTTACATGTCACTGGAAAGTCTTTTTCGACAGATTTTTTATTGATATACAATACGCGGATTTGCATTGAGACAGGGATTTATATTTAAAAACAAATGATGCTAAAAAAATGTTTCGAACAAAAGTTGTTGGTTATTGAGGGAGGACTAAACTGGTTATTTTTAATTTAAAGGATATTTTCAAGGACATGTAAAGGTCAGCTTTATTTTTTAATAATATACTCCTTTTTTATTGCGCTGTCTTTTCTGCGAGAAAAAGAAATTTAGTGTAAAGTAATTTTTACTTGACTCTTATTTGGCGAGACAAAAGATAAACCGCAAGTGACAAAAATATGTTTTGTTGATTTTTCAAGTTTAGGAGTATAAACCACTCAGGTTTGTTAGTTTTTAGTTTGCCAAGCAATTTTAATTCATAAAAAAATATCTTTCTAATGGAAAAATGTATTGTGCTTGAAATATAAGTACTTTCTTGATACACAATCTGTCGATACCATAATAAGTATTAATAGTGGGTTATAATGTGTCACACATCAACACTACCAATAATTTAAATAGTTTTTTTCCACTGGACACCGTTTTATTTTACTTCTTTTTATTTGTACCGTTTGCACTCGGTTCTTATTGCAAGTAGCCAACGTATGTATGTATGGTGCTGGTTTTAGAACATTGCAAGTGAAAGTAGGTTAATATTGGCAGCTTGTTGTACCATAGACACCAGCTGTTAGGTTAGTTTTTAACATTCTTAGATATACATATAAGATAGGAGTCTTAAATTAAAGTTTAGTATTGATATATTTATACCCCATTATGCAATTTTAAAACAATAAGCAGTAATATAGATTTTCAACACACTAAATACAAAAGAAACTGATTAAGTTTGTTTTTTAGGAATTTAAGCCAAAAAATAAAAATCCAAGTAAGTAAAGTTTATTCAAAGAAATTGTTTACCCCATCATCTTTTAGTTCTGGTCTACTGGCCAAGTTTAATGTGTTCAGAATAGATTATATATATATATATATATATATATATATATATATATATATATATATATATATATATATATATATATATATGTATATATATATATATATATATATATATATATATATATATATATATATATATATATATATATATATATATATATATATATATATATATATATATATACACTACGTATATGTTTGTGTTAGCAGCCAAAATAGCAACACTGGGTGAACTGGTTGGCGCGAGCCACTATATCTTACTTTAATTGTAGTAAAAATGTTGCCTGTTCTTCAGACACCCAGGATGTAAGCCTGCCTAATAAAGGGTAAGGGCCCAGAAACCGCGATAGCAGGAGGGCACCCAGACCGGAATCAAAAAATAGTCCTTATTTTATTCTCGTTTTCTTTTTTCGGTCTTCTTGTGCTTCTATCCCAGATAAAACCAGACCAGATGCGAAAGCTCCAATGTCGCTGTACTGCATGAGACGGCGAGCCAAGGATTGACGAGACGATCCGCCGGCGGTCTGGCATCTAGTACGGAGACCGAGGTTATAAATTTAAATCACAACATCACAGCCACTGCCGTGTCTTCTTCAAATGTAACGTAACTGCCGTATAGTACAGACGCCTGCACTATCGCAAAGCGATGGTGCAGGCAGCCCTCAGGGTCATTGAGATTAAACACGATATTTGACAGTCTTACGCATCTGGTCTGGTTTTATCTGGGCTGCTACTAGCGAAGAAGTTAATCTTTGCATTTACTGGGATAATATCTGAGTAAACCTAAGCGAACCTGTCAAGCCAACAAGTAATGGTTCACTCAGATTTTTTTTAAGTTTGCTCAGTATATTTTCCTGATTTATTTTTAAATGATATTTTCTACACTATTAGAGTCCAAAATTCAATTCTCGAAAAATTGCATTTGCAAAAAAATAATATTAGTTTAAAAATTTCACGCACAGACTATAGAGATATTTTGCATTTAATTAAAATTGTTAATAATAGAACATTTTACCTATTTGGTATGTTAGATTTTGCCCAGCAAAAATATTCCTTATTTTTTGAACTATAAACCTAACTAGACATGATGATACTACTTTATTATTTGATCGTCATCTTTAGCTTCAATAAAAGAAAAAGTTGTTTCATAACTTTATAAAATTGTTCCTTGTCCTTTTATGAATCATAAATAAGGAAAGTCAAGGTGGCATGCGAAATAGCACAAACAAACTAGGTAGATATTGGAGAAAGAAATGTCGGTGATACATACATTTATTTCGTGAAAATATAGCAGGGCCATACAATAACATAAACATGAAACTTATTTTAAAATAAAACACTATTTATGCAAATAATTAGTCTGTTCTTATTCGACGTGTTTGCATTTCAAAATTTTGCTAAATATCATTTACGAGTATCTCTCGTGATTGCGTTACCCGCTGTTCCGACTGTTGATATTTTATTTTGAAACATAATTATTTGAATTTGTAATAGCTATTTATGTCACTAGTGCATAATATAGGGCTTTATTAGACGAATCTGATTATAGTCCAGTGAGTTTGCGAGCGAGACCAATAAAAGGACGAGTGCAGTATACAGCATGTCCCACGGAGTTCTTGCCATATGGAAAAAAATTTACCTTAAAGTTGATAAAATTAATTTTGGTATATAAAAGTTCCGCATGTTAATAAACTAAAAATCCCCATGAAAAAATCTAAAAAAGGCCCAAAGTATACAGGGTAGCGACAAAAACGTAAAATATACCCAAAAATACAGTACCCTTACGAAAGATACAAAGAAAATTGTTTTAAACAATTATTTGCTCTATAACTGGGCCACCACACTCTATCTCTGTGCTAAATTTCAAATTATTACGTCGAATATTTTCAGAGACAATCGCCTGTGACAGACGGACGGACGGACGGATGGGCATCGAAGTCATTCCGTTAGCACGGGACACTAATCATTAACACACACTAATTATTCACATCTACGAAAGACAAATATTGATTTTAGCTTGTTAGTTATTAAAGTTTAAAACAAAAACAATATATTTGTCCTTCGTAAATTTTAATAATGGCCCTAGCAACAAAAATAATTATTTTTAAATAACAAAAAAAAACGAAACACCTTATTATTTGTGTTTCCAACAGTAAAACTATTTCATTCGATTTTGACGACATTTATTTTAAAGGATCCTTAAGTAGGTTTAACAAAAATTAGTAATAAGTTATTAAGGAAATTTTCTTCTTAGATAGGATGACATGGTTTATATTTGAAGATAACTCTTGATTCGAACTCTTGCTAAAAACTTTTTGCTGTATTTTTTAAAAATAATGGTACTTTACTCTTACACGATTTTTAGATTTTTGCTTCTCTGCTGTATCTTGTTTCACTTTCCGCAATTCCCTCCAATAACGGTTTATTTTGTTATATTTCAATAAAGTTATTAATAAAAGGTTCTTCATTTGTTGCAAAGGTCTTGGACCATACTGTACAGTTCAAACTAATTTAAAATTTACTTGAAGTAGATTTTGAGGGCGATAAATATCTAAGCAAACTTGATTATTAAATCAGACATCAAGTTAGGTGCTGTTTTAATATAAGTATGTCCTCAAATCATCTTAATATATTCCAGAATTACAAAAAGTTTACATGTAAGACCCAATTCATCATTGAAACAAACAAAGACATGATCTTAATATTTAAGAAGAATCACAAAACTCATTTGTTGTAATCTAGTTAAAAATGAATGCACAGTGCACACGCAATATTACGCACTATATACTATCTTAATGACTACACTTTTAAAAATTCCTTTCTTTAATAAAACTGATTGCGCAAATCTCTATCGCAATAATTTTCCAATTTGAAGTAGCTATATTTAACTAACTGGTTTTAAAAATAAATCTTACTATTTACTCTTTAGGCTAGTCATGTGGGAAATATCTGATTGTATGTGTCATCAATGTCGTCACTGAACGGTTACGGGGGATTCTCAAATATGCGTCGTTATTAAAGGAAAAATATTAGTTCGTTTTTTTATCAAGGTTACGGAATTAATTTTCGTAACAGTAATAAAAGATACCCAACCTAAATTTCTAATTAAATTATTAATTTAACATAGTATTTTTTACTAAAAGGCAAGTCACGTGGTAGAGTCCCCGATTTTTTACTTGCGATTGTAGAAGCCTCTTTCTGAGAGGTAAGACTCTGATGATAAGACTAGATGTCTAAAAGTTACTTAAGAAAAGAGTGGAAAGAAACAATACTAGAGGAAATACAAATAATAACAAAGAATTGTATTAACAAATATGCCTAAGATTTCAGAAGCTTGTTTGGGTTATTTTCTAAATAGCTATAATATTTCCTCAATAAAATAACTTTTTACTTATTGCTTCTAAATATTTTGCGAAACTACAAATAAGACAAGTTTAAAGTTATGGATCACTGCTAATAAAGCATGTCTTTATTGTTTAGTAACATTTTGTTACACTTCGTTGCAGCTTTATATACTTTAATTTAATGTAATATTATATAAGACAATGATTTATTTATTCAAATATTTTATGCAAGTAAAAAAATCTACGTGTAGCTTACAGTAGACACCGAGTGTAAATTTTTTACTACTACAAAAATCTGAAATAGTCACTATTTAAACGCCCTGACTACATGGTTGATCAGCCTTATGCCATAAAACAAAAATTAATATTTAAATGAACAATAATAAATTTGAAAATATGTCGGAACAATTTGTTAAATACATTTTTTGAAAAAATGAAATTTCCTTTTTAGGACTGTTAAAATATCACTAATTGAAATTTGTGGTGAATTTTACTTTTGTTTTGTTCTTGTATTGAAGTAGCCAGAGTGACTTGTTACTTCGGTATTTTTAATCCAAAAAATGATCGGCTACGGTACTTGGCAGTTATTTATATCGAACAAATGATCGGTTTCTGTTTATTGGTTTCAAGAAACCTAAGCAGACCAAATAGAAATAATTATTTGTAACACGAGGCGTAACAAGAAATGTATACAGTAGGTCAAAAAAGTATTCATACACCCAAGCAAGTAATATTTTAGTTTCTATATTTTAAATAAAAAAAAATAGTTAATAATGGGTAGAAAAGGGAAAGAAATGAGTATGTAGCTAAAAAATCTTATAATCTGTCATTACAATCAAAGAAAATCTATTCGGAAAATTGCAAAAATTGTTGGGAAAGCGGTAAGATTTGTTGACTATTTAATGAGCAAATATAAAACTAGCCACTCAGCCCATATAAAGCACGTTCCAAAGAGCGTGACAAGAATTTTATTTTTCAACAAATTTTTAAAAATCCTCACATTAGTGCCCCTTATTTGGCTGCGGAACTCGAAACAAATTTATCCAGAAACTGTTAGAGTTTGAAGAAAAATGAGATACTACGGCAGACCTGTAAAACGGCATGGATTAATAGAAAAATAGGAAGCTACGAGTCGAATTTGCAAAATCTCACGTTAACAAGCCTACGGAGTTTTGGCATAAAGTAATTTTCTCAGATGGAAGCAAATACAGTCTTTTTGGATCCGATGGAACCAATTTTGTTTGAGGAAAAACAGGAGAACGAATGAATCCACCGAATATTCGTCCAACAGTAATACATGCAAGGGCGTATTTATGGGGGGTAATTTAACCCCCCCCCCCCAGGATCTTTTGAAAACAGATCGACATATTCTTATTTTGAGACTTACATTGCATACTTCCCATAAATATATATATATATATATATGTAAAAAGTGGATATTTGGATGTTTTTTTTGAATAAGTTTAGGTCATTTCCCGGAATGCCCGGGTTAGCCCCCCCCCCCCAGAAAGTTTTTTAAAGACACCCTTGAATACATGGAGGTGGAAATATTCTAGTTTGGAGTTGCATGGCCGCAAGCGGAGTGGGAAACCTTCACTTTATTGACGGAATCACGGAAAGGTTCATGTGCAGAGACATTTTAGCCGGTAATTTTTAGGAAATCGCCGCATATGGGTAGTACCAAATAATTAATTACCACGTCAAAAATATGTTATACCGATCACGGCTAAATAACTTTATAATTTCGTAGGTATTTACTAGAATAATGGTAGGTATTCGATCCATATACTATTTGCGCTTAGGTGGCACGAAGCCGGAATACGAGCGACGCGACGGGCTAAAACTTCCATCCACGGGTTATCTATTAAAATTAAATATTAATTTTATTGTCCTTTAGTAACGGTGTTTATTTTCTGTGTTCCATCAGAGACTGCAGTCATTATTTGTGTTAGTGATAATTTGTGTATTTTATAGTTTTATTTTAAAATTTATTTTCTAGTGACTGGTAAGTATTATATTAGCATTATAAACCACAGTGTTTTTAATAAATGGTTTTGTAAGTCAGCTGGCAAAAAAAGCAACAGCTTGCTTCAGTCTGGTACTTTTTAAAATTTTAATCCTACATATTATGTCTCTGCCAAGCAGTGTTGGCAGATGAATTTTTCAAGAAGCGGTAGCCCTTGGTCCAAAATAGCGGTAGAAAACGGTTTGGTCGCAGCTCCCTCTGAAAAAAACTCTCTCAACACTAACACCAAGAGATGGCGCTAGCAAATTTGCGTACAAACAAAAAAGCGGTATTTTACAGAGCTAAAACTGGAGAACGGTAGATGACTCTCTAAAGCGGTAGAAGTACCGCTTTAGCGGTAGTTCTGGCAACGCTGCTGCCAAGGTTTAATTGTCACCCTGTGTCAACTTTCGTTAAAACGTAGTAATGTGCAAATAAGTGCAATAATTATTATCTATACAGTTTACATACAGAAGATGATGATAGCGAAGAAGAATTTAATGACAATGACTGGGACGAGGATTAATTATGTCTGTATTCTCTTATTTATTTGTTTGTTGGTTTAACGTTAATTATTAAATTTAAGCAAGAAACGGCATTAAAAATTTCTCATTACCAACATAAATTTTTTTATTATGATTTTTATTATCACCAGAAATATTAAACAGATTTTTTACTATTGTTTTAGCATTTACTGCCTTGCTTAAAAATATTTGCAATAAGAAAAAAAATTGTCTTGGTAAAAACGTCTTTGGTACCATTGTGCGCTGCTAAGCAAGACAATGATCCCAAACATTCTTTAAAATTGCTGAGAGAATTGTTATTGTATAATGTTCTCCACCAATTGAAAGCCACCACAATCTTCATATCTCCATTCAATTGAGAATTTGTGGGAACATCTCGAAAGACAAGTAAGGAGACACGAGATTCAAAATAAAAACCAACTTCAGACTATCTTAGGGCAAGAATCGCAAAACGTTTCATCTAAGGTTGCCACGAACTTAGTAAATTTTATGCCTCGTCGTCTACAGACAGTTATTGCAGCTAAAGGATATCCCACAAAATATTGAAAACTTGTTCTTAATTTATACAATACAAATACTTTTTGGCCAGTATTTTGATTTGTTTTATTTTCCCAATATACATGGTGTCCCATATAAGAATGCACACTACAGGGATCTCTTAAACCAGAAGAGATACAAAGATGATTAAATTAGAGAAAAGTTGCGCTTTGCTGAACCTTTCAAAGTCACGATACGAAATCTAAAAAAATCCGATTACTTCCGAAGATATTTGGGAAAAACCGAATTTTCCCGATTTCGTTTTTATTTTTTTCTGACTCTATTTAAAAAGATATGACAAAATAAATTTCATATTCTCATTGCCACTTTTTCTGCTCTACAAGCCGACGTTCTTAGATTTTCAATACGACGTTTCGTTTCTTCGCAACCATCATCAACTTCATTTTTTTAAATAGTCGAAAAATTTTGTTTTATTCCTAAAAAATTCTAATTTTAATTCTAAATCCCACGACATAGCGCTTCTTACATTTATCCGACGTTTCGGACGAAAAAATCATCATCAATATTATTTGATGATTATTACGAAGGAACGAAACGTCGGTTCAAAAATCGATTTACGTTATCATGTAGAGGAGAAAAAATTACATGGGAATGTGGATTTTATTTTGACCTGTCTTCTTTTGTGAAATCAGAAAAAAATTAATTGCCAAAATTTTTGTTTAAAATTTCAAGAATTCGTAGATTTTTTCTGATTCTACTGTAAGAGATAGATTAAAATAAATTTTACATTTTTATTGTCGTTTTGGCTTTTCTGGCGTTCTTGGCTTCGATTCTATGTTTTGGCTTTTCTCGACCATTATCAACTTTTTTTAAATAATCCGAAAATTTTATTTTAGCACAGTTAAATTGCCCTTGTTATTCTGAACATATGATTAAATAAGATTGTTTCAATGAACTTTTTGTAGCGTAAAAATAAAATATTTTGTTTTTTGATAATAACATCTTGCTTACTTGCACGTATGTGATAAGTCGTTGAATTCAGAATAACAAGAGCAATTTAACTGTGCTAAAATAAAATTTTCGGATTATTTAAAAAAAAATTGATAATGGTCGAGAGAAGCCAAAACGTAGAATCAAAAATTGAATGACGTCATGTTGTAGAGGAGAAAAACGGCAATAAAAATGTAAAATTTATTTTAATCTATCTCTTACAGTAGAATCAGAAAAAAATCTACGAATTCTTGAAATTTTAAACATAAATTTTGGCAATTAATTTTTTTCTGATTTCACAAAAGAAGACAGGTCAAAATAAAATCCACATTCCCATGTAATTTTTTCTCCTCTACATGATAACGTAATTCGATTTTTGATCCGACGTTTCGTTCCTTCGTAATCATCAAATAATATTGATGATTATTTTTTCGTCCGAAACGTCGTATAAATGTAAGAAGCGATATGTCGTGGGATTTAGAATTAAAATTAGATTTTTTTAGGAATAAAACAAAATTTTTCGACTATTTAAAAAAATGAAGTTGATGATGCTTGCGAAGAAACGAAACGTCGTATTGAAAATCTAAGAACGTCGGCTTGTAGAGCAGAAAAAGTGGCAATGAGAATGTGAAATTTATTTTGTCATATCTTTTTAAATAGAGTCAGAAAAAAATAAAAACGAAATCGGGAAAATTCGGTTTTTCCCAAATATCTTCGGAAGTAATCGGATTTTGTTAGATTTCGTATCGTGACTTTGAAAGGTTCAGCAAAGCGCAACTTTTCTCTAATTTAATCATCTTTGTATCTCTTCTGGTTTACGAGATCCCTGTAGTGTGCATTCTTATATGGGACACCGTGTATAATCATTTGTATATTTTTGTCTAAAATAGTTTTCTAAAATAAATGTTATTTATGTTGGTTTATTTGATTCTTAGAAAAACCAAAGATATTTAGATAAGTGTAACATTTTATTAGGTGTACGAATACTTTTTTGACCTAATACCTAATACTGTTTTAAGTAACCAAAATCTATTAATTAAGGCACACATGCTTTAATACTCCTGATCAATCTTACCATATTTCATACAAAAAGAAATTAATATTTGAGGCATATTGACAAAAAATGTATTTGAAATTCCATAGTACCTAAGTATTACAATACAAACTTCATAATGACTAAAATTTCCTGGTATGATCTTGTTAATTTAAATGTTCGAACACAATCAAATAAATCGCAAAATATGTCCTTGTGCCTTGTCCAGTCACCTATGTCAGGTAATAAATTCAGATTTGGAGTTTCACAGCAACCGAATAATCGATATTAATTCGATTTCCCCCAGATTGAAGAAATATCCGATAAAACTATAACATCTAGGTAATGGTGTATCTTGCGCTTAGCAAAGATTTTTTTTACAAATAACTGTCTTCCTCGTAATTATTTTTAGATAAAAATCCTTAATACGTGATGTTTAATATTAACTCTCTGAGGAAAATTATTTTAGTGGGTCTTTTGCACGCAATCGAATTTAAATATTATTTATAACTAAAATCAATAGTGGGTAGGGTGCAGTTTATCAAAATGAAATAAGATTTGTCTTAAAACAACTCTACGGCAATATAATATTTAACTTGAAAATTTGACAGGAATTAAAAAAACCGCCATATTTCACACCAATAAAATAATATATCGATTTGCGCTATCATAATGTCTGATATGTAATATAAAGGGGATATCAGTGACAGCAGGTACAAAGGATTCAATATAAAACTGTTTCATAGCTGTCGATAATCAACATGACGTTCCAAGGTAATCAAAGATTTATGCCCGACTCCTTCAATATTACTCATAAGAAATCTTAACACCGTTATTGGCTCGAGAACTCCGCAATGAGTGTAATCGTAGAACAAACCATTTTTGTCAAGTAAGGCCACAGTTGTGAAACAATGTAACCTAACAAACCTTTTGAACTCTGTGTTTGTCTTATGGTTTCGTTGGTTTTAAAAGAAAATTTGTTTGTATAAGTGTTTTCGCCATTAGTGATAGTTTGTTCAGTGGAAAATGGACCATGGCTTTGAAAAAGCTGATTCGAGCCATTTGCCCAAGGTTACTATGGCAATAGAGGAGACTGAAAAAAAAAAGGAATAAAATGGAAAGGAATAAGGGAAGAGACGAAGAATAGAAAGTTATGGAGAGAGAAATGTAAAATGAGAAAATAATAAACTCAACTCCAACCGCGGTACACCTCCCGGTAGAAAGGCTTAGGATTAAGGAAGTACTATGGACATGATAGGAATATTTACTTTCAGATGCAGAACATTTTATCGCTGAGATACGGAATGTGAAGGTGAAGTTAAAACGGTGAATACAAAAAAGCTATGCTTCTCACATTGTTCTCTATAATTATCTATATTTCCTATTGATATTTTTTCGTAATAAGCAAATTTATGTTGAGGCAGACTTTTAGAATGCCAGCTCGAATGACGAACGATTCGGCAACATTGAAACAGTCTAACAAATCAAAATACAGGGAAATAATGACAGCACTCGCCTATGTGACAAAACTCGCCAAAGTTTAACTCGACTTTTAGAACATTTCCCGCTTCCCAAAAAATTCCAAAAAAATATTTTTGCGCTTCATTTTAACCATTAATTCTCATACGCCAATAAAAAAAGTGTGCAACGAACCCATTAAATTTAATTAGTTTTAATGGCTCCCCTGTAAAATTTAATACCATTCTATTAAACAAATTAATAACAGTAACCATAGTGGAAGATATTTACGGTGATGCGGCGATGAATGACGACCCAAAACAATAATTATAATGTTTATAATTATTGTTACATAAAATTTATACATAACGGGTTTCTAAACAATATTTACTGTACGTTTCTATTTTTAGGTTGTATAAGTAGGTTCTAGGTTCCTTGTCTTTACGGGATTGGTGGCGTTGCTTGAAACTAACAAAATATGCTAATATTACGTACTGATGGTAACAACTAATTTTATGTTGAGTAATTTTTGTATTTGCACGGACTGAGTTAAAATGCAAATTTTTATTGGCAAGAGAACATCGGTGAGCCTTTTTATGGTAAAAAGCACTTATTAAGGAAGAATATGAGATATGAGAAATAAAAATCCCCAATTTAAATCTTCTTTTCGAAAAGGAACAAATAATCGTCTCAAACAGACTAGCGTCCAGTTGCAAAAAAAATTTAATCAAGAATTACACTCATTGGAGACCTGTAATATGACAGCACTTATGTTAAAGGCGTTGCCACAGCCAGTGGCGTATCCAGGAATTGTCTTTGGAGGGGGTTTATACTATACCGATATTTATTTAAACATAAAATAATATTACCTTAATACCAAATTCTAAATTAAAATCTTTCACTTCAGACAGCTGGGGCGTGGGGGGGGAGGGGGTTGCACCCCCAAAACCCCGCCCTGAATACGCCACAGGCCACAGCTGACTCTAAACGTCAGGTAAATTTATTACTTGATTAAAAGTTACTAGCAACCGGTTGTTCTAACCTAGATCATTTTTTTATGAAAATTTCGTATTGGATTATTGGAAATATTGTATTGGAAAACGATCTCAATCACTAGACTATGTTTGATGAACTTCGTTGCTCATCTACAGGGTGGTCCAAGAAGTTTTAAATAAATTTAAAATTATTTTATTAGTTATTTTTTCGACGTTTTCTCGGTAAAAGCAATACAATTTTGTAAAACATTAAACAGAAAATACCTTTTTGGGGCTTAAAACCTTCATGTATTAGAAATAGAATTAAAAAATGTATCGATAATCGCGCTTTCTAGGAAATTTAGTAGACAAAAGGTTATTGACAGACCGGTAGGCATATAACCGAAATAAATGTGAAACATTTTTTTTATATTTACATAAATTAAAAGTTTATGGCGATTGCTGTTATCAATTTATTTTAGTCTTTATTAATGAAGAAAAAGGATTTTCTGCTGAAATTTTTCGCGTAAATTTCGAAGCTTGTTAAACGTTATTCCGTTGGCTGTGTCGTCAGAAGTGTTTTTATGACTCATAATGAGTACATGGCGAATTCCAGTGTTGTAGGGTCATCGGCAAATCCATAAAAATGGCATTTAATGCGTAACTCATCCAATGAAATATCCCTGCACTTAAAGTAGAATGTTCCTAAAATCTTATTCATGTATATTTCAAGCCGAAATTGGTCCAGAACCTTTCAATTTTGCAACAAAAACAGGAATTCTTTGTTTTCATGGCAATTTTCGAAAATTCAAAAATCCCCCATGCAAATAAACATGTTTATTTATAACCTTAGCGAAAAAATAAGCCACTGAAATTAGTGGGAGGTATTCTGAGATAATTAACGGATAAAATAAGCCCAAAAAGAATCACTAAATAAGGAAAATAGTGAAAAAGTATTTCGACGAACTCTTTTCGATGACGTACATGGGATTTTAATTGAAACCATTTTGACCCCACAAAAAAATTAAAACCGTGAAATATTTGGGCCAAAAATTGAAATTTCCAGTTTTCAAAAATATATCCATTTTTCAGTGATTTTGGGCTTAGGTAAATGTATTGCAAAAAAAGTATTTGTGAGATTTTAAGGTTTCATTTAAGAATCTGTTTTTCGATCCGATGTTTTCAGATTATTAGGTACCAAAGAGGGATCTGAAAATGGCATTTTTCGACCTAAAAAAATTCAAAAAACTTACTTGCCATTTTCCGATCCGTTTCAATAGAGTTCTGAAGCTCCCGGTCCTCTACAACCTCCGAAAATTTACATCGATCTAATTTACTTTTGCGACCTGTACCCGATTTCAACGGAAATCGACTGTGACGTTTAATAGCTCAGAAACCAAACATCCTGTATAACTGATTTTTTTTTACCGAAGCTACTGTTCCTCTATCAACATAAGAGATTCGATTATTCCCCCTCTGACTGTTTCCGAACTGAAAGATTTGCTATTTGAGTTCCTTCTGTAAAATCACTCAAGTTCTAAAATCAAATTTCTTATGGCCCTGAAGGTCCTCTAGTATGCATACGCTTCGCCACTCAGCGCCCAAGGGCTAACACCAGCCCCGGCCATGGCGTGGCCGCGTCCCCTTGCTAGGCAATTGTTAATACTGTACATAACAATAATCTGTATATAGATATTTTAGATGTGTTGTAGTGGTGCAATATCAACTTATTTTAATGAATAAATATGTTTTAAAGTAAAGCAAGTAAGTATGTTTGCTGGTCTCCTGGCGTCATTATTCACTAAGGACAAATAGCTGCTTTTTAAATTGTGATAACTTATACCGAAAAGGAAACATTTTGTGAGTTTGTAATGACTTCCTTAAACGATTTATTTATTAAAAAAAATATGTACATATTCCTTATTGCATTATTTTGGTCCCAAAAGCAATGCCTTAAATTTTGACACTAACTTTATTTTCTTAATTTTGTTTCTCCTTAATACATAATGACGCTGACATTAACAACTCATTAATTGGAATTATTTTTCGTAAAATTTTACATATTTTTGTTTACTAAATATCAAGGTAACAGTACCTAATCACATTCACAACTTTTTAATGTTCCTATACATATAACCTTAAAGTAATAAGATTCCTAAATTTACTTTTACTTAATTACATAAGTCCTATCAAATTAATAGTCTGTGTCTGAGAGCCATTTTGTCTAAATTAATACTAATTTGTTACTATTGCAAGACGTAATAATATAATAAAAGTTTATTACCATGACAATATGACTAACCCCTATTGCCCCGCAATATTTAAACCTAGATTAGCCTAACACGTGGTCATTCAGGATGTTTACCGCATAATTTGTGATCCACTAAAATGTAAACAGTTTAAACCAAGAAACCAGGTTCAAACGCTGCGGTAAAAATGGGAGTAAAAGGGATATAATTAGCCATTTTTGAGACGTAGGCATACGATGTGAGGGTCTCGTTGCCACGTGAGAAAGAAAACTCTTGATAGTAGTCTTGCCCCCCCCCCCCCCCCCCCCACTCTCACTTTTAAGTCTATATACGCCACTGCAGGTGACTAAATTGCATCCAAGCATTTGGGAATGTTGTTAATGAGGAGACAGTATTTCACAATTTTTTGGTAATTGCACTGCGCATTGCAAAAATCAATAGGTAGAAAATTGATTTGTTTTATATAAATCAACATCTATTCAACAAAATTAAACCTTAATCATCTGTGGTTTGTGCTATGTTATTATAGTAAAAAAACTAGAAAGTAAACTATAAATAACATAATAAATATCGATTCCTCATTAAGATTCTACTGACCTTATTAAGCAAAATTTCGCTTTCTTTTAATATTTACCGACAGACTATAATTTTAAACCTGTTTTGCACCGGTGTAAAAAATTAGTTTTACGAGTATTTAGGTTTATAAGCCACTGTTTCTGAGCAGGGCAGGCATTTATAGTTTGTATAAATCGTAACAATTTCTTTTATATTCTCACAGCCCACGAAGACCGTTGCCTAAGTCCTATGTACCGTGGGTGGGTATACTGGGGAAATCTGACTCACACATCCAGAGCTGGAAACATCCGAAGGGATTTTACCAGCCCTTTAAGCGGATGTGTGGGGTGGTACCACTTCGGCCGAGGGAGAATCACCTTCCAATTAACAATCACATAACATCCATGGTCGAAGCGGAATTCGAACCCGCAATCTCTCGGTTGCAAAGCTAGCGCCGTACCAACTCGGCCACCGGAGACCCCAAAACTTATTTTAATTTAAAAAAGTCTTAAAATTTTTCGAAAATTCGGCTGAGCAGCTGTGTAAAAATACTGCAGATTCACGAAAGCAACAAATTTCGAATTCGAATAAAAACATAAACTTAATAGAAGTCTATTGTCGACAGCTGAGACGGCTTCTAGCTGTTAGTTAAAAGTTTGCTGAAAAATCAAAGAATACAACCATTTATTAAGCAGATTTCTTTTTACGTCTTTAATTTTTGAAGATCTGCCAGATAACGAATTTCATGAAAAATTAAGAATCATTTGGGAAAAATATATAGCGGATTCTTAGTAAATTATAATTATTCAATGCTGTATTAGGATAATGCTTTAAATTTAAATAAAACCAGCTTGTTCCAGCATTTTCCTTATTTATTAAGGCATTTAATGGGTTTAATTTTTCTTTACACACCTTATCTAGAAGGATTTGTTAGGAGTGAGGCAGCTGATATAACGGTGCTTCTTTTTTAGTCTTGCGATTAAGTTTGTTAATCAATACCATTGAAAATGGTAAAATTGTTTCAATTTTATTGTATTTTCATAGGATAAGCATAACTATTTTTTTATGGTAATTCTATTATCAAGTAATTACTGATTTGTTTATCTGTTTAGGTTGATTTCTATAATTTTTTATAATACCAATACATATATAACGTTCAACAAACTTTTGTTTCTAAGGATTAAACAATAGAATAATAATATGCTCTTTCCCAGACATTCTTTAACTTTACAATTGATTTTTATGCATTATGAATAATAATGAAGAAAGCTACTTACTTAACAACTAATCTATTTCCTACTTTTCCAATTAGGGAACACTTAACATAAGTTTGAAAAAATAGAAAACTACAACACTTTCACTAAAAGTTTATTTTTCATTTTTCGATAATCAAAATGTCATTAGCAAACAGCTGTCATTCGCGCGTTTTGAAAATTACTATCTTTCGTTAATGCCCCATTCTTGGTTAGCAATCTTGCGGTATTAACCAAGAACTGTCAGCTGAAGAAACCAAGAAGTTAAATCCGTTCACTTTTGGCGGGACGCATGCGCAATTAGTGGGTGAATGTCTTAAGTAGGTAGTCGAAGACCTCGAAGATTGCGGATATTCCTGCAAGATTTAGACGAGCGGGCTTTCATTCTTCATCGATACATTTTCTTCTGATAACTATTAAGACTTATTGGTATGATTGGGGAGTAATATCTTTAACATTCTGCTCTTCTATTAAAGTTACAATAACTACGTACATTAAGGTATGTTCCTTAAATCTTTTTAACAAACCTAAGTTTAAGAAACTTAGAATTATCGGGGATAATACCACGAGAGCTTAAAAATTATCAGTAATTTTAAAGCTCGAGTGGTATTTAGGGGATTATTTCACGAATGAAAACACAAATTAATATGACAACCAAGAAAATGACAGGAAAAAATTATGGGTGTAATTTTTTTTAATTGACGTAAAAAAATTATCGCTGTAATTTTAAAAAACTTCACTCATCTTACGGGACTTTTAACACATGAGTGAAATAATCATTATAAAATCTAAAATTATTTAACTAAACTGCTATACACTTGAAACCTATGGTCTTATTTTCAACATAGCTATCTCAAAAATTAAAAAAAAAATAAATGCAGTTTTCAAGATGTAAGGGCATAGTTTATATCAACCCTGTGACTTATCGTATGTGATTCCAAGATAACTAATGTTCGACTGAAAGTTTGCCCGAGAGCACATCAAGAGCTTGGTGCACCCTGACTGTAATATTCAAAATGGCATCTTTTCGCCATCTTGGAAAGTTATTTTAATTGGTATTTGTAGGTATGTTATTCTTAGTCCTTACTAAAATGTGACAAATCTATCATTCTGACTCTTTATCTGTTGCCTACAGACACTGCCATATTGCAAAAGTTTTTTTTAATCTAAGATCCCACGTAGACTTCAAGCCTAAGTACTAATGTACCGTGGGCGTCTGAAGAGAAGGGAAATTGAGTCTATTGACGCGGGATTTGAAGGATTGGAGGTTGGGACGGGAAGGGAAAACATCTGCAAGTAATTTGTTCCATAATCTGGAGAACCTAGGTATGAATGAGCGAGAGAAGTGGTCTGTTCTAGGCTTTTGTAGCTGGACAGTAAAGGGATGCAAGTTACATTCTGTATAAATGCTTATGATAGCACTTTTCGCCACTCCTTTTCTATGATAAGAAATGTTATAAATAGGACTCGAATGCTTTGTCTCGTTACTTCTGTCGTGACTAGCTAAACTGTTCATTTCTTTCAATCCAAATAAATTCGTTATACTAGAGGGTTTCAAGTGTTTTTTCTAGAAATAAAATTATTTTTAAAAACGCCGTCCCCTCGGCCCGACGTATAACTGGCGCAGTCGTGGTAGGATTTCTGAGACGTTACAAGGGCATATTGCAACGGTTTCTTTCAAGAATTCACTCAGACAAAAATCTACAAAAAATCCGGACAAGTGTTGGACCAGAAGCAAATAGTACCGATCTAAGGTAGCAACTGGACAATCAGCATCGGGACAAAGGAAGAAATTTCAGCAACAGCTTCACTTCAGGAGTCAACCCGGCTACAAACGGACAAACATCGCCGCCCCTGTAGACAACTGGAGAGGACAAAAATCGCCGAACCAGCTTAGATTAAGACAACTGGAGAGGACAAAAATCGCCGAACCAGCCTAGGATTAAGAAACAAGAAAGAAGAAAGAAAGAAAGAAGAAAGAAAACGAATGAAGACATCAATTTTCATTGTTTTATTGTAAGTGAAATTTTCAATTTCCATTTTATTTTTGTACAGGCAATTAAAAAATATACCTATTGCATTATTTTATTTATCTAGTCAGAACAAAGCAATTGCCTTTACAAAAAGCACTTTATTTTTAGATTAAGAATATTTCATTTTATTTTTTGTGTTATTGTGTTTTACTGTACGAATTTTATTTTTATCCAGAGTAATTTCAAAAGTATAAATTTCTATTTAAATCTTC
The DNA here is from genome assembly GCA_963971165.1 of Philopedon plagiatum. Lineage (NCBI taxonomy): Eukaryota > Metazoa > Arthropoda > Insecta > Coleoptera > Curculionidae > Philopedon > Philopedon plagiatum. Next base: position 35,570,882 of record OZ020189.1, on the reverse strand, counting down.
AAAATTGATTCTTTAGACGATTTAATAAATTCTCTAAATTCGATTAATATAACTGACAACATGCCAGAAACTACTAATTATCATCTCTTGAAATATCAATCCGATAATATTCCTCATTTCGATGGAAATCCTAAATTACTCAATAGATTCATAAATGCTGTCGAAAATCTTTTGAAAGCTTTTCAAGATCGCACTAATATAAACGCAACTATAAATATTTGCTTATTCGATACTATTTTAAGTAAGTTAAACGGAAGAGCTGCAGAATTGATAGCTTCTCGATCTGAATTAAATTCTTGGCTATTAATAAAAGATGTGTTGATACACAGTTTTGCAGATCAAAGATCAATTGATTGCCTTATACAAGATTTATTGAACCTAAAACCTTTCAAAAATGAAAATCCATTACTTTTTGGAATGAGAGTACAAGATTCTAGAAGTCTGTTATTTTCAAAATTAAACTCAGGGCCTGATGATGCCGCTACAAAACTAATCAAAATACAACATTACGATCAATTTGCACTAAAAACATATTTAAATGGTTTACCGTATAATTTGCAACTTGTCACAAGACTTAAAAACCCAGATTCTTTAGAAAAAGCTATGGCACTTGTACGAGAAGAAGAAAATTTTATCTACTTCAAAAATACTCAAAACCCAAATATAAATAAACCTTTATTTATAAATAAAAACCAAAAACCTAGTACTTCACAGTTTAGACAAACTTTTACACCACCTCAGAATTATAGTCAGTATAGACCGAATTACAATCCAATTCCAAACTATATACCGCAAAATAATTTTCAAAAACCTTTTTTGAATTTTCCCCAACAAAATAACCCCCATAATTTCCAAAGACCTAATAATTACTTTTCTCAACAAAGACCTACTTTTAATCAACAAGCTTTTCAAACACCTGCATTTAATAATCAAATGAGACCACAATTTTCTAATCAACGTTTTGGACAAACGTCCCAAAGAACTAATTTAAATAGGAAAATAGAGCCAATGGACACCAGTTCAGGAAACACTATTTTGAATAATTCATTACAAAATAAAAGAATTACTACACAAAAATTATATAACCAGGAAGTTATACAAAAACCCGAACAAACCCTATATGAAAGTAATTTTCCCCTTGAAAATTCCTATAACAATTGTGAAAATTCAGAACCGGACTTATATAATGAATACCCTACTGAATTTTATGAAACAGAAACATACCCTGACGAATCTTATGACTTTGACATACCACTGAGTTATTCTGCTAACTCATTAGATTTTTCTCAATACCAAAATAATGAACAAGAAAACGAAAATTTTACTCTGATGAGCCAGAAAACGGACAAGACATAATTTTCCTTAACAACCACAATATACAATTACCATTTATATTTATACCCGAACTTAATGCCAAATTTTTATTAGATACAGGAAGTACAAGAAGTTTTATAAATCCACAAATTGCTTATGAAAATTTCCCAGATTTAATAAAAGAACAAATTTTTCAAGTGCAAACGGCACATGCTACATCATTTCATAATGAAGTTGCTATTTTACCAATTTTCCCTACTTTTAATACCCCCGGTATACATAAATTTTACCTTTTTAATTTTTCTAATAAATTTGACGGTCTGATAGGACTAGATCTTATTCAACAATTAAACGCTAATTTAGATTTTCATAATTTTATATTAAAATTGCCAAATGCAAAAATCCCAATTAATTACGGAAACGAGATACAACAAGATAATAATTTAACTTATATTCTTGAACCAAGAACTATTCAAAAAATACAAATACCTGTGAACATGTCACATGGATATGGTATTCTCCCTTATCAAAATATTGACGATATTGAAATACCAGAATGTTTAATAAAAATCGAAAATAACTTAGCATTTACTACAGCTTTAAATCCAAACGAAGAGCCTATTAAAATTACATTTTTAGAAAACCTTGACGTAGAACCTGTAGATTTAAATGAAATGAATTTTATTGACTACCCTATATGTGACCAAAAACCAGAAAAAAATATTGATAACAAACTTAAAGCTAATTTAAAAAATATAAGACTTGATCACTGTAATTACGAGGAAAAAGAACAAATTCGAAAACTATGCTTTGAATTCCGAGATATTTTTTACTGCGAAGAAATACCTTTAAGTTTTACTAATGCTATCAAACATGAAATAAAACTAACTGATGAAACGCCAATTTATACAAAAACGTATAGATACCCTGAAATACATCGCGAAGAAGTAAAAAGTCAAATTTCAAAATTATTAGCTCAAAATATTATAAGAGACTCTAATTCGCCTTGGTCATCCCCAATATGGATCGTTCCAAAAAAATTAGACCAATCAGGTAAACAAAAATGGAGAATGTGCATCGATTTTAGAAATCTAAACAAAGTAACTATCAATGATAAATTTCCCCTTCCTAATATAACCGAAATTTTGGACAAGTTAGGTAAAGCGCAATACTTTACAACACTCGATCTCGCAAACGGATTTTATCAGATACAAATGAACGAAAATGATATACCAAAAACTGCTTTTAGCACAGATACAGGACATTACGAATATTTACGAATGCCCTTTGGTTTAAAAAATGCCCCTTCAACTTTCCAACGAGTTATGAATAATATATTACGCGGTTTACAAAACGAAATTTGCCTTGTTTATTTAGATGACGTAATAATATTTAGTACGAGCCTCCAAGAACATATTTTAAAATTAAGAAAAGTTTTTACAAGATTACGCGAGTCTAAATTTAAAATCCAATTAGACAAATCTGAATTTTTAAGGAAAGAAGTTCAATATTTAGGACACGTTGTTAGCAACGAAGGTGTAAAACCTAACCCTGATAAGATAAAAGCAATAAAGAATTTTCCAATTCCTAAAACCACGAAAGAAATTAAATCATTTCTCGGTTTAATAGGTTATTACAGACGTTTTATTAAAAATTTTGCTAAGATAACTAAGCCTATGACGCATTGTTTGAAAAAAACCATGAAAATAGAACACACACAAGAATTTGTGAATGCATTTAAACATTGTAAAGAACTTTTAATTAATGCACCAATTTTACAGTATCCTGATTTTTCAAAACCATTTTTATTAACTACTGATGCAAGTAATTTTTCTTTAGGCGCAATTTTGTCACAAGGTACTATTCCCAATGACAGACCAATAGCATATGCATCACGCACTTTAAATGAATCCGAAATTAAATATTCAACTATAGAAAAGGAATTGCTAGCCATTGTTTGGGCATGCAAATACTTTCGCCCCTATTTATTTGGACGTAAATTTTATATATATACTGATCATAGACCCCTTGTATGGCTTTTTAATTTAAAAGAACCGAATTCTAAGTTAATTAGATGGAGATTACGTTTAGAAGAATTCGATTATGAAATCATTTATAAAAAAGGATCTTTAAATACAAACGCCGACGCACTATCGCGTATTCAATTAAATGTTTATGAAAACGAATCTGTAATTAATAATCCCGGTGATTCAAATCAAAATATCGTAGAATTTTTAAAAGAGCTTGCAGAAAATCCTATTCAAGAGAACAATGAACAACCAAGTTGCTCTAATCAGCAAAGTAGCAAAAAGATAAATATTTTATCTGACATTCAAGTCATGCGACCCCGGATTCCTGATTCAACTATTCATAGTAATCAAGCTGACGCAGATCCGACTAATTTAAATATTTTAGACGAGATAATTAATAACAAAGCTTTACAGTACTTAATTAAAAAATCTCCTCATCCGGAAATAAAAGTAAATACTGAAAACTTTGAGAAATTTAAAATAAATCATGTCGAATTACCCGAAAATCCAAATGTAATAAAATCATTTATTAAAGACTATATGAACCCCGAAAAAACTTGCTATGTTTATTTTTATAATAAAGAAATGATCCCTATTTTTACTAATATATATTTAAAGAATTTTCAAAATTTAAAAATTATACGCTGTACAAAACTAGTTAATAATATTTCTGAAAAGGAAGAAAAAATTATGCTGATGACTCATCAACACCAAGGAAAGACTAACCATAGAGGTATACTAGAAACTTATAATCGACTAAAAGAGTTATACTACTGGCCTAAAATGAAAACCGATATAAATCAATTTATTAATGATTGTAATATCTGCCAAACTTTAAAATATAGTAGACATAAATCATACATTCCTTTAATAAAAACTGATACACCTTCTAAACCTTTTCAAATGCTACACATAGATACTTTTATTTTTGAAAATCAAAATTTTTTAACAATTTTTGATAAATTTTCAAAATTCGGACAAGCATACCCCTATGACAAAAATGCCAAATCTGTATGCGATAAATTAGTTAACTTTTTTTCGTTCTACGGATGCCCCGAATCTATTACGTGTGATAACGGTGGAGAATTTAGTAACGAACTTTTAAAAGAATTATTAAAAACTCAAAAAATAGTAATACATTTTACTACCCCTAAACATCACGAATCTAACTCACCAGTCGAACGTTTTCACTCTACATTAATAGAGCATTTAAGAATTCTAAAACAAAAAGATAAAGACAAATCCGTTACTGAACTTATGCCATACGCAATAATTGCATATAACAGTACAGTTCATAGTGTTACAAAATACACACCCCATGAACTTGTCCTAGGTCATACCAACTCTAGAGACCCATTAGACTTAATTCCTACGTCATTCTATTCCGATTATGTGTCGTCACATAAAGATAAAGTAGACGCAGTCTATGAAAACGTTACAAACAAAACTAATGACGCTAAAGAAAGAGTTTTAGCAAAAACCAATATTAAAGGAGACGAAAATCCTGAATTTAAAATAAATCAGAAAGTCTATAAAAAACTATCGCAAAGAAATAAAAATAAACCAAAATTTAGCGGACCTTATATAATAACTGAGAAACTTGAATACAATCGCGTTAAAATAAAAAACGCAAAATATCCTGATAAAGTAGAAATTATACATATAAAAGAACTTAAGAAACCACTTGTTACAGATGGTCCCTCGTCCAAGGAGACAACCCCAAATACCACAACTTAAATAATAACCCAGGAATACTCCCCTATAAAATAGGAAATGCCCAGAAAACAATTAACCACTGGACTTTTATTCAAATTTTTGACATGACAAACCTAATTAAAGAATTTTCTGACATAACTGATAAATATGAGATGCTTAAAGAAAATATAAATAACTGTACTAACTATAAAAGGGAATTTCATAATTCTTATATTATTACTGACAATATTAAACAAAAAATTAATGATCGATTAACTAAAATTTTACCAACTAAACTCCGTGAAAAAAGAGCCCTTATAAATGCCTTAGGTACTATTATTAAGAGTATTACAGGTAACTTGGACCAAGAAGATGCTGAACGTATCGATAATAATATTAATATTTTAAAACAAAACCAAGGAAATTTAAATATTGCCTTAAATAAACAAATGACACTTTTTAGTGATTCTATCGATAACTTTCAAGAAACTATTAAGAATGTTTCGCATAACCAAGAAACTTTAAAATCAAAGGTTAACCAAATAATAGAAACTGTAAATAAAGTTAAAATCGACGAAACTAACCTTTTTGAATTTTTTCGAATTCATATGATTCTTTCACAAATAACTACCTTTTACCAAAATATCTATGATATCCTGGAAAATGTCGAAACAGCAATAACTTTCGCAAAATTAAATACTTTTCATAATACCATAATTAATATAAAAGAATTTCTAATTGAACTTGAACTATTAGACAAAAAATTAACTTTCGAAAAACTGCCCTTTGAACCAACCCTGGAAAATACCTTAAAGTTAGAGAGTACTCTAGAAATAAGAAGTTATGTAAAAAATAATGAACTAATTTTTGTAATTGAGATTCCTTTAGTAGAAAAAGAAAATTATAATTTGTTTCAGTTATTTCCTTTACCGACCATGTATAAAAACTACCATAGAATAATTGTACCAAACTTTGAATACTTATTAATGAATGAAAGAAATTTTGGATATTCTAATCAACCATGTAAACGTATTTTTGCTAACGATTATTTATGTAATCATATACATAGTGAAAACTTTTATAAAAATACGCCCTGTGAGGTACAGTTATTACGGTACGAACATAATATTACTAATTGTAACACCCTGTATGTCAGCATTAATAATTTACAACTTCAAAATATTGATGACAATAAATGGATTTTGGTAACCAATAAAGATTTAATAGGTACCGAAATGTGCGGAAATATACAAAATAATATACTATTTAATGGAACTTATATGATAGAATTAAGTTTTCCATGTAGCTTAAAATTAGGAGATATTACTATTAAAACTTATAAAAATGTTAAATATAATTTTATGGACATTCCTTTGCCAAATATTGATACTAATTTAACCCATAAAACATTGTATAAAGAAGTAAAACTGCTCAATTTAAATAATATTAATTTCAATAAACTTAATAAACTTCAAGAAGAAATTAATATACAAAAATATGAAAATTTCAAAAAAATTTAATGAGCCTATCTATTATAATAAAATAAGTATTTGGACAGTTTTGCTCTATGTTATTTTAAGTATAATAATATCATTTTTAATTTGGAAGTATCTACGACCTATTTATTTAAAAGTTACAAAGAATAAAAATATTGAAAATAATTCAATTATAATTTAGGTCATAGAAACTTGAAGGTTTATATGCCCTTCTAAGGGTGGAGGAGTTACATTCTGTATAAATGCTTATGATAGCACTTTTCGCCACTCCTTTTCTATGATAAGAAATGTTATAAATAGGACTCGAATGCTTTGTCTCGTTACTTCTGTCGTGACTAGCTAAACTGTTCATTTCTTTCAATCCAAATAAATTCGTTATACTAGAGGGTTTCAAGTGTTTTTTCTAGAAATAAAATTATTTTTAAAAACGCCGTCCCCTCGGCCCGACGTATAACTTGCATACGCAAGGCGCCTCTTGTTGTTCTGTTAGGAACAGTCAAGGGGGGAATAATACCGGCTAGTTCTTCAGAGCAAAATCCGTGGAAGTAGCGGTAGAAAAGGGATAAATCCTCAACAGCGCGGCGATGAGCGAGAGAAGAGAGTTTTCTCGAGAGGGCTGGGTCATTGATAAGACGAATGACTCTCTTTTGGATAGAATCAAGGATGTTAAGTGTCAAAGGTGATGCCGCTCCCCAGATTTGGGAGCAGTACTCTAGGTTAGGTCTTATTTGGGAAACATAGAGAGTATATAAGTTGGAAGGGGAGAAGTATTTTCAGACTCGAAAGAGAAAACCAAGCTTTTTAGCTGCCGACGTGGCTACTGAGGTAATGTGTTTGTGCCAGCTGAGATCATGTTCAAAAGTGACCCCAACAAGATCGAATGTTTCGTTGTTTTGTAGGGCCTGGCCGTTCATGTGGATGGAGTAAGCGTTGCCAGATTTTTTGCGTGACAGGGAGCAAGACTGGGTTTTGGAGGCGTTGAACTGAACAAGGTTCTTGGCACCCCAGTCTAAGATTAATTGGAGATCTTGGGAAAGGGGTAGGTACATAAATTTGCGACTATTATCCAACTGTTGATTCGAAACTTGTCTAGTACTATCGTCAGCATAACTGTGGATGGGATTGGTAGATGAAGAGAGCAGGTCATTAATGTGAAGAAGAAATAGGGTTTGTGCCAGAACAGAACCTTGGGGGACGCCAGCATTGATAGGATGGAAGTTAGATGAGTGACCGTCAACCACAGCAGATATGCGCCGATTAGAGAGGAAGCTACCGATCCAGGTACATAGTTTGGTAGGAAGACCGTAAGAAGGTAGTTTGTTGAGGAGTGCGGCATGCCATACTTGGTCAAAGGCCTTGGAAATATCGAGAGCAACAATCTGAGATTTGCCATAAAATTCGAGAGACTTGTTCCGGATATGTGTGACAAAGCTAAGGCGATCAGCTGTGGATCTTTGGTGACGAAATCCGTACTGTCTGTCATGAATGATTTTGTGTTTTTCTAGATATTTTAGAATTTGCAAGTTGATCACTTTCTCCATAACTTTGCTGACAACGGAGAGAAGAGAGATAGGTCTATAATTGGATGGAAGGGACTTGGAACCTTTCTTCGGGACAGGCTGCACACGAGCAGTCTTCTAGCTATCTGGGAAGGTACCCTTGTCATAAGAGATCTGGAAAAGACGAGTTAAGATGGGTGCAAGTTCTGGAGCGCATTTTTTTAGGACAATTGCTGGTATGCCATCCAGACCGGAGGACTTTTTGGTGTCAAGGAATAGAAGAATTTTTTTGACTTGCTTGACCTTAAGTATTATATCGGGCAGTTCTGCATAGGTGTTCTTTAGGACGTAGAATTGCAAGGGCATAGGCTACTTTTTACTTTGTATTATAGAGCACTGTGTCGCAAAGACGGATCGGATCCTAAGAATTCAAAACTTCTTACGAATTAGCAGCTTGTCTTATTTGACTCATATTTTACAAAATGTTGTGTTTTACTTGTTAAGCTATTCCATACTAAACAAAAAATAAAGAATCAAAGCACCAAATTAAATTTGTAGAAATCGTTTAACTGCCAAATTCTCCAACGCTAGACTGGCCTAATTTGGCAACCAAAATTTTTCACAGGCCAGTATAAGAATAAGACAACTAAGTTTTATACTATAAATTTATTTTTTTGCAAATTTACAAAGAAACAGCCAGTCTTAGTACTTATTTTCCACAATAATGGAACTTAATTCATTCTTTTAGCAACACATTCCAAGATTTAAATCATTGGGAAGCCGAGCAAATCGCTGAAATATTAGAAAAACGCAAGTGTTTTTAATGACGACTTATTAACAATGCCAGGAAAAACACCTGTCAAAACCTAACTGATCAACTAGAAGATCTTAATTTAAACTAGTACTAAATCTTTAACCTTTTTAGTTAATCTGAACAATAATGACTAAACGGGTTACCGTATTATTCGACTGTTGATGTCTTTCGCCGATTGTTTAGAGTTTAGAGGACACAAAACTTTTTAAAATCGATTAAAACGTATAGCTAAGCAAAGCTAAGAAAATATACATGTACCTTATTGAATACATTATAGAATCCATTTATACTCTTATTGATTGGGATCCTTTGCGAAAAGAGTCAGACATTTTTTTATTTTTTGTTTACTTCCGTATTCACTGATAACTAACAGTGGTATAAAGTTTAGAGAACAGTGTTATATACCATTTAATGTAATGTAAAGATACTTATAAAATATATAAAATGACAGAGCAATTGATAAAGTCAGGATAGCATACAACCTTACTTCTGAAAGATAACTTCTAAACTTGTTATGTACTTATCATCTGAAGTTTGAACTGTTAAATTTCTGATAGTGCTAATATTGCAGGATAAATTAATAGGGGTGTTAGTTATGCTTAGTGTGTAAAAGCTCTTTAACTTTGTTTTTCAATTGTTAAAAATTGTGTGTGACAAGTGTAAGAATAAGACAACTATGTAAGTTCATCAAGTAAAGGCTACATCAATTCAACTATGTAAGTTTTATTCTATAAATTTGTTTTCGAGTTTCTATGCAAATTTATAAAAAGGGCAATTTTAGTACGTACGTTTCACAATAATACAACTAAATTTGGAAACCAAACATATCGCTGAAATAATGTAAGACTAGTTTTGAATGACGACTTATTAACAATAAGGATAAAAACCTATTAAGACCTAATTGATCAACTAGATCTTAATTTAAACCAATACTAAATCTTAAACTTTCTTAGTGAATCGGAGTGTAAATGTCTGGGTTGGTTATGAAATACTAGTCCCAGTCGCAAGAAAAAAGGAAATTGTTCACTGTGTGTAGTATGTAGCAGTAAACGCCATTATTCCAGAACGCAATAAAGCGGTTGTGTATCACGCTGTATTTCTATTTTTTTTTATCTGTCGTTCTAATAAGGTCATGTGTCTTAACTTTATTAAAATGTACTCCTTGTGTATGCATCTCGCACCGCTCATCTAATATTCTTGCAAGAATTTTGATCTTCTACTAAAGACGGCATATGGAGCGACTCGCAGGATGACGTCATGATTGCAGAAAGAATAAAACGGTACTACATCAGGACTGAAAGAATTTAGTAGGCAGGTGTGTAAGAGTAGGCAACTATTAATTCTTTTGTCTCCTTCGTGGGACTTTTAAAGAAACTGGTTAACTTCTTATTTAGAATATACAAAAGTCAGCTTTGTTCTCTCTGAAGCCACGATATATACTTATTTAAAAAGAAATTAAGAAGCCTCTCTTACACAAATAGGTTTAATGATTCTTATTTTCGGATAGTTAGGTTTACGGGAACGTATATGGATTTACAAAATTGTATACCTGTTTCAGTGGAGGTACATACATTCAATGTTGAATTCAGGGGGTAGCCTGGGGAGACTGTCCCACCTAGGAGTTTGAAAGTCCCCCGGAGCAAACCATTAAGTACAAATCGAAAATCACGAGTCAAAATTTAAAAATCATACTAATTTGTATTATTAATTTCTCATATCATACTACATACAAACAAAATATTTGTATGCAAAAATTGAGAATAAATTCTCTAACCACCTGAAAATTCCTTATACAATAAGGATTTCAACAAATAATGGTAAAACAGCTATTCTCCGGGCTATATGCCCCTCCGAGCGCTGAATTACATACCAAAATTTGCCGTATTTTCTTCTAACACAGTTAGATAATAAAATACTTATTTTGAATGCAAGAAACTACCAGGAAGAAGGAAGCTTTTTCTTTAGTTAGGATGTCGTCACCTGCAGACCGGTTTCGAACTCGTTGGTTCTCATCAGTACAGGATAGACGAACATACCAACCTTCCGAAAAAGTAATCCCTTAAGGCTGGTATGTTCGTCTATCCTGTACTGATGAGAACCAACGAGTTCGAAACCGGTCTGCAGGTGACGACATCCTAACTAAAGAAAAAGCTTCCTTCTTCCTGGTAGTTTCTTGCATTCAAAATAAGTATTTTATTATCTAACTGTGTTAGAAGAAAATACGGCAAATTTTGGTATGTAATTCAGCGCTCGGAGGGGCATATAGCCCGGAGAATAGCTGTTTTACCATTATTTGTTGAAATCCTTATTGTATAAGGAATTTTCAGGTGGTTAGAGAATTTATTCTCAATTTTTGCATATTTATATGTACCCCTGACAAGTAGACTTTCATTCATACGTTTGAAAATATTTGTATGTTCAGTCTAAATGTTTAGGACCGGCAGTAGACATTTTGTAAAGTGATGTCGTAATGAATAATTGTAAATCGAATTTGGATATTTGAGATGTACGACAAAATCATATTGTTTTGCAGATATTAGAACGTACTTCCGGTTGTACCGGAAAACAAAATGGTGCAATAATTTCTCGATGAAATGTACAAGGGAAATTCACTTTACTGAAAAGGGAATTTTCTTTTAAATCCGAATTGTCAAAACTATCCATTCCAAACAGCAGTGGAGGCCCAGAGACAAACAAACTTTCCTGGCTCTGGTAGGGTAGCAAGATAAAAGAACGATCTATTTTATGAAACCGTGCTGAAGAAACCATTTCTAACTACTGACAACAAAGAGTAGAGGGTCGGATTTGCTTTGCAATATTTACAGGAAGGGTTGGGGTATTGGGAAAATGTTGTTCTCCCGGATGAAAAGACCTTTCAATCCTATTACAGGGGCGGGTAAGAGTTTACCGATCTGCTAATACCAGATTTGAAGAAAAATACACACAAAGGGTTGCAAGTGGTAGATTTTCAGTTAATTTATGGGGATGAACGACTTCAAGAGGGCTTGGACGTTGTCATCGCATTCATGGCAGATTTACAGCGGAAGTATATATATATATATATATATATATATATATATATATATATATATATATATATATATATATATATACTTCCGCTGTAAATCTGCCATGAATGCGATGACAACGTCCAAGCCCTCTTGAAGTCGTTCATCCCCATAAATTAACTGAAAATCTACCACCTATATAATATATATATATATATATATATATATATATATATATATATATATATATATATATATATATATATTAGAAAACGTTATGCAACCTTCAACCTTCAGTGAATAATATTTTTCTTCAAAGAAATTTTATTTATCAACTTGACAACTGCCCTGTCCACACGGCAAGAAGGAGTTTGTATTGGGCGCGGGAAAACAATATTCATCATCACCATGGCCCTCAAAAAGTCCTGATGTAGATAGATATAGTTTGCCCAGCGGTAATTGACACTCGAAAGGAATGGAACATAAATCTCTATGATGCCGTAGGGAACTTTTAAAAATTCTGAATACTAAAAAACTATGTAGTACGCGTACGCCTATAGTTTTTTAGCATTCCGAATTTTTAAAAGTTAACAACGGCGTCACAGGATTTTTTTTCCTTTCTTTTCGAGTGTCAATTACCGCTGGGCAAACACTAGATAAATAATTTTTGAGATGGCAATCAAGTCCTTATTCACTGCGACCTTTGCGGATCTATTGTGCTTCCCCTTATTTTATATGGCTTGCTCCAGCATTGCCTTTTTGATTGGCCCCAAAAGCCCTGCTTTCTGTACTTCGGTATTGAAGGCGTACTTGTGAGTACCTTATCCTTGCCAGGCCTTCGCATTGGCATAAGAGTTGATCAAGGTTTCTTTTTCTGTCCGACAGATTCTGCATAGGGCTTCGTCTGCCATACCTATGGTCAGTCCTGATGTCAATCCGATTGAAAATGTTTGGAGCTACATTGTCAAAAAAATTAATAAAACAAATGATTTCCATCCAGAAAATAGTGATGACTTGTGGAACAAAATCGAAGAAAGATCGAACAACTATAATCCGCATCATGCTCAAACGCTGATGGCATCCATGCCCAAACGTTTGGAATTAATTATATTGAAAGAAAATGGTGCTGCAATAAAAAGTGAAGTTACTCATATTTTTATATTTTTTCTTCTATTTGTAATAAATTTTGAAACAAAATATACCATATAATTATTTTTTAATGGATGAAAGCTAGAACTGGATGGATTTATTTGCTTTTTGCAATGAATCTATTAACAAATCCGGCTAGACGAAATGGACCATTTTTCTAATAATGGCGTCTTTTACCAGTTTATTTACGTAAGAGACCATAAAGGTAAAAAAAGCTAAATTTACCAAATTTCGTAAATATGACAGAAAATGTTAACCTGTGTGGGGGACAAGTGTCCGGGATGTTTCGTCCTCAACTGTACTTACAACACATGTTATGTGCATGGGCTTGTTTAGTCATTTCACGTTTTCAATAAATATGTTAATGTTATTGCACAATCAGTCAATAGAAACACACAACCAGAAAATTACGTCGGTTGGATGGTTAATAACGAAAATATTAAGGTTTAAAATTCGACCAAATTCAAAAAATTCAGTTTCCCGTCTGACATTATCCTACGAAAAACAACCGAACGAAGTGGGCAATGTGGCGAATAAAATAAAGGATGCGGCAACACTGCCACGCGCTCCTTCGGCCATTTTTAAATACTGACAAAGACTGTTTATATTTTCGTAACGTAGCATTTTTTAATCTTCGAATTTAGTTTTAGATTAAAAGATTTTTCAGAGTACTTAAGTGTATTTAAATATAACGATAAACTACAACAGAAATAATAGTAGAACCCAAACCTCGGCATGTAATAGTTTTTTGGTTCTGTCATTCGGTGAATAATGGTTAGTACTTCTTTGATACTCATGCGCAAATATCCTCTTTAGATTATAAAATAGTATGCGTTGAATGAATTTTTGCAGCGATGCCAGCACTTAATTTATTTCCTAAATTTGGGTCGCCCATCGTGGAACTACGTCACCAGAGGCAATCTCGTTTTATAATAAGCGATGTTTGACCATTGTTGTAAGGGTGAATTTAATCAGGAAATGTATTATGAAATAAAAAAAATTGCTGGATAAGCCCATTTATTTACAAAAAAATTTATAGGTTTATTGATTTAGTAAGTATCTTAAAGAAAAGAAAATAATTAGAGCAATTTCACATTTACACTACACTGTTGGTTCCTGGCATCCGCTCCTGGAATTTAAGAGAAACATGCCTGAATTCAACACTGCTTACATTAGGCACAAACCTATCCTTAGATACTTCTTAGGCTTTAAAATAAGCTTTAAAAAAGGCTGAAACAGATATTTTAAGGGTAAATCTCCTGCTTTCTATGACTGCTGTAAATCAGTTTAATAGTTGTTTTCCAACTTGCGTGTTTTAATAAGAAAATTTATTTCTGTTCCTTTAGCTACGTTGGACACTTAAACCCAGAAATGTTACTCGGGTCTCTATCCAAAGTTAAAATACTGTGTTTTTCTGCCAAGTAATTTTTAATATTTAACTTTATTACTTTTTCGATTTCAAATTTCATTTCTTACTTTCCCCCTAGCGAGGAAAGTACGGAATAAAATATTGTTTAAAAAGTATCCCACGTTTTACTTGGTTTTGCTTAAATTGACACTCGAAAGCTATGATGTTAGAATAATATTATAGACAGTAAAATTACTTGCTGCTGTTAATTACGTCAACAATAAAATTAAATGGAAAAAATTGTTTCTATGAAGCAAGTCTTCGTATATTTGATTTAAATGGGTTAGGATATATTGGAAAGATTTCAAATAAAACAAACACTTTTTAGTTTTTTATGTGTATATTTGGTATCAAATCTTTGGAATTTTTAGATTAAAATTAAGAAACACAGTAAAGTGTTATAGTTTAGTAAGCAAAAACTAAAATAATTGAGCCTCAAGAATGTTTTAGGTTGAGACTTATTTATAACACATCGTTCTGCTTTCTATCCACTTAGTGGATATTAGGTACTAATTTTGACAGAAAGGCGACAGTTGTAATCAGTTTAATCCATAAAATACACGAATATATTATAAAAAAATATCAAATTTGATTTCGAAGATTATTATGTAGATTTCCTTTTGTAATAAAATTGCTAAATACTTACCAATTTTGTTTTACTTTATACATGTTTGAAAAAATAGTGGTTTATTACCCAATCAAACCCAAAATCTTGTTTTTCTTTCATTATTTTGGCCATGGGTCATATATTGTTTCATGGCACCGGTTTTCAACTACACTGACCCCCCCCCCCCGCTTTGTACCCTCAAAAGCTATCAACCCCTGGTCTTGCGCAGTCTACTGAATGGGGAGTGTCAAACGGTGGCAATAGGACGGCTTTGACGTCGAGTCATTTTACACTCTTTCCTCCACACACACTGCATTTATAATAGCTGTAACAAAATATCCGTAATCTCAGTCGGATTATCTTGGCAAAATTATTCTTCTTCTTTTTGCAGTTGATCCTTAACAGACCTTGGCGATCCCAATGACCAGTGGCGGCTGGTGAAATTTCGAAGTTGTATAGCTCGGTTCCTACTTACAGGACCCGTACCAAATTTAGGGGTTTTAATAGTGCGCCCACTGAGAATGTTTTGGTAAAGAAAAAAAACATTTTGTAATTTGCGAAAAAAAGTTAAATTTTTGGTGTGCCCCTCCTAAGAAAAAATAAGATCGTCTAGGTATTTTATTTATTATTTTTTTGCACAAATTTTACATAATTTTGTCGACAGTTTTTAAA
Source organism: Philopedon plagiatum (assembly GCA_963971165.1). NCBI lineage: Eukaryota > Metazoa > Arthropoda > Insecta > Coleoptera > Curculionidae > Philopedon > Philopedon plagiatum. The sequence continues at coordinate 35,555,190 of OZ020189.1, read as the reverse complement.
TTTTGAGGGAAAAAAATGTGTTAGTAGAAAGTTATAGTCATTTGAATTAAGCCTAAAATATAATTTAAAAAAAAATTCAAATGACTATAACTTTCTAATAACACATTTTTTCTCGTAAAATTTAAAAACTGCCGACAGAATGATGCAAAATTTGTTTAGAAAAAATAATAAATAAAATACCTAGACGGGTTCATTTTTTTCTTAGGAGGGGCACACCCAAAATTCAACTTTTTTTCGCAAATTACAAAATGTTTTTTTTCTTTACCAAAACACTCCCAGTGGGCTCAATTAATTTTATTAAAAGAACTTTATTTGTAAAGCTCGTCATTATTGAGCAGTAGAAAAGTTGGCGCACTAGGTGAGATGACGCAGTTAACGCTGGTATTAATACTTATGCGGTAAATCGGTTAACACTGTTGCATAGCTTTCACACTACCATGTTTTTACGGTCAATTGCATTTTTTTTACCAGTTTTGTGGGCGTATTTAGACACATTTATTTTGACGAGCATTGAAAATTTTTGCATCGTCCAGAGTCACATAGCATACAGGTTTGTGAAAGAGTATAATTATTTTTGACGTTTTTTATTCCACCTAACAACTGTTTAAGTATCTCTTATCTCAACTTACAGACCGATCTGTAAACAAAAAAGTCAAAATTTGATGTGCCAGCTCTCCTTATAAAGGAAGGTGAGTTAAGGCACCATTTTATTTTGTCAACATTTTTATTAAATAATGTATTTTTATAGGTATTCCAACATTGTAACCCTTAGAAGAGGTAAATGAACAATAAAGCCCAGAAATAGAAGAAAATTCGAAAAGAGTATTATTGAAATATTTGGATTTAGAGTCAAATTAACCTTTTGTGTGAGTGTGTGGTATAAAAATATACTGCGTAATCTCTTCTGTACATTGTGTCCGAAAAGAATAGGCAAATATCTTTGCTATTAGTAAAGATAGAGACACCAAATTTTAGATGTATCTTATTGGTTAATTTTATGTATTTTTTTTAACTCCCTAAGGGGTGACACTGGGAAGTTGAGGTCAAAAATTTTAAATGCAACCCTATGCCGCGTGGTGCCTCATTTTAAATGTCTTCAAAAAAGAAACATTTTACCACAAACCCGAGGTCCGTATCTTAATTCATTTTTAAATGGCAAGCCTATGAAAATTAAAAATCTTGAAAAAAAATATAAACTTAAGTACCTACCTTTATTTCTCTCATTACTTTAAAAATTGTTCAAAATGACCACCATGGACTTTTTGGCAGTACTAAAGTCGATTTTGGAACTATCAAGAAGTAAGACCTGCCATTCTCGAAAATGTGAGAAGTTAGTTCCAAAATCGACTTTATAGTAATTAGCAGTAGTCAAGAAGTTCATGCTGGTTATTTTGAACAACTTTTAAAGTTATAAGAGAAATAAAGGTACCTATTTAATTTTTTTTTCATGATTTTTAATTTTTAAAGGCTTGCCATTTAAACCGAATTAGGATACGAACCTCGGGTTTGCGGTAAAATATTTCTTTTTTAAAGACCTTTAAAATGCGGTACCACACGGCATAGGGTTGCGTTTAAAATTTTTGACCTCAACTCCTTAGCGTCTAGAGGGTTAAAAATGTTAAATTACATGAAAATGTAGATTTATTAACCAATAAGATACACCTAAAATGTGGTGTTTCTATCTTTACAAATTGCAAAGATATGTGCCATACTAAGACTTTTCGGACACCCTGTATACATAAGGTAAAGAAATGGTTTTCACTAAAATTAAGACTCTGATCTGATATTTACACTAATGTATCGTAATTTAATCCATTAACTTTTAACGCTCTGGATTTGTTTCGTTTTTGTTATTACCACAATGTATACTATTAACTTTAAAAAATATGCACCATCTCTCCTGGAATTACCCTCCATGTATGAGTTCAATTTAAAATATTATTTTTTTGTTTGTTTTAAAAACTAATAAAATTCGTTTATTTGTACTTTTCAGTTAAGATTTTTCAGGTTATTAAAATTAGAACAATATTTTTTTGGGTTTGCTTAAGTTTTAAATATTTTTTAACGGTTTGGCTGGGTACCGAAAATTGTCTACAGATTAAAAAACATATTGTTATCTTAAAGATTATTAGTTTTTTTTTCATAATCTAATATTATTTTAGGAAATTATTAATAAAGAAATTGCGTTTGCCAAAAGCCACTGGCTGTAAGCTACGACATACATATCCAATTTTTAAATATTGCCGAAAAACATATAGACTAAGAGATAGGAACGTCAAAACATACAGAATTTTGTTATAAAAATTTTGAACACTTTGTGCTCAAAAACCAGTCTGTTTCTAACAGAACAAGATGTACTTTACGTATGCGTCCCTTTACTGTCCAGCTACAAAAGCCTAGAACATACCACTCCTCTTGCTCAGTCATACCTAGGGTCTCCAGATTATGGAACAAGTTGTCTGCATATATTTTCCCTTCCCTTCCCAACAGGCTACATTTCTCTTCTCTTCAGACGCCCACGGTACGTTAGTACTTAGCATTAAAATCTACGTCGGCTGTCTCACACAAAAAAAATGTGAAATTATTTTATTAACAAACTTATCGAAATGTTAGTATTGTAAAAAATTGGTGCATATCTAAAAACAAAATTAACCGTTATCAGAATTATATTAAATAGCATAAGACGCTCGCTAACCATATTCTGATATATGTAAGTGACACGCCGCGGTCCCATATTTATGAGAAGATACTGTATGTTTCGACGTCGCTGTTAGTACACGAAAATTAGCATTTTTAGGAGAAATAATTTATGTATAAATATATTATATTTGGGATAATATTAGTTCATGAGTTTCCCCTCCTCCCATGGATGGAACCTACCTTTTTGACGAGAAACCACTTCAAAAGCGGAGTTGACGTCATTTCTTATATTTTTCTCCGAAGCCGACATTACTACGAAAAAGTAATAAAAAAAATCTGTATGAAATTCTGCGTAGAAAATGTCCTATAAACTATGTGTTCATTCCCCACCCTTTTCTCGCAGGCAGCATTCAAATTAGGAAATAGTTTAGTGCGCTCGATAAAAAATCGGTATTACGCCATTTTCACAGAGAATATCTCCAAACCAGCTACGTTTACGTAAAGAATATTTACTATAAAGATTGTAGAGCAGAATTTTCTCTACAAAATCCATTTATTACAGTTTTTTTTCTTATTTTTTTATACATTTTCCAATACCTACTTCAGTACCTAAACCCATACTACGAAATATGAGCTCGTTTCCATACCACCCGTGAGGTAGAAGTTTGGACTTTTTTGTTAAAGTGGTTTCCCATGTAGGCCTAATCTATTTCTATATTTGCTTGGGTTTAGTCATCTATGGATTCTTTTGCAGTCAAATCTTCCTCTGATGGTGAATTAAGCAACCTTGTCCGTTAAAATATCAGCACTTTATTGGACAGCATAATCCCACTTTAACATAATTGCATGGCTTCGAGCAACCCTTTTTGCAGTTGCAAGATATTAGGTGCAGTATTGAATAGGGAGCTGGGGCCTTTTTTGTTAAAATAAGTACCATAATGTTCTTTGTTTTTTTCCAGCCGCATTCTGTCGGATCCACGGTTACTTCTTTCCATAACTGTATTTGGTGGAAAACACGGTATGAGTTAGGGTTGCCATCCGTCCCGATACATCGGGATTGTCACCGTTATTGGAGTTCATGTCACAACGTACCGACAAGGGTATCAAAAGTCCCGATCGACGTTATCAAGGTTTTTTAAATTAAAGTTTAAAAGGCATACGTACCAGTAAACGTGATTTGGAAAAGTTTTTAAAAGGAAAGCTTTTGCGTATAACGCACTACAATAGCGTGATGCAGTAGTATTGCGGATTTGTGCGTAACGTCGCGTCGCGTCGGTATTCTTTAGAAACCAGCTCACTTGACGTCTAGCGTTTACTATTAATGGTCCGTCATTTCTAAATTTCAACTTTTCGACTGGATGTGGCTATCTGAAATCGCAGAATGGGAAAAGTTGGAAGAAACAATTATATATCCTAAATCGAACACTTTCATAATTTTAGAAGATCGCTGTTTTAAACAGTATTTATACCTTAAGAATTTTATGGAAGAAAAAGACTCTCTGTTGTTATGTGGGCAATTAATTTTTACACATCGACATCGACAAGAAAAATGGATATTTTTTTCGCGAGATCCCGTTGGCCAACCGTGAACGGCCGGGAACTAGAAGTCACGTGATATCTGCATTGATATATTAAGTGACATACACGTAACACGCTGTTCAAGGTAGATCAACGGGATCTCGCGAAAATACACTCTAGGAAAGCACAACCTAGAGTGTATACCCGCAGTTTTAAATCGATAGACGGGTTGGATGCTGCAGCTGCGTTGCCAACTTGTTGTCAAAGTCGTAATTAGTAGGTTTTGTAGGTGAATGTATCGCAATTCGCGAATATTATTTTAATAATAAATTTGTCAGATTTAAATTAGTGAGCCAGAATTTGCGACAACCCGACGCCCGGCTCGGCGGCGTTGACAACCACGAGTGCCCCGAAAGCGATATTATTAGTGTGCCGTCGACAAATTGTGTCTCTGTTTAACTTCCTCAAGCGCGTATGTTTGTTTCTCTCTTAGCTTTAATGAATTTTATGTAGTCCATGTACCTATGATGTCAATTTAAAATGCGGGGAGTCTGGAGCAAGCTTGGCGTGATCACCGTTGTATATGGTGGCTTGATACTTTCTTGGGGAGTTATCGCATGGAACTTGCACTTTTTTGAAAGAAAATGTTATTTTTCGGTTTTAAAAAATAAATTATTAGGTAGATCATTGAAGATTTTAGGTGGGTCATTGACCAAATGACCTTATGGACGGCCAGCGCCTGAATAGTAGTAAATCCTTCTTCCGCAAATCTCTAAACGAGATGCGAAATTAGAGGAACTTTGTTATTAATGATTAATTTTTTTTGTGGAATATTAAGTAGTGTGTTTTCAGCAAAAACCATATCTGGAGAAAGGAGTTTTACAAGTCGCTGTTGTCGTTCGATGCTCTTCGTACTGTAGGAATTTTCAGTGTAGCCTTCAAGTACCACAGTTACCCGTTGACCATAATGTTAATAAAATAAATTTAACAGATGTGGAAAAAACGTCTGCAAATGTTTCCGCTGCTGGCCATACCACATGATGAAGTAAGTTCCATTAAGGACAAATTCGCAGTCATTGAAAGTAGTAGGTCTTTCGGGAATGGCAATGATACAAGGACGATTTTTTCGTTTTTCTCACTAAACCCTTTTCGTCGAACAGAGAAAGAGGAATCGAAGCAAGCTCAAAACTAAAACAGAGTTCCAAATCTACAGGAGAATGTAAGGTGCAAAAATGTCCCAAACAGCCACCACTTTCTTCGATTCTTATTGCCTTGTTTGTGAGATCGTCAAATAATAGTATTTGAAGCTTGAAAATAATGTTTTATGTAAACTGTCTATAATCTGCAAGTTACGAAAATAGCGGGAAATGTATATACAAATAAATCCAAGGCAAAAGTGTGATACATGTATTTTGTAAAGAAAATTCTGCTTTACAATTTTTGTGATAGTCATTTTTTATGTAGAAGTAATCAGTTTAGAAATATTCTCTGTAAAAAATAGAGTACACCAATTTTTTACCAAGCGCACTAAACTACCCCTTATTGTGAACACCATTTGCATGAGAAGGGTGGCGATTAGACACGGTCTGTTTAATTGGAATTTAAAAAAGAATTTTATGCCTCCCTAAATGTAAAAAATTAACTTTAATTCGTCTTTGGGGGTGTTGTTTTTGTCAAATTGGGGTTTTTTCATCCACGAGAACTCTTCGGATTCTTATTTTAAACCCGATAAGCTATTATTACCCCAAATATAATTTATTTCTCCTATTTTTGTTTTTTCACCTAATTTCCGTGTACTATAATCTCTCAGTCCAATAATTCTGTTTCTATTTTCCTTAGATACTTTACTCTTATCTTTAATTTATTACCTGCGCTTAGGTTTCTCACCCATAACAGTTATAATTGTTTTAAGTAAAATAGAAATTCCTAAAAAAGGTCAAATTAATTAAATTAAAATACTATCAAATTGACGATTTGAAAATTTTGAATAATACTGACGTTCAGGCCCATTATTCAAAAAGCAGGTACAGGGAAGTGAATCCACTAAAACACTACATTCACTGCAAACTATTATTTTCCTTAGTTCACTTTTGCCTCTCTAGATTTGGACGATTTCAGGTACTCTTCCCTAAATAATCTGTTAATATAACCTCCAATGTACATTCTAATCCATTCTGGTGGCAAAGTTGTGAAAAAAGTCTGAAAATAAAAAAATATACATATTATTATATTACAATCATTGCATCATTTAAATTTTGCATGCAAGATAATATTCTAAATTGTATAGCCTTGAGTGCTGTGCTGTTTCGTGTCAGAAGATTAGATAGACTTTATGCATTATTGTAAAATTATTTAGAACGCTGAGATATCAGATTAAATCTCATCAACTAATTGTAAAGTTGTATTATGACATATAATGAAACCATACGTGATAGAAATCAGTCTATCAATTTAACAGTTTATGAAACTCCACTTATTATACAAGTAACTTACATTAGATAATGTTTTAGTATTTGCAGCTGAATGCTAGCAGCCTAACCAGAAAAAGAATTATGTAAAAACCGTAAAAAAGATGGTCACAAATATACTGGAAAAGTCAATTTTGCGAAAAGAGGACACGGGAAAGATAGATCTTGTTCTCTCCCATCAGATAGAGGTACACAGTAGCGGTCGATTAGCTGTCGTTAATCTCTTTTTCCAAACATACAACGATGAAAATCAGCAAAAGAGATGTGGTTTCAGCAAGATGATACCCCGCCACCCTTTGCACGTCACAAAAAGGACACAACTGATATTTTTATAAAAGTTTTTTGCAAAACTAAGCCAGTTTAACCACTGGTCAGAATTTTTAGAAAATGTATAACTGTATATTTTTTCTTCTCGGTATTTTTGCCTTTTAGTTTGTTTCGGTTTGGTTTTGTGGATGTTGAGGGAAGCTTTTCGTTTATTTTGGTGACGGTATCTAAATTTCAATATACGCCAACGACATTGGCGTTTTTGTACAAGAAGTACATTTTGTTTTAATAACATTTTTTCTGCCACAACCGAAACAAAATGTTCTTCTAAGAGCACGACATTTAGAAAAAATATGACCTATATTATCACAGTCGAGATAGATGGATCAGTCGTAGTGACCCTGTAAACTATCCTGCAAGGTCTCCTGACCTTTTAAAGCACGCCCAATGTTAAATTTAAGGTCATTTATGATTATAGTCTTTTTTTATTTATTCAAAAACTCGTAATTATGCAACCAATTGATTTAATACAACAATTTTCTGCGTACACCAGTAGTTTTTGACGAATTTAAAAACAAATATCGGTATATTTTAAAATATGTCTCCCTAACTCCTTATTTTCTTACAAGATTTTCAAATATTCAAAACCATTTTTCAGCTATTGCATCGTCGCAGAAAAATCCTTACCCTGTATTATATGAAAAAATGTAATTTTGTAGTTTAACGCCCAGTTGCACAACCAATCTAATCACGAATAAAACTAATTGGACAGTTGTAATGTGACAGCACTCATGTTAATGTCATTGTCAAAGATTACTCTAAACATCAATTAAATTAACTATTTGATTAAAAGTTTTGTGCAACCGGTTGTAAGCTTATTAAACATTACTACCTACTTTTGAATTAGGTAATATTATTTCGAACTCACCCTCGCCCACAGTTAAACCTAAAATAGTCAAAATGTTTATCTTAATCAATCGAATAAATGCCTAACGTTTGCAAGCAATTATTTTCATTATCTGAAAATGCCAGGATTGCTAGTAATTTTGTTAACACCCAGTATATTTGCTTTTTTGACCAAATGGCGACGAAAATTAAATTTATTAAACTCGAGAAAATAATAAGTCTCTTATATTTATGTTATAAATATTAACACACGACATATAGTTTAATATATAAACAATAATACTAATTAATTTACATAATATATGTATTTTTATCTATTTATATCCCATATCTCCATCCGTATGTTAATAAAATTTGCACATTTGAAACAAGCTGAGTTTACTAGAGTGGAACATCCCATGTTTTTATGAAATTTTATCACACTAGATGGAGTGATGGCCGTGACCGAATTTTAAAATCCGTAGGTAGTTTCAATTATGATAAATTGATAAATGGTAAAAAAAAATCATACAGTGCACTTATAGATATGCTCTTCTAACAGTAAGATAAAAATGTTCTGGGGTTACAAAAGTCCTAAACAAAGCAAGAGAAGATATTAGATATTCAGTTGTTTGACTATACAGGGTTGCAAAAAAGTCAAGAAACACCAAAATATCTATAAACCGAGCCGTTTTCTTAAAATATGCAAAAACACGCGAACTTAAATTTTTACTTTTGCATATTTTGTTAAATTTTAACAGATGTCAAAGTTGTCACGTCATCGTAAACTTTTTTAAATGCCAACATAGGTCATGTGACACCTCATTTTAAAGTGTTTTTCGTTCTAAATACGATTACAAGTTTTCAAGGTTTTTGCCTCATCCATTTAAGCATTGCACCACATACAGGGTATCTCGATAAGGATATGAGGTATCTCAGATAAGGTTCATCCCACAGCTATAGGGAAGAAATATTTAAGTTGAAGTTGACTAGAATTTCATTAAAAATATTTTTCTTCGAAAAAATATGGAAAAGATCTTTTTTCTGGAAACGTGATTTATGTGAATGTTTTTATTAATTTTACTATTACCAATTTTAGTGAGATTTGAAGATGGAGGTGCATGCAGGTTGTATACGAATGCAGTTGTAGAAAAAAATGCTTTGCTAAAAGCTGCCAAGAAACATTCATTCATAATACATTTCGGACAGAAATAATTCGTTTTCAGGCAGTGTGCTTTGAAACAAAACCTTCGCTTACTTAAACATGGTAACAAAGCAGGCAAAACTCATCAGTTTAAGTTAATGATAAAATTCGGCAGTGTGCTTTGAAACGAAAGCTTTGCTTACTTAACCTTGGTAACAAAACATGGCAAAACTCATCAGTTTAAGTTAATGAATTTTATGTCAAAATAAAACTCTTAACATTCATGTTGTCAGAACGAGAAAGAATAGAAATTCTTATGATGTTTGGCCGGGGCGATCAACAAAGAAGTCTTAGAGCCCGCGCAGACAGAGGGCGGTCAGGCGTTCCGCGTTCCACGGACGGTTGACCGTTCCGCGTTCATAAGAGTTCCGAAAACACACAAGCGACGGTCAACTACCAGGCGGTCCATTTTTGTTCCAAACGTTGTGCGTGAAACATGTCAAACACTTCGTCTTCCGAAGACGAAGCATTATTTTTGTGGAGCCTAGAGGCGCCTAAGAGAAAAAGGAAATACTGGATGCACCCAATTAATACAAACCGAGAAGAACAAGAATTTAATCTTTTTGCTGAATTGCCTGAAGATGAAGAACGATTTTTTATTTACTTTCGTATGTCAATAAACAGCTTCAATGAATTGTATAATTTAGTAAAACATGACATACAAAAAACAAGATACCAACTGGAGGAAGGCTATCTCTGCAAAAGAAAGACTGGCAGTATTTTTAAGGAAACTTTTAAAAAAGTAATATTAAATTCATAGATAAATTAATATTAAATTAATAAAAAAAAGTAAAAACAAAACACATTTTTTCATTTACCGTCCTCCGTTCCCATTTCCCTTGCAATTTGAAGCCAAGATTCCGCTTTCTTGTCACGATTTTCATAATCATTATTACTTCAATCATATAACAAATGCCTTTCTCGAACTAATTTGATTAATTTTTCTGTTTGCGACATCTCGGAGTTCCCGCGTTATTTGTCTTTTTGCGAATAGAACGTCAGGACGCGCGCGTTCCCACTGACCGCCACGGTCTGACCGCCTGTAGTGTGTGTTATTCCTAGGAACTCCATACATTACAAAGAACGCTGAACTCGGAACGCGGAACTCGGAACGCCCGACCGCCCTCTGTCTGCGCGGGCTCTTAGCGAGGTACGTGAACTTTTTAATGAGACTCATCCTGAACGACCACCCATTACTAGGTCGGCAGTAAGCAAAATTGGCGCGAATATGGCTGTACAAAGGATTTACCAAGAATGGGTAGACCAAAAATAGATGAAAATTCTAAGCTAGATGTTTTGCTATCCTTTCAGGAAAATCCGCATTCTGCAACCCGCCAAGTTGCTTTAAATTCAAATATTAGCCTGAAAATATTTTACATAAAGAAACCTATCATCCGGATAAAGTGCTTGTACATGAACTCAATGAAGACGACTTTGATCACAGAGTCGAATTTTGTGAACTTATGCGAGAACTCTGTAATGCAACCCCGTTATTTGCTAAACATTTTATTCTTCGACGAAGTCACATTATACCTAAATGGCACAGTAAAGGCAGTGGCGCACCGAGGATTTTGTCTTGGGGGAGGTGCAATTCGATGGATTTTTTCAATTAGTGTGTGTCTAGAATGTTGGTCTGCGGTGGGCTGCAGCCCCCATTCCCCCCTGGGTGCACCACTGGTAAAGAGGCAAATTTGTAAATATTGTGTACTCAACACCCGCAAAAAGTGAATGTATGGGCAGGGATTTTTCGAGACAGGATTATCGGACCATATTTTTTGATGGAAATCTAACGGGACAAAGGTATTTAGAGTTTTTACAGTTTCAATTAATACCTTCCCTCATTGAACTCTACCCCGAATACCAGGAGGCTAACAACAGGCTTACCCTACAATGTGGTTTCAACAAGATTGGACACCGCCTCATTATTCAATTGTTGTTAGAGATTATCTTAATGAAATGTTCCCTAATAGATAGATTAGAAGACAAGGTACCATTGAGTGTCCCGTAAGATCCCTGATTAAACCCCGCTGGACTATTTCTTGTGGGGGTATCTCTAAAAGTAAGTTTATTTTAATAGAGCTACCACTACCGATGGTTTGAAAATTCGAATAAGGGAGGAAATACTTCTAATCATGCCACAGATTATACGAAACAACAACAATTCAAAGATACGCTAGAGTACTGCCAAGAAGTAAATGGTCATCATTTTCAACAGTACTTGTAAATAATTTCATTTTATCCTGTTCTTTTAGTGTTGGCAATAAAAATTATTATTTTGTTTATTTTGCTTTATTTTTGATAATTTCATTAAAATAAAAGTTTATTCACCTATTTATCAGATGGTACTATTTCAAAAAGTATTATTCAGTTTTAATGGCATAAAACAATGTTATCATTAAACTAAACCTAAAAACGCCAGAATTTGCAATCGAAAAAAACTTTCACGTAACTCAAGTTTCCAGGAAAAAACATTTTCCATATTTTTTTGAGTATGAAGATAAATATTTTTAATAAAATTCTTGTCAACTTTAAGTTAATCATTTTTTTCCTATAGCTGTGGGATGAACCTTATCTGATCGAGATACCGCACATTCTTATCGGGATACCCTTTATGTGCTGCCATCTTTAAACGGATGAGCCAATAACCTTTGAAACTTGTAATCGTATTTAGAACGAAAACCCCTTTAAAATGAGGTGCCACATGACCTATATTGGCACTTAAAAAAGTTTAGGATGGCGTCACAACTTTCACACCTGTCAAAATTTAACAAAAAAAATATTAACACAATGTGTCAAAATAAAAATCTTTCATGTGCTTTTGCATATTTTAAAGAAAAAGTGTTTTTTGTAGATAGATATTTTGGTGTTTCTAGACTTTTTTGTAACCCTTTATAGAAAGACCTACTACAAATGCGATACTTTAAAATAATAACGCACAGGTAGTGTCTCTTCTATCTAAAACAAAATCAGCATACAAATTAAATTACCTGTATCCCGTGCGCCCAATATCCACTAGAATCATCTAATTTTCCTAAAGTAGATATGGCGTATTTTGCATAAGTCTCTGGATCCGGCACAAAAAGGCTTTTCTTGTATATTCTATCACTAAAATGGTTCATTTTTGTAGCCACAAACATAGGTGCCAAATGCTGAATTGTAAGTCCTTGCGATGCATACTCATATCGTAGCGCCTGTGTGAAATTTTTTACGTAAGTCTGAAAATGAAAAACAAAGTATCAGTTTCATGCACAGTGCATTTCCTAAATGAGTACTCTAAGCCCTTTTAATGTGAATCATGCTTATCAGAAAGAAACCAAGCATCAAGTCCTTTATGCAGGGTGTTATTAAAATGGTTCAATATCAAGGGCGGATTTAACAATTTTGTAAAAGTTGTATATCTCTGTTGCTACTTACGGGACCCACGCCAAGTTTAGAGTTTTCGATAGTGAGCATATATAAATAAAAAAAATATTTTGTAATTTGCCAAAAAAAGTTGAATTTTTGTTGATGTTGATTAGGTAAGCGTTGGGTTTTTCCTTAATAGCTTTACTGTTTCGTTAGTGTTGTTTGGCGTGGTATTTTCTTAACGTAAAATCTTTTCAAAATAAGTGAATTTCAAAGGATTTTTTCTTAAAAGGTAACAAAAATATTCTTTCTGATGGAAAAATTATGAATAAAATTGACAACATTTTCAGTGTCATATGTCTTTTAGCCACTGGCCGTGGGGGTACAGTTTTTTAGCAAAAGTTTAAGGAGCGATTAGTACCTTACTGCGAAGCTCCATTTATAAATATTTTTCTCCACTTCATACAAGGATTTGCCGTTTTTAATATATTTAGACAATTTCATAACACCCTGTGTAATAATTATCAGTGGGGGTCCATATCCAGACCCCGATTTTCGGCTAAAAATATCTGAAAATCCGTAAGGCACTTGAATATGAAATTCTATAGATAGGTAAAGTTCGACCAAGTTAAAAAGGAGACAGTCACGTGTTTGGCGATGCGTGAAGGTGTGACGTCAAAATCATTAGCATAAAAATGTTACTTCTTTTGCTTCAAAGGACCATACACGTTTATATACTTCTACTTTAGTTTTATTTTTGCTTAAAAAGCTTTACAAATATGAGACAAAAATACTTTTTTCTTCGATGACTTTTCTTGACTTTTTTTTTCGTATCGATTTTAAGAACTCTCTCGAGGTACAGTTGCTTTATTTCCCTCTCCAAGCGAGACGGAAGACCAGGGTACATCGTGGAGCCCCCAGAGAGCACGACGTGCTTGTACAGCTTGGGTCTCATGTCGATATCCGGAGCCTGTATAATGTTGAATATCAGCTCCGCAATGCCTTGGCCTTCGACGTTTATTAAGTGGGGCTGGAATAGGGCTTCGGGAGCCTTCGGGAAACCTTTCCCCTCCTACTTTAATAACCCTTCCATCGGGCAGGGTGTAAGGTTCCACCAAAACGGTCGTCTATATAAAGTCAGTCTTTGTTCAGTTTCTATGTCGTAACCTGTATATCACAGTTTTTCTTTCATCATTCTAACCGTTTCGAAATCGGCTGAGTGATTGAAAGCGTACCCTCTAAGGAGGAGTAATTTAATAAGATATCGCGTGATGTCGCGCCCGGCGATGTCAACACGTCGTGTGAGATGTGCGTATTAATATACAGGGCATATGTGAGTTACATCATCGCCGGAGTCCACTAGAGCTCCCGAAAGAAGACCTTGAGCATAGAGAGTTAACATAGCCTGAATTGCCACATATGCCCCAGCAAATCCATATTTTTCAAACATGACTTGAATCATTTTCTCTCTGTTTTTCGTGTGGTTCATAGGTGGTTCAGTCAAAAGAATCTTTGTATTTTTGGGGTATAAGTTCATTTAGCTGGGTCGAAAGGTGTAGTTTTGTGTTTGCGAAAGTAATATACATATTATTAAATCGTATTTATTAAAAAAAAGCTGGATGAATCGCTTAAAATAATACGAAATAGTTTAGTAAAATTAAATGTTTATTCAGAGTTTAGTACTAAATGGATAGTGAAAGTAGAAAAGTTATCGTTTGTGATAATGGCACTAGTTTCGTCAAATGTGGGTGGTTCAATCTTCCCTGCCCATATTTTCCCATCCATGGTGGGTAGACCCACAATAAGTGCTGTAAACAAAATAGGAGATATCGAAGTGAAGGATCTTATGGTAGGGGATGAAGCTTCAGCCTTAAGATCTCTGCTGGAAGTAAACTACCCCATGGAAAATGGGATGGTTAGAAATTGGGAAGACATGTGTGCGTTGGTGATCGCACTCGTGCCGACAGCGATCGATATTGTTTAGTAAGGGCGTCGACTATTTCCTGATATACATATTTGTCTCTTTTTAACTTCCTAAATCGCATGTGTTTGTTTCTCACTTAGTTTTAATGCATTTATATAGTATTTTTATTTTCATATAAACCAATAAGGTGAATTTAAAATACGGCCGAGCCCCGAGCAAGCAACAGGAAATTGGTGTTTGGCTTCGACGATTCTCTATTGGGGAGTTTTCGCATGGAATTTGCACTTAAAAAAGAAAGATAATTATTTTTTGGTTTTAAACAATATATTATTAGGTGGATCATTGAAAATAAATTTAAGTGGGTCATTAACCAAATGACCTTATGGACGGGCAGCGCCCGGCATCCAAACGTTCCTACCTACTATAGTGTACACCTACAGAAAAAATCTTAGGCTTGTCTGGCGGTCGCTGGCTCTCAGTCTATAAGTGAAGGCATTTAAGCAAATCTGTTTTGGGCGACTACAAATCTCGACAATGGTGCGACTACAAAATCGCAGTAAACACACAATTTTTCAAAATCTTTTTTTCGGTACGTGGGAGTAGTAAAGGACCAAAATTTGTCAATATTTGAAAGTCTTTTGGACGATTACCAATTACAATACTTTCTTTTCGACTAGTGTCTGTCGAAAATAAACAGCATTGCGCAACTGTCCAAAGCTATTAGATACGAGCTGTTTCAAACGGGATCGTATTAACTTACTTTGGACCGATGCGATGCGTTTTTGAGTTCCTGTCGCAGTCGCAAGGTTCGAGAAGTACAGTGTCAGAATGCTCAAGCTTAAGAGCAACTCCCGTAGCGATAACTCCACATCACTTTCAACACATTTCTTATGAAAGAGGCTGCAGGAAAATTTCGTTATATTAAAAATATGAATACCTTTGTTAAACAATTACAGCAAGAAGCTCTTTTTATCTGAGAATCAGTAAATAATTTACTGTTGCACCATTTGATTACAATATTTCGTATGAGTAGTTTTTGTTAAAATCAAATTTTTGTATCTATATGTGTATGTATGTGTATATTCTAGTAATTACATTTAATTGCCTTGACATTATTGTGCGAATATTTAGTGATACATGAAAGAACTGTGAATTTAAGGTCATAACTTTTTTTTATTAATTATTACAATATGTTATTTCGTTTAACAAATCGTTTTATTTGACCGCCTTCATACATAATTTTGTTTTGGTAATATATGTATTTTGTAATAGCCCTTGAAGAACAAATAAGATAATACTGTTAATGTAATACTTAAGAAAATGTTCTGTTTACAAAAAACACACGCTAGGGCCAATACAAATTATTTTTGCAATATTTTTGAATTGGAATAAAAATCAAAAAATCGGTGATACAGTATCAGTTTATAAAAGAATTCTTAATACTCATTATATGTACAAAAAAAATAATTTTCTTAAAAGCTGTAGATAAATTATTAAGGAATTTTAAACATTTTTGAGGGATCTAACATTTTGCCACTGTAAAAAATTTTAAAGTACTATATTAAGAATCACAATAGAAATGCTCAGAAAATGGACACCAATTTAGTAATTTAAGCGGTAAATAGGCCTTAAGTCATTTTTTTAGCTCTGACGTATACATATTTCTCTACGAGAGTTCGTTTTTAACAAAATTTGAAAGTAAGTACACAACACCAGGGGCGGCTTAAGAAATGTGCAGATAGGTTTATATAATTACGTTCGCAATATGAGCCAAACAATATTTTTTAAATGAGAAAAATATGTTGTTTTTTACGTGAAAAAATCTTACAATTATAGATTTTTAGTAGTAAATTTCTAATTTATTGTCTATTTATTGTCCGGTCAATGATTTGACGTATTTGGCTGAAATTTTTCATAGCAGTTCTCTAGGACTTGAAATAGGACACAGTCTTTTTTATCTCGATAAGTAATAGTTTAGTATAGTATAGTTTAAGTACAGTTTGTTAAATATTCCCCTTTTGGCGGGATGTTCCGTTTTTGGCCCTGGTATTCTGGGTACGATACGACCACTGCCATAAAGGGGAAAGTTGCTTTTTTTAAATCATCAAGAATTTATGGCAATACAAATAGACCAATAAAAAAGTCCCCATTTACATATCTGTTGCATAGTCGATCGTATACGGGGTGATGCATCCACGGACAGAACATAGGAAATCACATATAAATTTTAAAGTGATTAAATATCAGCTCCCTTGCTTTTTTAAAACAAAAAGTGTATTTAAACTTTTTGGAGCATATAGTAAAGCAAAATTTTTCACAAAATTTCGGCCACTTTTGTGAATTCTTCCAAGAGAAGTTATTAAAAAAATATTCTGAAACTTGTTGGAATATACAAGTCTGCAATAATAACGCCAGCAAAGAAACTTTTGACTAGTTGGAGAAATGAGTATCACTGTTAACCAGTGGCGGCTGTTGAAATTTTAAAGTTGCATATATCTGTTGCTACTCACAGGACCCATGCCAAGTTCAGGTTTTTTTAAAGTGAGCCTACTAGGAAAGTTTTGATAAAAACATTTTTTTTGTAATTTGCGAACAAAATGTTGATTTTTGCGGAGCCCCCTGGGAAAAAAATTATCACGTTTAGGTATTTTATTTATTATTCTAAACAAATTTTATATCATTTTGTCTAAATTTTTAAATTTTAAGAGAAAAAAATGTGTTAGTAGAAAGTTATGGTCATTTGATTATTTTTTAAATTATATTTTAGGTTTAAAAAAATTCAAATGACTATAACTTTCTTCTAAATCATTTTTTTCACTTCAAATTTAAAAATTTTCGACCAAATGATGTAAAATTTGTTTGGAAAAAATACTAAATAAAATACATTAACGTGTTAATTTTAATTTTTTTTCTTTGCCAAAACATTCCTAGTAGTGTTGGGAAAATCGATGAATTTAAATAACCGAGTTATCGATACTCGAGTGATTTCAATAAACGAGTGATGACTCGAGTGATTTTTCACTCGTAATTCCGATGTAAGCATTGCAATATCATTCGAGCAATTTTTCATTTGTTTAAGTTTCTATTCGATGATCATCGACGCTTCTAATCATTGAGTCAACCTTTCCTTGAAGCCTTCAATTATTTTCTCACAAGCAAGACAAAGAAGAACAGATTCCGACCAGACAGAATGGGAGTGGCTTTGCTTGCGACGCGAGGATCAAGAATCTAATGAATATCTCGGTAGTTGGTAGTCGGTATATTGCGTCAGCGTTAGGTACACGGGTACACGAGCGACGATTTTCACTCAAACTTATAATTCGAGTACTGTCTTGAATAATCGACTGTCGGTGATTTCAATAACCGAGTGATCGAGTGATTTTTCACTCGAGTGATCGCAACACTAATTCCTAGTTGGCTCACTAATAAAAAAAACCTGAACTTGGCATAGGTCCCGTAATTTGCAACAGAGATATGTATATAACCTAAAAATTTCACCAGCCGCTACTGCTGTTAACGAATTTTTAACCATTAATTTTTTTCAGCAATTTTGGAAATATTTTTTTAAATATGGAGTAGAATTTAGAAAAGTGCCTGAAATTTTGCAAAAAAGTTTGTTTTATTATACTCACTAAAATATTTTAATAAATTTTTGGTCTAAAAAAGCAGGGGAGTTTATACTTGACCACTTGGTCTAAAAAAGCATGGTAGCTGATATTTGACACAATTTACATAAATCCGAAAACAAGAACTTTTAATGAACGAATTTGTAACTTGCTATAAGACTACCTATCTACATTTCCGAAAACAGTTAAGTCAGATTAATGAAAATCAATTTTTCTTAACGCACATAACTATAATAAATAACATCTTGTAAAAAATACTTTTTAAAAACAAGCTTTTATTATTTCGATGTACTAAAACGAAAAAAAATAGTATAGTTCTTTCATTGCATTGTGGCAATTTATAAGTGCACATTCTTCACATGGGTGGATCCTAATAAAAGTAGTATCAAAGTTATCACTGAAACAGATATAATATATTATGTTAAATTTATTGTCTTAAAAGCTAGTCGCGTGCGAAAAGTTCATACAGGCATTAATTTTGTTTTTCAGAAATTGTAAGTACATAAGTATGTATTTTTTCTCTTCTATTGACGCGACAAGCTTTTAAGGCAATAAATTTAACATTATATATTATATTTGTTTCAGTGATAACTTTGATACTACTTTTATTAGGATCCACCCACGCGAACTACGTCCACTTACAAATAGCATTCAGCATTGCCACAATGAAAAAACTATTTTTTTTTCATTTTAGTACATCTAAATAATAAAAACTTGTATTTTTTACAAGATTTTATTTTTAAATTTTTAGTTACTTCTTACAACCTATGCATTTCTGATAACACATCATTATTACAAGACATTTTAATTGTTACCTTATTCTACTCATGAAACCCTTTCATTTGATACCCATATACGAAAACGAAAATTTCAAGATCGACAAAGCTGCCAAGAAATTTTCCTGTGTTTTTTCGGCTGAGCAAGAATTGGAACTGGAGAACTATCTCAAATATATGGAAGCTAGACTGTTTGGCCTAACTATGATTGATTTTAAACGTCTTGCATATCAGCTAGCTATACGAAATCAGTGTGACCATAAGTTTAATGCAGCGACACAGATGGCTGGGAAAGACTGGATCTACGGTTTTTTAAAACGACATCCAACCTTAGCACTGCGGAAGCCAGAGGCGACTTCTGGAGCTCGCGCAATGTGCTTCAATCGGATTGCAGTGTCTCAATTTTTTCGCCTGTTGCTGGAAAGTATAGAGAAATATCCGTATTTATAATTGCGATGAAACCGGGTTAACGGTAAATCCAAAAGGCCATACAAAAGTTTTAGCATTAAAGGGAAAACGCCAAGTGGGTGTTTTAACTTCCGCAGAACGCGGAGAAACCATAACGGCCGAGATTTGTTATTCTGCTGCAGGAGCGTACGTGCCACCTATGCTTATCTTTCCAAGAAAAAGGAAACAACAGGCATTTGAGATTAGCTTACCTCCTGGTTCCTGGTAGATGTTCAGGTTGGATAACAACAGAGCTTTTTATGAAATTGTTTAAATAATTTGTTAAATTTTCCAAGCAAGTAATGAAAACCCTGTGCTTCTGCTCTTAGATGGGCATGCAACCCATACCAAAAATTTGCACCTTATTTTGCATGCACGCGAAAATGGTGTTATTTTACTGTGTTTTCCGCCACATACGAGCCATAAACTTCAACCGTTAGATGTTTCATTCATGAAACCTCTCAGCAATTATTACGAGAATGAAGTTCGTACATGGCTGCGTTCTAACCCTAGTAAGATGGTCACCATAATGCAAATTTCCACACTTTTTGGGGATGCCTTCGTGAACGCAGCAACTATGAAAACAGCTCTAAGCGGTTTCCATACAACTGGTATCTGGCCTCCCGATGAAAATGTTTTCAATGATGCCGATTTTTTACCGGCCGCCACAACTGATATTCAATTGAATCAAGAGACACTAACCGATAATCCCATAACAACTAAAAAATCGCCACTAAGAAATTTAGAATGGAATAAGCTATCGACGGGATCCAATAATGAATTATTAAGTGCCAAGACGCCAACAGAATTTGAAGTGGGGATCAGTGTTGCTACCACAGAACGAGTTAAATCACCACCATCAATTACAACTGCAAGTGATATTTTAAATCCTCAACCACAATGCTCTTCATGGAACGACATAAGTTATAAACCTCCTACTATCGATAATGGAAATTCTAGTTTTCCTTGCTTTTAGCCGGATGTAGCTTTGCCGGTGCCCAGAATTAAATCCACCGTCAAAAGAGTTTGATAGGGTTTGACTCTTGCTGCAAGAAAAACACCAGTTGAAAAGAAACAAAAAGTAAACAAAATGATATTTTGACAAGCCAGACAGTTTCACTAGAGAAAAAATCAGGGAAAAAAATAAAGATGAAAAAAGCCAAAATAACGAAACAAGAGTCAGATTCGCCTTTAGAAGAGTGACGATGAATGTTAATTAATGATCCATTTTTACCTTTATTGCAAGAAAATGTGTAAATACAGATTATTAGTACCCCATTCTCAGAACGGTGCAAAATGCATTTATTTTAAATTACTGTTTTAAATGGCTAAAGTCCCAAAATTTATAGCTAAGAAGAATTGAGATAGTTAACTAATATTCCAAATAGTCGATTTGCATCAAAACACGTTTAACTTTTAATCACTAGATATTTTTAAATTGCCTTTAAACGTTAAGTAGCCCGTTCTGCCCCGTTTTCCCCCACGTCTGTAAAATGGTCGTATTAGGAGCCCCTTTTTCGAGATATTATATAAATAGTAATATGGGTGTATATTCAAGAATTTACACATTTAAAGGAAAAATACCTAATTTCTATCCTACTTAAAATATAATTATGATAGATTCAAATATAATTAAAATGTGTTTAAACTATTTCATTTTAATATCTATTAACAGAAATTAACTATATATAATTAAACGGGTATTTTATTTATGATTAAAATTTATAAATATCATTTATTTATTAGTAAATAATTAAGGTTTGTTAATAATTATAATATATTGTAATATTATAGTAAATAATTAACTTTATAAATTGTAATACGTACTGGATTCTGAAGTTGGCCTAGCGTTATCATACATACTGCTAAGCGATCCCCACTCTTCGCGCTCTATCTCAAGAACGGTTGATTGTATAAAATATTGCTTAAGACCAAATTTGTATAGAATTGTAGGCTCTACAAGTTTTCTAATAACTATAGAAGTCATTTAGCGCAAAAGAAACAAGATATTTACAAAAAAAGATTTTTGTGACTTTCGACCTTCAATATCTTTACTCGCGTACCTACACGAGATTCTATGAGACTTTTGAGCTAACCTATAAATTGTCAAAACAAAGATTTATACACGTTTATAGCTTATTATCGTTCATTCCGAGGTTTGCTCCTTTTTTCACCTTATATGACTGTACTATATAAAATATTACTAATCTTAAATGTTACTATACAAAAACTAATACGAAGCAATGTAATCCCAAAAAACTAGCTATTTGTTAGTATATAATTAATAACTTCCATAAATGCATATAATAAATTATGTCCACTACACTGAGGCCATGTATTAGTAGTATTTTAACAGTTAGTAAGTTTGTTGGTATTGTATTGCTTAAAATTATTCTTTGTATATTTTTACAATTAACAAGTCTTTATCACAAGAAACTGTATTTTTTAATGTTATTTAATAATAGAAATGTTTGTCTCTTTTCATAAGTCGCTGCGCACGTCGTCGGTGTCGACCAAAAACTCTTCTTATCTATTAACATATTAAACGCATTTTCTGTAACTTCCTAATTTATACAAATATCCTAAAATTATTACCTATTAAATATGTACATATATAAATTTATTAAAATATAAATGTGCAATACTGTAGGTGTGTTAGGTACCATGTACCGTTTATGTAACACCTGGTCTTGGTCTAGAACTTTTTTTCAATGGCACTTATGCGCGACCTTTATGATAGTGTTTAAGTTCAGCGAAATTTTACGGTTAAATGAATAGCTGTTATTGTTTGTTTTTATATAATACGTTTAGATAGCATACTGCAATAAATAATGTGCCAGTGAGGTATACATATTGCAAGAAATTAATAATGTTTCAGTGGGTTATAAACAGTTCATTGCTTTAGGCTTTCAGGAAACTGTTCTCCATTTAATCAGATATGTGCAAAACGTAATATATTTCAAAATATGTAATAGCAAATGAATATAAGGAAGGGTTTTGTAATTTTATTGGATTTTTATTTGTCTAGTCGTATACGATTTTATGTTTTATCAAGAGAATTCTTAAATTCGAGTTTTTTGTATTTCAAAAACAAGATGGTACAGTTTTGTCAAATAACAACTTTGGGTTCGCCCGTTAACCTTCAGCAGGAGGAGACAACAGTATTCATTCATACATAACTAAAGCCTTTTATTTGCTTCAAACATTGTGCGTGTGCGGGACAAAGACCAACTGCTATAATTCCGACTCGGCGCGCCACCGTAATGGCTTTCCTGTATTATACCACCAAGCAACAGGCGCGGTCCATAAGGTCATTTGGTCAATGACCCACCTAAAATTTTCAATTATCTACCTAATCTATTATTTTATTTTTTAAAACCGAAAAATTTTTTCTTTCAAAAAAGCGCAAGTTCCATGCGAAAACTCCCCAAGAAAGAATCAAGCCACCGTATCAAGCCAAGCTTGCTCCGGACACGCCGTATTTTAAATTGACCTCATAGGTGTATATGGACTACATAAAATGCATTAAAGCTAGTACAGAAACAAACATACGCGCTTGAGGAAGTTAAAAAAAGACATAATTTGTCGACGGCCCATCAATGATATCGCTTTCGGGGAGCGCGTGGTTGTCAACGCCGGCGCGCCGGGTGTCGGGTTGTCGCAAATTCTGGCTCACTAATTTAAATCTGACCAATTTATTATTAAAACAATATTCGCGATTCGTGATACATTTATACATTTAATATAAGCTTACTCAATTTTATTTTAAGATATTTAGGTAATTACTAATAATAATATTAATAATTGTAACTGTGCCTATCAAACATTAAAACCTACTAACTTTCGACTTTGACAACAGGTTGGCAACGCAGCTGCAGTATGCAAGCCGTCTATCGATTTGAAACTGAATTTGAACAGCGTGTCACGTGTATCTGACTTAATATATCAATGCAGATACCTCGTGACTTCTGGTTCCCGGCCTTTCACGGTTGGTCAACGAGATCTCGCGAAAAATGCCCTTTTTTCTTGTCGATGTCGATGTGTCAAAATTAATTGCCTACATAACAGAATTTTTATTTTAAATGGTTCAAAAACTTTAGTAAAGAGGTACCAAAAATACTGTTTAGTTTTGCTTTGGTGTTTTGTGTTATTTGTAAAATACTTTCATTTGTGTATGTGGTAGTACTGTTCTGTTAAAGAGTCGTTAATCCACAAGAAGTGTTGCGGATGAGAATCTAAAATGACACATTGTGGGGAATGTAAATTGGATTTCTGTAAACCCTCTAACTTGAGAGCTCACTTTAAAAGGAAACATTCAGGTACCTACATTTCCATTATGCAATCACTAGTGCTTATAGTTGCATAGTTATTATCAGTGAAACGCTAGCTTCAAAAAAAAGTTTTGAGAAAACCGCGATTAGAGCTTCAAGTACATATTTCATATGTAAATATATAAACAGTTAAGACAAAAAATATTTTGTTTTATTTGGCGACGTTTCGCTTTGTTTGAAAGGATTTGCAAGACTCAAGCAGGTTTTTATTCTAGAAGATAAATCATCATTTAAAAAAAAACATCAGACGGAGACGAGGTTTTCTATGTACGATAAGTTACAAATCTGGAAAATAAAAGTAAGTTATTTGGTTCCATAATTAAATATATTATCACAAGTGGAAAAACCAATAATATTTCATAGATCAATATTTGGAAGTTCAATAAGTAAACTATAATCCTATTTTACTTAATCATAAGTTATTGCCCTCTACATTGGCAGGATGTAGCTTATTTATTGAATATGCATTAAAATTGCAACTATGAAATATTATAGTTCCTTTATAAAATCAAACAGTTACTTGAAATAATTTATTTAAATGACCCTTAATTATCAAGTCAGCAGAATTAAGGTTTCTGACCTAAAGTCAACGCTCCTCAAAAAAAGGGGAAAAACTGCTGACTGGGTGATAGGGCGATCGCAGAGACAAGAGTCGGAAAGGATACTAGTGCACCATCCTCGGTCCGATACGTTTGTGATTGTGATAGATTGTAGAAGAAATGATCTTCAAATCTTTAATGTAAGTAATAGAAAATTAAGTTGTCTTTCGAGAGTAATAACATAAATCTGTCTTTTGTTTATGTCATTGAAAGTTCCTATTTTTTCTAAATAAACGATTTAAGTTTGTTGTTTAACATCACGTTTAATTTCAATATAGTTAAGGTTCCGTTACCTCTACGCCCCTAGTTACACCGCTAAAATAAGGCGTGACATTTGATAGAGGTGCCGGGTATAATTTCCAATTTGAAAAGCCGCCATTTTTGCGTGACGCAAGACGACATCTAAATAACACACAATAAGGGCATTCCTGCAACTCAACTGTCACACCCTATTTTAGGGGTGTAACTAGGGGCCAAGGGCGTCGCCAGCCATGGGCCAAGAGGGGGGCGCGATGAGAGAGAGGATGGGGGAAATATGAATTGAAGGTACAAATCAGTACAACGATTAAAATTTGTAAAGAAATCTTTTTAATTGAAGAAAAATTCATAAGAAAATTAATGAAAAGAAATTAAAAAATTTAAGAAATTCAAAGAAAATTCTCGGGTTTTTTGCAAATTTGTCGACCACTAAGTCCAGCTAACTCTCGATTATTTCGGTGTGCGTTAGCGGAGGAGTAAATTGTTGGGAAGCGCCAATTCCACGGCTCTGCTCTCCTCAGTCAGTCAGCCCTGGAGCCTGGAGGGCAATCCAGACTTAACGAGTACTCATCTTGAAAAATACGTTTATTTCCGAAGTGAAGCTCGGGTATATTCGGGATGTTTTTTGGACGCGCTTTGCATCCCTCATGTTGGATTGGTTGAAGCAAGACGGCGCCCTTTTTTCCTTTAAGTTTTACAGACTGGCGCATTAGACATACAATGTTGCAAATAATAGTTTTGTAAATCAATTGATGCAGTGTACGAGAAAATGTTCACTTATCAATCTATAAAACAATTAGGGTTGCCAGACGTCCCGATGTTATCGGGACCGTCCAGATTTTAAAGGGTATATTTCGCGTTCCGACTCCGACACACTTCAAATACAATTGTTTTTAGAGCATATACCATATTTTTTACGTTTGAATTTCATAAAAAGTTTATATTTTGGCTTATTGCTTGCTTTTTCTGTTTATTTATTAAATACTAGTGCAAAAAATAGCTTCCCGATTTTTTGCCCCAAGTCCCGATTTCTAAGCAGCTTTGAAACGCAGACACCAGATTTTAAAGATGTTGGATCTGGCAACCCTAAACACAATTTGTAGATGGGTATACGTTTGTATAGCACCCCTACGTTAAGCTTGGGAAATAAACTATACGTCTTGACGTTAACTCCAGATTTCCCTCCATATGAGGTAGCAGTGTTGCCAACAGTGTGCTATGTTTTACCGCCATTTTCAAATGACACCTTTTTCATTTCACTAACCTATCTATCTACAGTTTTTCGAATCTCTAGGGAGGGGCAGCAGCCCCTCCCTACCCCCCCTTGGCGACGCCCCTGCTAGGGGTGTAGAGGTAACGGAACCTTAACTATATTGAAATTAAACGTGATGTTAAACAACAAACTTAAATCGTTTATTTACAAAAAATAGGAACTTTCAATGACATAAACAAAAGACAGATTTAAGTTATTACTCTCGAAAGACAACTTAATTTTCTATTACTTACATTAAAGCTTTGAAGATCATTTCTTCTACAATCTATCACAATCACAAACGTATCGGACCGAGGATGGTGCACTAGTATCCTTTCCGACTCTTGTCTTTGCGATCGCCCTATCACCCACAGCAGTTTTCCCCTGTTTTTGAGGAGCATTGACTTTAGGTCAGAAACCTTAATTCTGCTGACTTGATAATTAAGCGTCGTTTAAATAAATTATTTCAAGTAATTGTTTGATTGGGAATTATAATATTTCATAGTTGCAATTTCAATGCATATTCAATAAATAAGCTACATCCTGCCAATTTAGAGGGCAATAACTTATGATTAAGTAAAATAGGATTATAGTTTACTGATTGGACTTCCAAATATTGATCTATGAAATATTATTCGTTTTTCCACTTGTGACAATATGAGTGGATTAAGGTGACATGTTAGAAAATTACAATTTTGAGGAAATCACAGTGACAGTTGTATAGAAAATATTGGGTATTCATGTCAAAAACGCAATCCAAACCATGCGACATATCACCTTGATCCACTGATTTGTTCAAATATCACTGTAAAAAAAAATGATTAAATTTTAAATCAAATTCAACCCAATTTTGACTAAATCCAGGTCCACGCCAGATTGATTGAAAAAATTAACACTGCATATTGATTAAATCGAAGGATCTGTGATTAAATTTTCTTATTCAAAATTGATTAACCTAAGAATTAATTCTGATTACATCTAAATCAATTTTTATTAAGATTTTCTTCCATAATGATTAAATTTCCATAATACTCTAATAATTTTTTATTAAATCGTAAATCCAATGTAATGTGATTGATATGCAATCATCAGTAGCACCGCCCTTCCCCTCTCCGCCCTATAAAGTACCTGATTAGGGCGTCGATTTTATTTATTAAATGACAATACTATAATACATAAGAAAAGGGAACACATTAAAGAACA
The DNA here is from genome assembly GCA_963971165.1 of Philopedon plagiatum. Classification (NCBI taxonomy): domain Eukaryota; kingdom Metazoa; phylum Arthropoda; class Insecta; order Coleoptera; family Curculionidae; genus Philopedon; species Philopedon plagiatum. The sequence continues at coordinate 35,528,447 of OZ020189.1, read as the reverse complement.
AACAGATGAAATTATATAAAAGATAGGTAATGCAAATTCCCAAAGCATGGGAATTGTTTGTCCCATCTCATAAACAAAAATCCGGGGAGGTGAGGCGTGGACCTGGATTTAGTCAAAATTGGGTTGAATTTGATTTAAAATTTAATAATTTTTTTTTACAGTGTAAAAGCTGAAAATAATTATATGAAGTAAAAACACGAAAATTATTTACTCATCTGTAAATAAATACATAAAACACTAATGAAGACCTGGCATGACAAATCTTTTCTTTGAAAATACATGGAAAATATCTTACATTGGTGCATGAGTTCCTCCAAGGGATTGGATTCATGATCTGAGATTTTTGCGTATTTCTTTTGTTTTTCAAACATAATTTCACCAACATGATGTAACAACAAAGTTTTTAAAAGAATATTCGTAAAATTTTAGAACAGGTTGACCACTTCATTCGTTATAACCTCACATTGCACATTGCACTACCACAGAAACCGCCATCCTACTGCCGATTAAATGGAATTTTTGCAGATTGCAGCGGGGTGGATGGATATCGGTACTCCCTTGTGATTAACAGGTTGCGTACTGCGCATGTGTTGGCGGCTTGGTTTAAAAGTTTGAGTATTTTTTAGTCAGTAGGTGATTGATACTGATTATTGTGATTATATTAACAAGGAAATATGATTTAAAATGTTTGTCTTTTTTATGCATTTGATCAGTATCGATTTAAAGTAATCAAGAATGAGTAATTTGTTTGAATCATAACGAAGGTTATGAAACTGATTTAGAAAATAATTACAAATTAAATCAAAAAATTTAATCCGGCCAATAAAATCAGACATCTCTTGTGGTTAATCAACTGGATTTTTTACTGTGCCTAGTACCTATAAATGCATAGTTCCCCTATACCTGAAAGCGGCCATTCTATTTCGGGTACACTCCAAGGTTGCGCAAAATGGCAATAACACTAAAGGGAATTAAAAATTTCTTTTAGTACCGAAGTTAGTTAAAATATGGCCGGACGTCCGATATTTTAATCTGCCCTCTATAATATTTTAGCTTTGTTCATACAATATACAGAAAATGTTTCCATACTTTAAGATATTGTAGGTTGGGAACTTTTTTTAAGACTTTTTGCTAATAGCAGAATCATACCTTAGTTGCAGCGTATACATTCATAAATGGTAATGGTTGTAGTTCTGACCCAGACGAAACATTCACTATTGCTCCTCGACCTCTTTTTCTCATGTCTCCTATAAAGGCTCTACACATTAAAGTCACCGCTCCTACATTGATTTTAATAATATTCCAAAGATCTTCTTCTCCTACTTCACCAAGATACATGGGGTAATCATACTGCTTGCCGACATTGTTCACTAAAATTAAATACTTTGGTGGTAGAACTAAAGTAAAAAAATTAGAAGTAAGTTTATTAAGCAGTTCAGCACCAATCACTACTATTTTGTTCTTTTAACATTGTTGTGACTCATTTATTTGTAATAAACAGAGACCGGATTCGAATATTACATACCAGGAACGCACTCCGTTGGAAAGACACTGTAGTCAGAAAATATTAAAAATATTTTTGACAAGAACCGTTGTTGAGTTAGTGAGGTCCGAAAATCTAATTTTGTCTAACAGATGGTAGACAAAATTAACGGGGAGGGGGGGGGGTGATAAAAAGGGAGCGATTGGCAATTTCTTCCAAATATGTGAACTAATATGCCATTTTCGGGGTTATTAGGGTCAAAAAATCTAATTTTGTGTACTTGATGTTAAGAAAATTAAAGTAGGAGGGCGGGGTGGAGCGGCTGGAAATTTCTCCACAATGTTAACTAATATGTTATTTTCGGGTTTATTGAGGTTAGAAAATCTAATATTACATGGACATTATAAATTTAAAGAGGGGCAGATAAGATGAAGGGGGGGGGGGGATAGGTGCACTAAAAAGAGAGAAATATTTTTTTCATAAAAATGAACAAAATTCCATTAACCGTAGTAATAAATACGTAACAATATTATTTCATACTTTTCAGTGTTCTTCCTTTTGCAAAGATGGTTCATTTAAAAAAATATATATCATTTTGTAGGGGCAATAATTCATAATATTATTTGCATTTTATTTACCTTTTCTATTAGTTACCTGAGTCCGACTCCGATTTTTGCGTCATGTACCTAATATTGAAATCCGATTTCCAATGTTAAATACGTAGTTGTAGCTTTACTATTAAAGACATATTCTTAAAAGTGGATTGGTTCAAGTGTAGATACCAAAGTACATCCCTTGAAATTCCGTGCGCATATCTAGCACGCACGATTTGCGCGCGGTATGCATTTTGGTCTACTGCGCAGATGTCAAACAACGAAGAATATAAAAAAACGATAAATGAAGAAATCGAAAAAAAAGTTGGTAAAAAAGTTAAATACGTGGTTGCAGTTTTACAATGGGCTTATCCAGCAATTTTTTTTTATTTCATAATACAAAAGTGCTCCATTCTAAAAGCTTATCACCAAAAGATTAGAATTTTTTATGATCGAATTCACCATTAAAATAGCGGTCAAACATCGCTCATTATGAAACAGGACGATGGGGTCTGGTGACGTATTGGTGAAGTATTTTTTGTGTGTGTGTTTCGATTGACTGATTGTGCAATAAACATATTTATGACTTTTACGCAAAAATTACTAAATATATAACAATTAGAAAAGACAAAGAATTTATTCTTTGTCTTTTCTAGTTGTTATATATTTAGTAATTTTTGCGTAAAAGCCAAAAAATATGTTCTAACTGAGATTATTCGCAAAAAATAAAAACTAAGCTTAACAAAACATATTTATTGAAAACACGAAGTCACTAAACAAGCCCATTGGAGATAGATTCTTAAAAATGGATAGGTTCAAATGTGGACACCAAAATACGCCCCCCGAAATTCCGTGCGCATGTCTAGCATGCTCGGCTAGATTGGTACGCATGGTTGGCGTGGTACGCATTTTGGTCTATTGCGCAGATGTAAAAAAAGAACGAGACATATAAAAAATAAAGAAGTCGAAAAAAAAATTTGGGAACAAAAATTCCCCACAAAAACAAAATAAAAATGTGCGCGCGCACATGGATTGCGCAGGCTGGTATTGCCTTGGCACCAGAGGTCGAGTACCGGTTGTCGATTTATGCCCGGGCGCGAGCGGTGAAGTTTTGTGCTATTCTGACCTTTTTAATGTATGTTGCAAGACTACTCTATAGAAAAAAAAATATTCAAAATTACAGCACAATAATGTTTACATATATTAAAAGAGAGTATTTAAATTTGAATCATAATTAATTATTAGTTGTACCAAGTTTCGGTCGTCCGTTACATTGGTTAACTAGAAATATTTTAAAAGTGATGTTTATTACATAAACGCGTCGCACATAAACATGCTCTTTTTATTTTTTAGGAGCACTAATTTATAAATACAAATTGATAACATCTAATATTAATTTCATTTACCTTTTTCATCAGTTGCCTGAGTCCGACCCCGATTTTTGAGTCATGTAATATTTAAATCCATCCGGTCTCTAGTTACAAAAGACAGTGACAGAGTGTAGACATAGTTTTTCTAACAAAATGGAAATTTCATTTTGTACCTTCCCTTTTAAAATGAGGTGAACGAGTTTTTTACTAAAAATGTATTAACTGGATGTGTATTACTCCTGTGAAGTACAGAACAAGATTGTAAATATATCAATTGCATTATCCGATAAAAAATTAGTGAGGAATGGCAATTAGACCCCATTTTGTGGGCACTGAATTCACCAGTGGTAAAAACTATTAGTACAAAAAATATTCTAATTTACCTGAAAATTGATATTTTATTTGTTTTCTCTATATGTTAATTATCTATATAAAATAAATCTAGATATGTATAAGTAGAGATACAGGGCGAGGAGGGGTGACTGCAATAATTTTAAGGGATAGTAGATCAAAAAAAAAAGTATATACTGTATGTCCGCGGATGGGGTTTGGAAGAGGACAAATGGACCAAATTCTGCAAGATACGTAAAAATGTCACTCCTATAAAAGTTCTTGTTTGTAAAATAAATGAGATTCACGTTCACAGGGAGCATAAAAAACACGAAAACGTTATTTTCCGTACAGATAAACATACCTTCTTTATCATTTTCTACCAAAAGGACAAATATGAAATATGTTTTAAATTAAACCCTAACCGAAGTACAAGATTTCATTAAAATATTTAAATATTAAAAGTAACGAATTTTATCACATTAATTTTTAAAGTCCTAACTATTCTCTGTCACACCTTTTACCAGAGTACCTATTAGTTTCTACATATTCAAGAATAAAGACACTTATGGACATGTTTTTATTAAATGAAGCAATTATTTAATTCAAAATTTTTCTTATTCAAGTGTCATTTTTCAATAATACGAACATTAAATTAAACTGAAAAGAATATGAGAAGCTCCACCCCCATATTCAACACATTTTTCTAATTGCTTCCTTAGATATCTGAAGTTCTGATTTTTTCCTGGGATATTGAACGAACAGCCTGGGCAATTCTACCTTTTAGCACGTCAATATTATTTGGTACTGGAGTGCCATAAACAATTTGTTTTAAACGGCCCCATAGAAACATATGGTAATTATTGATATTACTGGAAACAGCGAATTTTTTCATGAAATTTTGCACAGACCCTAATTTTGGGTCGTAGAACACGAATCCGAAGTCAGTTTTTGGCGGTCTCGTAATTTTTTTTTTTAACTTTTAGGTTAGCTTCTTCAATGAATTTCTTTAAATTTGTTGGGTGAGCAAAAAGGTGGTCAGGTTTGCTCAGTTTTGATTGATATAGATACATATATATCTATATCAATCAAAACTGAGCAAACCTGACCACCTTTTTGCTCAGGTTGGGTGAGCACAAAAATTTTTTTTTTTACCAGACCGCCAAAAACTGACTTCGGATTCGTGTTCTACGACCCAAAATTAGGGTCTGTGCAAAATTTCATGAAAAAATTCGCTGTTTCCAGTAATATCAATAATTACCAAACATATCGGCCAACGTAAAGTCGGGGCTCCTTGGGGGCCACAAAATTGGGCCATTTCTACCAATCCACCTTGGACCAAATCAGCGGTAAAGCCATTATATTACCTCGCGAACGCAATGGGCTGGAAAACACATGGAAAACACATTTTTGGCGAAAATTTATCGGCAAATTTTCGAGTTTATTGCTAAAAAATGTATCCAGCATTTCTAAGTAAGTAATTTTAGTGAAGGTGTTATTAAAAAATATATGGGCCTATAATGCCATGGACAGATATCGCGCACCACACTTTCACTTTTGTAAAATATTGTCTTCGCCTCATTACTCTAAATTCGGAGTTTTCTCTAGGAAACGTCCATTAGTAGAAAATGCACATTCATCAGAAAATAACAAATTTATAAAAATGAATTATTTCTACTTAAAATTTGGTCTCCCACCCATAAACAAAAATCACATTTTTGCTTCATCTCCCTCTTCCAATGTTAAAGTGGGGTTTGACCGGAAATAATTTATTTTCTTGATGTTTAGCACGATTTCTAAGGGACATCACAGGAGTTCCTCTAACAGACTGAAGAACTATAACTGTGGCAACATCGTTTTGGTCATATTAATTCTTCTTCTTGAGATTCAAAACCGAACCAGTTCATTGGAAGATTTTTGTTGTGTTGTAGATTATCATTTTAATTATTGAGATTTCTACAAATTTCTCGCTAAGATACTTGGCCATTCCCATAAAACTGGACTACAAAAATCCTTTGTTCAGTAGATAGAATTTTGATGAGAAATATTTTAAATTAAATAATTCATTTAATAAGACATTGACAAACATGTCCATAGGTGTCATTATTGTTTAATATGTAGAAACCAGTACCCTGGTTAGAGGTGTTAGAGAGTATGGTTGGGACTTTAAAAAAATAATGTGATAAAACTTGATACTTCTAATATTTAAATTTTTTTAATGAAATATTATACTTCGGCTTAGGGTTTAATGTAAAATATATTTCATATTTGTTCTTTCGGTAGAAGGTATATAAATCATGTATGTTTACTCTTAGGCAAAATAACGTTTTCGTATTTTGTATGATCTCTGTATAAAAACATGAATCTTATTTATTTTACAAGCCAAAACTTTTATTAAGAGTGACATTTTTACGTACCGTCTTGCAAGGGTCTTCCAACGAGGACTGAACAGGGGCTCATTTTTGAGCTTCATTGTATTTAAAGAAAAATCTAAAATAGCCAATCGATGTACTTTTTCCTGCAGAATTCAAAAATGAAACCAAAAATTTATTTGAACCAGAAACAAAAGAGTTACGCTATGGATAAGGTGTTTTTTAAATGGAACATAGCTTTTTTATACGATTTTCGGAACGAGTGATTTTTTTTATGTCCGTTCTGATTAAAATATTTAATATTGTGACAGCTATTTTTATTAAATTTTAATGTTTTATCCAGTATAATTTAACTTCAACATGTTTGAAACATACACTAGGTAATAAAGGTAAAATCACCTTGAAATCCTTCAAAGTCAAAAAATTTGACAAATTTACTATAATATATATATATATATATATATATATATATATATATATATATATATATATATATATATATATATATATATATATATATATATATATATATATATAATTTCTGTGAAAATTTGCAATAAATCTTCTCCTTGCTTCTCTTGCATTTTCTTGGCATTTGTAGAACAAGATAACAATCTGCAATCTCTCATCTAATGAATATTTCATTTCGGCAATATTATAGTAAATTTGTCAAATTTTTTGACTTTGAAGGATTTCAAGGTGATTTTACCTTTATTACCTAGTGTATGTTTCAAACAGGTTGAAGTTAAATTATACTGGATAAAACATTAAAATTTAATAAAAATAGCTGTCACAATATTAAATATTTTAATCAGAACGGACATAAAAAAAATCACTCGTTCCGAAAATCGTATAAAAAAAGCTATGTTCCATTTAAAAAACACCTTATCCATAGCGTAACTCTTTTGTTTCTGGTTCAAATAAATTTTTGGTTTCATTTTTGAATTCTGCAGGAAAAAGTACATCGATTGGCTATTTTAGATTTTTCTTTAAATACAAGGAAGCTCAAAAATGAGCCCCTGTTCAGTCCTCGTTGGAAGACCCTGTACATACGCACCAGGGATATATAACAAACGTTTACCTAAAAATTATAGTTAAAATTTTAATTTTCTTTGAAGCTTTTTAGCTGAAGTGTAAAGATAATAACCAAGTTTCCCACTGCTGTTTGGGGAATTGTTTTCAGCAAAATGCATAAAGAGAATCTGATAATTTTCCTTAGTTTAAGTAAAATTACTTGTTGTAAAAGTTCTCTTTATAATTATTTTTGTGCATTTTACTAAAAACAAATCCCCTTACAGCAGTGCAAAATTTGGATATTATTATCTTTTCATTTTCAGTAAAAAGCTTCAAAGAAAATTTTAATTTCGTTTTAATTTTTAGGTAGAGAGTTGGATTTCGACCCCTTGTATACAAGATTTTTTTACTATACCCATTACGATTACTACACCCTTTAAGATTATTGCATATCCCTCCCACCCCGTATACTCTGTACCTATGTAGGTCCTAATTTTTTATCAACTATACCTACATAATTAGTTGCACAACAAAGTCGAGTATCTCTTGTGAAAATTTGTGTTAAAATAAAAACTAAATATATATATATATATATATATATATATATATATATATATATATATATATATATATATATATATATATATATATATATGTATATATTATATATATATATATATATATATATATATATATATATATATATATATGTATATATTATATATATATATATATATATATATATATATATATATATATATATATTATACAATAATATTAAATCTATTAAATTGACCATCATAATTGCTAAGTAAATAAACGTTTAAGATTTAAGTAAGTAACTACCGTAATTGGTATTCATTAAATGAAAGTAAAAAATATTGTTGGGTAACGTATTGTTAGCTATTTTATGCAGTAAGTACCCAATAATGAAACATTTATTTAAACAAATAATTTGCATAATATGTTGACCTCTTTTTTAATCAAGACCTATGACTTTGTTAATTACTTCAACTAAAAAGGCAATGGTCAGTTGTGCTATAGCAAGTAAAACATTTAAAATAATGCAGTCCAAATTATGTTTCTACTTCTATTATTATTATTATTGTTATTATTAAATAATTGGGTTTTATTTTATACACCAAAATTGTTATTAAATAGAAAGCTAAAATAATAGTGCCTTAACCAAAATTAAACAATACTTTTAATGACATTCCACAAAACTTGCTTCCGAGCATTAGTAAGCTCAAAAGCTCCATTTTGGCACCGATGTCATACTCGTATTAGTGATTGCAATCTCGCAGTGTTTTCAATTCCGCAGGGCATTTGCGGGATTGGTACTAATTCCGCGGTACCCCGCGGGATCCCGCATGGGTTTCTCAGTTTAATGAAATTCCATAAATTAAAAGTTTATTTAATTAATTATTAAACCAACTTTAATTTTTTATTATAAAAATCAACAGTTAACAATATTTCAGTTAACAAAATTATATAATTTAAAGTCTAGCCTCTCTAACTGTACTACTGTGATTACAAATCAATCAAATTCCTTATTAATTAAAGTTACTTTTGTCAAATGAACTTTAAATCTGTATTATTTGTCTACCTGAGATAATAAGTTTTACTAGTTTTTCTAGTAAATCACATTAGTATGATTGTAAGTTGTAAGGTAAGTAGATACCTATAATACCTAAGCAGTCTCATTAATTTCCATTTTATAATAACAGATAATTGGAAATCACATTGAGTTATACTTATAATTACTTTAAAAGAATTGTAAATTGGGTATCACTAGTTTACAAATTTTAACATTTTTAATATACCTCAATGAAATCCTTACGTTCTTATTCAGTTATCTTGTACTAATATAAAACGGTAGGTAAATATTTTCTATCACGTCACATTTTGCTACTACGAATGTCGAGTTTTATTTGCCTATTCGCGCTGATTACTTTGATTCAAAGTTCAGTTTATCATGCAATGGGTGTGAACATGTTTCATAAGATACATTTCCTTCACTCACATCTGGACTTTTTCCCTAAAATCTTGTGCAGTGCAAGTGACGAACAGGGCGAGCGTTTTCACCAAGAGCTCAAAGTTTTGAAAATCAACACAAGGGTTTTTGGGATGAAAGTTTGTTAGTTAGAAGACTACTGCTGGTCTGTTTTAAGGGAAACTAATCAAGAACATTACAAAATGAAGATTAAAATTAACCATTGTTAATATTCGTTTTACCTGATAAGACATTGTTGTTTTTAATTTAATTATTTTCTTAATATGACGTGACAGGATTTTTTAAATATTTTTCCCGTACTTAGCACCCCTAAATCTATGAGAAATGACATATTTCCACGAAGGTATCTAAACCGTGTAAACTAGTGAAATCGTTTCTGTTTTTGAAAAAACGATCTTAAAATACAAAAAAATAGTACTAGGTACTGATTGTTTCATCTTTAAAAATACTTCTTATACTCTTAGAACTGCAAAAACCAGTGGCCGAGAAAGCCCTTTCTGCTTCTACGCTTGTTCGTTTGAGTGTCATAAATCAGAGTCAAGTATTTTCCTTCTATTTGTTCACTTTCATATGCAACCATTTCCTTTTTTAATATTTTTTTTATATTGTTTACTGCAGTCTTCCTTTTCTTGCTATCTGCATATCTAGTTCCTCGTGTAACCTTAAACTGTTTTGCAAAGTATCTTGGCTATTTTCTGAAGTCGCTACCAGTATATTATCTTCAGTTTCTAGTTGTTTGTCGTCATCATTAATAACTGTTTAATAATTTTTTCATTTCTTGGCGCATCATACTCTTTTTCTGCATCGGAAGTGACACGACGGGACGGCAACCTCGCGTTGAGCGACAACACGGATATTTGCGCAGATACACGTTTTCTAGTTATTTTTAAGAGTTTACGGCTTGTGTTATGGCTATGCGGGTCCGCATAGCTGGTGCGGGATTTCCGAGACCGTCAAATTATGCGGGATCCTGCAGGATTGCGGGATCCCACTTTGCGGAATTGAAATCCCTAACTCGTATATTTACATCGTTGTGGATGTCGTATAATTTTTGCTTGTTTAAGGTGCAGTTTCCTCGAAGCGGCCAAAATAAGCGATCGTCCCTGAGCGATCGTCGTCAGCGTTCGTCGCTAAGTGACCATTTCCCTCCGAGCGGCTTCAGTCGCTATTTTTCCTTCGGCATGGAAGCATTCACGTATTTATTTTTCGGAGAAATAGAAGACGATGAAATACTACAAGAAGCATTAATTCGAAAAATACCTATTTCTTTCCAAGCATTATCTTGCACGTTGGTTTTTGTATGCCGGCGAGTTTAAATCAAATAAAGAAGGGTGTTTAGCCACCATTTCTATTAGCTTTTCATTTTATTCGTCTTCAAAAGTCATTTTTCTGTTCAATTCAACACAAACTTGGGAATATACACAAATAAAACAGTTTTGCCCAACCAGCGATTGCGATTATACTGCTCTCAGACTCTCAGAGCAGTCGACTCGCGACGATCGCTAAAGACACATGTGGTCGCTCAACATAGCCCCATGGAGGGAGACGGTTACATTGATTTGCCATTGAGCAGTGGTTCACGATCATCGCCGAGCGACGATCGCCTATCATCACCGCCCCGAGGAAACCGCACCTTTACATAATTAGTAAAAATTAATATTTTATAAATTTTCCTGTTTTTTAAGTATGATCCGAAGAAAAATTTTCGGAAAATTTGATCTCAGCAATATTGTAAAACGGACCCGACTTCTCGTAAGTCGTGAATGTTCGGCCGTAAAAAGTATAAGATCAATGTTACTTATTGGGTCTGAAACTTTTTATTTTAGAAGTTTTTATTTTAAGGAAAGTCATGTTACGTTTCTGTAACGCGTAAATTACACCTCTAATCCGAACATAATTTTCTACATATTAAACAATAATGACACGATTGACATGTTTGTCCATATCTATTAAATGCAGCAATTATTTAATTTCAAATACTTCTTATCCAAATGCTATCTATTGAACAAAGGATTTTTATAGTCCAGTGTTATGGAGATGGCCAAGTATCATACCGCTACATTATGGAACAATTTAGCTAGAAATTTGTAGGAATCCCAACAACTAAAATGACAATCTTACAACAGAATAAAAAAGTTCCAAAGAACTGGTTCGGTTTTGAATCTCAAGAAGAAGAAGAAAAAATATGACCAAAACGATGCTGATACAGTTTTAGTTCTTCAATCTGTCAAAAAAACTCCTGTAACGTCCCTTAGAAATCATGCTAAACATCTTCTAGAAGTTGTGAAAAAACTCATATTCAGGTGATTTTAAAAGAAAATAAATTATTTCCGTTCAGACCCCACTTTAACCAAACATTGGAAGAGGGAGATGAAGTGAAAAGACTAGATTTTTCTTCATGGATGGGAGACCAAATTTTAAGTGAAAATATTTATTTTTATAAATTTATTATGTTTTCTGATGAATGTACATTTTCTACTAATGAAACTGTAGCATCCCAGCGTGTCAAGTTTTCTCAAACGAGAAAACCCTGAATTTAGAGTAATGAGGCGAAGACAATATTTTACAAAAGTGACCGTGTGGTGCGCGATATTTATCTATGTCATTTTAGGCCCATATTTTTTTAATATCACCCGCAATTGAATATCACTTAGAAATGCTGGATACATTTTTTAGCCATAAACTCGAAAATTTGTCATTACATTTTCGCCCAAAGATATATTTTCAACACGATGTAAAGCACATTACCACAGATTTACCCACACCAGATAAATACGTAAGTTTGCCGAATCGGCAGTATAAGTTCTTGTGACCTTGTGGGAGTGTACGGCAGCTAGTTGCACCAACGAAGGCAAATAAGGTTGTCAGTCATTTGCTCTAAACAACGTTTTATAATAATAATAATAAATTATAATTTATTTATAAGCGTATTATAAGTGTCCAGTCATTTTAAAACACCTACACAACACACCTAATACAAAATTATAAGTGTATAAAAACAAATATAGCACTAATTTTATAAAGTATTTTAAGTTCATTCACTGCCGAAATATCACAAAGTCACGCACTAAACAGTAACGAGGTGCTCGTGCAGACACTACTTGATGTCGCGGAGCTCACTGACTATAGCAGTTGCCGATTAACAATTGAAATAGGGTGTGGCCACAGCAAAGGCGCGTTCGCCGTTTATCGCTTGCTTTCGTATCTGGTGTGGGTAAATCTGTGACATTACTCTCGCGAGGTAATAGAATGGCTTCACCGCAGATTTGCTCCAAGGTGGATTGGTAGAAATGGCGCAATTTTGTGGCCCCCACGGAGCCCCGACTTAGCGTTGGCCGATATGTTTCTATAGGGCCGTTTAAAATAAATTGTTTATGCCACTTCAATACCAAATAATATTGACGTGCTAAAAATCAGAATTACCCAGGCTGTTCAATATCCCAGGTAGAAATCAGGAATTTCTTCAAACATCTAAGAAAGCAATTACAAAAATATGTTGAATATGGGGGTGGAGTTTTTGAATTTTAATATCTTTATTGTATTGCTTAGTTTAGATCATATTCTTTTGAGTTTAATTAAATGTTCGTATTATTTAAAAATTGCACTTGAATAAGAAGTATTTTGAATTAAATAATTGCTTCATTTAGTAAAGACATGGACAAACATGTCCATAGGTGTCATTATTGTTTAATATGTAGAAACGAGTACTTTGGTTAAAGGTGTGAGAGAGAATAGTTAGGACTAAAAATAATGTGATAAAACTCGTAACTTTTAATATTTAAATGTTTTAATGATATCTTGTACTTCGACTTAGGGTTTAATTTAAAACATATTTCATATTTGTTCTTTTGGTAGAAAATGATAAACAAGGTATGTTTACTCTTACGCAAAATATCGTTTTCGTATTTTTATGCCCCCTGTATAAAAAATTAAATTTTTCATAGCGTGAATCTTATTTAATTTAAAAGCAAAGGCTTTTATTAGGAGTGACTTGTTACGTAATTAGGAGTGACTTGTTACGTATCTTGCAAAATTTGGTCCATTTGTCCTCATCTAAACCCCATCCGCCGACATACTGTAGACGTAGATTTTTGTTATGTGTATTTACTTTACAGCTATACATGTATTTTGACTGGTGAATGCTATTTATTTACATAGTGATGTTGAGAAACGGATTTTACAATGATCACTTATCGAGTCACAATACATACGATTATGATCTACCCATTCTTTTATTCGAAAACACTCTGCAACTTTTTGAGTTGAAGGGAAGAAAGTCTCGGTTGTTAGATTTCTCTCTGTGTTTCTGTGCTAAACCCTACCTCTATGCGGAATTTAAGTATTCTTAGACCGCGAAAGGTATCCTAGAATTTTGATGATTTGTGAGTGAGGCAAAATAGCTAATTTTTGAATGTTATTAACTTAAAAACAAAAAAGAGGAACATGAAATTGAGAGGTTTATTTATTTGCAAGCCTTCTTCCAGAAAATAAATTTGAGCCTATATTCTCCAGTGCAAGGATGTGGGAGCCCCAAAAGCAGTCTGTGGATGTCGAGTTAATAATTGGCATTGGCCTTTAAAGTTAAGTTAGTTATGTCAGTCTCATTCTAATAGAGAATATGGGTTTATCAAAAGCAATAACTAAACATCGGCTATAATTCTGATAACCAAAAGAAAATATTTCTTTTCTTGTATAAGACATTTTTTAAAAATATTTTTTATACATTTTTGAGGTCATTTTTGCAAACGTTTAAAAAGCAATTGCGAAAATTTCACACTAACCACGAACCTATTATTTAAATCAGTCTGCATTCTTTAATAAAATACTATTATACATGGATTTACTAAGAATGGATACGGGATGATTTAACATTCTTTGAAGCCAAAATAAATCATTCTAAACGACACTGTCAACACAATTTGTAAACATTGGCCACATCTTATTTTACCTTGTATTTTTATACAAAAAATACGTTAGAAGCATCACAAGATTTACTAAAAGTAATAAAAGCCCTAAAATATTTTATTTTTCTGCTAAATAATAATAAATTTAAGTTAAAAAGGTTTTTATTATTTATAGGTTATGGTATTTCTAAAAGTGTTTATTTAAAGTCGGTCCGAGTCACTTATAAATCTATAAGTCGCACTTTTTCCTTTCTAGTTCATTAGACAAAGACGTACGTGTAACCGAGTGTTCAGACCGAGGTTCAGCCGTTTTCCTAAGCAACCAGCACAGACAGCAACACTTCTGAGCTCCAACACTCCAATGCTATTTTATCTCTTTCTACTACCATTCTTGATTCAATTACGTAGTAATTCGTAGTTCGTAAACTCTACCCCTAGGGGAAATGTTTTCATAACAAACAACAAATATAAGGCTTCACGTTCGATATGCTCACAGTATACGGATATCGAATCCTTTCTTAATAAATCCATGCTATTATACATAATAGTAGTGATTTAAAATGGGCCACTTTTAATCTACTAACCTAGGAATCCTAAAGTTATATGCCATTTGAGGGCATTAAATTACCGTCACATAATCTTACCTAAAATACTGATCGGAATCTTCCCAATTTCTTCTTTAACTATATCAACTGCCTTTTTCCCTAGTGTAAAATCAGCTTCTATAATTTTTGTTTTAACAGCATATGCCGACTCTGAAAAATATAAGAAATTCATACAAAGGAGAACTGGTAATGGTACAGAAAATTTTAGGCTTTGATTCTAGATGATATTACCAATAACATTAATCAGTAGGTCACTGATATTAATAATTTTCTATGACGCATTTTTTAGGTAACGGTTTAGGTATACAGTTCAAAAAAATGGTACAAATCTATTTTTTTACTGGTTTCGCAGATTCAACACTACATTATTACGCTAAAAACATCGAAACCAAGGATACTATTATAAATATGCTAAAATTAAGAATTTTATTTATTTTGCCTATTTATTTCTTCATCTTTAATAGATCAGATCAAAAATGCACTTCGTGAATACATTTTTTACTACTTCCAATAACATATGATTAACCAAATTACCAAAACATCACCATGTCCTTGATAAGACTTCAGCTGTCATTAACATCTGATCGAGTATGTAGCGATGAAAAGAAAAATAATGCCTATTCTGTAGCATTTTAATACAATACAGAGAATAGCACTTTATTATAAAATTGAAAACACTCATTAGGAGAACGATTATGGTGGTACACATCATGAACCCAAGTATTATATATATTTCTGACCATTCATTTAAGATACCGTAATATGGGGTTACTTGGAACACATTTGTGCACAATTTTTTTGTTTGCATCCGAATTCCATTATTTTCTCTAATAAACAAATGTAATGTACAAAAACCTTGGGGCTAACCAAAATTTCAACTTTTTTTCGCAAATTACAAAATATTTCTTTTACCAAAACATTCCTAGTAGGCTTACTATTAAAACCTCTGAACTTGGCATGGGTCCCGTAAGTAGCAACAGAGATATACAACTTTAAAATTTCTGTATCCGCCACTGCCACCATAGATTAGACTGCCACTGACTTCTTCTTGTGGGTTTTTATGAAGGACAAAGTGATGGCGACTGCACCTACAACTTTAGATGATATGAGAGCCCGAATCCGCTTTGCCTGCTTATTAGTGATACCTGAAACGTTACAGCGGGTACAAAATCATATAGAAAAAGAATGATAAAGTGTTTGGAAGTTGAAGGGGGACATTTCGAACAACTTCTCAAGCGTGACAGACGATAGATAGGTTGAAATTCAAATGGTAAATAATTTCTTTTATTTTATAACCTAATCAATTATAATTCCGTAACCGAAAGAGAAAATCAAAAAAAGTTTGTACACGTACGTAGTTTTTCACGTAGATTCGAATTTTATAAACAAAAGTATCTACATCATCTCATTTACAATTGCAAAGTTACCCCTTACTCCTCAAAATAGAGAGAGAAGGTAAATGTCAAAAATATGTTTAAATCCATCCCCCCCCCCTCCCAATCTCCCTATTGACCTACCCAAATTTCATGAAAATGTTTTAAACTATTTTCGAGATATCGCCTTGCAAAAACTCACCCTGTATAACGATAAATTTAAGATTATGTTGTAATCTTTAAATTATGCAACTTCACAACATGATGAATATAGGTTGCGTCCCAAGTTACCCCAGTGTACCAAAAGTAACCTCATTTTACGGTACATTAATACTAAAAATAGAAAATCAAGAAGAAGTTATATCAATGACGGTCAGCAAATCATTAAATTTGTTCCCGAAATACACGATATTAAATTTAATTATTATTATAACAACCTACTATATTGGCGTAAAAAAATATCGAAACATTATGGTTATACTCTAATACTGATATTATTTAGAGAATATTATAGTAGCTGTTAGAAAAAATGAGAATTAATTATTGATAAGCAAAAATTGTGCACGTAATGCAGTAAACTGTAAAAAAAACAGATATCTTAAAAACGATTCATGTTTTAGATGGTTTTCAAAAATATTTTTCTATTGTAATTTAATTGCAAAGTCTTTAAATCCTAACATTTATTTTAGATTTCAGTGGCGTAGGAAATTTGTTTAAAATAACACTGACGAGCCCTATATCACCGCCACTGGATAAGTTTTAAAAATAAAACTGACCTCACATTATTCAACTTATTACCCTTTATCTATTGTTTAATTCTATCAGTTGGTTTCGAAATTATTTAAATACTCTTTGACAACAAAGAATTTGCAGACCCCTCGTGATAATTTTTTTTCTGACAAGGAATAATTCCTTAAGCAATGTTTCATATTTTTTTAAAGAAACCCCTGTAAAAACTTACCTATTTCCTTTTGAGTCTGATTTAATTTGTTGATATTTCTACTAACCAACACAATATTAATTCCTCTCCTTGCCAACTCAAATGCATATGCCTTACCAATACCATCGGTTGAACCAGTGACCACTGCAAGAAAAGGTATTGTTTTAAACTAAATTTCGTGTTTTTACTAATCATACGATGATAGAGCATGTAATATATTATATTATCAAATCATGGGACCAAAATGCTCCATTTAATCCCGCGAGTGGAGTTTCAACAGCCACTCAAGGGATTAAGTCACTTTAGTCCCGCGGTATTATATACTATTTTTTGCACTTTCGGGAAAATTACTACTAACATTAGGTAACCTATAGATATAAATTTTAAAACACCTGTCAATGTTACAATTTAATTTGACAAGAACCGGTAAATTATTTTATCTACTCCTATTAAATTATATATTAATTATTCAACTACTTTTGAACAATTAATAGTATCTATAAACAAACAACATGAGTTATAATAACTCACTGCTATAACTCACTATAATAAATCGGAAAAGATTTACGAACCGAATATCAAGGTGGCTCTGTACAAGCCGATTGGCCGAAAGGAAACAGTCCATTATTGTTATTGAGGGAAGTAATGTCACTCGAATAATTTTGACGTTTTCAAATTAAGTTAATACCTAACTGTTGTAAATTTTGTGCTTAGTATTTATTGTTATAGTCGTAGATAAAGTATAGTATTCAACTTGCGGTAATGGTCATAACTCACTTGATGAATTACAGCACTCGCCTGCGGCTCGTGCTGCAAACTTCATCTGCGTGAGTTATGACCTACATTACCGCTCGTTAAATAATATACTATTATTAGTGTGTTTTGAAATAAAAAAAAGTCACTTAGCTACGGGCGAAATGGAAGATTTTGACTTTAAAAAAGCAACTAAAGAGGCTCTAGATGGTATTTTGCCGACAAAATCACGGAAAATATATGAAGAGCAATATCAGAGTTATCAGACATTTGTGAAATGGTGCTGGTGAAATGTGTCCAAATGATTTTGATCTTGGAACGAGTTGCTGTAATGAATTTAGTTGCATTACTGTCGAAAGTAACAAGTTCAGAAATAAATTCAGTTTTAAACTTAGTTTTCTTATTCTTATACTTGTCAGTTTAGAACTTTTGGTTGTCAAATTAGACCGGACTAGCGTTGGAGAAGCTGACTGTTTATATTTACAATGCCAAAGAAAGTACATAGACCCCGTGAATCGTATAAAATATCTACAATAAAAACATGTAACAAAATGTCATTATGTTAGACTTGCTCAACATGTATGTAATTTATTTTCATCATTATTGGTATTTTATAAATGGGTTATTAACTTATTATATATTTTACAGTTCTCTGGAATTTAACAATACATTTAGATTAATGACGTTAGAATGTAATTCAAAAAAACTTGCATCTGTGACGTATTATTAGAATTAAATTGTATAACCATTATTAATAATTTTTACCTATTGAATAATGAGTTCCGACATTTACAAAAACTTTAAAGGGTATAATCTAACAAAATTTATATTAAATACAAATAAATATTGGCAAAACCGCCGGCGGAGCTTATACTGATTAAGCTCTAGCGAGAAGTAGGTCTAACGAAACTAGAGCTGGTTAAGTTTCGTAACTATAACGTTCTGTTTTAACATAACTGCGATTTTGTTCAGTTGAACGAAATTTAACGAAAGTATTAACTTCCAGGCGCAATTATTGTTCCAAGATAACTAACGTAACAGTGAGACAAGGAAACATACATTTAACATAATTGGGATATTTTTTCGCTTAGTGGGTTGTTAAACAAATACATTGTGTTTACCTACTTACTTTTCAATAAAAAACACTTTACAGATACACAGAGTCCAACAATATTTCTAATGTCAAAATGTTTAATAAGCACAAAATAATCAAAATAATGGCAAAATACTTTCTGACAATACCGGAAACTCACAACAATATTCCTAAAAACAAACTTTAATTTCACGTGATAAATCGAAATTAAAATGAAGAGCTCTGTAAATAGGAACGCGGAATAGACAAGACGGGTTGAAGGGAAAGAGATATGCCGGTGCAAAGGCATAAGAAAAGGGTGACCATTGCCCATATACACGACATTCGATGTGAGGTGCTGCACATATTCCACCTGTTGACGCTTTTCCGGCGGCAAGGATTATGCGAAATATGTATCTTCGTCGGGTACATGTAAATGCATGGCCATTTATATATCCATTTCTTATCAATTCAGCGATTGTCTGTGTCCGCGAGGTGTTTTTTGAATTAGGGAACTTTCAAATTATAAGTTCGCAAATATATTTAACATGTGTCAACGGCCGCCATTAAAATCTTACGTGGGTTGAGTATACCTCACACAGATCCGAACATCTCACCCGAGATCTGTCAAAATATGGTATCTAGAAAAAAAGCATTAAAGTAGCCAAGGTAAAAAAAAACAGATTCCTAAGTAGGTAGGTTTTTCCTATTTGTTGAATTTTGGATAATTTCTGCAATGCAGAAAACCAACCGTAATATGACGCAAGGAACTCAAAATTTATTCCGGTTTTGCAAGGAAGGGAAGATTATTAAACAATATGTATCTAAGCAAACTAATAATTATGTTTTTTAAGCTTTAAAAAAATACGGAAGAACAACATACAAGGATACAACAAAATCGATAAGCACCTTAACTTCACACATAATATATCTTTGTTCACTTAACATTGAGATAACTCACAATCTGTATTAATTACTTATTGTATCTAACCAACCAACGGGGAAATGATCAACGAAATTTTGCAATATACTTCCGTTTTGCAGAAGAAAAAGTGAAGGATAAGCAAATAAATGGCAGGAGATTAGTATATTTTATTCAAAACAAATACTGATATGAGCACGAAAGTAAAATTAATTAGTCAGGTTTTGAAAGAGATTTTGCTTGGAATATGGCTATTGACTTTATTTGGTTTACCATCACTAGACTGTGAAAAAAATCATGACAGTTTTGTTGTTTTAAAGTCAAACTCTCAGAAAAAAAATTAGGCATCGTGCCCAACATGTTTTGGTAACAAACTTGAACGTTCATAATAATATTCACAGTATATGATACTGGTTATTCTTTTTACGGGCATATCGTATTTATTACAATCTCCTGCTTAATTTGTTTTTTGGTAAAACGATTTTAATAGGGACAAAAGTACCTAGAGAAACCAGTTAGTTATTTGTCTTGTACGAGAATTATCGGTTTTGTGATACAGTGATATTGATTTTAACAACAAACTGAGAATGTGATTTTTATGTGTATTTTATGTGTTTTAACATAAGATAAAAAAAAACGTTCTCAAAGTATGCCGTGGAAGTAATCACGCATATCTTGAATTATTGCTCTTGAAAGGTAACACTGTAACTGTCAAGTTCTGAAGTTTTTATTTTTAAGAAAATTGCATTACTGTCATTGTCGTTGCATAATACATAATTAAAAATAAAGCATATACAACAAAGAACCTAAAAATTATAAATTTAAACTAAATGAAAGACGTGTCCACCTTCTACTTCCAAACATATTCTCATTCTTCTTCTTACAGCATCAAAAACATTGGTGAGCACTTGGGGGAGTTGTTAATCTCCCGAAATATATTTGTAATTCTAACCTTCTAAATTTTCACAAGGTTTTTTCAAAACCGAGTTTTTAATGTGTGACCATAAAAAGAAGTCGCACGGCGTGAGATCTTAGGACCGCTAACTGCTACATGATGCGACCAACATTTGAACTAACGTAGAAGCGAATATTCGACCCAATACAAAATAAACAACCAAGTAATACCGGAACAATGCTTCCAGTCAAGAAAAGATTAACAAGTCTGTTAACCTGAGCAAACCTGGGCCGCCCGATCTCCGCCCATCTGACGCGCTACCCGCCGCCGACAGCACCAACGCCGTATCATATCGCGTATGCGCGAAATTAAAATTCTGAAAAACGTGTAACGACAAAAGTTGTTCCTTACCATCGTGAGAAATATTTATAAGGAAAACAAAAAGGAAACAGTTATAAGGAAATAAACAATTAAATTGTTTATAACAATTGATCGCGATAGAATTTTTCAATTCTGATAATTTTGCTTAATTTACACCTAATTCTTTATGTTCGTGATTTTTTTTAGATTTCTCTGAGCGATCCTTTTGGTGTTAAGGATGGGGGGCACTAATTTTTAAGCCTTTTTCCCGAAAAATATTTAAAAAATACATCATATATATTGTTGAATTCGTGCATCAATAAGCTTCTATTTGACACCCTACACGATGCCGTGGAATTTTTTCCCATTTCCCAATTTATCCCCTGAAATTATTACCCAGAATCAAAATTCAACTTTTTATACTTCACGTCTATAATTGGGCTGGGGCGTGGGACACTATCGCTGTGCTAAATTTCAAATTTTTACGTCTAATAGTTTTAGAGAAATTCGCCTGTGGTAGATGGACGGACTGACACCAAAATGATGTGTTCCGTTTTGCTAATTTTAGCACGAAACACTAAAAATGAAGCAATTTTTTTTATTTTGGTACAATCCACCAAGGCAGCAAGCCTAAATACTAAGGTACCGTGGGTTGTATATCGCAAAGTCGACCCACACACCTGGTTCTGGAAACATCCATAGGGATTTCACCAGCCCTTCAAGAGGGTGTGTAGGGTGGTACCTGTTTGGTCGAGGAAGAACTCCTCTACCACCTTTCAAACTCCTCTACCGTTCTAAACGCAATATGGGAGTTTTTAATTTTCCCCAAAAAAAAAACTACAACGTTTAAGTAAGGACGTGGAAAATTAAACTTCTTTTTTATTTTCTTATGCCACCACGATCGAAATTTAGCGAAAGGGACCACTGACTAACCGTAGCATACGTCTGCTGACTAAGATCTCTCAAATGGCAAACTTTTGCAATATCCTCCGGTCTTGCAACACAAAATATCAGAGGTTAAACAAAAAAATGCGTGGCAATTAAACCTTTTATTAAAAAATATAGGAAAGCAGTTAAGTTTGTGCTTTGCCAATGTTAAATCTATGCAATTAAATTGTAAACTTGTTTCAGATAATGTATTGAAACTGGGTGCTGCAAGAGTTCATTGAAATGCATTTACTGCTCTAAATTTGCAATTTCTGTTGGTTCAGAATAGCTACAGTATCGCTAATGGGTTACGGTGAATGACCAAATATTGTAATATAAAACAAAGTTCATAGGTGTTAGAAAACAATTTGTTATATTTACCTTTATAACAATGAGTATAATTTGTATGATATGAATGTGATATACGATATACAGGGTGATGCAAAACCCAACCAACAAAATTTTACAGGTGCTTATTGGTCAGAGCCAAAAAAGAAACCCTATCAACATAGGTCCGAAAACGCTTTATTTTAGAAATCCGGGGAAATAAAGTTTTATTCATTTACAGGCTAGGCCTATTTATAAAGTTACAGCAGAAGTATCTTAAATTTACAATGCATTTTTAAATATAACACATATAGAATAAATAAATAAAATCTTAACATTATTAACAAATATAATATTCACATAAACTAACTCATCATCAACATCTAGTGTATCACATTAACAAAATCACAATTTTACAAGGGTTTTATAAACTGTATAGATCTGCATAGAAGGTCCAATGTACGGAGAAAATGTTTGCTCGTCTACAAGCTCGAGAAACAAAAAAGTTAAATCCATAAATTAGTACAATGCAATGGGGTATTCATAAAAAAAGTGGAACTGATAAGGTCACAGCCTTCATAACATGCAATTTTGTTTTAAAAAACTTAGGTGATCTGCGAAACGCAAGAATTTACCGAAATAAAAATATCGCCCAATATCATTCATAAAGCGGTTCAATATAATAACAGGGGTCTCAAAACGGATCCCTGGTAAACCACAAACGAAACGCCAATTTCACTAGATGTAAATCCACTGGCACGGACGATCTGCGATCGGCCAGATAAATAATTAGTCATCCAGTCGAGTAAGGTATCTGTGATACCAAATTTATTTAATTTTGAAATCGGTACACGGTGATTAATCCTGTCAAAAGCCTTAGAGAAATCCATATATATATATATATATATATATATATATATATATATATATATATATATATATATATATATATATATATATATATATAACTTAAGTTTTATTTTCTGTAAAGTCCTTTTTTAAAAACAATTTTTATTACTGAAAAATTCGACTGTTACAATTCGATTCTAATTCAAGACTAAAATTATTAACAATTAAAATAAAGTTCATTCAACGTATACGCTATAATGCAATCTTGCTGATTCTGCTGAATCGACTGTTGTCGGGTGTGCTTGACCTGTGGAATGTGAAGGTGACTGACATATAACTCCTCCATCCTCAGAAAGAAGCATCCCCTGGAAGGTTGATTCTTGGGCATCGGGGTTGAAGAGGGATATCTACCCCTTGATTTTCTTCTGGTGTAGCTGTTGTCTGAGTCTTCTTCCATATCTTGGTTTTCTTAAGCCACAAATAGGTGACTGCAATAGCGACGGCAATATAAAGTGTAATGGTCCATAAGCTGGGCACATAGTAGTTTTGGGTGTATTTTTTATAGGCATTACTGGGTTCATGGGCGGCACGTCAAAACGTAATTTTTCCAATTCAATATTGAATTTGGGTTGGTTTTCGGGTGAAAAATGGAATTTTGGTGTATTTATAACCATTGGCCTTCCATGACTAATTTCTTGAAAAACTAGTTCTTGTTTGCGGAATATTATCTTACAATAATTTTGTTTTATAAGATATATTCCTATTAGTTCTTTTATTTCCATTTGGTTTTTGCAGTAAATTTCAAGCTTTTCTTCTTTTGGGAAGACGGCCAAAAATTGATTAAGGTCCGGGATGATCTCCATATGATTTTCTGAAATCTGAAGTTTGCTGAAGCGGCATCTGCTGGTGCTTTGGTGAAGTAAGATGTCTTCTTCGCAGGACGTGTTAAAATTAGACTGTAGGATACTTGGGCACTGATAAGGTTTACCTTGGGTACATATGCCATTTAGAGGTTTAATTACGTCATCATTTTTTGATTTTAAAAAATATTTACTATTAGGGATAATAGTGACAAATTCTGACTCATACTTAGAAGGGATCGATAAGAAATAGTAAAGATCAAAATTTGTTTCGTAGTCTATAGGCAAGGATAAAAAATAAGTAATTTTATTTAAATCGATTTTACAATTAATTTTTATAATATTTTCAAAATCTAATATATTTTCATATTTAAGTTCGAATGGAAATTGGTTTTTATAATGTGAGAATATTCTTTGTAATTCATAAAACAAATCTTTGGATTTAATTATACTGGGGTGCATGGTATTTAGTTTGCAAAAAGTTACCGAATTTTCTATATCTTGCAACGTATTTAAAATTGAATTATATAAAATAATTAGTTGGTTAAATAAATCTTTTGCAAAAAGCATATCTTGATGTGTAGCGCCGACTTTAACAATTTGACCCAGCTGCATTATTCTTGACCTTAGAATATACTCATTATGCATAATATTTTTAACGGTTTCGTTAAAATTTTGTACAATTTGGCTGTTTAAGGAGTATTGCATTTTTAATTGATTTTCAATGCTTTTCTCATTGCTTTGTAGATGATTTAAAATCTTATAGATTTTTTCACCATCGCTAGCATCTAAATTACCAGTTACACCTTTAATTACGTAACCTAAATCATTTATTAACCCTCTTTCTGTGCGATTATTTTTATGAAAGCGAATATTTTCTATTTTTTCTAAAATACTTTTTTGGCTAAAACTTGTCATTTTATAATAATTTCTAATTCTTTACTATAAACTGTATTATTTACAAGATAAGACTTAAGATTGCTAAATTGCATATTTAAATTGCTAAACTCGTTAAATAGAGGCTCTAAATTAAAATAATGAACAAAAGTGTGTTCCGTGCGTTGTAGTTTGGCAGGGCCAAATTTATTGGCAGGACACCTAGATTTCTTGTAATGTTTCTTATTTCTATTCCTTGTCCGACCGTGAGGAACCTGAAATATTTTCAAAGTTTTCTTTTTGGGTCTTTTGACATTAGAAATGTGAATTTTCTCTGTAGTATTACCGTGTGTAGTTTTTATTTTCGCGGTTTTTAAATTTTTGTCGATAGATCTAATTTTTTCGTTTTTGTATTTGTTAAGGGTTTTACTTTGCTTTTGTTTGTTTTTAACAAAAACAGTGTCGGGGATTTCCGGTAGTTTTTCCCTATTTTCGTTGGCTTTATTTATGACGCATTCTTTTTTCTTTTGAATGTCTTCGTTAAGTTTTTGGTAAAGAATTTTTACTTTGTCGCGATGATTTAAAACATAATTATTTACAAGTTGTTTATCAATATCTAAATTAAAGGGGGATTCGGTGCCAAAATGGCCTGTTACGATTTCGTAAGGTTTTAGATTTGTGACTGAATGAATAGTGTTATTATAGGCTAGAAGTGCGTAATTTACTTTTATTTCTATGGGTTCTTTTTTGTACTCATTTTGGTTGTTAAGCAACCTTATGTGCTCTACGAGGGTAGAGTGAAAACGTTCTATGAGCCCATTTGACTCGGGGTGTTGCGAGCTTATAAAATGAATTTTAATTTTATGCGTTGACAAGAGTTCACGCACAACAGAATTCTTTATCTCAAGGCCGTTATCTGAAATGATCTGTTCAGGAATGCAATGGTGGGTGAAATATTTAACAAGGCTGTTTGCTACTTCAATACCTTGGGAAGAGATAAGTTTATATGCTTGTGCATACTTAGAGAAGGAATCAATTATTGTTAGAAATTTACAATTCTCTAAAGTGATGCTGTCTATGTGTAAAATTTGAAATGGCTTTACGGCCGTTGGGGTGACATTAAACTCTAACCTAAGAGGTCGCCTGTCATATTTTGTGGATTGACAAATTTCACATTCATTAATATAAGTTTGTATTGATTTTTGTTGATTTGGCCAATAATATGTAGTTTTTATGCGTTTTTCGGTCTCTTCGATTCCTCGATGGTTAGTTTTTCCTTCGTGGTGGTTTTGTATTGTTTGTTTAATTTCGTCCTCGGATGTCACGTCAATTAGTTTTTTCGTACATTTTATCATGTTGATTTGGGAATTTTTAAAATATTTTTGGAGGACAGAACTAAATTTTTCGTAAATTGGGTCTTCGAAATATAAGTAATATTTTATTTTTGGTACAATGACTTCTTTAATAAATTTAATTATTTCTTGTTCATAGTTGTTTTTTGAAAACTGAATAAATGTTCTTTGTTTGGTTTTATACAGGGTGACTCTACTTGGTTCTGCAGGAGCAAAATTTACTTCAGAAATTATAATTTGGTTTTTCCCAAAATTTACGGGGCAATCAATTATAGGTATGCCTATAATTGGATTTTCTAGGTTAGAATGTACAGTTTGGTCAATGTCCTCGATTGCGTTTTCTGCGTTATCGAGATCGCCTGTCTCAACTAGAACTGATTGATTTTCGTCTTGATCTTGACCTAAGTTTTGATTTATTTTATCTACGTATTCGCTAAGTTTAAAAATGGAGTCCGGTCCTATCTTCGTTTCGTTTGCGTTTAATTCTATACGCGAGAGTGCGTCGGCATTTTTGTTTAAAACGCCTTTCTTGTACACTATGTCGTAATCGTATTCCTCTAGCTTCAAACGCCACCTGATTAATTTTGAGTTTGGTTCCTTTAAAGAGAAAAGCCATTCGAGAGGCTTGTGATCCGTTATGATTTTAAATTTTCTGCCGAATAGATATGGCCTAAAATATTTGACGGCCCAAACTATAGCTAATAACTCTTTTTCGATTGTAGAATAGTTAATTTCTGATTCGTTTAGTGTGCGACTGGCGTAAGCAATAGGTAAATCTGAGCCGATTTTTCCTTGCGATAGCACGGCGCCAAGGGCGTAGTTACTGGCGTCGGTCGTTAAGTTATATGTCTCCGAAAAATTAGGATATTGCAAAATCGGTTCGTTTGTCAGTAAATTTTTACACATTTCAAAACATTTTATATAATCGGGGTCTTTAACATTAATGATTGCGTCTTTTTTTAGACATTTTGTTAAAGGTTTGGTTATTTTCGCGAAATCTCGAATACATTTTCGGTAATAACCAAGTAGTCCTAAAAATCCTTTAATAGCTTTTGTTGTTGATGGTATAGGATAATTTTGAATGGCCTTAATTTTTTCAGGGTTCGGTTTTACGCCATTAGGTGTTACTACATGACCTAGATAAGACACTTCTTTCCTAAGAAATTCTGACTTATCTAACTGAATTTTGAAGTTAGCTTGTCTTAGTCGATCAAAAACTTGCCTAAGTCGAGAGACGTGTTCTTGTAAACTGGTGCTAAAAATAATAATGTCATCAAGGTACACAGCGCAAATTTCATTTTGGTATCCCCTTAAAATATTATCCATAACCCTTTGAAACGTGGCAGGCGCGTTTTTTAACCCAAAAGGCATTCGAAGAAACTCGTAATGCCCGTTTTCAGTATTAAAAGCGGTTTTTTGTATGTCTTCTTCTGCCATTTCTATTTGATGGAAGCCCGAGGCCAGGTCGAGAGTGGTGAAATACTGACAGCGGCCTAACTTATCGAGCAAATCTGTAATATTAGGCAGAGGGTAGACATCCCCTAACGATTTTTCGTTCAACTTTCTGAAGTCAATCACTACCCTCCACTTCTTTTTGCCTGAGGCATCAAGTTTCTTAGGAACTATCCAAATCGGGGAAGACCACGCCGAATGCGACGGTCTTATAATATTTTGGTCCAGCATATCTTGAATTTGACGTTGTACCTCTTTTTTATGAACTTCTGGGTACCGATAAGACTTTGTGTAAACCGGTATTTCGTCCGTAGTCTTAATGCTATGCTTAATTTTACTAGTAAATGTCAGTTGGTTTCCTTCGATGTGAAATATGTCCGAATATTCTTTTAATAACCCTAAAATTGCTTCGCGTTCCTCCGGGTTCATATGTTCATGCCTAACTTTAGAAATATCAAATTTATATTTTTCGAATTTTAAATGATTAAAATTTTGTACAATTTTTTGGCTGCACCTCGTAATTATCAAAATCAATCACTTCTATAGGTTCTGAAAAATCAACAGTTTTTT
Source organism: Philopedon plagiatum (assembly GCA_963971165.1). NCBI lineage: Eukaryota > Metazoa > Arthropoda > Insecta > Coleoptera > Curculionidae > Philopedon > Philopedon plagiatum. Next base: position 35,500,234 of record OZ020189.1, on the reverse strand, counting down.
CTAATTCCGATAAATTAAGAACTGGACAAAATGTGTGATAATTTTCGACCTTTGCAAGGCACTCCGGTATTTCTAGATCATCAAATTTTAAATAAGGAATAATAACATCGCCGTTTTGTATATTTTTAACCTTAACTCTTACAACTTGTTCGCATCTCGGTTGTAACACTATACAGTTTGTATTGTTATGCGATATGCTATGATAAAATAGTTCTACTTCTGCTTTTGTAGTACTTATAATATTTTTATGCAAATTTACAATAGCGCCAAGTAATGTTAGATTATCCATTCCTAGTAAACAATCGAAATAATCGTGGAAATTAAAAATATAAAATTTTAATGGTTTGTTATTTACCTTAAAAATGTTTGAACAAGGTATCATGGTACTAAATTTTTCTACCGTGGTACCGTGAGCTGTAGAAATTTGAAAAGGGTCATTTTTTATAGATTTTTTAAAATATTTTTCGGCAATTTTGGGTTTCACAAAAGATCTGGTACTTCCCGTATCAATTAAAATTTTTAAATTAAATTCGGGAAAAGTAATGTAGGGAAGTTTACTTTCATTATTAGTGAGGTTCATTAACTGGAAATTGGGTAATCCGAGGCTTCTGCCCGAAAAAACTCGTTATTGTCATAGTCTACAGGATGTTCGATATATGGTTGGGATTCTTGGCTATCAATCTCATATTGATTTTGCTCTTCACATTCAGTGGAGTCGTCAATATGATTTTGATCGTCAATATTATATAATTCTTCTACTATATAATTTAATTTATTTTTAAATTGCGAATTGGGGTGATTATTAAAACTTTGATTTTGGCCATTATTAAATGGTGGTCTAAAAGTATTTCTTGTCGAGGTACTCATAGGTGTTGGATTTGAGAAGTTTTTATTTTGATTAGGCCTAAAAACATTTGGTCTAGGCCCAGGATTTCCACTAAATTGGGGTTGGTTTTGCCTTTGTAAAAATTGTGAATTATGCGGAAAATTTGTTAACTGTAAAGGCGGTGTAATTTTTGGTTTATTTTGGAAGTTTGGAAAATTTGGTTTAGTCATAGGTTTTTGTATATTTTTAAATTTTTTATGCTGCGCCGATTCAAGTTGAAAGTCATTTGTTAACATACTAAGGGCGGTATTTAAATCCGGGGGATTTTTAGTACGCATTAAGGAACCTATTGGGTCTTTTAACCCTCTTAATAATACCCTTAAAGCTAAATTTCGACAGTACTGAGACAAGATTTGAGCTTCATTTGCTCCACTGTGTGTAGCAATATATGAAATTTGTACATTTAGAATTTGTTGTAATCTATTGTAAAAATCAAATGGTGACTCATTTTCTTGTTTCATCTCTGTCATCTCGATATTCAAGGTGTAAATGTCACGTTTGTCTGCGTAAGCATTGAGAAGTGCAGTTTTTAAATCATGCCAATTATTAATTATACAAGAAGATATATTCACAGCAGCTTCGCCTTTAATTTTTGCTAAAAGACTAGACATCAGATATTCATTCTGAAAGTCATTGAGATCTCCTGTGTTGTAGAATTTATTAACCAATTTTTCTCCTACACTTAAGAATCTTGGGAGTAGTTCAGTTTCGCCATGAAATTCTGGAACCATGCCCAAATATTCTTGTTCTAATTGTGGTAAAGCCATTTTTGTATTATTAAAATTTGTATAACAGTTACAATTAAAATTTAGGGGAGATCTTGTGCGATACAAGGTTGAAATATTGGTGATTGATGAGTCTGAATCAGAATTTGTCCCTGAACTTTCAGAATTATATATTTTTAAAGGACCTCTATATGACATAGATACTTACAGAAAAACCAGTATCTTCTCCATGTAACGCCCTTCAATATTCACTTGAAGTTTTCACGTCACTGCGATGAGTTGCCGTCGATATTCACTCGGGGCTTCTCGTTAAGCTACTCAATTCACTTAACTGGATTTTAAGATCTGGGCATTGGAACTCGCGATTTTTTGACTTTTTGTCACTCACGAATTTTTAAAAACAGGTGTTCTATAAATTGTTGAAACAAACCGGTATTATATGCGTTAATGCCGTTAGAACATCCTACCGACTGCGCCACTTAAGTTTTATTTTCTGTAAAGTCCTTTTTTAAAAACAATTTTTATTACTGAAAAATTCGACTGTTACAATTCGATTCTAATTCAAGACTAAAATTATTAACAATTAAAATAAACTTCATTCAACGTATACGCTATAATGCAATCTTGCTGATTCTGCTGAATCGACTGTTGTCGGGTGTGCTTGACCTGTGGAATGTGAAGGTGACTGACATATAACTTATATATATATATATATATATATATATATATATATATATATATATATATATATATATATATATATATATATATATGGCGTGAACCTGGACACCTTCCTCCAAGGCATTCGACAGAAAATCAAAGTACAGCAGCAAATTGACTTCTGCATGTTGACCTCCCCGAAATGAAACCATGTTGTTCCTCGATCAATTCTCCCTTCAAAAGAGGAGTCAAGAAATCACAAAGTATGCTTTTAAATAGTTTAGGAATGGCACTTAATATACTTACTGAGCGATAGTTTTTTACATTACCTTTATCGGCGGACTTATAAATAGTTACTGAAACTAGGTACCAGAAGTTTGATTTTTCTTTAGTTTCTTATATATATATATATATATATATATATATATATATATATATATATATATATATATATATATATATATATATATATATATATATATATATATATATATATATATATAATAAAGCATAATAAAGGATAAATCTCAATAATATTTCAGTCAGGAGTTTTCAATATTTTCGCAAAAAGAAAAGAAGAAGTATTTTAAAAATTATCCCAAAAAAACTCAAGGAAAACAAAAAAGAAATCCTTAAAAGTAAATAATTAATTTTGAGACAATATGAAAAAAGTGACGACGAGAAACATTGGCATTTCAGGAGATGTTGAAAATGTGCTCCTTTATCGGATAAGATTAAAAAAAGCAAAGATTAAGAGACAATTTCGAACAAAAATTGTTTTCAAAAAAACGAAACATGTGTTCATTGAAAAAGCAAAGATTTTCAACAGACAATAATTTAAAAAAAAATTGTTTTTCAAAAAAATCGAAGGCTGTGTTTTTAAAAAATTGTGTTTTTGAAAAGTCATATTCCTAAAATTGTACTTTCTAAAAAGTTTACTTTAGAAAAAAGTGTTTTCGGAAAATATTCTTGAAAATTTCTCCTAACTCAGTTTTTCCAAATATAGGGTAGCAATCCAGATTATTCCAGAGTCATGTTAAAAAAATCGGTCAAGTGCAAGCTATACTTGCACAATTAGTGTTCCGTGTCATCAACCTCCCACAACCTGAGCAAACCTGGGCCGCCCGAACTCCGTCCATATGCTGCGCTACCCGCTGCCGACGACACTAACGTGTATCACGTCGCGTATGCGCGGAGCTGAGTGGACCAAATTAAACATTTTGAAGAACGTGTAAGGACAAAAGCTATTTCTTACATCGTTAGAAATATTTTTTTCGAAAAACTTATTCTCTAAAACCAATTGTTCAGCAGTTGTAAGGAAATAAACAATTACATTGTTTATAACAATTCACTGCGCTAAAATTTTTCAATCATGATAATTATTGCTCAATCTACACCTAATTCTCAATGTTTATGATGTTTTTCAAATTTTTCTAAGCGATCGTTCTGGTGATAAGGGTGGAGGACAGCAATTTTTAAGAGTTTTCCCCGAAAAATGCTTTAAAAAATGCAATAAAAAATACACCATATATTTATCGTTAACTTCGTGCTTCACTAAGCTTTCATTTGACACCATACAAGATGCGCAACATCAACTCGAGCTACGTAAAATTATACACCAACGCGACGCTGGAAATAATATATGATTGTGCCGGACAGTGGATAAGGAACGTATAGAAAGAAGTACGTTATAAATGAGCCGCCTATTTGCAAATTTCTCGTTCCCCTTAAACGTTGCCCATTCGTCCGGGTACATAACTACAAAATTAGCTTTGGTTTTTGCTTTGAACAGTATTAAACATCTTTAAATAGGTATTCGAAATTAAAAATCAATACTTTTCTGCATATTGTAATCATTGACAACCGATCTCGTAGCTCTTACTGTTCCAGAGGTAGTAATAAACATACAGACACTCTGTATATCCGAGATAATATTACAGATTGATTACCAAAAACGTTATTTAGTTTTTGTAGGTAATGTGCCGTATAATAAAAAGTTTAATTAAATGGTACGGAACGATCTGTGCGTAGCTGGTCGGTTTAAATTTACAAGGTTATTTTTTTATTCGTTCCCAAAAAATTCATTAAGGTTACTACATTAAGACTGACAATGAACTTCTGCCAGTACGAATTTAATATCGCTGTTGGTGTAAACACTCTTAACCTACATTTTTTGTTTAGCCAGTTTTTATTATTAAGATTGCACTTGGCATTTGTTGAAAGTAAAACTGAAAGAGAATTGCCGGTGTCTCATAATAATATGTTCCTGCAAGGTGGTAGCACACATAAACATAAATATTGCAATCGATCATTTTTTTTATTGGCGTCCGGCTTGACTTGCTAATCTCATCTACCTTGAAATGGTTGCACGCACTTTTTAGATCCTTTGCATCATTTTAGCGATGAACTCGAAAATTTGCCATTAAATTTTCGCCAAAAAATGTATTTTCAACAAGATGGTTGTCCAGCATGTTGCGCTCGCGAGGTAATAGAATGACTTCACCGCAGATTTAGTCCATGGTGGACCAAAAAAACCCAACTTAACTTTGGCCGATATGTTTTTATGGGACTGTTTAAAACAAATTGTTTATGCCGCTCCAATAACAAATAATATTGACGTGCTAAAAGGCAGAATTACCCAGGCTGTTCGTTCAATATCCCAGGAAGAAATCAGAAATTCCTTCAGATATCTAAAGAAGCAATTAGAAAAATATGTTGAATATGGGTTGAAGTTTTTGAATTTTGATATCTTTGTGGTATTGCTTAGTTTATATCAAATTCTTTTGAGTTTAATTGAATGTTCGTATTATTTAAAAATTGCGCTTGAATAAGAGGTATATTAAATCAAATAATTGTTTCATTTAATAAAGACATTGATAAACATATCCATAGGTGTCATTATTGTTTAGTATGTAGAAACTAGTACTCCCATCTGGGGAGCGGCATCATCTTCGCACACTTAACAACCTTTATCCTATCCAAAACGGAGCCATTCGACTCGTCAATGACCCAGTCCTCACAAAAAACTTTCTTCTCTCGCTCATCGCCGCGTTGTTGGGGATTTATCCCTTTTCTACCGGTACTTCCACGGATTTTGCTCTGAAGAACTAGCCGGTAGCATTCCTCCCTTGACTGTTCTTAACAGAACAACAAGAAGCGCGTTACGTATGCATGCCTTTACTGTCCAGCTACAAAAACCTAGAACAGACCACTTCCCTCGCTCATTCATACCTAGAGTCTCCAGATTATGGAACAAATTGCCTGCAGATGTTTTCCCTTCCCGTCCCAACCTCCAATCCTTTAAATCCAGAGTCAATAGACTTAATTTTCCTTCTCTTCAGACGCCGACGGCTTAAAGTCTACGTGGGATGCCTTAGATAAAAAAAAATGGCATGCAAGTGGTAGAGTAAAAAATAATAATAATAATAGACACAATTTAAGTTTATAAATTACCCACTCAGTCTGTCTATAGTTGATCAAAAGTATGTACGTTAAAATTACCGATACAAGGCACATATATTTTCGTAAAATATATAGTCTTTAATTCAAAGCAAGAATGGAAGGACGCAAACACCTTAAAAAATGAATTTTAAAGTGCTCACGCTGTACCTATGTGTTTTCCCTAAAGTGATTCTGGTTTCGAACTATAGGTAAAAGTTCACTGTATACCTATGCAAAATATTATGCGTGGGGAGAAGATGAAAGGGAATGAATAGAAAAAGCAAAACTGTTGGGTCTCAAACTTATTAGTTAATAATCAAATTATTTATTTAATAAGATACCTTTTGTATTATAGTCGAATGTACTATAAACTTGCCACTTTTCAGAATTCAATGCCAAGAATTGTTATTTTATTACAATAAAAATCGCCTCATATTAGGCGGCAAAGTCCTTCTGCATAGCAAAGGAACGCTTTTCGGCGTTTTTATGGAATCGTGGATTGTTTGTTGTATTGTATGTATTGTTAAAATACATAAAGCGGCTACCGATTTACTGAAATCTAATTGTGCTAGGCGGCATGTTTGTAATGCATACGACTATACTCTGGAAACAATGAGGATTTAAAAAAATCTTGAAAAGTATGATTTTCATCGCCCCTTTAGGGAAGTAAATAGGAAAAAAGACGATACCGAAAATGTGTTCATTTTATAAACATTTAAATAATGTCCTCTTAAATTATGTACTATTATCTTTATAGTATATTTTATTACTTACAGGCCCAGGATCCATACTTTTTTACCAAAGAATCATCTTCATTTGGTAAGAAAAGTGGTGCAAGTACTGCTCTGGATACTTTAAGTACGGTCCATATAAGATCCAGTGAAAAGAAAAATATTACAATTGCGCCAATTGTAGCTAAGGCTATAGTTAGTAATGAAAACTCCGACATTATTCTGAAACAATATTAAAAAACATTCATTATTATCGGTGCATACATATCTAATATTTTCATTTAAAAATCGATAAAGAATTTTATTTTTATTCCCTTGGGTTCATTCAGTTTCTATTTTTAAGAGCCAGTGTCTATTATTACTATTTTGATTTCCTTTACCATTATAGTTACTGAGTTATTTGATTAAAAAAAAGCAATGACTTTGGGTCTGCAAAATTTTTTCGGTGTCCAGTTTTAAAACAAAAGTACAAAATATGATTTTGATCTCTTGAATGAATTAATATATGTACATCAAATGACATCAATACAATTAATTATCGTCAAATTAAAATTTACCTGGAGTTTAATACAAATAGCGTAATAGTATTTTTCCTACGACCACCTATGAAAGAGAGAAAAAAAGCACGGTTAACTTGGCTAGAAAGTGCCTTATATCACACGCGTGTTGAAAAGTACTTGTCAACATGACGTTTGAACAGATGGTGCCAATTTCATTTTTTTTTATTTACAACACTAGTGTTGAAATGTCTTTCAGCACACGTGTTGAAAGTGTGGGTATTATATAAGGACAGAAATTGGGGTTTTTCGGTAAATACTTTTGTGGTCGTAGGAAAAATATTGTACATTACTCGTGTGAAAGTAATTTTCGCACACTCGTGGGATTATCGCACTCGGCTATCGCCTCGTGCGACAACATTCCCACTCGTGTGAAAAATGTTACTTTCAACACTTGTTATGTAATATACTATTTCCTAATAAGTGCGGAAAGTGAATTTTTCCGCACGAGACTGCCGTCCACCGAACTCCGCTTCGCGTCGATCGGGCAAGCAGTTGAATGCAGAAAACGCTCTTTCCGCAAGCGTTAGGAACATTTTTGTTCTACTAGCGTGAGGAAAAAAATAAACCTTGAAGATATTGTTAACAATTTTATTTAAAAAATTACGTTTTATTATTAACATAATAATTAGTTATAAAAGTACAATTATTTGCACTAGTTAGGTTAATCGCAGAGTCTAATTATTGGCTTTTTTGTTTAAAACATTCTTGTTTGGGTGAACAATTTCTGCAGAATCCATTGCTGCTAGGTAGTTGGAAAGTTGCCTGTGGTAATGAAATGGTGACTGGATTCAGAATTTTATTCGCCATTTCTTTTTTTTTTTCTCCATTGACTCATCCAGCAACTTTAGTGGAGAGCCACTCACTGTCACAGATCGGATCATTTTTTATATGTCAGATTTAACGGAATAGAATCTTCCTTTCGGCATCGGCAACATGAGAACGCGAGTTCTTTTAAATTTATCGAGATATTAAATAAATAGACAAAGATGCCACTGCTGTCTTCTTGCGGCCACTGTAATAATCCATATGAAATGAAGCTAAAGGAAAGTAGATTTGGCACAGCTCACTCACTCTATAGTTAACCAACTTTGCAGTGGCGGTTGGTGAAATTTCAAAGTTGTGTATCTCTGTTCATACGTACAGGACCCGTACCAAATTTAGGGGTTTTAATAGTGAGCCCACTGGGAATGTTTTGGTAAAGAAAAAAAACATTTTGTAATTTGCGAAAAAAAGTTCAATTTTTGGTGCGGCCCACCCAAGAAAAAAATGAACACGTCTAGGTATTTCATTTATTTTTTTTTTCCAAACAAATTTTACATCATTTTGTCGACAGTTTTCAAATTTTGAGAGAAAACAATGTGTTAGTAGAAAGTTATAGGTAGTCATTTGAATTTTTTTAAGCCTAAAATATAATTTTACAAAGACTTCAAATGACTATAAATTTCTCCTAACACATTTTTTTCTCTCAAAATTTAAAACCTGTCGACAAAATGATGTAAAATTTGTTTAGAAAAAAAAGAAAGCAAATACCTAGACGTGTTCATTTTTTTCTTGGGTGGGCCGCACCAAAAATTTAACTTTTTTTCGCAAATTACAAATCAAATCAAATCAAATCAAAATATTCTTTATTAGCCAAAGAACAAAAAATTCTTACTGGCAAAGATGAAACATAAAATACAAAAAATATAAAATTAGATACAAAAAATAAACATCAAAATTGAAATTAAAAAACATACATCAAAATTAAAACATAAAAAATTCATGATGAGATAAAAAAAAAATGCAATGTGTTTGGGTTGGATTAGAAAAATTCCAGTCCAGTCCAAAGACTAAAATTTATCAGCATAAAATTCCTCCAGACTGTAGTATGCCCTTGATTTTAAGAGATTCTTGACAGATCTACCAAACATTTTCAAACTATTAACAGACTTAAGACGGAGCGGTAAGTGATTATACATTTTAATGCTTTCATACATTACTGAATTCTTTGTTGTTTCACTCCTCGGAATAGGTACTGGCAAATTCATTCCATTACGTGTATAAAAGTAGTTAGGCTGCACTGAATTCCCATATCTTTTGTGAATCAACAAAACGGTCTCCAGAATAAAAATGTTTTTTTTCTTTACCAAAACATTCCCAGTGGGCTCACTATTAAAACCCCTAAATTTGGTACGGGTCCTGTAAGTATGAACAGAGATACACAACTTTGAAATTTCACCAACCGCCACTGCAACTTTGTTTACACAGCCTTAGATGACCGTTTCTCGAAGATCTTGTAGTTATCTCTACTTGCAGATCGAAGGTTTTGAAGATCTTGCAGAATTATGGATGATAATCACGACGGCTACCGACCGGCGAAAGCGAACTTAAAAACTTAATATGTGTACCTCTATTTTCTTTAAATGAAACAACTCTTTCTTCCAACACTTAGAAATATATTGACAATTAATAGAAAATGTACTGTAGAAACAAACAAATATAATAAATAAAAAAAGTACAAAACAACACAGAAAATAAAGAAAGAGTAAAAAATGTACGGACAATAATCTTATGACAAGCGAATAATCAGTATACTAAATCTCGAATCAAAAATATACAAAAAGAAGATCATTGTTATGAAATCCAAGAAAACCCAATTACTGATAGAAGATAAGAATATGTTACTTATATCTGTTAGCCCCTTAGTTAAAATAAAACCCTTGAATACATTAAATTAGGTTATTTAAAGCGCGATAGGCGAGACCGGCGTGGCGCGACGTCTCGACAATCTCAAAAGCTTCTTATCCGGAATTCCCCACCAATAAAGGAGTACGTCAAGGAGACGCAATATCTCCAAAGCTATTCACGGCAACACTTGAAGACATCTTCCGTAAGCTAGTCTGGGACAACCAAAGTCTATGCATAGACGGAGAACAACTCAACCATCTAAGATTCGCTGATCGGTGACATCGTACTAATCGCCAAGAGCCCTGATGAATTTCAACAGCAAATTAACGAATTAAATACAGCATGCAATGAAGTAGGCCTAAAGATGAACCTAACCAAAACCAAGATAATGTACAACGAACTGTTAGACAAACAAGACATACAAGTAAACAACACCACACTGGAAGTAGTAGAAGAATACATATACCTGGGCCAACTAATACACATCTCGGGATCTCTACTACCATAAATCAACAGAGGAATAAAACTAGCATGAAGAGGATTCGGTAGAAACTCAATCATATTCAAATCTAGAATGAAACCCCGCCTAAAGAAGCGAACGTTCGATCAATGTATAGTACCAGTTATGACATACGGATGTGAAACCTGGATTCTAAAAACAGACATAACAAAGAAACGCCAGGTAGCACAAAGGACTATGAAACGATGCATGCTAGGAATAACTAGAAGGGACCACAGGAAAACAGAACGGATAACACAGAAAACACAGATAACAGACGTCATCCACAGAATCAAGTCCCTAAAATGGCAATGCGCAGGACACTTGGCGAGAAGAACTGACAATAGATGGACCAAGAGAATTACACAATGGTGCCCCAGAGGCGTGAAAAGACCAAGAAGACGCCCAAATTTGAGATGTGATCATGATATAAAGAAATTATCAGGACAAACCTGGGCCCGCATAGCCAACAATGGGCCGAAATGAAAAATGAATATGTGATATAATTGGAAATGGTTGAAACAGCTGAAAATGATGATGATTATGATGATGATATATATCTGTTTGTTTGTATTCTCCATTTTGTGGGCTTTGTTTGATACCCCAAACACTGAACGTGAAAGTAAAAGAAAACTGTCTCTCCCCCAAAAAAATAACCCCTAAAATTTTGAATTATATTTTTTTGTATTTCAAATCTGCTTTTATTCTATGACCTATTTTAAACCTATGCTAAATTTCAGCTCTTAACGTTTAACGGTCTTGGAGAAAGAGGGCTGTGGTAGGCGGACACAGAGTTGATTTCATGTGTTCGGTTTGTTCAAATTTTGGTGCAAAATAGTAAAAGTTATCTACAAAAGAAAAGGCCGTTAAAAAGTCAAACGTTTAAGTAATTTTAATTTAACTATCATTTTCTATAAAACTTGCTTACTAAAAATATGTTCCTAATTAATATACATATAACTAATAATACTAATACACACGATACAAGTTGTTGAGTTAGTGAATATATCTTAAAATTCACAGCTGCTTTTCAAAACAATTAATTGTTCCTAGATATTATTCCAAGCTTCCACATAATGTAAAAATTTGAGAAAAAAATATACCGAGGCATGCCACGTGGTTAAAGTTTTTAACTTTTTTAAATACTTGGGGTCTCCGGTGGTAGAGTTGGTACGGCGCCAGCTTTGCAACCGAGAGGCGCGGGTTCGAATCCCGCTGGATGGATATTTTGTGATTGTTGTTGGAAGGTGGTAGAGGAACTCTTCCTCGACCGAGGTGGTACCACCCCACACATCCTCTTAAAGGGCTGGTGAAATCCTTACGGATGTTTCCAGCTCTGGATGTGTGAGTCGATTCCCCAGTACACCCACGGTATATAGTACTTAGAATTCGGTCTTCGTGGGCTGTCAGAAGATAAAAGAAAATCCTTTCTTTTTCACCCTGTATAAGAAAATGTGGTTCTTATTAGGTTAAAGCAATCCTTTCAATGAATAGGTCTTTAAAAACCAAAAAATTGTTTAAATCAGTTGAGCCGTTTTTGATCCACACAGCTGTAAAAATGACCGAAAAAATGCCATTGCGCAAACTTTTTGACGAGCAGTTTACTTAAACTATTATAACTTGACAAGAAGCTGACCAGATCTGGATACAAATATATGTGCTCATAAAAAGGATACTATGATTGTAAAAGTAGGTTATATACATTTTTCCGGCGGACAAGACAGGGAAAATAGTTAAAAGTCAAGATAAAGTGATAATAATATAACAAGTGGGGTCAATAAAAACATCAATTTTATTAATGTCCAGAAACATGTGCAAATAAAACCTTTCAAACAACAATATTTTACTGAAAGAACTTAACTAACTACTAAGGCCATTTAAAGAGGTATTAAAATATGAATTGGTCTTTGCGATATTATAATTATCAAATAACAAAAACACAATATTTCTACTTCTTTTTCGTACTTCAAATCTACACTCTTAGCAGGTCACAAATCGACTGAAATTAGCTTTGGTATTTTTTAAAATATTTTATTTCAGTATATATAAGCGAAAATACAATTTAAAATTCAGACTGATATTATTTTCATTTGTTAACAATATTATAATGGTTTACAGGTTAAACAGGTACCTGCATTTGTTAAATTTATGGCCGAAGCTAACTGGTTTTTAACTGGTATAGAAAGATTTCTTGCGATTCCAGAATTATTTATTATTCGGTGGATTAACAACTTTTGAATAGCTATTTTGTGGGTATTTCCCACCAATATTTTACTAGATATGTTAAATTAGACCTCTTAGGTCTGGGTCCAGTGCAGGCGCGGCCCGTGAAATTTCAAAGTTGTATATCTCTGTTGCGACTTATGGGACCCATGCCAAATTCAGGTCTTTTACTAGTACGCCTACTAGGAATGTTTTGGTAAAGAAAAAAATATTTTGTAATTTGCGAAAAAAAGTTGAATTTTTGAATTGACCCACCAGGGTAAAAAATTAACACGCTGAGGTATTTTATTTATTATTTTTTCTAAACAAATTTTACATCATTTTGTCGACAATTCTTAAATTTTAAGAGAAAAAAATGTGTTAGTAGAAAGTTATAGTCATTTGAATTTTTTTTAAAATATATCAGGATTAAAAAAATTCAAATGATTAGAAGTTTCTACTAGGAAATTTTTTTCTCTTAAAATTTAAGAATTGTCGACAAAATGATGTAAAATTTGTTTAGAAAAAATAATAAATAAAATACCTCAGCGTGTTAATTATTTACCCTGGTGGGTCAATTCAAAAATTCAACTTTTTTTCGCAAATTACAAAATAATTTTTTTCTCTACAAAAACATTCCTAGTAGGCTCAGTAGTAAAAGACCTGAATTTGGCATGGGTTCCATAAGTCGCAACAGAGATAAACAACTTTAAAATTTCACGGGCCGCGCCTGGTCCAGTGACGTTAATTAGCACACGAAGTCTAATTAAGTGGCGATATAGGCATGTGATTGTTGATGTATTGTTTCCCTCCTCAATCTGAAAAAACGTTCAGCACTAAGGCGGAAAAGTGCAACTTTCAGCATGCATAAAAGTACGGAAAGTAGTTACTTTCCGCACGCTCGTAGAAAAAGATATTTTTATTATTTTAGAACAGTGAGGAGTTTGACAACGAAAAAATTTTCATCATCAAAAATTTAGGTATAGCCTGGGATGTGAAATTAATATTTTTAACTTGCTCGAGAAAGAATACGGCACAGCCTTAAATATTAAAAATTCATCGATTTCACATTTTTAAAGTCTCATGCTTTGGAAGGTCGTGACGACAACTTGGATACGATTCAAAATTCAATGTCTAATACCCCCATGTTTACCTTCAGAGAGATCATTTTATGATTATGTATGTTTTTATGACATAATTGCTACTGGTTTAGCATTTATTCCTCTAAAATTCTGTCAAGCACATTGTCCTGCGACGACTGCTAAACGGAGTTTTTACGCCAAGTATTATTTAATATTTAAATTTTTCTATATATTCCCTATTGTTTATCCTTGCAGACCGTCAACATTTTTATGAAAGGGGATAAATGAAATGACAACCAAAATATATGTTTGTTATCAAATCCCTAGGGTTGGGTAAGAGGGGCGTAGATCAGACATTTCTGTTTTCGAGAAAATGAAGTTAAAGATTGCATTATTGTTTGTAAATCTGATTATTACTTTCAGAACTTGATCATAAGTATTAACAATAAACTGGCTTAAAGTCCCAATACATATTTTACAAATAAATGAGTACTGACCTGGATTTTGCTTACTCAAGGCTTTAGGACCAATTAGTTTGTATTTACCTTTAATAAACCTTTTTCCTTAATAAAAAAACCATGCAGTGAATACTAACACAATTAAATAAAGTAAGAAACCTCTCTTAGTCAGTCAGTCAGTTTCTTCTTTTGTATATAGAGACTAGCTTGCGCCCGCGACTTCGTCCGCGGTATAACAATTTTACTTCCTTACAAACTTTGAAGCCCCATTTCACCCCCTTAGGGGTTGATTTATTAAAAACTGTAAAACACGTGTTTAAACATGTATTTTTTAGAGTACTTCTATGGTTTCGAGTTAATGGGACAATGTAATATTTTTCTTCATTCAAAATTTAAACCCCTGTTTCACCCCCTTAGGGATTGAATTTTGAAAAACCCTTCCTTAGTGCATGCCTATACGTTATAGAAGAAACCTCTATGCAAAATTTCAAGTGCGAGTGTGGGCTGTGCGTTGATACGTCAGTCAATCAGTCAGTCAGTCAGCCAGTCAGTCAGTTAGTCAGTCAGTCAGTTTCTTCTTTTATATATAAAAATTACATTATAGGTACTTTCCGCACTAATAGAACTAAATTCATTCTAGCAACAAGTCCCAAGATAAAAATCATTTGGAAACCAAGGATATCGCTGAAGTAATAGAATAACTTATATAGGTTTTTAATGACGACTTATTAAGTGACAGAACATAACTGATCAACTAGAGGATCTTAATTTAAAACAGTACTAAATCTTAAACCTGGAAACAAATTCGATTATTTAACTATAAAAACGGAATAATTAGATGATCGATTAAATTATATCCTTCATAAAGCTCTATGTCGAGGTTGTAAAATATTTACATAATAAACATAATCCTACTTAATTTGTTTTTTATGTTTATCTTTTATTGTCCCTGCGCTGCAGAAATTCGGCAGGAGTATAGAATTGTTTCCTTAAATTCTTTATTAACTTATCACCTTAAGTAATCAAGTAAACCACAAAGCCGTTAAAACCAAAATTATAAGCGTGCAGTTAAAGGAGCAGTAAAATTACAAAATTACTTTTGGTAACCTCGATTTTGTTTTATTACCAATTATGTTTCTCAATAACTGCAATTGCAGTTTTTAATGCAAAAATTATATCTTGCAAAATCTGGTGAAAAGGTGTATTTATAAATTCGATAATATTAAACAATGTATTATTATAGTGCATTAGTTTAAAAATCCGGTAGGAAGTAGAAAATATGTTAGAATATTTTTGTTTTAATTAAAAGTCCAATTAGGCTGTTAACCATATTAATTAGGTGGAAAAGTTAAATTAGATAATATGGCAGATATAGTGCATGTAATAGTAGCCAAGTTTGTAAAATGACTATATTTCAATATAATTTTAAACATTAGTGAGTTTTTGCTACCGATAAGCGTGATCCTTAAAAATCTCAATACTGGCTGGTGCTGACAACAAAATACCTCGCTGTAAAAAGATAATTTATTCTGCTCTTAATCCTTTTTTTGTATGATAATGATAATGATGATGATGATGATAATTTATTCATGCTAAATATTACAATGCAGTAATTTACACACGTCAGATAATGATTTCAAAAGTCTAAAATATAAAACATTAAATACAGTAAAATACAAATTACAAATTAAAAGAGAAGGACCCTTTTCAATATTAAAACAGACATATACACCAATATTACACATTAAAATCAAAGTTTAAAATTCATCAAAGCTATAAAAAGCATTTTCAGCAAGGATACCATGAACCTCCTTCCTAAAATTGTAAAGGGGGAGAGCCCTCACCCCCTCTGGCAACTTATTAAAGAACTTCACGGCCCAGTACCCTGGTCCACTCTGACATCTCCTCAAACGCCAAAGGTCTGGCACAATATGATCTCTATTTCGTGTTCTATAATGATGAACATCCCCATGAGTTCTGTAAAGATGTTGGTTGGACTTTAGGTATAACAGATTTTTCATAATGAAGATGGAAGGAAGAGTAAGTATACCCAGACCTGCAAAGGCATGCCTACAGTCCTCTCTGAACCCTAAACCTGCCAAGATTCGGATGGCCTTCCTCTGTAGACCAAAGAGACGGGCAGCATCGGAAGAATGGCCCCAGACAATTATGGCATATGAAACATGCGAATGGAATATGCCGAAATACGCTGTTTTCAGCACCTGCAGGGAAACATTGCCAGCCAGCCCACGTAAAAGATATAAGCTACATGCAAGTTTCAGTCCAACCGAGTGGATATGGCTATCCCATAGCAATCGCTGGTCCACATGTACCCCCTGGAATTTAGTGCTGTGGACATCAGAGTCCACCCTACCCAGGTCCCTCATAGAGAGCACCATTCTAATAGTTTTTTTCCCTATTTAACAATAGCTCATTGTTACAGAACCATTTTAAGGCCAATTCTTGCACAATCATAGATCTCTCCAGTGATTCTTCTAGGGTACTCGCACTGACACACACTGTTGTGTCATCGGCAAAAAGTGTATAGTTGGACACTGGATCAGTTACTGGGAGATCATTAATATATATTAGAAATAATATCGGGCCCAGGATTGAACCTTGCGGCACCCCAATAGTAATCTCACCCTTTGCCGATGTCACCCCAGAGCAATGAACAGACTGATATCTACCCTTCAGGTAAGAATTCATGAGCTGAAGGCTTTTTGGAGTAAATTTATATGCTTGTAATTTTTTTAAAAGAATCTCATGATTGACGCAGTCGAAGGCCTTGCTCAAATCACAAAACAACACTGTACTATATTGGAACTTATTAAATGCCTCTAAGATATCTGTAATTAAGTTTAGAACACCCTGGACTGTATTTCTACCCTTTCTGAACCCGAACTGACAGTTACTAAATAAATTATTGTTTTCAAAAAAATTTTGGATTTATTTTGCCATGCATTTTTCTACTATTTTTGATGTATGTGTAGGTGTCGAAATTTTGGCGTTTTACTTAAAAGTAACACTAATAGCAAAAACATTTTATTATTATGATGACGATAACAAATTTGTTTGCTGATGCTCTGGTGACAAGCATCCGTATTATCACTTTACTTAAACATACTATTTGGGATTTGTATGAGTTAAAGAAAATAATTAAGCAAAGTAATTTTTTGTTGCCTTTTATTTTTCATTATTGCACTAATAGTGGATATCTATAGGGCCCCTGCGGGGTCTACGCCACTTGCCATTTTGAATAAAAACTTCTTCCTATAATATCTTAACAAACAGGATATTTTTGATAATATGGGAAAAAGGTATATTGGTCATTCATTATAATATTAGGGTATATTTTAATAAAAGTAAAATCGAAATAAATCAATTTTTTTATGGTTTCTATGTCGTTAGTATAAGGTGACCAACCGTACTGTTTTATCCAGGACAGTACTCTTTTTTAGAATTACTGTTCTGGGCAAATCGCGATAATAGAAAACCCTGTAAAAGTACTGTTTTTTTTGAAAGATGTCCTGAAAAGAATGGATCAGACATTAAGTGAGAGATAAAAATGAAAGTAGATTGCAATAATCATGTACAAGCAAATAAACTGCAAAATTCAGAAACGAATTATTATTGTAATTTTATTTAACCTTAAATCGACTTTTAATCGTCCATTCCTATCTAACGCTCCCAGCACTACGTGCGGCTGGCTGGATTAAGGATCCCACAGAACAACGCGAATTCGCTGTCGCAACGGCTGCGGTTTTTTTATCATTGCTAGCGTCAATAATAAAAAAAAAATCGCAGCCGCTGCGACAGCGAATTCGCGTTGGTATCTGGCGTCCTTAAACCTAAACCGGGAGTGAATGATTCGACAAACATCTTTGCACCTCTTGATATAAATACAAGACCAACTAGTGCGAGGTATGTCGACACTACTTTCGGGTCTTTTTCAGGGATTTTACATAATTTCCCTAGAAAGGAAACAGCCTAAAGTACAAATTAATGCACTGAATTTTTTACCATGCCAAAAGTACGACAACGTTTTAAAAGCAATTCACTCATCCAAGAAGTATAATTTTAAAAGGACAGAATATTTTTTTTCGAAATTTTTTTTATTTTTAAGGTTATTTTATTTTTAGTTTAATAAATGTTCATGCAAAGCAAGAACTATTACTCTTATGTTTTTGTTAACAAACAAACCATTAACTATTAAGAATATTGGTATATTTCTAATTTAGTATTGTTCTTTAAAATGCCTCGTAATTTTTTTTTTAGTTTTTGATTGGGTGCAATGATTACTATTTATAATAAATAACCTTCGTTAAAAATGGAAGTTTGTTTTATTATTTTATTTAAAATATATGAACTTGGAAACAGTTAATTACAACCTTTTATTTAACTTCACCTGTTAGTTTGCTTGTATGTATATATGTTTGTATTGTTGTATGTGTGTATATATATGTTTAGGTCAAATATTGCAATGAAAATTTCGACTAGTTCTAATGCTAGAGCTTTGAAATCTTGCACACGTTTATAAGTCCGGTGACATTGCAATATAGTATATTTTTTAATATTGTTCTAAATAAATCCAATATGGCGGACGCCCCAAGATAACGGATTATCTTTTTCTTTACGATTACCTTGATATGGATATCAAATGAAAGGGTTTGACAAGTAGAATACGATAGGCTATGTGACGTCATTCTAAACCCAATATGGCGGACCCCACAAGATGGCGGATTACCTTTTTTTCACAAACCCCTTGACACGGGTATCAAATGAAAGGGTTTGAGGAGTAGAATACGATAAGCTATGTGACGTTATTATAAGCCCAATATGGCGGGCGCCACAAGATGTCGGATTACCTTTTTCCTCACACTCCCCTTGATATGGGCATCAAATGAAAGGGTTTGAAGAGTAAAGTACGATAACAGGTAAAATGTCTTGTAATAATGATGCATTATCAGAAATGCATACTAGGTTAAGATATAACTAAAAATTTAAAAATAACATTTTCAAAAAAATGCTTTTTAAAATCAAGCTTTTATTATTTAGATGTACTACGATGTAAACGAAAAAAATAAGTATAGTTTTTCATTGTGACAATGCTAAATGCTATTTATGTGTGGACGTAGTTCGCGTGGGTGGAAAAAAGTAGTATCAAAGTTATCCCTGAAACAGAAACAGAACAGAAACAACTAATACCTTATATATTTTATAACAGTGTTTATTTTAATTGAAATGATATAAGGATAATTCACTTAATTTTTAGATTTTATTATTTGAACGGTAGTTCTTGTTCGTTTAATAAAATATATTTTAATTTGCATCACAGCGCCCACAAATAGCTATTTTCACCAAATTATATTTGAGCATTCTCGTCAAATGATTTAATGTTTTAGCTTAAACAATTCTGTACTCTAAAGAATAATAGTAATTTATTGGTTTCCAGTAGCATTTTTGTAATTGAAAAAATGGTAATATCGTTTTCAAAGAAGTAAGACTATTTTTGAACTTTAATAGTAAGTCTAAATGTAAAGCAATGTTTTTTTTGGTAATTTCAATGACGTTTTGTTGAGACAATATTAACTTTAATATCATCTAAGTGAGAGTGGTCAAGAATAACACTATTATTGAAAATAGCATAGCAGTTTTTTCTGTGTAGTTTCTACATATTAAACAATAACGACACCTATGGACATGTTTGTTCATGTCTTTATTAAATAAAACAATTAGTTAATTCAAAATACTTCTTATTCAAGCCCAATTTTTAAATAATACGAACATTTAATTAAACTCAAAAGAATATGCAACAAAGATATCAAAATTCAAAATCTCCACCTCCATATTCAACACTTTTCCAATTGCTTCCTCAAATATCTAAAGGAATTTCTGATTTCTTCCTGGGAGATTCAAGGAACAGCCTGGGTAATTCTACCTTTTAGCACGTAAATACTATTTGGTATTGGAGTGGCATAAACCATTTATTTTAAACGGCCCCATAGAAACATATCGGCCAACGTTAAGTCGGGGCTCATTGGGGCTACAAAATTGGGCCATTTCTATCATTCCATCTTGGACCAAATCTGCGGTGAAGACAATCTATTACCTCGCGGTCGCAATGTGCTGGACAACTATATTGTTGAAAATACATTTCTTGGCGATAAAAAGTAAAATATTCTATTTGCAGTTGTTATAAAAAAAATTGGGCCTATAATGCCATGGACAGATATCGCGCACCACACGTTCACTTTTGTAAAATATTATCTTCGCCTCATTACTCTAAATTCGGGTTTTTTTCGGGACCAGTACCTGACATGTTGGGAAGCTACAGTTCCATTAGTAGAAAATGCATACTCATCAGAAAACATAATAAGTTTATAAAAATGGATATTTCCATCTAAAATTTGATCTCCCACCCAAAACAAGAATCTAGTCTTTTCGCTTCATCTCCCTCTTCCAATGTTTGATTACAGTGGGATTTAAATGGAAATAATATATTATTATTTTCTTTTGAGATCATCTGAATATGAGTTTTTTTTCACAACTTCTAGAAGATGTTTAGTACGATTTCTAAGGTACATCACAGGAGTCTCTCTAACACACTAAAGATCTAAAATGGTGGCAGCATCGTTTTGGTCATATTTCTTCTTCTTCTTCTTGAGATTCAGAACCAGTTCTTTGGAACTTTTTTATTGTGTTGTAGATTGTCATTTCAGTTATTGGGATTCCTACAAATTTCTCGCTAAATTGTTCCATGATGTTGCCGTATGATACTTGGCCATCCCCATAACACTGGACTATAAAAATTCTTTGTTCAGTAGATAGCATTTTGATGAGGAGTATTTTAAATTAAATAATTTCATTCATTTAGTAAAGACATTGACACACATGTCCATAGGTGTCATTATTGTTTACTATGTAGAAACTAGTACTCTGGTTACAGGTGTGAGAGAGAATAGGTAGTTGGGACTTTTAATATTTAAAGTTTTTAATGAAATCTTGTACTTCGGCTTGGGGTTTAATTTAAAACTATTATTTCATATTTGTTCTTTTGGTAGAAAATGATAAACAAGGTATGTTTACTCTCACGGGAAATCACGTTTTCGGATTTTTTACGCTTCCTGTATAAAAAATTAATTTTTTCATAACGTGAATCTTATTTATTTTACAAGCAAAAGCTTTTATTAGGAGTGACATTTTTACGTATCTTGCAAAATCTGGTCCATTTGTTCTCTTCTAAACCCCATCCGCGGACATACTGTATACTCTTTAAAACCTTTAGATCACCTGTACAAAAAGTAGTTAGCTAAGAATGATATAGTATTGTCTTTCAAGCAACAAAATCGGTTAGATTTAGTTATTATTACGTTACCTACTTTCTTCTTTCAATTTAGGGATAACTTTTTTCTGCTGAAGTTTAGGTAGGTATCGATTTTAGGTTCTAGAGAAAAATGGGTAGTTTTTTAGTTTTTATAGGTTTAAAGTTGTTTAAATATGTACTTACAAAGACAATCTTTTTCAGTAAATTACACTAATATTACTTCTTGCGGACAATAAGACTGTATATAAACTGCTTGTGCATGTAGGTAATGAAGTTTCGTTATGAGGTCAATCATGTGGCTTTCATATAAGGCAATAGGTTAAAGAGAAATAAAAGAGATATTCGTTGTTTCACCTCTTCAGTGAACTGCATACTTGTGTTTAGGCTTCCTAAGTTTAAATATCACTCTCTGAATTTAAATTTTACGGGGTTAAGAGCAGTATTCAGTGCCCGTTACTGCTATTTTGATTTTTTTAAACATTCTTGTTTCTTTGTTATTTGTTTAAAAATCAATAACTTTTCGGTCTAGACACATAAAATAGACATCATTAAATAAATCTTAATTTTAACTATGGGTATTTCTTCTTTAAACCCGCGTACCACCAAAATTCGACTCCTGAAATGTATTTGTACTTCTAGCAAGTATGTAGGTCTCCTAAATTTTCACAAGGGGTTTTGAAAACCGAGTTTTTAATGTGTGACCTTAAAAAAGTCGCACGGCGTGAGATCGCAGGACCTTCCAAAAAAATATCAAGAGTTACATGAATTGGTGCACCATCCTGCTGAAAGTAGCCTTGTCGCATCTCTTCATCGTCTAATGCGTTTACAAAATTTTCTAAGATTTCATTAAGGTATCGCGTCGAATTGAGAGTCCCTTTAAAAAAAAATCGGTCCAATTAATCGTATTTTCTGTATGGCCGCCCATACGCCAACTTTCTGGCTTCTCTATAAAGGAATGTGGATTTTCAGAACTCCATATTCTCATTTGTTGAGAATTTACATAACCAGAGAGGTAAAACCATGCCTCGTCAGTAAAAAAGGTTTTTCAAATAAGTTTTTATTATTATGCAAATTACCCATAAACCGCTCTGAAAACTGAATTCGCTGCGCCTTGTCGTTTGGTATCAATTCTTGGACTGAGCTTACGAAATAAGCGTGCATATGCAAGTCACATTTCAGGATTGTATTTCAGGTTCCGTAGGATACATTTACTTGCTGGCTTAAACGCCGAACAGGGATTTGTGGGTGTTCATTAACGATTTGCCTCAATTCTTCTACTTTTGTGCAGTGCGGACTTTGGGTCTCCCACTGCCTTCCTTTCTATTCACACTTCCTGCTTCTCTAAACAAAGCCACAGATCTAGTCAAAACTTGGCGAAACTGGTCGAAATCCATGACTATGTGTAGAAATTCTGTTTGAAAATACTGAAAGGCGTCCCGTTGTGAATAAACCCACTGGCAATTAACCCTTCTGCCATTTCTAAAGTAACTTTCGATCATAAAAGCTTTTTGTTTGTGTTTGAAATTCCCTAATAGTGTAAGACGCTCGAGCATGTCAAGTAAGCTGCTCCATCTGGTTTTGCAATATAATATAACTTTTAGCTTTTCCCCTTTAGCGTGGTCTCGAACCCACGACCTCTCGGTTCATAAGGATACTCTACCTCTGGACTATGTTACTAATGCAAGAAAACCGAGAGCTATGAGAACACAAAGGCATCCTATTTGCGACAACGATGTTGTTTAGCCAGGGTGTTTTGCGATCGCAAGCGGCGCGGCGCGGCTTTTAGAAACCGACCGCTCGGCATGACCCGATTCGCGATCACGTGTGGCGTATAGAAAAATGCTACCGGACCTGTGGCACCATAATGTCCAAAAACAGACACTGACTACTCCAGTGTCCTGTGATCCTGCTTTATAAACATCTTTTTTTTTTAATTTAAGACATCCCACGTAGACTTCAAGCCTAAGTAAGTACTGTAATTACTGCAAGAGAGATGCAAATATCCACAAACGGTTTCCCTTTTCCATAATACAAAAGTGAACAGCAAAATACGCTAAAATCATCAAAACTAAAATATAAATACAGAACGATTTGTAAGATTAATAAATGTCACTTGTCTTTCTGTTATCTTTCAACACACAAACCGTAACCTTAGGTTAAGGTTAGTTAAAAAATATAGTAAATTAATTAATATTTAAATGCAAAATAATATTTTATTAATAACTCCAATGCCATGTAACAAACAGTACGAGTATTAGATACAATTCGTTGAAAATTTAAGCTCAGTATCGTGAAATGAGAATGTAACCATTCCCCTCGGGCCTCAGGTCATTACGCAACAATGCCCGCCATACCAGATATTATGGCCTTTGCTAATTCTACCGGTACCTAGTCAAAACAAACTAAACTTTTTAAAAATCCTTGTTCTTAATGGAAGTCACTTGAAGTCAGACATGTCATTTTCTACCAAATTGTTTATCTTATTTTCTCGATAATAAACATAAGACATTTGAATTAGTAAGTACAGTATTCCCATTTCTCGTACCAATTTCGGTTAACATCTGATAATGTAAGGATATCCACCCCTCGGATTCAATAAGTTAGAAATATTTAATTTAAGTTCCAAGCACTCTCAGTAAAGAGTACAACTACGACATTGTCGCTGGTTTCAAAATAAAATTTAAAAAAGGCTTGCCAAACAAATACTACTGACAAAATAAACAATCTTCGAAAAATCGATTTTTTTTGTTATTTTTATTGAACAATTTATAAGATATTTTTTTATATTGTTTGTTTCTTGGGATTAGGTTCATAGTAAAAACATTTTTTTTATTAAAAGTATATTTACGTTTCAACCCTTTTTCGGGTCATTTCCAAATATTTCTTTTTTTTATACTGTTGTTTATACTGGAGGAGTCCTCCAAAGACCTTAAAGTTTTCAAGGTCTTTTCACCAAACAGTATAAAAAAATATTTTGAAAATTACTCGAAAAAAGGTTGAAACGTAAATAGACTTTTAGTAAAAAAAATGTTTTTACTATTTAGTAATTCAAAATACTTTTTATTCAATTGCAGTTTTTAAATAATACGAACATTTAGTTAAACTTAAAAGAATAATATGATATAAACTAAGCAATACAATAAAGATATCAAAATTCAAAAACTCCACCCCAATATTCAACACATTTTTCTAATTGCTTCCTTAAATATCTGAAGGAATTATTGATTTCATCCTGGGATATTGAACGAACAGCCTAGGTAGTTTTGCCTTTTAGAACGTCCATATTATTTGGTATTGGAATGACATAGATAATTTGTTTTAAACGGCCCCATAGACACATATCGGCTAACGTTAAGCCATTCTATTACCTCGTGAGCGCAATGTGCTGGACAACCATCTTGTTGAAAATAAAGTTTCATATATGAGCATATAATGCCATGGACAGATATCGCGCACCACACGTTTACTTTCGTAAAATATTAATGTCTTCGCCTCATTACTCTAAATTCGTGGTTTCCTCGAGACCAGTACTGGACATGCTGGGATGCTACAGTTTCATTAGTTGAAAATGTACATTTATCAGAAAACATAATAAATTTATAAAAATGGATATTTCCACTTAAAATTTGGTCTCTCCCGCATAAACAAAAATCTACTCTTTTCACTTCATCTCCCTGTTCCAAAGTTAGGTTAAAGTGGGGTTCGAACGGAAATAATTTATTTTCTTTTAAGATCGTCTGAATATTTTTTTTACAATTTTACAACAACTTTTACAACTTCTAGAAGATGTTCAGCACGATTTCTAAGAGACATCACAGGAGTTTCTCTAACAGGCTGAATAACTACAACTGTGGCAGCATCGTTTTGGTCATATTACTTCTTTTTCTTGAGATTCAAAACCGAACCAGTTCTTTAGAACTTTTTTATTGTGTTGTAGATTGTCATTTTAGTTATTGAGATTCCTACAAATTGCTGGCTAAATTGTTCGATGAGGTAGCGGTATGATACTTGGCCATCCCCCTAAAGCGTACCTTACACGGTCAATAATACTGACAATATGTTATTATATTGACAAAACTATTGACCGTGTAAGGTGACGCGAATTCGAATTTACGAATATCAGGCATCAATATCAGCGAGTAGGGGGATACTGTCAGTATTACTGATCGTCTAGGGTGCGCTGTCAATATTGGATCCCTCCGTAGTGTAACGTCAGCTGCTGTCAACAATGGAAGCAGCAAGCACGCTGTTTTAACCAATCTTTCATTCAGCGCTTACGCTTTACTGTACGTTTTATGCCTAAACTTAAAATTATCGTAATAGGTCATGCTCTCTGTCGAGGATTCATTTTCAATAGGCACGGATAATAGTAGGTTATGTACTGAAGGAAATATTGACAATAATACTTATCGTGTAAGGTTGAAGAATATTGATACAGAGATTGAAGTGGATTGTTGAAATATTGTCAGTATTGATTGATATCAATATAATTGACCGTGTAAGGTATGCTTTACACTGGTCTATAAAAATCCTTTGTTGCTATATATATATATATATATATATATATATATATATATATATATATATATAAAGAAATAAAGAAATATCGACAGGACTATTTATAAAAAAAGGTGAAGAAAATATTGGGGAAACTGTCTGTATGGTAGTGCTCGACACGTGTTTCGTGCTTATTAGCACTCATCAGTCGCACATAACCAAGTTATTAGATGGGAAACTTGGAAGTTGAAAAAACACAAAGAGTTCACAGACCAGGGACCTCATCACCTCCGTGGTGATGTTGGGTGTTGCCCGGAAATCCCTGGGTCTCCTGACAAAAAACAACCGCAAATGTGCTAGCAGGTCCCTGGTCTGTGAACTCTTTGTGTTTTTTCAACTTCCAAGTTTCCCATCTAATAACTTGGTTATGTGCGACTGATGAGTGCTAATAAGCACGAAACACGTGTCGAGCACTACCATACAGACAGTTTCCCCAATATTTTCTTCACCTTTTTTTATATATATATATATATATATATATATATATATATATATATATATATATATATACAGTGTGTCCGCTTAAGTTCTGTACATATGAGAATCTTTTTTATTATTACTTTTACGAAAAAAGTTACTCTTTATAAAAAGTTGTGCTTCCTGAGAAAATGATATTAAACTATTTAAACTTGAGATACTATGTACAGGATAGTCAAAAATTAAAAAAACTCAAAATTGGCCTAAGAGAGAAGTACCCTTAATTTTAATTTTAGAGCAAAGTTGAATAAGAAAATGTTGCTTGGCGTTAAAAATTATATCAGTTTATACTCTTAATTTTAACTATTATTAAAAATGAAAATTATTTCAGTTTTATCTTGCATACTCAATTTCAACGGCATATTTATCTACTTAAATAGTCAAATTGATGTTTCGGACAAATACCATAGCTGACAGTTACAATTCAAATTCAGGTGGGAAATTGTGGCAAGATATTGGACATGCCCTTAAGAATTAAGATTTAATTTTTTAAGTTTATTTTTAATAATAGTATACTAAGAGTATATGCAGATATAGTTTTCAATGCCAAGCAACATTTTCTTATTCCATTTTGCTCTAAAACTAAAATTAAGGGTACTTCTCTCTTAGGTCAATTTTGATTTTTTTAATATTATTTTCTCAGGAAGCAGAACTTTTTATAAAGAGTAACTTTTTTTAGTAAAATTAATAATAAAAAAGTTTCCCATATGTACAGAACTTAAGCGGACACACTGTGTATATATATATATATATATATATATATATATATATATATATATATATATATATATATACATATATATATATATATACATATATATATATATATATATATATATATATATATATATATATATATATATATATATATATATATATATATATATATATATATATATATATATATACATATATATATACATATATATATATATATATATATATATATATATATATATATATATATATATATATATATATATATATATATATATATATATATATATATATGCATTTTACAACTGATCTATTCAATTATCGCAATATACAACTTACAACAGCATTATCAGGCAACTCAACTGTAACGCTCTCCGGGAGTTTTTTTCTTTTCTTTCGTAAAGCAATAATAAAAGAAGACGATCTTTAAGGAAAACAGTATCAAATAAATATAAAAATAATTACTGTCAGCTCTTACTGCCAATGTTTAGGCGTCATCGTCAGTTATTCGTCTGATTTTTAGAAAAAACCTTTAGGTATGAATTAATAACCTAAAATATATTTAAAAAAAAAATTCAAATGACTACGTTCTACTAACACCTTTTTTTCTCTTAAAATTTAAGAATTGTCAACAAAATGATGTAAAATTTGTTTAGAAAAAATAATAAATAAAATACCTAAGCGTGTTAATTTTTCCCCCGAATTGGTTCAATTCACAAATTCAACTTTTTTTCGAAAATTACAAAATATTTTTTTTCTTTACCAAAACATTCCTAGTAGGCTCACTATTAAAAAAACCTGAACTTGGCATGGGTCCCTTAAGTAGCAGCAGCGATATACAACTTTAAAATTTCACGGGCCGCGCCTGGCTTGACGTACAAAATTTTAAAAATTACCGTAGGTTAGAATAAGAATATTACAGAAAGTACAAAAACGTATAAAAATACAAAAGGTGTTTATTGGGAAATGGTAAAATTATGCGGTTGTAATTTAACCACTTTAATTTAAATGACATATAATCGATCTTATTATAAAATAAACTAAAATACTTTACCCTGGTTGTATTGAAGATAATCAATTTAATTTCACTTCTATTGTATGCAAATTTCATTTCGAGTTGTCACGTCTTAAAAAAGTTAACGAAAGTGAAAGTCATTTTTAGGTCAAATATTTAGACATTTCAAAAAATTTTCTATGGTTTAAAATAGCAATGATGTTCCCAGTGTTTTTTTTTATCTTACCAACAGCAGTGGAATTCTGTTATTGTATTTGAAAAAACGAAGCTACATGTCTTAACTTTTTTTTATATTTTTATTTATGGTCGCCCAATATTTCATTTCAGTTTTGAAAAATAATGGCAAAGCTGAGGCAGGTGCGGATTTAGAATTTCATCTAGAGGGGGGCGCAACGTAACCTTGAGCTACACAAAAGCATATACCAAAAAGAATTCTTTAGGATTCTAAGAAATGTACACTATTTCATAATGGAGGAAGTATGTTCTTGCAAAAACAGAACGGTTTGTCATCTACTGGTCAAGATACTAGCTTTTTTTTATTTTTACCTTGTGTCCATTTGGACGGATATACGAAAATTTTTCGAAAACATATTTTTTGAAAGCACGTTTTTTTCCAAAATATATTTTCGGATAGAGTTATTGCAAAACTAGGGATGTTTTTCTTTCGGAAACCAACTTTTAGAATTTTTTTTAACCACTCTTCAAAATTACATTTTTTTTTAAGAAAAATGTTTTTAGAAAGTACATTTTTCCAAACATTGTTTCGAAAAAGACTTTGAATATTCATATTAAAAAAAAAACAACACTTTTTTGAAAGTAATTTACTACAGAGAGTAACATAGTAGACACAAAGAAACGTAAACTTGACAGAACACAAAAACGGTTCATTTAGGTTAGTTCAAGATCTTTTTGTTATTTTCTAACCCAGTAGAATTTATAATTTAAATTTAGAAAAACTATGTTTTTTTAAAAAATATACATATTTTCGGAAAATGTATTTTTGAAAGATTCTTTTTAAAAATATTTCAAAAATACATTTTCGAGAAAATTTTGTTGATCCATTGCCGAAAATCTTTCGAAGAAGCTGTTTTCGAAAAAAATCCTTTAATTTAACATCAAAAAAGATGTTTGATGAATCAAAAACAGAACAGTTAGTCATCTTAGCTTACACGCGACAGGACAAATTGTTTGATTAATATGAAAGTGTAAATATTGTAGCATTTTTTTATTAATAAGACTTAGGTCATTTTTAAATGACAGAGGGATTAGTGGCCATCAACCAGGTCTACTTAGACTTTGGGCGCCGGATGAAATTTTAAAGTTGTATATCTCTGTTGCTACGTACGGGACCCAGTTGGTAGTGCTTACTAGGAATGTTTTGGTAAAGAAAAAATATATTTTGTAATAATGTGTTAAAAATTTTAAACACAAATATAATTATATTATAATATAATAAAAAAAATTCAAATGCCTATAACTTTCTACTAACACATCTTTTCCCTTAAAATTTACAAATTGTCAACATAATGATGTAAAATTTGTTTAGAAAAAATAATAAATAACATATCTATACGTCTTCATTTTTTTACAGGGGGGCAGAGCAAAATTTCAACTTTTTTCCGCAAATTATTTTTTTCTTTACCAAAACATTCCTAGTAGGCTCACCATCAAAAATCCTGAACTTGGCCTGGGTCCCGTAAGTAGCAACGAAGATATACAACTTTAAAATTGCACCCGGTGTCCATGACTTAGACAGATTTTACTATTGGACCTGATTGTACTAGTTGCCATGCATTGCATCTGAAAAACGGATTCATAAAGCAGTCGTATAATTATGAACTTAGAAGTGCAGAAAATTGCTTATAATTAAATTATAATTCAGTGTTTTAACAACCTCATTTTATTAATGAATACATATAATACTTTGCAATAAAATCGTTCAAGTAAAAACTGAATCTTGCACAATGCACAGCCACGCTAGCATTAAAATATGCTTGTTATATTGCAACATAGGTAAGATATCCGGTAGGAAGTACATATAAGAGCATATGTAGCTTTATGAGAAGCAAAAATACAAATTAAATGATACGATATAATATTTATTTAATTCATCGACATTAAAACTTCATTTTTTGACACCTGTTTTGCAGCAAGGAGAATCTGGTAGATGCATTTTATCCATATTTACAGGACCCATACTGATTTTCCCAGCTGCTCCATATTCAGATTTGAATACCTTAACTCGAGGCTTCTTAGTTAGAGATCGCACGACATGACTTTATTTTACCGATACGATATATCGGCCGATACCGATATTTACGATGCCGATATACCGATACCGATATATCGTATCGGCAAAGACATTCATACATGTTTCAATGTTTAGTTTTTATCAGGGTTGAAAAAAGTCATGACTTATAAAGAAAAAGTCAAGGCTTAAGTCATGTGAATTAATTATTCATGCCAACCCTGGTTTTTATAACGTCGAATATAAATAAAAAAATACAAAATACGGTTCTGAACCTCCAATTCGCTAAATCCTGTACGTGTTCCGTATCAATTTCCGTTTTTCGTTCATGCGTTTTCTGTTTGGGCGAAAACGAAAATCGGGGAAGTCCCGGTTTATCATTCCGTCACGCGGTAACGCGGTATAACTTATACCGCGTTACCGCGTGACGGAATGATAAACCGGGACTTCCCCGATTTTCGTTTTCGCCCAAACAGAAAACGCATGAATGAAAAACGGAAATTGATACGGAACACGTACAGGATTTAGCGAATTGGAGGTTCAGAACCGTATTTTGTATTTTTTTATTTATATTCGACGTTATACCTTATAACGTTTCTGATTGGTGAAGTTTCGGGGAAGTCCCTGTTTAATGTTTTCAGTATTGCTTTGTGAAATTCTGAATTTATTTCTCCGGAAAAAGGCCTCAGTTATACTCCAGTTATGTTATAAATGATTAGATATTATTAGTGACATAGAAGAGGCACAAATGTATTTTATTTTATTATATTTACGAGTATTACCTTTCGTAGGTATATGCAGTAAGAATCCAAAATTCTTCGTTTTATATGTGCCGATATATCGGCAAGTTTCCTGCCGATACGATACGATACCGATAATCGGCAACAACCGCCGATATGCCGATATAACGATATCAATATCGGTATCGTGCGATCTCTAGTTCTTAGTCGTCTGATTCTGGCGTACTGATGTCGTCAGACTTTAGGCATTTACTACCTTAGCAGCTCCATAACGAGATTTATTTTCTATCAAATCTTATATATGGATATGTTCCAGATATTTTAACAGATTCTTTTCGTCATTTCGCTTTGTCTTTAATTACTCACTCGGACTCGTACAAACCCGAGGTGACCCAGCACTTCGACTATTTTTGGAATATCGCTTCGACCTGTCTAGCTCTTTTGTGCGCGAGTCTAATCCAAAAGTAACCTAGATTTCCTAAACTTTTTATAAATTTTATTATATTTCTGAAAGTCATATACTGCCCATTTCTTTAGGTATAAGGGTGACCCCTTCTAAGTATTTTAGCCTTTTGCATAGTTGAACAATACAGACGCGCAGTAGATGTTTCCGGCAGTAAAAACTTAAATTAAAAACATTTTTCTTACAAATACTTTTTTCCTCTTTCAAAAGACTAATTACGTTATTTTCCTTAAAAAAAAGTTGGCAACCCTAATTGTTGCATCTAGTTACACCTTTAACAGCCAAACAAAATAGCCATTTAAGGAAGCCCTAAGCCCTCATATTTTAGTTTTTCTTATTTATTTTGCCTATGGGTATTTCGGAAACAAATCGGTTCTGAACCCATTAATAGGAATTTTTCTTCTTATCACCTGTATAATTTTACATGCGGAATTTTGAAACACCGTGTATTTACAGTAAGTTAAATTTACTCAAAATCAATATTTGACTTTTTGCTCTAAAATTGACATTTCTAAATATATCAATTTTTAAATCTTTGTTACATAATGATTTTGAGTAAATTCAACTTACTATAAATACGGGGAGCTCTTCCTCGACCGAGGGGGTACCACCCCTCACGGCCACTTAAAAAGGGCTGGTAAAACTCCTACGCATGATTCCAGCTTTAGATGTATGATGTGCCTAGTTTTGCCAAGAAATGATTTACCTACAAATAAACTCCGCAAAAATCATAAAATAGGTACTGTAGTATATTGAGCATTGCTACTCTAGATGTTTGACTTACAGTATTACTTTTCTTATAGTCTAAGATTGTTAGCGGCTTTCCGTTTTGATACGTCTGCGTCTCCTCAGTAGAGGTCGCGCCTTGTACTAAAAGTATGATAGAGGCTGTCAGCTGAACTTGCACTTTTTTGAAAGAAAAGTTTGGTTTTAAAAAATAAATTATTTGGTGGATCATTGAAAATAAATTTAGGTGGGTCATTGACCAAATGACCGCACCTGATTCAATCTACCTGTTTTCAATATGTCATTCAAATGATTACGGGCCTGTATTGCATAATGGGATGGAACTCCGTCCTGTTGAATAAACCGAGAAATAATGGTTAAAACGTCAAAATTTGACTTAAGTAAAACTAACGCATTTCAATGGAAACGAATAATAATTCTGAAATAAGTGAACTTAATAATTTATTAGTAAAATTTCTTTATTTTTTAAATTCAAAATTTAGTTAACCATAATTCCGTAACCGAAAGAGCGAATCAAAAAAATGTTTGCACACGTACGTAGTGTTTTACGTAGATTCGAATTTCATAAACATAAGTACATCATCCATTTAAAATTCCAAAGTTACCCCTCACCCCTCAAAATATAGTGAGGTGGTAAATGTCAAAAATTTGTTTAAATATGTCCCCCATCTCCTTATTAACTCGCCAAAATTTCACGAAATAATTTTAAACCGTTTTCGAGATATCGCCTTGTGCCACTTTAAAAAAAACTCACGCGGTATACCCAGTAAAATTTAAGAGATATGTACAGTTGCGGCAAAAAAATCAGAATCTAAACATATCTTCATGGATTTTCCCAGGAACCTGTCAGTTTGACTGTAAATTAGATGATAGATAGATGTATGATTCTTTTTTGTCCACGTGTGTACTGTATATACTCGTGATCATCCTAATATTACCTTCACCTACATTAAGAAAATAATAATATTCTTGTAATCGTAAAAAACTGGTAGTTGAATATGCTATGAACCATGGTGATATAATGTGGTCAGTCTTAATATCTAAGATATAATGATCAAGGTTGGCCTATGTTGTACGAGAGACGCTGTGGAGTAATCAAAGGTTTCAGCGAGTTCAGAGTCATGGATTTTTAACAGCATGCTTTTAAACTATGAAGTAATTTTAAAACTCTTATTTCAACCTATAGTTAACATAATACTCGCATATCGTAAGTTATTAGTTATGACTATTGTTATTTTATCATTAGTGTCGTACATAAATAATTAATTTATGTATCGGTAAAACAGCGAATTACAAAGCACAAGTTTTGTATAACATTCTATTGTATTTTAAATTATTTACAAAATAAGACTACTTAGTTCTTACCTCTTTGTTACATAAATGTTTCTAATACTGGATTTTAGTACTTTCAGTTTTATTTATAAAAAATCAGAAGGATTATTAAGTTATTATGGCGAGATATAGCAATAATCCTAACGATCCCTCCTTGGTTCTCCATAAATAATGCAACTCATCATCGCACATAGGAGTATTTGAGGAAGAAAACCGGAGAAAAGTCCAATTAACAAAGTCCCTTGTAGCCTCTATTGTTAAGTGGTTTTGAATAGCTGATTAACCGGTCTAACAGGTAGCCGCTATGTATTGCGCTCCCCTCCGCGTTCGTCGTTTCATACGATCAGTTTGAACTTAGTTGTCGTTTAAATCGCATGGTTCTGTTCACAATACACGGAATTTATAGCAAAGAAAGTTTGCCGTTCCCGCGCAAAATTGTTAGCTTCGGAGTACTGGCATGAGGGGGCGCTGGCCGTGAAACCCGCATATCGCTACCTACAATGAAATTTTACTTTTCCATATTAACATTTTCAAAATTAATCATTAAGATGGCACTGCAAGTATGAAGAGGGGTGGTTTTGAACATTTTGGCGATGAGAAAAACCGAAGAATCACCATGTTTGCTGTTTGATTTGCGGTACGCGTCTTGTTGTTTTCCATTGAGTTTAATAGTGTGTGTTAGAGAGGAGATTTAAAATAGCAATTATATTCTAAAAATAATATTGAGGTCCTAGTGTCAGAAAAAAAGTCACCATAGATCTTTTAAAATATTAATCTTCTGAATGAAATCATTATATACGTCAAAACTTTAAATAATTAACTAAAAATTGCTTGCAGCATATTAATCTATATTTAATATACTTATAATTGTTAACAGTTTTAAAGCCGAAAAACCATGTAAAAATGAAATTAAGTCGGCCACCATTGACGCGATTGGAAAATGCCACCTTAAACAATCAACGCAGTGCGTGTGTACCCGTGACGTATTACAAACAGGCTATAACTAGTTACGACTAGAAAATGAACAGCGACATAACGGTCACAAATTTATTATTTCGGACTGTTCCTAAAACGTGCTTGACAAACCTAAGTTTGCCGGGTTACATTCTAGGTAGGCAAACTCCGAAATAGAGACAATTTCGGACTTTGCCCAAAACGTACCGGCAATGTGCGGATTACCTAGGCAAACTTAAGTATGACGATGAAACGGACTTTACCGGTAACATACTTTGTTAGCCTATGATTCGGTTCCCGGCAATTTGTTGTGTGAATAGTGGCTATTTTCAAAGCATATTGAAAATCTAGGGATAAAATTGTGGAAGAACCAGATAAGGATGCTATTTTCTATAAAAAATATAGATTTAAATTTTATACGTACAGGCAAAAGATAGAATGAAATAAAGTTTTTCGTATAAAACTTTTATTTGAAGGTCTTTTTGTTTATCTGCCCGCCTTTGCCCGGCAAAAAATGATACACAGATAGAATGCTTGGACTATCATCTTAGAAATTCTAAAGAGAGCCTTTCCACATATTTCCACTTTCAAATCTAATGGTTGCAGAGAGTCCACCCCAATGCCAGAACACCGAAGATAACAAAAGTGAAAAAGAAAGGGATATGGATAAATAGATATGGAGGATCAAGAAACAGATTCAGATACCTGCTGCATTAGTTTATTATATTTGGTTCAGATTTTTCTTAGGTTTATTTTAGTTTTAACTCTGATTTTTGACTCAGTTTCTAATTTCAAGTTTCATTTATTTGCTAAATTTAACTGCAAATATGCATTATTTGAAAAATTGTAAAATAGGGCAAATTTATTGTCCTTCAGTATTATTATATCAATTTATAATAAAATAATCATATAGATAATTTTGTCCACTTTTGAAAACAAATACTTCCCTGCAGTGGGGGATCCAGCGTTGCGCCCACACCTGAGAATATAAAAATTGTCAAAAGGAAACCAAAACTTCCCATAAATGATAAGAAAAATGACAATTTTTATGTTTCCTTTTCTAGTTTTGTTTTTTTTTTGCTTCATTTTTTGAAACTGTAACAAAATTTCGTTTTTATTTTAATAATAGGTGTTACAATTAATAAGTTTTAATTATCAATTTTTTTGTTGTGTTTCTGATTTCTCATTCAAATATGTAGCTATTAGGCAAAACTTTATTTAGCTGGAGAAGTTCTGTCTAAAAGTTCCAGATTTCGAAATCGTATTTTGCTTTTAAGAACTATCAACAAACTTCCAGGAATACATAAATAATTCTAATTTTGTTAAAATCGCTCATAATTTAAATTTTGTGAGGACAACATTTCAGACGATATTTTGTTCCCATATCATATTTTGAGAGATTTCATTCTATCACAAAATATTATAGGATACCCCAACCTATAATTTTCTTTGATTTTATATTTGTTTGCTTTATATGCATAAATATTATTACTATTAAAGATTTGTATAATAGTATGTTGAGGTAAATTGTGTGAAGTAATATTACTTTCGATAAAGTAATGCTAATTAACTAAATTATTATGCAGAGGCACAGGG
Organism: Philopedon plagiatum; assembly: GCA_963971165.1. Classification (NCBI taxonomy): domain Eukaryota; kingdom Metazoa; phylum Arthropoda; class Insecta; order Coleoptera; family Curculionidae; genus Philopedon; species Philopedon plagiatum. The sequence continues at coordinate 35,464,150 of OZ020189.1, read as the reverse complement.
CCCCCGCAACCGCGTGTGCAACGCGTGCACTGCACGCGGGCGCACTCTGTAAGGGGCGCCAAGAACCAAAGGTTTTTGGTTAATTTTTTAACAATATTTCCAACGAGCAAGGCACCAAAGAAATCTTTTTTTTCAATAATCTAAGCGAAGTTTATGTTCATAAATATAATTAGGTACCTATCTAATCTAATTCCCTATTAAAACAGAAAACATATTTTTAAAATCAATCATCACTATTCACATCTGAATATGCAATATCATGATCCAATATCCAATACTGGTATAAATCGACAAGTTTGCGTAGAAGTTGTTAGAACTTGTTACCTACTTGCCGATTTTCCTGTCCAGACTCGAATACTCTGTAGGAGTATAAAACAGCGGAAGGCGTCGTAATCCAAATAATTGATATTTTATTTCGCAACGTTTAAGGGTCAAGAAGACGCAGAAAATTATAATATTTAGATACTTAAAAATTAAAAAGATTGATTTGTATTTTGTGTTATTGTGTTTTGTTGTGATTGAATAAAATTTTATGAAATGGTAAGTACCTACCCACATGCAGTATTAGCATTTTCTAAGGTCTATAAAATTCGTTTTTTTTTTAATTTTTTCTGTTTAAAATAGTGCACATCCTTAATTAGCCCATACCTTTATACCATAGATAATATTATTTTTATTTCCCTCAAATAGGAAAGTATTTTGTATTCGTGGAAAAATCGGATAGATTTTGATATTTCTTTAGACATTTTAGATTTAAAACCTGACGTTTCGCCTTGGAGCCACCATCATACCGTTTGACTTTCTGAAAAAATTTATATTTCATCTTTGCCAAAAATTAATTATCAAATTATTATACCAGGAAAAGTGTATAGGGTATATGCTTCAGATTGGTCTTAAGTTCGTTTAGCCGTTTAGGTTTAAAGGCTCGCGTTTAGAGTTTAGATTCATAAAAATAAAAAATTACGGGGCGTTCTCAAAAAGATGGGTCTTGTGCAAGGGAAGTCAAGGGTAAATGTCCTTACCAATTTTTGATCTAGTGTTTCTTAAATTCTAGGAGCCACAGAAGAGAAAACGACCTTCTGGTGCAAAATTTCAAGAGCAAAAAAAAGTTAGAGTCCAAGAAAGGGAAAAGATGGCTGGGAGTATGAAACATTTTTTGCAAAAAAGTCAAGTTTACAAGACTGAAACGATAGAGGTAGAAGAAAATACAGTTTCTAAAGCGGCGCCATCGCCATCTTCTGCAACATGTGAACCATCGACATCAACATCAACACGTATTGAAAATATAGCCTCTGTAGAGTCAGCCATCCTAACAACTACGACTACAAGTGACACTTCTAGCAGTTCTAGCGATGAAGCTTCTACTGAAGGGGAGACTGAGATTACTATTCCTAGTATTCTTCCATCAGAAGATCCCGGTTTATGGCCCAGAAGCATCACCAATGATGAAGTCAGAATATTGGTTGATCGTGGTCCTCCCTTGATAGGACGTAATTATCAATTTCCTGCTAATAAAGACAAAAGAAAATTTTCAAGTAAGTACTTTGTTAGAAAACTAGGAAATGGAGAAGAAGTGGAAAGAATTTGGCTAATTTACTCAGTTTCGAAAAATTCGGTATTTTGTTTTTGTTGTAAACTTTTCAGCAAGACTTCTAGTAGTTTTTCTGATACTAGTGGTTTTTCTGATTGGCAACATTTATCCTTAGCCATTATAAGACATGAAACATCAATTGCACATAACGTTCACATGAATAAATGGATGAATTTAAAAAAAATGTTGAAATTATCTACAACTGTAAACGATCATCACTTACGGGTTTTAGAAACTGAAAAAAAGTATTGGCATGACGTTCTAGAAAGAATTATTGCAGTTGTTAAATTTTTATCCAGACAGTGCCTAGCTTTCCAAGGTTCATCTAAAACACTTTTCCAATATGATAATGGGAACTTCCTCAAAACTGTCGAGATGATTTCATCTTTTGATCCTGTGATGAGAGAGCACATAAGTCGAGTGCAAAACTCACAAACAAATTCTTTAAGAATGACCCATTACTTAGGCTACCAGATACAAAATGAAATTATTGAATTAATGGCTTCTAAAGTAAAAAATAATATTTTGGACATGGTTCGAAGCTCCAAATATTATTCAATAATTTTAGATTGTACACCGGATGCAAGCCATACAGAGCAAATAAGCCTCGTTTTGCGTTATGTCGTTCTAAATGACAGTTCTAAAAAGGTCCAAATACAAGAGAGTTTTATAGCATTCAACTCAATAATCGACTCTACAGGGGAAGGGCTATGTAATTTTGTAATGGGACTTTTGAAAAATTTAAATTTAGATATTAAAGATATGAGAGGTCAAGGGTATGATAATGGGGCCAATATGCGCGGAAAACATATTGGTTTACAAAAACGCATACTCGATGCTAATCCTAGGGCATTTTTTGTACCATGTGCTGCACACAGCTTAAATTTAACAGTAAATGATGCTGCTAAGGTTTCAAATGAAACAGTGAATTTTTTTAATATTGTACAAGAACTTTATGTATTTTTCTCTTCATCCACAAAAAGATGGGATGTTATGAAAAAGCATGTCCCTCAGTTAAATCTAAAACCCCTAAGTGATACTAGATGGTCAAGTAGGATTGATGCTATGAAACCGCTAAAGTTTCATTTAATTCAAATATGTGATAGCCTTCTAGAAATAGCAGAAAATGATACTTATAACATAGAAACTAGACATAAAGCAAATTCTCTTTTATTAAATATTCAATCTTTTAAATTTATTTGTAGTATAATAATTTGGTATGATGTTTTATTCCAGATTAATATTGTAAGCAAAATGATGCAAAGTGTAGCGATTGACATTAAAGTGTGCCAAAACTATTTAAAGAATTTAGTCGATCATTTTAAAAATTATAGAAATGATAATGTTTTCGAGGAAAATCTTGTTGAAGCTGGAAAACTAGCGGCTGCTCTTGAGATAGAGCAATGTTTTCCCCCATTAAATAATGTAAGACGAAGGTATAAACCGAAATTGTTCGATTATGAGCACACGGATGAGACACCTCAAGATCCAAAAACTGCTTTTAAAATAAATTTCTTTTTAAAAATAATTGATCAAACACTAAGTTCTTTAAATAGTAGGTTCGATATGATATCTGATTACGAAAACGTTTTTGGTTTTATTTGTGATATTTCTAAATTAAATGACGAAGATCTTTTAAAATGCTGTCATGTTCTTCAACAGAAGCTAACTGATCAGGAAAAGCAGGAGGCTGACGTGGAAGGAAATGGTTTATTTAACGAGATAAAAGCCCTAAGATTGTTTTCATTGCCTGAAGTATCAAATCCCCTTGAAATTCTTCAATATATATTTGAAAACAATCTAACTTCATCTCTACCAAATATTAGTATTGCGTTAAGAATCCTCCTCACTTTACCTGTGTCTGTTGCTTCTGGTGAGAGATCATTCTCAAAATTAAAAATAATTAAAAATTATTTGAGGTCTACCATGTCACAAGAAAGATTATCTGGTTTGGCAATCTTAGCTATAGAGCAAGAGATACTCGATAAAATAGATTTTGATAATATTATAAAAGAATTTGCAGCGGCCAAATCTAGAAAAGCGCCCATTTAATTTCTGTATCCTAATAATAAGGTATGTTTTATTTGTGATTTGTTTATTGTTTGATTTATGCCTTTATAAATAATTTAGAGAAAAATAAAGTTTTGGTTTTGAAATCTCTGTAGTTTCCTTATAAAATGAGGTTTTAATCGATTGCCTAAAGGAAAAAAATTAAAAATTAAAAAAATACATATGTTATCTAAAACTAACAGCATACTGATCTTAAGGCATTTAAGAAAGGTTTCTGATAGTTTTTTTAACTACTCTACACTAAATTCCAACAAAAACTGGACAAATTTGGGCACCCCCAATTTTTTTGCCGAGTAAGGGGCGCCAAAATATTTTTGGCACGCGGGCGTTGATAACCCTTGCGGGGGCCCTGCAGAGGCGAGGCATACGCATAATAATTTAATTAATTCTCATAATAAAGGCGAATTTATTAAATATAGACAAGTTTTCATAATCTCTAGGTCTTTAACTTCATTGCTTAGGACAAGACAATTAAATATTGCATAATATTCAACCATGCAGCAGGGTCTTTTGAACTCAAAGACTGCAAGAACAACATTAAACCGGTAATTTCGCTTGATTTATAGAACACATTGGTGCATTTTATATAGGCAAAAGTGCATAAAGGCATATTTAAGAATAAATTTCTTATAAATACGAGTATATTAATTAAAAATATTTGCAGACACGTAAACCAAATATTATGACTCATTTACGACTCAAATTATGGCGACCTAAATAGTAAAAAATAATTTTATCTGTATTTTAAATAGTTGCTCTAGGTAGAATATTAGTGAGCATTGCCTGGTCAGTGTCAGCAATGCTGTGTAGCTGTGCTGGACACCTTCAAGGGATTTTAAATATAATTTTATTATTTCCATCACTTTCTTTTTCTATTTCAATTCACGCTTACTGTAAAGTCTTAGACAACCGATTTTAAGAACGGACTCTTATGAAAAAAAAAAACGGTTTTTATTATTGAACATAATTAATTTCTTTCGTTGATTCTAAGGTTAATATACAAATTATAATATAAAGCAATATAATTCCACAAAAAACTAATTATATACTAGCTTGCGCCCGCGACTTCGTCCGCGGTATATCAATTTTACTCCATTACAAACTTTGAACCCCCATTTCGCCCCTGAGGGGTTTATTTATTAAAAACTGTAAAATACGTATTTAAACATTTATTTTTTAGAGGTGGTACTTTTATGAAGTTTCGAGTTAATAGGATCATCTAATATTTTTTCTCCATACAAAGTGTGAACCCCTGTTTTACCCCCTTAGGGGTTGAATTTTGAAACTCTTCCTTAGTGCATGCCTACTGCCTACTGCCTCTGTAAGAATTTGAAGTTTCTAGATCAAGCAGTGTGGGCTGTGAGTTGATCGTCAGTCAATCAGTCAGTCAGTCCGTTTCTTCTTTTATATATATAGAGACTAGCTTGATTTGAACATAGTTGGTTGGCTTTTACGCAAAAATTACTAAATATATAATATTAGAAAAGACAAAGAAAAATTTTATGTTGTTAGTATTGGAAGAACTATATCTGTTCCTACACAATACTTTAAACATTAATTGCTTATTAGAGAAAAAAAAATCTTTATAAATATCTAAGAAAATCCAAAATGTACATAGTAGAAATTGAAGTTATTAAAAAAAACCCTTAAAGAGGCTAGCTTGCGCCTGCGACTTCGTCCGCTGTATAAAAATTTTACTCCATTGCAAAATTTTAACCCCCATTTCACTCCCCTAGGGGATTGATTTATTAAAAACTGTACAATACGTGTTTAAACATTTATTTTTAGAGTACTTCTATGAAGTTTCTAGTTAATAGTACCATCTAATATTTTTCCTCTTTGCAAAATTTGAACTCCTGTTTCACCCCCTTAGGGGTTGAATTTTGAAAAACCCTTCTTTAGTGCATGCCTACGTTATATAAGAAACCTCTGTGCAAAATTGTAAGTTTCTAGATCCAGCGGTATGAACTGTGCGTTGATACGTCAGTCAATCAGTCAGTCTCTTCTTTTATATATAGAAATTATAGTTGTTTTGTTAAGATACCATACATGGCCTAAATGTAGTGGACATAATTTTACCTACATTTAGGCCAGCCCCTAACTCCTAACAATTAGTAAGTGCATTGCTTTGATTTATTCTTTGTATATCAATTTTTTATAATAGTTTATATTAAAATAAACTGACGAGATCCCAATTTAAAAAAAAATAGTCCTTCAATACCTAATTGATTTATACCTAATTGACACCACATAGATATATATGGTACACTACGGCATACATATTACTGAGAATACCGGTTTTAAAAATGCTACATGGGCCTGAACGAAAGGAGTATATGCTTCGTCAAATTTAAAAAAAAAAAACATTCTAGTAAAATAATTTTTTAATAATGACCCTAACAAATAAATTAAATAAAAAACATCTTCATCTAAAACTCCGATGTTGTATATTTTAAAATGTAATTGTTCTTATTTTATAGAACTTGGAAACAAATTATTAAATCATATATGTTAAAAAAATAAAAACTCACCACCCAAATTTAACAAAAAAATGTAACAACGAACACACTTTAACACAACAAAATACCAGTGAAACGCTGACACTGAATATTAATGCATTTGAACTCTCGAGGCTAAACAAATCCACTTAAAAACATTACTGATAACGCTATACTTTGACTACTTGGCCACGTTATGCAGCATTGATAATAAAACTATTATTTAATGAACATTAGCGTTGTGGACATGACCCCCCAGATCTAAAAAATAACCCCCCTCTAAATGCAGTCCTGCGGTTAGTCTGAACTTTCAATTTACCGCGGATTTGTGCGATACAGTGCTATGGCTAAAAAAAATTGCATCGTAATTGATTCTTTTGACGAGATGGGTTATTACAGAAATGTTAAAGTTACAATACGAATTGGAAAAATCTCTTGTTTTTCCGTTATCTTCCGCAACGTTATTTGGGAAAAATTGGATTTTTTTTGGAAAAATATTTTTATTGATAAAATATGTCAAATAATTTAAATTAAAAAAAATTAGAATGGAAGCTTTCACGGCTCGAGTTATTTAGGGAATTATAGTTCTTGGGATTAGACCGTGTCAAAGTGGAACGTTCCGACAGCTCATCTTCGATTGCGCGCTGGATCTTCAGTGATCTTTATTCAGCGTTTAGAGCACATGAAGTAAAGAAGCAAATTAATTAATCATGATCAGATATTGAAAGAACAGTAAATTGGATTGATTTAGTGTTGCACTTTATACGGATATGCATAATATCATACGGATATGCATAATATCATCCTTGCATATCATTTTTTGCAAGGAATATTTTTGTTATAAATACGAGTATATTATCGTAATTAAAACTTCTAACCAAGGCGTGGGCAAAGCGTTATGACTTAAATTATGGTGACCTAAATGGTACTAAAAACAGTGTATCTGTAATTTCAATATTTTTCCTAGGTAGACTATCAATGTGTTCTTACACAGTATAAGAAATGTCCATGGTACGGGCAAAGCCCGCATGGTGATCAGAGTCAGCACTGCCCGGCCACTGTCGTAAGCAATACTGTGCAGGTTTGCTCAGATTTGCTTGGGACAGATTCATCAACCATTAATAGATACAAAGTAATAGTGTAAGTCCTTTTAAACAGCCCTACACGATAATTATTACTGTCAGTATTAAAAAATATTGTCAGTAATATTGATCGTGTACGGAGTAGAATGATGGAATAAGAATTGAAGAATATTCGCATATTTTAACATTTTTCAATCAGTATTGGCAATACTGTCAGTAATATTGATGTGAAAACTAGCGCGTCAGTATTACTTTCAATTTCAGTATTTATTTAGGCATGGATCAGGACGATGGTCTGTGCGCTTCTACCATGGCTTCTACCGATCTGGATGCGGCCGATAATAATAACTCAGATTCGGAAGCAACAAACTCGACGAATAGCCGTAAGTTAATGCGAAAATTTATAGAAGTTTATGAATCCCTTCCAGTGTTAGGGGATTCACCTAATGCCTCATATATGAATAAACTAAAAAGAAATTTAGCGCTGAATAAGTTTTTGATGGTTCATGCTAAAATATCATCAGGATCAACATGTGATGATGTTCGAAAAAAGATCAAATACTTTGCGCTCGAATTTTCGCAAAGAACTGAAGAAAATATCGACTTGAAAACGTCCAGGATTAGGTACGGAAGACACGTATACTACATCATGGGTGTTCCAGACTTTGTCATTCTTGAGGAAAACGGAGGTCCCTATTTCTATTAACACACTAGAGCAGTTATCAGAGGTAAGAACCTTTTTAAAGAAACTTCAAACCCTCAAAATTTCTTCCCGTTGCAAGATAGCTTACTTAGTGTAACTGCATGGGCGCCCTTAGAAATTTTAAAGCATCTCTGTTGCTTCTTAAGAGGCCCAAGCTAAGTTCCGGGTTTTTGATAGTGAGTCTACCAGGAATGTTTTGGTAAAGGTTTCAGAAAAAAAGTTTTGCAACAAAAAATATTTCTCACGATGTAAGAAACAACTTAAGTCCTTACACATTTTTCAACATTTTTAATTTGGCTCCGCGCATACGCGATGGGGTGCTGCGTTGGTGCCTGATAATCCAAGGTTGGTGCCGTCGACGGCGGGTAGCGCGGCAGATGGGCGGAGATCGGGCGGCCGAGGTTTGCTCAGATTAAGTGGGGGGCTGATGGCACGGAACATTAATTGTGCAAGCATAGCCTGCACTTGACCTAATTTTTTTTATTTACGTTGCAGGTGGAAATTATATGTTAATAATGTTGGATTTACATTAAATCTGACTAATTTAGAGAATGATGTATTAGGCACTGAATGAATTACTTAACAGAAATTTTAGGTGAATCAGTGATTCATTTGATTCATATGGCGAGCCGCCACTGTTGTGCACACAATATTTGCTAACCACTAATCACCGATAATATAATATAAAATTTAATTTAAAGTTTTACAGATTGTTTCAAAAATTAAGTGATTAATTACTGATAAATTTTAAAATTATAATGAATTTAATAAAATTTGTAATGCTAGTGCGATTAAAAATATTTAAGACTGCTAAAATATCAACAATATCCACACTAACGTGTGGATTTATTTACGTTTGGAATTTAAACTTACATAATACTGAAATAATCCCCTTAAAACCTTAAAAACTTTTAACTGCGTTTTACCAAAAACATCGTTTTGTGAGCTGCGCCTTTTTTTAATACTGATATGTTACAGAGATGAAAAACTACGCCAAATTGTGCAATACTTAGGTAATATTGATAAAAAAAAATTAGGAACTTTAAACGTATTTATTTAAGCAGTTAATAAACGACCTTAACAAACCCAACTGGAAGAAAATTTAATATACGTAACTAATCTAATAATTGTAAGTATTTTTAAATGCCATTTTGGGCATCTTTGAAGTATTTTATCTTGACATTTATTTCTTTAGTCACGAGTAACCAATCTCATCTCAAGACCTTCATATTAAAAACCGCCAGCTTAATGTCTGCATTGTCTACATTTTTATTGCGAAAAACAACAAAACCTATTTGTTGTAACGAACTTGGCAGCAGTAAATTAGCAATTGCCTATACGTATAATATGTACACTGAAAACAAGTAAACATATATTATGTTCTGAAGAAGGAATGTTAATAAGGAAATATGTAAAAGTATTTACCCAGTGCTTATTTACAATATTTTGTATAGTTGTAGCCAAAATAAAGTTTCCCTTTTGATAAGGAAACGCAGTAGGACGGAAACTTTTTTGGCTAGGCTATTTAATAGCTTGTATTATTTATGGGTGTTTCCAAAATCTGACCACTTCAAGCGAATAAAAATAAGAATAATAATTTCTTTATCGTACAAGCTTAAAGAAACTGTTTTTAAGAAAATCAAAATTTTCGATTATTTTTACTAGTAATGTATTTTTTTGGGAAAAACTAATAATGGCATATGGTTAGATTTATAATGTTCTGCTAATTTACAAAGTTTGAGGGCAATCGTTTAGGTAATTTTTTTGAGAAAATGGACTTTTTCTGATTTTTTTTGTCATCAGTAAACCATTCTCATTTGGGGTTGTAGAAAAATAAAAAATGGTTTGAGATTAGTGATGTAAGGATACATATTCAAAAATCCGTTGGATACGAATATTAAAAGAATCCGTATTATCCGTAACCGGTCGAGAACTTGAATACGGATACGGAATCAAAATAAATACTAATTCGGGCGGTTACTAATGTAAAGTGCAAAGAGAAAACGGAATCGGGATCGAATGTAAACGAACAACACGATCTGCGATTTGGCATATTTGACCTCATGCTTTCTCTTTCTAATGACATTTCCTAAAAAAAGATAGCATACTTATCGGGGTAACGGGTATCATGTGGGATGAGACTCATTGGTTAAACTCGGCCCGCCTCACCCGAACCGAATTCAAACGGGAACGAACGACAGTGCCCTACTATCTCTAACCTTCGACTTCGAATCATATAGAGATGTTACCGTGGAACTGGACCTGTTCTTTTGGAATAGGTATCACCTACCTGTTCCGTGTACCTATTACCAGGTATCAGATATACCTATTCCGATTCCGCTGGCACCGTGACGGGTTACGGCGCACTGTCACGTTTTGAATTTCGACTTTCGACTCAGTGAGATCGGTTACAGGTACAAGTCGAGTACAGGTACAATAATAATAGGAAATAGTCGTGTTTGGGTTGAAAGTGAAACAAAGCTCGGAGTGAATAGAGCGGCAATAGGTATTTTCTTAAATCGGAAGGGTTACCTATTACCGAGGCCGTTGAATGAAATTTTAAACGCTTTTTTTTATAATAATATGTAGAATAAATGGACTGTAATCCTAAAATCTTTCAATAGCATGTGATAGAAAAGAAACGAATCAATGGCCCTAATTTATCTATCTACCTTGTCACTAAAAAAAGTAAAAGAGAAATAGGGATAGGATATAGGATATTTTGCTTTTTATCAGAACAAATCAACAAATAGAAAAATAACCAAAAATATAGAAATTAAAAAAATTAATATTCTTAAAAATACCAGTATCTAATAAAAAATAAAACATATTATACTCGTTGGCGTTAGTCAGGTACAGTAGTTACGACTACAGTCGAAAAATAAATATTTATGTAGATAAATTTTACAAGAAATTTACGAAACAAAAAATTATCTATATATCTAATATTATCGCCCGTCACAAAAATCCTTGTACCGTCGACATTTTATAGAAAAGAACTGTTTTCCTTCCCGTTTTCCTTAATTTTTTAAAGTTTGTTTTTCAAATTTTATTTGCTCCCCCTTGAAAAGGTTTCTTCGGACGCCCTTGCCTACTATAACTTACCTGTGATGGATTAGTCAGCGGGTACAACTTCTATTATAGAAGTACCTTCTTCTGGAATATTATCATTTAATGGTGTATCGTCTTCCGCGTCTTCGTCATTTCTTTTCTCAACATTTTCGTGGAATAATTGCACCGCTGGATGTCTCCTTATCAAATACTTTTTTTAAATTTGATACCGCGGTCTTATAGGACATTAATGTTTTGCACATATTGCATTTTTAATTTGTTTCTTTCCATCTGAGATACAAAAAAAATTCAACACTACGCTTCTGCGTCTATTCATATTATTAGTAAAACAAAATTATAACAAAGTACTTAATATAAATTGAATCAACGATAATCCTGATACAAATTAAAAACTAACGACAGGAAACTGCGAATAAATGACCAATAAGGTCACACAGATTGCCGGCATCAATCGAAGAAACACGTTCGTACCTATTACCACTTCGAACCTGTCTCGGCGGCTCGAATCTCGAATTAGTGTTGGGAATAATCGAAATATTAGCTCTCGATGATTTTAATAATCGAATGATCATTCGAAATAATCATTCAAATCAAAAAATATAGCAAATAAAACTACCCAAAAATCATCTCTTGAATTTTTTTGCATGGATTGGCCGTTTTCGATAAAAACAAAAAACTGTAAAGTTATACATAACATTATTTATTAGTATAATTTGTTAAAAATAACAAAAAAGTATGAGATCCACGAAAACAAAAACACTTCTTTTACCAAATTTGGCAACTCCCCTTTATGCATTAAAAATTGTCACAAACTTTCAACTTTATACTAATTTGCGTCCCCTAGTTATTTAGGAAAATCCTTTTACAAAAATTCAACACCCTGTGTATTAAAAACAAAGTCGTTTAGGACCTATGTTTTGTCTTAAAATTAAGTAAAGAATAATACCCTAAAGGTTGGTCACATACTTTACTAACACCCTGTATATATCATAAAAATATGCTAATAAACTAATAACACTATGCGTTATGCGTTGTCGAGAGATGAAATAATGCTCGATCGATATCGAAGAATCATTCGAAATAAACAATCATTCGCATGAAGAAAACATCCGAGACCGAGACAATATTAAAAACATGCTATGCGTTGTCGAGAGATGAAATAATGCTCGATCGATACGGAAGGATCATTCGAAATAAACAATCATTCGAATGAAAAAATCATCCGAGACCGAGACAATAAATGCATCGCAACGCAACGTCGAGTGCCGGAGTCAGCGACGGCATCATTTCGTATTTCGTCTCGTCATTCGAAGCGGCGAAAGGCGATTATAATCTCTGGGCTAAATTTAATCATTCGAATGATCGCGCTGACTTCTCGAGATATCTCGAGTGATTTGAATAATCGAATGATCGATTATTTTTCATTCGAGATATCCCATCGCTATCTCGAATATCACTTGATTTTATGCAGCCGGGATAGCTCCAGCCGCTTGTCACAGTAATAAATTTGATGCGGAATAGGTTGGACCTGGAATAGGTATTTGGAATAGGTTTGTGTTTGGAACAGGTACAGGTCCTACTAGGTACAAAAAAAAGCTATTCCGTAACATCTCTAGAATCATATGATACCGCATCCACCTATCTACCCGTATCGGAAATAATTCCGTATATACATGTTAGTAACCGCTTTCGCGCGGCTCAAGAAATGGATACGTATTCGGATGATGGATAAGGATATTAATTGATTTCGATTCCGTATTATCCGGATATCTAAAGAATACGGATATTTTCAACACTATTTGAGATACATGTAATAAGACCCTAGATATAACGCACAATTTGAACGAAGTCATATTATGGGTGAAATTGCTGGGGAAATGTATCTACATCTACGGTGTTACGCTGTTGCAGGTTGTGGTTTCAGGAAGGTAGAACTGGCGGCTCAAATTAAGGAAGCCAGCTGCAACCAGCTGATTTTTAACGGTGAAGAAGGGCTCACTAGATGACAAAATTGACAAAGATCCAAATTACGCGATAAAGAAGACAAAAACAAAACGAAAACATTCCCCGTTATAGTAGTTAGCAAATCGGCTGAAGAGTTCCTTAATTTGAGTCGCTAATACAACGTGTTCGTGGCTTTGGACGACGCGACGCGACGCGGAGAAACCAATGGCGACTCGTGGTCATTTATAACGGTGAAGCAAAAGTATTCCTAAGCTAACAATTTTGCTCGGGAAAGGCAAACTTTCTTTACTATAAATTCCGTGTACTGTGTAAAGCACTTATGATTTAAGACGTTAGTATAACAATTATGATATTCAGGTTTAGTGAAAGAGCGCATTTCCAAGTTAATTCCATGTTATATAGCCACTAAAGTCTCCAAATCTTTCACCGAAAGAATATCAATGACAATAATGGTTAGGAGATTGGAATTACCCCATTTGTTAACAACTCTCGGAGTTCGCCGCCATGAGTTATTGTAGAATGAGACGCCACAATAATATTATAGGTCAACAGGTCTTAGTGCTAAAAAGGCTAAGTAAACGTACAAAATATCCAAGGAACTCGGCATAATATTAACTAAAACTAGGTAACCACACTATTTTCATTGTTTATTAATATTTAAAAAATTGTAATGTCCTCTAACTACTTGTACATATTATGTACATGTCATATTTACAAATCTATTAAAATTTAATTATTTTTACTTCTATTTTCTGTGTCACATTTTGGAAGGAAGAAAAAATTGTTAAATACATGTCCATAACAACCTAACAACAGTTTATCATTATTATTACGTTGCTCTAATCTTCTGATTTTCATTTACTCAAATTACCAAGGTAATCGCTTTCAGTTTCTTGCATAATCTTAAGTAGAAAATGTAAAACAACGAATGTGCATTTAAATCCCTAATAATAACAATTTGGTTTGTTACTTTAAACGTTTATATTTAAACTGCGATTTTGGCTTGACTAGACAATGCTTTTAATTATTTTTTTTCTGACGAATTAGGATAAAAAAATCTGTTTTATTAGAAAATTACTTAATAAGTAAAAAGGGGTGAATGTTTTTTTTATAAAAAAAAATTAATTTAAAAAAAACTAAGCTTGTATTTATGTCTATGCATTTTTGAAACAGTTTTTATTCCAACTACATTATAATTAACTCGTTTTCCATAATGGTATTTGAATTGTAAAAGTAAAAGAGAAGCATTGGCAAAAAAACGTATTTTTTTTGCTTGAAGTTAGTATCTTTATCTTCGCAGTTTTCATGTCTTTAAAGTGGCCGACTGGTACCGCAAGCTGGAGTTGAATTATATTAGATATTCCATGCATGGTCACTGTTTCTTAGGGCCAAGAAAAATTATAAGCTGAAAACTGTTCGGTGGGTAAGTTCCTGTTGACCAAAATCTGTTTTTAGTTTTGTGTGTTCCCTTTGGACCCCTGGTAGCCTGGTTAGAATAAAGAAGAATAAATAAACGAAGAAAGAACGTCTTTCGCTGAAATAAACTTTGAGAAAATGTTGATTATTTCATATAATGCAAATAAACTGTAATGTAGATTAAAACATATGTTTTTCATTTCACAATAAATATCATAGCCAAATTTACCACTGGTGATTTAGGAAATCATTCAAACTTGTTTCTGGGCTACGTGACATGAATCCCATAGAGAAGACAAGGATGCTCCGCTGGGCGTGGAGACGCTGCAATTACCACAAAGCGGATTGGCCGATGTCGCGTGGTCAGGTTTGTCGTCATCGACGTTCACTAATCGTAAGACCGGGTGCCTCCTGTTCCCTTCACCCGGACATGGTTCTTTTCACCAACGGTCTTAATAGTATATTTTTACTTTTTGCTATGCTAAAGGTATGCATTAAAATTATTAAACCCTGGCCAACGCTTATGGTATTTCAAGCCAGCCCCAAAAAACGCCCTTGCCCTTATGTTTTGACAGGTTGTTGTCCTGCCATTGTTAATAAGTCGTCAATAAAAACTTATGAGTTTCTCTGATATTTCAGCGATTTGCTTAGTTTCCAAATAATTTTTATCTTGAAACGAGTTGCTGTAATGAATTTAGTTCTATTTATTGTCGAAAGTACGTACTAAAATTGTCTTTTTCTTTATAAATTTTCGAAAAAGCTCAGAAATAAATTCATAATATAAAACTTAGTTCTCTTATTCTTACACTTGTCAGTTTAAAGCTTTTGGCTGTACAATAAAGTATAATTTTAAATGACTATAAATTAAAAATAACGATTACAATTATGACAAATATATTTATTGTGGTGTATCAGCACGCAAGCACGACGGATTGCGGAGTGCGGCGACCCCTCCACCTCCCCGCGAATGTAATCGAATTACCTAATTCAAGTACAAGTAGTCTATTAAGACCTTGTACCAAAAAATGTCGGCAGTTGAGTCTGGGAAAATTTGCAAAAAGGTTGACAGTTTCTCCGACCAACGGAAAAATTGTCACTGAAAACTGTTGAGGTGATGAATAAACTATACATCTTACTGGTGTCTTTTGTGGTATCTTATCTCATAAAAAAGGTTTGCTAAAAGATGGAAAGGATGAGCGTTAAGAAATAAGGTAAAAGATCACAAATCATCCCTCGGAAGACTCTAGCTATACGTGTTTATCTCTATTTGATCAAATTACTTTTTAACGCAATTTTTTTCACATTGTGGTCAGCATTTCCTTGGCAGCTCCTATTAGATTTCTGGATTGTTACTTTAGCCTCGCGCTACCAGCTGCTAGATATGATGTGTATGATTATACAGTTCCAAAGGTACAGGGATATGCTGCATTTTAAGTAAATATTGTCTTAAGTTAAATCCCTCAAAGTCGCAAATAATGTCATTTAGTAAGACTGCTACCCGTTGTAAATACATAGAGGATGTCAACATTCTCTTAATAATGGAAAGCTGCCTCAGACAGCCCATAGCAAAAAAAAAATACGTGATTGTGGATTACATACTTAAATTTTTCAATTACGTTACCACCATAAGGAAATGGGCTTTCTCAATTCTAAAGTTATTTTTTTTTTAAATCGCCATCTAGGTACTTAATAGAAAATGTCGTATTCTGCTGTGTGAAACCTTAGTACTCTCACAGGTAAACATGAGGATGTTGTTTATGGCCCGAATCTACTGAGCGTAGTGCACCTAGACTGCAACCAGTCGCGAGTCGTGGGTTTGGGGCGAAGGGTAAAAAGGCCAAAAGTAAAAAAAATTAAGTATTTAAAATTTGTATTAAAAAACTACACAAAACTTCGAAACATATAGATACATAGGTACGGTTAGTGTAGGTGTTAACCAGGGATAGATGGCGATACAAATTTTAAATGCTTATAAATGTTTAACCTTAATTTATTTAACTTTAACCCAAGCAAAAAACACCTATATTTGTGTGAACATAAACAAGCTATGCTAAGCGTCTAAGCGACAATTTTAAATGTACATAATAAAGAAAACCCTACTTAAAAAAATTGTGTCATCACTATCTCACCCTACTAGTTGGTGATAATATGATAGTTATGAGGTAATTTTTTTTTTCTTAGCAGCGAAATGGCCGCAGGGCTGACAAATATTCAAGAAGTTGGTACAGTCCTCATGTAACCACCGTTTGCACAATGATATAATACATTGTATCACTAACCTGTAACATAGACCGTTATTCGCCCGAACGCTTCAGTTGTAGAAAAGCATTTTTTTGATAAAGAGGCCTACTGTTCCTATTTTATCGAATTGTAATCACAGGCAAACATCTTTGGGTAAAGAGATCAACTGTAGTATTTAGTTCTTATCATGATTTTAAGTTTATTGAGGCAATATTATTCTTTTGCACGCAAGAAACTTTGAGCAGACAAATCTACAAGACACGAGTGCAATTATCGCTCAATTTTCTTTCACCTCACTTGCGGAATATATCACAACTACCAAAATCGAATTAATAAAGTTTTAATATTGTTGTCTAACCGTCTAACCTTTCTTAGCATCAACTTACTGTAGTCTTCCCTGTGTAGGCACAAGGTCCCTAGTGCACAATTTCTCTTGTTGGCATAAAACTTATTTCTTTTCCGTTTTATTTGTTTTTTGTTTTCTTTTTTAAATCTCCTACGCATACTTTGATAAAAATTTTATTTTCTTTATCCAGTTTATTTAGTATCAGATTCCATTAACAATAAAATATGTCTCAAAAACATCTATTCAAGACGCCTACATCGTAAATGCCGTCTGTTCATCCAGTTACATCAGACGTTAAATGAAATACGTGAAGAACCTTTATACCGGGGACGAGGGCTTAGAATGTAGGGTTAGTTATGCAAACATGACGTCATTTGCCGGTATACAGGACCGGTATTAAATGTTTGATACCATTATTTCGACTTTCATAAAAACATTAAAAATAGATTAAAAACTATGAACAATGAATGCCATAATAATTGGTTTCTTAAACTAAAAAGAAAATTCTGTTCATCTTCCTTTCATGAAATTATTCTTTCCTTTGCAGTTTTTTTTCTGTTCTTCTGCATACTGTCGAATAGTTTCTTTTTTATTGCTTGCTAAGATAATTAATTTCTAAAATAATAATAATTGATACTCTACTTTGGGAGGTACTTTTACTTTGTATGACTAAATCAAAATATAAAGTATATAGTGTAATAGGACGGGATATCCCATATTAAAAACAAATCGAATGTCCTGTTTTACCAACCACCATTTGTTTATAAAATTATAGACCTATTCTAGAGAACAATATCGTCGCCAGAATTTAAAAAACAATAAAAACAGAATAATATCTGATAATGCAATGCTTACCGTGAAATATCGAAATTTTTGTTTGTTTAACTTTAATTTCCTTATATTATTTACCTCATTTCTTTAGTCTACCTTAATTTAATCTACTTTAATTATAATTTCATATAATTTGTCTGAATAATTCCACCTTAAATTTAAACACTATCAGATTTTTATAGCAGCTGAAAATTAATTGAACTGAAATCAGCTAAACACGACTGGTATAATCTCCAAATTCGTCATTACTATCCTGCAAGGACGCCGACGTCTGGTTGCGCTGGGAAACCGCCGTCGGCGCCGCGACGTATTTTTAGACCAGAGAGGCAAAATGTTCCGACACATAATGGCCTCCTAGTAATTTTAGATTCATTTATTTCCTTATTATGACTCTTTTTCATCTTCCAAAAATTATCCTGTTATCTGTTTTTTAGTCACAAAAATGAATTTTTTGTTGAGTGCTCCTGTAATAGTGTCACCGTCTGTGTTAAGTTATATTTCTAAAAATAATTATTATATTGTACGTTTAGTGTTAAGCGTGCCACATTTATAGCTGTATTTATTTTAATATAAAAGTAAGTTTTTAGGTTTAATATGTAATGTGTCAGTTTTTATTTTTACTAACTTGTGAACTGATTGACAATACATTAATCTTTCTTAACAGAAGTAGGTATAAAATTATACGCTTTAAGTAGGCGAATAACTAAAAAAACTGTAGCTAGTAGATTTTAATCCAGTTTTTCTAAAAAAAAAAATATATTTTTCTGCAGTGAGACGTGGTTTTATAAACAAAAAACAATCTGCTTTTAACGACAGTAGCTTAATACACTATATTTTTAATATTTATTTCTTGAGCAGTAATATCTAATACTATAGTAAACAAGACAAGTATGAGTAAATTGCCTAAACGTTTGAAGTTAAAGAAAAAATATTAAACCATCTTTAAAAACACTGTCTGGCTTCTAAAAATAAATGTATTGAGTTATAATTGAATATTACACTAGACATATATAGTATTTAACAAATTTATTATAATTTTTACTTTTTTAGACACTACTTTAACATCATGGCACTGGTTATGTTACCTTCAGATCTTCCATGGTGGGATTCAGTAAAGAAACAATTGAGAAAGATATCTGAGACCAAAAATACTATGGAAATTATTCAAGCAATGCAGAAATTTACGAATGTGCAAGTATGTAGTTTGTTATAAAAATATTATCTTTCTGTGTATTTATTGATATAAAGATACCAAAAAAAAAAGGTTAACTGACTTTCACTAATGTGGTGGAAAATTGACTAAACATAAAGCTCCATTAGGTCAAATATTTGTAACATTTTACAATTCTAACAAATGTTTAGGAGTTCTATCAGCTCAGGTGCAATATTATACAAAAAGAACATATTCATCAACTTTATTATCGAAATCAAAATCTCTAAACAGTAATTATATACGTATCTTCTTTTTCTTTATTCTGTATTATTGCTTCTTATGATTTATTCTTAATTTTCGATTTACCATCAGTATTTATGTCACACACATAAAACATTATGTTAACCATATTTATAGAAAAAATAATATGCAATTTTTAGTGTAAGTTTGGACCCTGATGATGACACAGTAGATCCTCAACAATTTGTAGGATTTTTGAATTTTTTGGATAATGATATGACCTGCGAAGAAAGAAGTAATTTTCTTAATAAAACTTTGCCAAATATTGTTAAAAGAGCGCTGATGATTAAGGAATTAAGACCCAGGAGAGGTCTTCATTTTAGTCTGCAACAACAAGGTACAAATATAAATATAGCAACATAACATGTTTCCACTCAACAAAAATGAAAAAAAGGGAAGTAGAAAATTCCAGCAACGTCACCTCGAGCTACATAAAAGTGCAGACCAAAAAAAAAGGGAAGCTCAAGTGCGATCTTACTTTTTTATTGTTTAGGGTTCTAAGAAATGTACACTATTTCTTAATTGGACAAAAATATCTAAACCTGTTCTTGCGAGAACAGAACACGCTTGTCATCCTAACTTACCAATATTCTAGCATTTTTTAAATTACTTATACCCTCTGTCCATTTGGACTCATATATGAAAATTTTTCAAAAACACGTTTTTTTCGAAACTACGTTTTCTCGAAAACAGAACTTTTTCAATAATACAGATATTCGAAATCTAGGGATGTTTTCAATTTTTTTTCTGAAACCAATTTGTTTTTAGAAAGGACATGTTTAAAACCATGTTTTTAGAAAGAACATGTTTAAAACCATTGTTTCGAAAGAGACTTCGAAGATTCAATATTCATATTAAAAACACTTTTGAACACTTTGAAACACTTTTTGAAAGTAATTAACTACAGAATAATAATCAAATTAAAAATAATCAAAATTATCAATACAAGGAAAAGTAAACCTGACCAAACACAAAAAAGAATGGCGTATTTAGAAATTTCAAAGTTGTATATCTCTGATCCTACTTACAGGACAAGTACCAAATTTAGGCGTTTTAATAGTGAGCCCACTGGGAACTATAGATTTCATCAAAAATTCAACTTTTTGTCACAAATTACAAAATGGTTTTTGGTCTTTACCAAAACATTCCCAGTGGGCTCACTATTAAAACACATGATTTTGGTGCGGGTCCTGTAAGTAGGAACAGAGATATACAACTTTGAAATTTTTAAATACGCCACATAATTTCCGGGAAATGTATTTTTAAAGGTTCTTTTTAAAAAAAATATATTTTCGAAGAAGCTGCTTTTCGAAAAAATTTACTTACTTTATCATCAAAAAAGATATTTGTTGAAAAAAGTTTCTTTGATAACGAGACTAGATATTAGGTCTCGAAACGTCAGAAAAATAATTTTTTTCAGATTAGGTTTTAGACCGAATATATACCACACTAGAGATAGATTAGGGTCAGGCATACTTTTTATAATTAAAAGTCACTGACAGTGTACAGAACATTTCTTTTTGCAGGATTTGTTTTTTTGTTTAAACGCAGTGACTTTTATTATTTTTTAAAAAATATTAATTTTCCTTAACAGTAGAGTGGCGTAACACCCGAACAATAAATCTTTTAAAAAAGAAACACCTAAAAGAGTTGGTCATCTTAGCTTACACGCGCCAGGACAAATTACACAGCCCCACAAAAAAAAAAAAAAAAATTGGTACCCCTATCGAGACAACTATATCCCTATGTAATTTTCGACGCTGAATCCGAATCCGAGGTCAATAAAATAGTACACCCCCAAAATCAACCCCTAGCGCTAAAAAACACCTCAGCAGGGTAAAAATGACTTAACGCTCCACGAATAGTCTTAAATCTCAATAAATCGAAGTAAATATAAACATTCAAGTATATAACGCATAAATACAGAGTTAACACTACTTTCCATTGAAAATCACCCCCATGAGTGGGTGAAAACTACCCCTCATACAACAGGAAACTTAAAAAAATACAGTGATTGCAAAAAAGCTTACGATGCCTAGTTTTTTTTGCAAGGAGTGAGTAACTGCATTAGTTCCAATGCGATGCTCAAAATCTACCCCCACAGAGGGGCGGAAACCATCCCTAGATTAAAATTGCAAGGAAAATCGGGGAAAAAATTTTGTCATCGTGCTATCGAGGCAACTGTATCCCTATGTAATTTTAAAAAAATTTTTTTATAAAATCATACACCCCCAAAATCAACCCCTAGCGCGAAAAAACACTCCCTAAAGAGGGTAAAAATGGCTTAACGCTCCACGAATAATCTTAAATCTCAATAAATCGAATTAAATATAAACAGAGTTAACACCACTTTCCATTGAAAATCACCCCCATGAGTGAGTGAAAACTACCCCTCACACAACGGGAAATTTAAGGAAACTGCAGTGATTGCAAAAAAAGCTTACGATGCTCAGTTATTTTAGAAACAGTATGTAACTGAATTAGTCT
The DNA here is from genome assembly GCA_963971165.1 of Philopedon plagiatum. Taxonomy (NCBI): domain Eukaryota; kingdom Metazoa; phylum Arthropoda; class Insecta; order Coleoptera; family Curculionidae; genus Philopedon; species Philopedon plagiatum. The sequence continues at coordinate 35,442,395 of OZ020189.1, read as the reverse complement.
CGATGCGATGCTCAAAATCTACCCCCATAAAGTGGCGGAAACCACCCCTAAATTTAAATTTCAGTTGCTGTTGGTCCGTAAAAAGAGAGACACATTCTTCTCAACTAAAAAAATGCAGCTGTTTTGAGCTTTTCTAAAAGGTACTGCAACTATTTTTTGAATTTATTATATAATTATATGAGGAGTAATTTTCACCCTCTCATGGGGATGTCACTGAATGACTGGTGCAATGTGTAAGTTTCACCTCCAAACTGCAGTGCTGCATGTCTTTAGCCAATTTTAGCATCGATTAAAATAGAAATCACGATAAAAAAAAATTTTGCCCGATTTTTCTTGCAATTTTAATATAGGGGTGGTTTCCGCCCCTCTGTGGGGGTAGATTTTGAGCATCTCATCGGAACTAATGCAGTTACTCACTCCTTGCAAAAAACTGGGCATCGTAAGCTTTTTTGTGCAATCACTGCATTTTTTTTAAGTTTCCTGTTGTATGAGGGGTAGTTTTCACATACTCATGGGGGCGATTTTCAATGGAAAGTAGTGGTAACTCTGTATTTATGCGTTATATACTTGAATGTTTATATTTACTTCGATTTATTGAGATTTAAAACTATTCGTGGAGCGTTAAGTCATTTTTACCCTGCTGAGGTGTTTTTAGCGCTAGGGGTTGATTTTGGGGGTGTACTATTTTTTTGACCTCGGATTCGGATTCAGCGTCGAAAATTACATAGGGATATAGTTGTCTCGATAGGGGTACCAATTTTTTTTTTTTTTGTGGGGCTGTGTTATTATTTGATTAATATGGAATTATAAATATTGTACCATTTTTTTTATTTATGCCTTCTGCTCATTCGGGTTGATACCTACTTACGAAAGTACAATTTGCCTAAAATCAATTTTTGATTTCTTTAAAGCACTTTTCAAAAATACATGTTTTCAGAGAACAACTTTTTGAAATTAAATTTTTTCGGATAGTATTACTTTTTTTAAGCAACGGCTCTTTGAAAAAGTAATTTACGAGAAAGTAACGTACCAAACCTAAGGAAACCTGATCAAACCCAAAAAAGGTTCGTTTGGGTTTATTCAGGATCTTTTTTTTTGTCTTTTTTTCATTAACATTTTCGAAGCTACTAAAGTTGATAATTTAATTTTTTTAATATTGTCTTAAAAAAATGTACTTTCGAAATATGAGTTTTTGGAGAAAATATTTTCAAAATATTTCATAAATCCGTTTTCTAAAAAGCATCTGTGAAAAAACGGTCAGAACATTTTTGAAAAAATGTATGTTCGAAATATGTATTCGAGAAAATATTTTGAAAAATTTCGTTGATCCATTTTCGAAAAAGCAGTTTATCGAAAAAATTTACTTTCCCAAGAGATGTTTTTTGAAAAAGAAATTATTGGGTTATTTGTTTCGTTTAGAAGCCAAAATTATGCGGCACAAATTTTGATAAGATCGCAGTGAGATGTGTAAGGAATGTTTTCAGAAACAATCTAAGAGCATGTAAATCAAAAATGCCAAAAAAGCTTGCATTTTTTATATTACATATTAGTATTGATCTATTATTCATATTTCTTTGGTATAATTTATTTCAAAGAACTTACATAGACGGCAAGATGTTTGTTTTTGTTTATAATATTTTATAGAATATGTAGAAATTGTTAATGTTGATGTTACAATATTTATTTTTATAAAATTCACTGTTGAAATCCTTTTTGTACAAGGCTCTAGGGGGGGGGGGGTCTGCGCTTCCCCCCTGAATTCGCCACTGAATGGTTTGCTTGAAGTCTCTAATGAAAAGCTTTTACTGTTGATTGGATTAATCCTGAAAATATAATTTTCATCTTTAGGATATTGTATAAGATATTTGCTAAGTAGCACAAAATAGTAAGGAAGGCGAATCTAAACTAATTTTAGGCTTAAAATTTATTTGTATAAAAATAACAGATATCTAATAATAATGCTCAGTTTTCGAAATGCAAGGTTTGATTAATTCTACTTATTTATTTTTAAAGGTAATTAACTCGAATTTTGTAGGCGTCATTATTACAATCTTATATACCGATATATAGCTTGTCGTATTCAAATGCCAAAAAAAAATTATAAATGTAAAGAGAAACCAACGACTATTGTGCTAAATAATTTGTGAGTGGTGCAAGATATCGAACAAATGCAGGAGGCAGAAAGGTTTCTAAATGAAGTCAAGAATCTGGTCAAATTATTTAGAATCTAACTAAATTACAAACCCAGTGGTGCCCAAAGCAATGCGGATTGGGGAACATATCATTCTATAAATATTTGGAATAAGTTTTTTATGTGCATTTTGTCACAACTGCCAAGAAACCAATTTTAGCCATCTAAAAAAATAAGTAAATTAAAGAGCGTTATTGTTTATGGAAGTAATTGTATATTTAAATTTGGCTCTAGAATTGCCTTCCTACATATCTAAGACTCCGAATTAGAAAAAAAGCATGTATATCATCTTCATCTTCTTTAACTTCACTTTTTCCCAACTTTAAATGGGGTAGAAAGTCCTGGTTAAGCGTTCCCACAACGCCTGATCCTGAGCCTCGGTTAAACTTTTTTCTACTCTTAAGTCACTCTTGACTCCACCTACTCATCTGATTCCCTCTTTAGGCATTTCTCTATCTCTCCTCCCATTGCCGTTAGCCTTTTTCCGACATAATAGGTAGTCTTCTTTTTTGTATATGTATTCAAGTTCTTCTTGTCTTTCATTCCTAACCATGTTTCCCCTTGTTGCTCCACACATTCTTATTTTTGTCTAATCTAACTTCCTCTCATTAAGAAAAGTTGTTTAGAATTAAAAGATGTGTCCAAATACAAGGTTGCCTTCTATTAATTTTTTTTTTGCAAAATTTTAAAGTACGTATCATGATATTTTTATATTCAGCTATAATACATTTTCAAATTAACCACAGTCAAATCACTTCTGCATAACTTTCATCAAATTGAAGCAAATTTGTAAAATTTACTTAGATTTTTTTTAAGGAACCAAAATCTTCATGTCTGTTGCAACGATATTATACACAAGTTTCGAATTTCGCAAATAAGGCAAATACTAAATAATAACAATCATGTATTTGCCTTATTTTTAAGAATATTTGCGAAATTCGAAACTTGTGTGTTACATATATCATATTGCAACAGACATGAAGTTTTTGGTTATGACTTTGAATTTGGACATCTTTTAATTCTAAACAACTTTTCTTAATAATATTTTTCTGTATTTCTCGAAATACTAAGTAGGCCGGTCTAATTTAGTTAGTTTTAAACCAACAAGTGCAAAAATGACAACCAAGTTTTAAACTATATGAATTTGTTTCTGAGTTTTTCGCACATTTATAAAGAAACGGGCAATTTTAGTGTGTACCTTTCACAATAATAAAAATAAATTCATTTTAGCGATACGTATTAAGCTTAAAAACATTTGGAAACCAATCAATCGGTAAATATCAGAATAACTCATTAAGTTTTTAATGACGACCTACTAGCAATGGCAGGACAAAAACCTGTCAAAACTTAACTGATAAACTAGAATGTCTTAATTTAAACCAGCGCTAAATCCTAAACGTTTTAAGTGAACATGAGAGTTAATGTTTAAAATTCTCCACTTACTTAGCTTTTCTTCTAGCATCCTTATCTCTGCTCTTCCTCCATTGAACTCCACATACTCATTCTTTTTCCTGCTGATTTGTAGACCTCTATTTTCCAAAGATTTCCTTCAGGTTTTCCATTCAACCCTATTGGTTGACATTCTTATCTGACATTATCATCTGCAAACGTTGTGAATCAGGGAGCTTTATTTTTTACGTCCTGGGTCATGACACCATGACAAGCTTCAATAGGTACGAGCTCAAGGTCGGAACCTGATAAATGTTATATACTTTTCCGGGCCTCATTCCTTCAGACACCTCCATACTTCTTGCCGTGTAACTTTGTCCTAGGCCTTCTCTTGATCACTAAAAACTGTATAAGTATGAGTATAAGACGCTTTTCCAAATGTTTCCTATAGCCTGTTTCAATACAAAACTTGCATCCGCTTTACTCCTACCCAGCATGAATCTAAACTGCTCTCTATTGATGTTTCCTCTTTGTATGCGTTCTGTAATCCTAAATGTATAGTTATTAACAATGACATCATATTCATCAAAAATATTTTTCATTGATAACGCTTACTCTTAAATTTATACAAATGTCTATCAAGTTAATAAAACTATGTACCCCAATAATAAATCCAGTATTGCCATTTCAGTTACATAAATTGTATTTTTAGCCGATGTGACGGAAATTGACTACAACCTTGCAGCATCATTAGTAGCAAATGCCTTTTTCTCAACATTTCCAAAGCGAACGGATAAAACCCACCCAACATTACAAAATTTTAATTTTGCTACATTTTTTAAAACTGTACAAAACAACAACGCACAAAAAGCTAAGTTAAGAAGTACTTTACACTATTTCGATTGGTTGGAAATTGGCGACAATGACAAGGGAAACCTAAAAGTTTATCGTCAGGTAAGAATTTTCCAAAAATTGGTAGTTTCATTCTATCGGCATTGTGTCATGTTTCTAAACTTATAATCTATTCCAATGTACATAGGATATGAAAAATGGAAAAAAAACTCTTTATCATAATATTATTTAGCAGCGTAATATAAGACAAATCATAAATATCGGTAAGGTCTAAATTTCAGATATGCATTACTTACCTATATTTCCATTTAGACCTGAAAGTTAAAAGTGTCACCAGGCGTATATAGTCTAGTCAACAAGTTCAAAATCGTGTTAGTTCTTGATAAAGGTCCTAAAAATATGTACGATAGCTCATTGGATTCGGAATGACGTCTAGAAAAATGTATTCGAAGGATTTTACTGCATGATAAAAATTGCAAAAGTTATTAACAAATTAAGATTAAAAAAAAGGTGTTTCGTTTTTTGGCAATTACTCAAAAACTATTAATATTTAAGAAATTAAAAAAAAGATTCATAAAGAGGAGAAAAGTTCCAAAAAAAAAGTCCCGACTCCCGGAACTCTACCTCCATTATTTATAATTTTAATTTAGTGCTGAAAATAGGGCCCCGCGCGGCCGATACAGTATGGCCGCGCTACCGCTCAACAGGGTCTATTATATAAAATAATTTTTTTAGAGAGTTAAATATCAATAGAAAAATTTTAAAAAATTATGGTGTCATCAGAACACTTTAAAGAATAAAGTCCCGTTGGAAAAAAATTTTTTTGTTGTTTTTTCAAAAAGTTATACTATTGTTAACTAAGTAATTTGTCGTGGGCTTTTATTTTTACAAAAGACAGTATAAAAGTTTAAATAATTGGCCTACAAATTTTTGGCTTCTTGGAGCTCTTCTTATATATATTAGTGTACTTTTTACGCTGATTATTATATATATATATATATATATATATATATATATATATATATATATATATATATATATATATATATATATATATACTTAACAAGACCATGTTATAAAAGCATCCTAAATTTGTGTATTGTGTTTATTTAACAAGTTATAAGTCATACAAGAGACAAAAATGTCAAAAAATCTTCAATGTTCAAACTTTGGTATCGTGGAGTATTCGATTGATCATATAACTTGTCAAGTAACAAATTACCATAACTCATAAACTATTAGAGATACGATAATCAACATTCAGGTCATTTTTATCAAGGATTAACTACTCTTTAAAATGAGCTCAAAACGAAGTTTGTAACTATTGTTGATTAGCTATTACATGCTTTTGTTTAAAAACATTGAAGATTTTTTGACATTTTTGTCTCTTGTATGACTTATAACTTGTTAAATAAACACAATACACAAATTTAAGATGCTTTTATAACGTGGTCTTGTTAAATATATATATATATATATATATATATATATATATATATATATATATATATATATATATATATATATATAAGAAGAGCTCCAAGAAGCCAAAAATTTATAGGCCAATTATTTAAACTTTTATACTGTTTTTTGTAAAAATGAAAGCCCACGACAAATTACTTAGTTAACAATAGTATAACTTTTTGAAAAATCAACAAAAAATTTTTTTCCAATGGGACTTTATTCTTTAAAGTGTTCTGATGACACCATAATTTTTAAAAATTTTTCTATTGATATTTAACTCTCTAAAAAATTATTTTATGTAATAGACTCTGTTGAGCGGTAGCGCGCCCATGCTGTATCGGCCGCGCGGGGCCCTATGTTCAGCACTAAATTAAAATTATAAATAATGGAGGTAGAGTTCCGGGAGTCGGGACTTTTTTTTTGGAACTTTTCTCCTCTTTATGAATCTTTTTTTTAAATTTCTTAAATATTAATAGTTTTTGAGTAATTGCCAAAAAACGAAACACCTTTTTTTCATCTTAATTTGTTAATAACTTTTGCAATTTGATTTGATTGCTTTTCGAATACATTTTTCTAGACGTCATTCCGAATCCAATGAGCTATCGTACATATTTTTAGGACCTTTATCAAGAATTAACACGATTTTGAACTTGTTGACTAGACTAATAACAAATAAGACTGCGAGACTGCGTGATTTTTTCTATTTCATTTCTTTTTAAACAGACTTTGAATTATCAAAATATTCTTTTAAATGACAGCACATTTACAATTTTTTGATAGCACTTTTATACTTACCTACCTCAGATGTGTGTGGTTTGAAGATGATTGTGACTGTCAAACAGACAAAATAACGCTTCGTCCAAGTTGGGGATGCATATACATACAGGTTTAAAACTATTATTGTTTAAAAAAATTTAACAGGAAAGAGTTGCTTGAAATAAATTATTAGGCGAAACCTTGACACCTTAATTAGTAAGAATAACACTAAATGTTAATTTTAACTATGCATGGATTTTTTGTCACAATTTAAGGGGTTAGTTACGCCACCCTGGCGTTTGGAAAGCAGGTATAAATTTTTTTTTTTTTGACGCAGCCATTAAGTATATAAAAAATCTTTATTTCATGCATATACATAGTAGTTTTATGAACAATTTGCAATATTAATGATTAAAAAAAAAATTAAAATGTCGGAGATATGAGCCGATAAGTAGGACCCTCTTTTGAAAATCCTTGCTGGTGGTGTACGTGATTTTTCAGTTAGACATTGTCTGAAACGTAACAAAATATTTTTTTCTTATTTAAAAGGGTAATAGCTAAAATGTGACGTAGGGAAAAATTTTTAATTTTTTTTTTGTAGAAATGGCAGCTGTTTGAAAAAAAAATCTTGCATCGAAATTTTGAGTTTAAAAAATTCATAACTTTTGAACAAGACATCCAATCGAAAAAATCCTACGTCACATCGTAGATAATATGATAAAGAAGAAGTGTTTTAAATTTGAGCGAAATCGGTTGAGTAGATCTTGAGATATCGTGTACACCGTTTTGAAAAAAGTAGTTTCGAGAAAACGCAAAAGAAAAAAGTATGCGTCTGAAAATCTTTTTTTTTTTAATTCTCTTCAGTCTGCGATACCTAGACCATACATGGGGTTTTTCTAATGTTAACGTACTTATAAACAATTTATCTAGCCAAAAAAAAATCGATTTTTTGAAAATTTCAGGGTGGCGTAACCCCTTAAACGATGCATAGCTTATATTAAATAAAAATTAACAATACGGAAGAGCATATTTATTGAACTTCGTTGGTCATCCTTCATTATTGTGAGCATCTTGTAGACGTCTTGATTCTATTAATTTTCGGGTGTACCTACTCCGGAGAAACTGCATGTCAGTCCTAGATAATATTGGTTTCGAAGTCATTTTTGTTGGACATTTCAGAATAATGTAGGTACATTACTAAGTATTTTTTAATAGTAACCACAAAGTTTAAACTACATTAAGTTCATGTAATTGAGGTGGCGTCTACGGGCGCCGCCAGGTTAAAATCCGGGAGGGGGGGGGGGGCAAAGGTCAAAAACAGGCATACATTATTTACCATTCTTACTTTAAATACTCCGTTATTTAAATCAAAAAGAAAATGCCAGCACCGGGGGGGGGGGGGGGTGCACCTGCCCCCATCTGCCCCATAGTGGCGTTTTAACAATTGCAATCATTTATGAACCCGGTGTAAAGTATGTTTGTGGTCATTTTCATAGTAGAAGTAAGAATTATCATTGATTCCAAATTAAAATGTAGAGCGCCTACCCCAGCCGACGACACACAACTCCAGAACCTAATACCGCCCTTACCGTGTTTTAATTGGAACTTTAATATCTTTTATTTCCAGTTCTTCATTTGGTTTTCTTCAGACTGAAATCTTTTCGTCAGACCCAATTAAATTTACTTTCGTTTCGTCAGCAAGTAATACTAACATTTTTTTAATTACTTTGACAATTTAATCATTTAATTGTTTAAAATAAAACTGCATCATTTTAACTGCGCTTGTCACAGTTTTCCAGGCCAATAGAAAGAGCTACCTCTGAAAATCGAGACACAGCATATATTGTTAACGTTTGTCCTCTTTTAGATTATGAGCAGTAAAGAATGGTTAACGATAGATGATTGGCTGGAATGTAGTTTACAATTATGTCCACTACAAATTAGACATGATGGTAGATTGGAAAGATCCGAACCAGATAGCTTGCAGATTTGTTTTACTAGCACAAAAATTGGGGGCAATGTTTTAGGAACTGGATGTACTCAGGTACTCATGTATACACCGTAGAACTAGAGATACTAAATAGAGATTCAGTTATCATGTTAGTCATATACTGATTAGGGGTGTCAATCCCGGGATCCCGAAATCTCGGGATCCCGGAGTATAAACCGGACTCGAAAATCCCGGGATCGGTTAATATTTTAGGGATTAATCTTAAAATGTTCTTTAGAAACATCGACAGCGATATAGTAGGCACTAGAGGTACGGATAAGGTGAAAGTTTTGAAAAAAAGTGATTTTTTGGAAGTAATCATTAATAATCATGACCTCTCTGTATTGGTAAGACAAATAATTTGAACATTTAGAAAATTGCCAATTAAAAATGATATACTCCAAAAGTATGTCAAAAATGATCATGGCGCAGAGCTAAAAGTTATATGATATTGCAAAACGAGATGGAGCAGCTTACTTGACAAGCTCGAGCGTTTAACACTATTAGAGAATTTCATAAAAAAAGATCTCATTCATCGAAATATAACACTAATTTTGGATTCAGAAAGTGAGGTTCTCAAAGGCGTTGTAAAAGTTATCCAACCAATAAAAATTATGGTTGAAGCCCTATGCCGTCGCGATATGGATTTAAGTAAAGCAGAGGCGGCTTTAATGTTTATGTTGAAGGAATCATCCAGAATTTAAACAGCACTCAGTACGCAACTACAAGAGTCATTGCGAACAAGGATTAAGCAACGCAGAACCATTTATTCTGACATTCTCTGCTATCTCAAAAATCCCGACATTCTAAACTCTGAACAAGATGACTGCTTCAAATCATCAAATAATTCTCTCATCAAATCTAAACTGGAAACACTTTTTTAATCAGGCTAGAGTGCTAGACACGACACAGATAACGAAAGTAAAACAGAAAGAAAACAAAGATGACATTCCCATTGCAGAAATTCTGAGAGCAGAAGAGAATGAACCATTCAACGTCAAACTGTAAAAAGCATCACTAAAATGTTCAAAGCCATTACAAAAGCAAACCAGTAATAAGACCCGGATGTCCGCAAATTCTTACTCAAGAAATTGATTTATTTGCAAATGATGGCAGTCACGGACGTAATCTTCAAAACGCGTTTGAATTCCTACTAACCATTCAGCCCACAAGCACCAAACAAACCCGAGAGATGTTTCTCTTCCGCAGGAGTTTTCTGCAACAAAATACGTTCTAGCCTGAAAGACGAAACTTTGGACGCCTAATATTTTTGTGGTATTTTTTTACATAAATACAAAATTTATACATATATATCTTTCGTATTTAGAGTCCTTTAGGTGGTTTTTAGTTTATTTGTATATTTACACTTAATAAATAAAACTTTTAATATTTGAATCCCTTTAGAAAATTTTTCGGGAGTGGTCCCGGGATTCGTCAATAAAAGCTCGAAAGTCCCAAGATAAAGAAAACCAGTCGGGATTGACACCCCTAATACTGATGATTTTATTTATTTTTAGGAATCCGTAAGTTTAGCCACAATTCCAGAATTATTAATTCTAATGTTATATGTAGAAGCCTTAGAAGACAATGAAGTTGTGACAATAGAACGAGTCAGGCATATTGCCAGAATAATGGATCCAAAACATAGAGCAACACTGGAAAAATTGGATAACGCCAGAGAAGTTGGTATTACCTTGGTAGAAAAAACTGCTTAACCCAACTTGCATTCAAAAGATTTACACCAAACGAAAAATGTTTTGCTGTTTCAGTAGTAGTTGAATTCTTTTAAAAATTATCAGTTTCACTTTGATCACTTTGACCACTGAATTGTCCCAAAGAAAATGCATAATATACATATATTTGTCTAAGTTAAAATAAAAATATTAAACTCTAAAACACTGGAAACATATTTGTATGTAAAATCATTACCAAAACATGTATTTTTTTAATTTATGCAAGTGCCTTGCCTGACGTGCATTAATTCCTCGACTTTTAGTTAAAAATGCTGTCCAGTTTCATTTAAATAAGAAACCACCTCAAAAATAGTCCAACTTTTAAATTAATGTACAATATCCAGTACAGGGTGTCCTGTTTTCGAGAGTTTTGCAGGTTATCTCGGACATCTTTAAAGATAGAGAGCTGCGGTTTTCGCAATACTGTGCTACTTTTTCGAGAAACAAATACAAATACAACAGTCATAGCCCCCTTCGTTTCGAAGATACAGGGCGGTTTTGAAAATGTATCATTTTCAAGCACCTCTCGTATCTTAGTTGCCTTTTAACTTATCGGTAAGGTATAAATTGGTTACTATATAGTTTTATGCGTAGAATCTAATGGCGTAGTCAATTATTTTCTAGAAGGAACGAATTTGAAGATAAAAACCAAAGTGGCATTTTTTAAAAATTGGACACTGTATATTTTGTTTTCATTCGATTGCTTTTTTCATAAGCTTTTCAAAAATATATAATTGTTGGTATATATCTTTTGGAATAACCGCCGAATTTTACAACTAAAGAAAGCGTATAATATTTCATAGTAGGCCGTGATATAATGATTTGAAACAAATGAATATAATAGGATCCTTTCATGGCTGCTAGTCAGACCACTTGTCAAAATTTGTCAGAGATCATTTAAATTAAAAAAAATATATTGTTCACAAACCCCTACTTGTTATTTACTACTGTGTTTTTCGTTTAAAAAAATGGCTGAATTGAGAGTTCATCAGAAAAGCATGATAATAGTTTCCTATGTTGAATAGAATGAAAATTCTCGTGATGCCGCCGAACTATACTTTAACACAGGGTTTCCCAACCTTTTTTGCGTCGAGCCCCCCAGGATTATAAATAATATTTTCATGCCCCCCTTTAATTTTTTTCGTGACAAAAAACAAACGCGCATTATTTTAACAACATTTACTTGTCAATTATAACTTTTAATTTATACAAAGTAAACAGTTATACAAAGTAAACTTTAATCCAATTTAACGAAACGAAGAATAAACTTTTTTTATTACTATATAGTATTGTCAAACAAATGATTTATTTTATTAGTATTAGTGATACTATAATAGTAAGATACTTGAGCTTGCATGTTCTGTGCCAGCTGGTCGATTCTAAGTTCAGTTTTTGCCAGAGCTATTGTCAGGTCGCTGTCGACGGCAAGAAGATTTCACTGCTTAGTTTTGAATAAAACCAGAGCTGAAAAACCTGTCTCACACAAATATGTCGAGGAAAACGGAACAAGTGTTCGCAAAGCAAGAGGGGCAACTTTTGGATTAACATTAGCATGACTGACTGATGGGTGTTACGTAAATAATTAGGCGGGGCCGAGCGGGGAGCGCGGGAGGAGCGCCCCGCCTGTTGAATTATTATTAGGTACTTGTCGAAACTTGTCCATTAGCGACGACCGACGACTTCGCGTTGTGGAACAGAGACCGACTGTATCAATGAATGTGTTATTATATTAATCTATACGTTAAATTGACTTTTTTCGAAAATGCAAAACATTCCGCGCCCCCCTCGCCCTCTCTCTACGCCCCCCTAGGGAGGCGCGCCCCACTGGTTGGGAAATCCTGCTTAACAGGTACTAAGTATGATTTTATATCTATTATAAATTTATCTTTAGCTTTTTTTCTATATTTATTCTAGCTATCCAGACAGAAGGCAAACTTTTCCCGATATATTTTTTGAATTAAAAAAAAATTAGTTACTTAATTATGGTGACATTTATGCAGCCAAGACCAAAATCCTATAATAAGGAATATCAAGAAATCGCCGAGGTTAACGTTTCAGGCTGTGTAGAAGCAACTCCTTTTACTTCGTGTAGGGCTATTAAGAAAGAATGCTCGAGTACAAACTATATTACACAAATATAAATTTAGACCATATAATGTCAAAATTGTTCAGCATTTACATCCTGGGGGTGCTGAACGTCGTCTCAGTTTTTGCAATTGGTTTTTGCAGCAAATTCAAGCCAATGTGAATTTTGGAAGATTCGTGATATGGTCCGATGAGGTGTATTTCACAAGCTCTAGTATTTTCAATAGACACAATACCAGAAATTGGTATCAAGAAAACAATCATCTTTACTTTGAGTGGAACCACCAGGGAAGATTCGGTTTCAGCATTGCTTGTTTTATTTTGGGAAGGCAACTAACTTACAGAATTTATGATGGAAGCCTTTCAGCAAATCGTTACCTGGGTATATTGCAAGATGTACCTGAATTGCTAGATGGTGTTCCCTTGCCTTACTTAACCGATATATATTTCCCGGAAAACGTAAATTGAGTCCCGCCTTCATATTTTTACGTAAATTGAGTCCCCTAGTCAAAATAATAATACGTAAATTGAGTCCCGGGTTCCAACAAGAGCTTCGTAAATCGAGTCCCGGGATTTTTAAGTATCTATACAGTGTTTCAATTAAGTACTTGTGAAAAATTACACATTTTCATTTCTTCGAAAAACCGACACGCCATATGAACTTTTCATCTTAAAATTAGTCAAAGAACCACCCTTTAAAGTTTGTACAAGTACATAATTGAAACCCTGTATAATAAGAGAGGTAAATAAACTACCATTAGACACCCTCAAAAATTTTATTACAAAACATTTAAAATAGTACAAGAATTAAGAGATTATAAATATACAATTTATATCTATATAATAAGAGGTGTACAAATTTTTATTAAAAAACATTTAAAATATAATTTATATCTATATAATAAGAGATGTACAAATTTTATTAAAAAACATTTAAAATAGTACAAGAATTAAGAGATTATAAATATACAATTTATATCTATATAATAAGAGAGGTACAAATTGCATTAAAAAACATGTAAAATAGTACAATAATTAGAAGATTATAAATATACAATTTAAGAGATATTTATTGGAAGGAACTTGAAAGAAACTTTCTTTACAAACTCGAATAAGGAAATGTGACAGTTGCATAGGTCAGCTATTGCTTCCCTTAAAAAGATTTCCTTCTCAATAATAGTTTTTGATTTTTTGGTCGACTTGCTTCTAAGATGAATATAAGTTTCACTTTGAATTCCTTTTAAAACTTCAATAAATATGGAAATATTGGGATGTGGAGAATTAAACATTCTATTAAGTCGAGCATGAAATGATTCACAAGAGTTAGTGGTTCTATTAGCAGAACATGAAAATTGGGCCCATATCTGTGGAGGAAACGGCGCTTCTTCTGATATATAATTTTCTAATACATAATCGCAAAATTCAGTTACCGTTTGATCATCTGGAAGTTCTGCCATTATATAATCAGTAAAAACAGTTGCAACGTCTTCAGGTCTTAGAAAGGCAAGTCCAAAGAATGACTTTAAAAAATTTGCCTTTTCTGATTTCGATGCATATACCCGAGCTAAACCAATAGACTGAATTTTGCGATACCAACTTTGGCCGAGATGAAAACGACATCCCTTAATTTTTGTTTCTGTGAGCACTGATTGAACACTCACATGTATGGCCTTTTCAAAATCAATAAAAATATTTTTCGGTGAGAATCTCAATCCTACATTTAAACAGGTGTTAACTAAATGCCTAAAGCAATTTTCATAACATTTCACAGTTTTGTTGGGAAGAAGAAAAAAAGCAAGGGGTACATACGAATCATAATGTAAGGCATGAAAAGTGAACAGTTGATAAAAGGCTACATCCTAAAATCGCCACGAACCCCTTGTTAATGTATTGTCAAACATTTTACCTGCAGAGGGTATAGCCCAAAATCGCCACTACTCTTATCTTCTGAATAAATTAAATGTTTAATTCAGTATATTTCTAGCTGTTGTTTGCTAAGCATTCTTTCAGATTGTTTCCATCAGTGAGGAAGGAATATCTTTGACTATACCTTCACACATGTGCAGTATCTCTCTCTCTCTCTCTCTCTCTCTCTCTCTCTATCTCTCTCTCTCTCACTGCTTCTGTATGTAGTTTTATTTTGTAAAATTGTATCTATGGCAAATAATTTATTATGAACTATAAAGTTATTAAATATATATACTATTATCTTATAAATAAAAGGCTCATGGCGATTTTGGGCTATAGGTGTCCGGGTAACTCTGTAAGCCGTGGCGATTTTGGGCTGCCAATTTAAGGGCAAGTAATTATAGTGGCGATTTCGGGTAACACCGTTGATAAAAATATTTAGGGCAATAAATTACTTAATTGCTTTTACCTGATTTTATGATAGCCGGACGGAATTTACGTAGGCCCATAAAACACCCGGGACTCGATTTACCTACCTGTAAAAATAATTAACAAATAATTAACGAATATGGGACTCAATTTACACCGACCCATATTTCCAACAGGACGGGGGCCTGGCCATAATATAATGCCGGAATAATACGCCCTTTTTTGGAAAATAAATAATTTTTCTAAAATATGGATAGGAACGAACTTATAAGATGGCCACCACGATCACCCGACCTTTCCGTCCTTGACTTTTTTTGTAGGGTTACTTACAAAATAAAGTTTACAAGTCTCGACACACTGGAATTTCAAAATTTGGAGTGACGATTGATCATACGTTTAAATGCCGTACGACGAATAAGACAGATGTGCGAGTTTTGTGTTAGAGAAAACGGTAACAATTTTGAGCAACTTTTGTGATTTATAAAACATAAACAAAGATTTTTTACATTTACATTTTAAATTGACTAAAAAACATCTGTTTCCTGTTTTATCTAAATTTGTTTGGAGGAGTGCATTTTTTATTCAAAGTTTGATTCAGTTATGTTATTGGGATTTAAAATTTTAAAAATAAACCTCAATGTTAGTTAAATAAAATGTCTATTCATTTGTTTCAACTCATTATATCACGGCCTACTATAAAATATTATACCCCTTTTTTTAACTGCAAAATTCGGAAGATATTCCAAAAAATGAACGAATGCCTGGAAACAATTACATATTTTTGAAAAGCTTATGAAAAAAACAATCGAATGAAAACCAAGTATACAGGATGTCCCATTAAAAAAACAACTTTGGTTTTTATCTTCAAATTCGTTCCTTTTCGAAAAAAAATTGACTACGCCACTGGAGTCTACGCAAAAACTGATAATAATCAGTTTTTAACTTACCGATAAGTTAAAAGGCAACTACGATACGAGGGGTGCTTGAAAATGACACATTTTCAAAATCGCCATGTATCTCCGAATCGAAGGGGGCTATGAAAATTCTGTTTATAGCATCATACGTGTCACGAAAAAGTAGCATGATGTTGCGAAAACCCCAGCTCTCTATCTTTAAAGATAACCGAGGTACACCCTGCAAAAGTGTCGAAAATTGGACACCCTGTTCATTATTACAAAAACAATAACTTCTTAGGTTAATGTTTGTTGCATGGATGCAGATGATTATAACAAACTTCCAATAGGTCAATACGAAGAAGACAATATTTTAAGGGAATTGAATAAATGTCTTTTAGCTTTTCAACAAAAGCAAACTAATACCATTGAAGTACAAAATACCTTAAACACGGCCACATACACCTACAGCCAACGACATAGAAGACTGTCTCCTATTGGAGAATCCATGAGCTCAAACCAGTCAGATGGACAGACGCCAAATTTACCACTTATAACTCAACGATCATGTAGGTAAGAAACTTTATTATTTCAACTTTTATTTGTAACCAAATAGCCCATACATCAGGCGCAGTCCGTGAAATTTTAAAGTTGTATATCTCTGTTGCTACTTATAGGACCCATGCCAAAATCAGGATTTTTAATAGTGAGCCTACTAGGAATGTTTTGGTAAAGAAACAAAAATTGTATTTTGCGAAAAAAAGTTGAATTTTTGAATTGACCCAGCTGTGAAAAAAATTAACATGCTTAGGTATTTTATTTATTATTTTTTCTAAACAAATTTTATATCATTTGGTCGACAATTCTTAAATTTTAAGAGAAAAAAATATGTAAGTAGAAAGTTATAGTCATTTGAATTTTTTTTTAAATTATATTTTAGGTTTAAAAAATTCAAATGACTATAACTTTCTACTTACAGATTTTTTCTCTTAAGATTTAAGAATTGTCGACAGAATGGTGTAAAATTTGTTTAGAAAAAATAATAAATAAAATACCTAAGCGTGTTAATTTTTTTCCCAGGTGGGTCAATTCAAAAATTCAATTTCTTTTTCGCAAATTACAAAATATTTTTTTTCTTTATCAAAACATTCCTGGTCGACTCACTACTCACTATTAAAAAACCTTAACTTGGCATGGATCCCATAAGTAGAAACAGAAATATACAACTGTAAAATTTCACGGGCCGCGCCTGCGCTGCCGCTGCCAACTTAATATTTCAATATTTTGCTGTTATCTCAACCTGAAGCTCTCTTCATTCAACAGTTTTTCAAAATAGTCTCATATCTCTCATTGACCTTACCCTTATCCATTAACATTTTTTTTTGGTCATCAATGTCCATTTTAATAGAAAATGAATACTGATAAGAATATATAAGTTTTCCTAGAGTTAATTTGCTATTGGAAAGTATTATTGTTCATTCTAGTACTACAAGAACTGATTCAGTAATTTCTGAAAACAGTGGAAACAATAATACCTGTAACAAACTTCAAATTAGACTGCAAATGGATAAAACATTTCAGAAAAGAGGGCAGGTGAATGAGAATTTAGTAAACAATCGACGGGGTAGATTTATAGTTCTGGGATCTTCTGGCGAATGTCTTCCAGTGACAAGATATCCCCTTAAAGTTCTACAAAGTGTATATTCAAGCTGTAGTTCTAGTGATGATGACTTCCATAGTGCCAAAAGTAGCTTAGAGGATGGTAATAATTTATATAACTTTTTGTCTACAATTTTATGCAGTGCATGTACAGCTGCTTGCTCATTATCTTTCCTCCATTGATGATATAGTGTATTTAGTATTCTATTTTGATACTATCTGATACACATTTCTTAAATTAGGATCTTACACGGGCATAAAACACAAAATTGTTTTTCAGATTTGATTCCCAACAAACGCATAAATGCAGAATATCATGCAATCATTATATTTCTTTTCTACTGTTTTTATAGGAAGCGAAGATGATAATTACCACAAAAGATATAGTATAGACTTAGAAACCCCAGAGCGGAGACACACATTTGCTCAAAGACTACGGGATGCCTTAAAAAAAGAAGACTCTTTGAATTTACCTACAAGTTCAAGTGAAGAGTCTAGTTACGCTGTTGGTATTTCTGTTGCGGGTTCCGGTGTTTCAGACTGTGATATAAAGTAAGTACATGCAAAAATTTAGAAGATGTACAGATGATTATCGTTGCAATTAGAAACTGTTATAAAAATTAATTATGTTCACGACTATTTTTCTTGTGTTCCTTGAAAATGCATGAATAAAAACAAATTCATTATATTATTTTCACTGAATATTCTAACAGTACAGTTACATTAATTGAAAAGCTTATATGTACCTAATTTGTGCTAGTATCATTAGTTAAGTTTAAAAACGCCTACATAGTTTTGGCATGTAGCTTATCAGTATACACCAAACTTTCGATTGCGAATTTTCATGCATTCGATGTTCGACGATGCTTTATTATTTCGTACACAAAATTTCACATAGATCCAAATACTGTTTCAGAAAGCTGTGAAAATTTGGCATTAAAAAAAGAAAAAAATTAGTAACAAGAGTGGGATAAATAAGCCTGCTAAAGGCCAAAAAGTGTTCAAGTGCCAACGCGTTATAAAACGAGCAATATGATAAACACAAATTTGAAACACTATTAGTTGCGCCTAGTACATTTTTCCTATTCAGCTAAGTGTCAAATGTACCATCCACGTGCACCAGGAAACAAGACGTTATTCAGTACTATTCAGTAGTCTTATTGACTTTTTGACCCAAAAAAATTTCGAATCAGTGCAAATAGTTCACAATAAATTTAAAAAATTGTCTTCCTTTTCTGTCTTTGAGCACTGCAGCATATATCCTTCCTTTTCTTAAATTTCAGTCTTATGACATGGCACATAACTCATTTTCTAAATTTTGCCCCAATGGCACTTAGCCGTTTCTGGTTTTGAGATTTTATTTTTTTAAGAGAACCAAATCAGATTGATCCCTAATTTTTTGTCAGCCTGTTTTAAGAGCATTTAAATATAAAAAAGACATACACAGCTCGTATTATTATAATGATTTTTCGTGACAACGTTTTATAAGTGACACTTTTTGATTGTCATCAAAATTTCGAAACATTCTTTTTAGCACTAGTACTTAAAAGTAATACTTTTAACCATTAGTGTCTACAAGTTGGAAAATTTCACTTTTCGAAACTTCTTTCATAAATAGTTTTTTTAATAGCCCAAAACTAATTTTTTGGCACTCAGGCGACATATTACTCTTCAATTGGCATAGAAAGCAAATATCTCTTTTTAGTGATCTTCATAAGATCAAATTTATACTATCCATCTAATATATGTATCCGACAAAATTAAAACTATTTTAAAATTACTTTACCTTGATCTGACGTCCAATGAATCGCTAAAGTATTCGAATGAAAATTTACGCAAAATATTCTGACCGTCGGATTTTTGTATCGTCGAATAAATAAATTTATCCTAACTTAAAGAGATAGTCAGTCACAGAAGCTAGTGTCAAACAACCAAATTTACTACTAAAACTTGTTTTGGCACTTGTTACACCATTGTATAAATGGAACTTTATCATTATATGTATAAGTATGATCCACACTTCTTTGCGCTACTCATAATCATCCAGTCTATGATAGTCATTTTATTGTCAATTAAAAAATCTGATTCCGATATTTCCAAATTATTGAATAATGTTTATGAATATATTCGTATGAAATAATTTGAATATTTATATATTAATACACTGATTTGCTAAAAATGTTTTTCATCAGTAAGTCCTGT
Source organism: Philopedon plagiatum (assembly GCA_963971165.1). Lineage (NCBI taxonomy): Eukaryota > Metazoa > Arthropoda > Insecta > Coleoptera > Curculionidae > Philopedon > Philopedon plagiatum. Next base: position 35,422,844 of record OZ020189.1, on the reverse strand, counting down.
GAAAGCAGCGAGCAAAGGAAGAGTCGCTACTCTGGTTAAGCAAGCAAGCAACAACAACGGAAGACATATAACTTGATATTCAACAAAGCGTGTAACTCTTTTATACTGCCCTTATTTTATACTTATCAGTGCACTGATTTTCGTCAAACTCTATGTCTTGCACGGCACTTATCGAAGGAAAATACTTTGTACACAATACAAATTGTGTATTAAGATGTATCTATTCATTTTTCTTGTGTATTATCCTGTATTTTTTATCTGAGACCGCCCACGTAGACTTCAAGCCTAAGTACTAACGTACCGTGGGCGTCTAAATGGATGGGAAATGTAATGTATTGACACGGGATTTAAGGGATAGGAGGTCGTGGGGAAGGGAAAACATCCGCAGGCAGTCCATTCTAATATGGAGTATGAATAAGCTAAACAAGTGGGATGTTCTAGGCTTTTGTAGCTGGACAGTAAAGGGATACATACGTAACACGCCTCTTGTTGTTCTGTTAGAAACAGTCAAGGGAGGAATTATAGCATCTAGTTCTTCAAAGCAAAATCCGTGGAAGTATGGGTAGAAAAGGGATAAATCCCCAACAGCGCGGCGATGAGCGAGAGAAGGGAGTTTTCTTGTGAGGACTGGGTCACTGATGAGTCGAATGGATAGAATCAAGGATGCTAAGTTTTGAAGGTGATGCCGCTCCCTAGATATCGGAACAATACTCTAGGTTAGGTTGGAAGAGAAGTATTTTCTGGCTCGAAAGAAAAAACTAAGCTTTTTAGCTGCCGATGTGGCTACTGAAGTAATGTGTTTGTGCCAGCTGAGATCATGTTCGAAAGCGATGCTAACAAGATCGAACGTTTCATTGTTCTGTAGGGATTGGTTATTCATGTGGATGAGGTAAGTGTTTCCGGATTTTTTGCGTGACAGGGAAAAAGACTGAGTTTTGAAGGCGTTGAACTGAACAAGGTTCTTGGCAACCCAGTCTGCGATTAATTGAAGATCTTGGGAAAGGGATAGGTGCATAGATCTGCGTCTATTATCCAGCTCTTGATACGATACTTGTCTGGAAAAATGAATGTTGGAGTGAAGAGTACTATCCTCTACCAACCAGAGCAAGTCATTAATGTGAAGAAGAAATAGGGTTGGTGCTAGGACTGAACCTTGATGTACGCCAGCATTGATAGGATAGAAGTTAGATGAGTGGATGTAGTGTTGTAAATATCCGTATTCTTTAGATATCCGGATAATACGGAATCGGAATCAGCTAATATCCGTATCCATTATCCGAATACGAATCCATTTCTTGACCCGCGCGACAGATCATGTATACGTATGCATGCAATACTAAAACAGTTTCTATTTCTATCCGGATACACGGCTAGGTAGGTCGATGCGGTATCGGTATCATTCGAAGTCGAAGGTTAGGGATAGGAAGGCACCGTCGGCGTCGTTCGTTCTCGTTTGAATTCGGTTCGGGTGAGGCGGGCCTAGTTTAACCAATGGGTCTCATCCCATATGATACCCGTTACACCGATAACTATGCTATCATTTTTTAGGAAAGGTCATTACAAAGAGAAAGAATAAGATCAAATATGCCACATCGCAGACCGTGTTGTTCGCTTACACTCGATTCCGATTCCGTTTTCTCTTTGCACTTTGCATTAGTATACAGCCGATGCGAATTTATTTTGATTCCGAATCCGTATTCAAGTTCTCGGCTGGTTCCGGATAATCCGGATTCTTTTAATATCCGTATCCAACGGATTTTTGGATACGTATCCTTACATCACTAAGTGGATGTCCACCACGACAGATGTGTGCCGATTAGAGAGCAAACTACCGATTCAGGTACATAGTTTGGGAGGAAGACCGGACGAAGGTAGTTTGTTGAGCAGTGCGACATGCCATACTTCATTAAAGGCCTTGAAAATATCAAGAGCAACAATCTGGGATTTGCCATGAGATTCGAGAGACTTGTTCGAGTTATGTGTGACGAAGGAAAGAAGATCAGCGGTGGATCTTTGGTGACGAAATCCATACTGTCTGTCATGTAGTGGGTTTGGATTATGGGTAGGAACGCGGGGAAAGTATGTTGGCTCCTTAATTAAATTGGCGGAGTGGAGTTGCTGATTGCGAATTTTTCTGCCGCTCTGCCTTCTGGGTTGATTTTTGTGGATCCTAGCCATTCCTTGCTGTAGAAGTTAAAGTCGCCTAGGAGCATAACTTCAGCGGAGGGAAATTCAGAGAGAAGATGGTCATTTTTTGCCAAGAGAAAGTCAAAGAACTCATTGGGGGAGTTGTCTGATGGAAGCGGTAGATGCAACTGATAAGTAAATTTAATGGAAGATTTAAGGGTAAGTTTTAGTCAGAGAACATCGAGTGTGCCTGATTCCAGGTTCGGGAATCTTGTGCAAGATAGACCGCTGCGTGCGCCTTGATTGCAAATTTTTCTGCCGCTCTGCCTTCTGGGTAGGTTTTTGTGGATCCTAGCCATTCCTTGCTCTCAACGTTAAAGTCGCCCAGGACGATAACTTCAGCAGAGGGAAATTCAGAGATAAGATGCTCAATCTTTACCAAGAGAAAGTCAAAGAACTCATTGTAGGAGTTGTCTGATGGGGAGCGGTAGATGGAACACATAAATTTAGTGGAAGATGTAAGGGTAAATTTTAGCCAGAGAACATCGGGTTTGCCTGATTCAAGGATCGGCAGTCAGGTGGAAGATAGGCACTGCTGCGTACGTAGGCGCATACTCCACGATTAAAACGAAAATATAAGTTCATAGCTTGGAAACAGGAGATGCTTAATTGAGGATTTGGGACTGATTTGGGTTTCAGTCAGAAAAAGAATGTGGAGTTTGCATGATTGGAGGTAGTGGTGGACAGAGTCCAAATTGGAATTAAGCTCGCAGATGTTAGCAAAGGTTATTATACTTTTGGTATATACCATTTTATGTAAAAATATGACGAAACCACTTTAATAAATCAATTGAAGATTTTATTAAGAAATATATCATGATGAAAATCTGTAATACAAAAATATATCTGCCTTGCCATTTTTCTAGTTTATCCTTTCTTTGTTCAGGTTGGGTTTTCTATTTTATAACAAACACTTTTTTAATTGCAAACTTATACTCATATTGTTTTATCTATACGAATAGTTAAACTATTTAAGAAGCGTAAGTATTTAGAAGGTAATTAACGGTAGTTTTTTTTTTAATTTTAATAAAAAAACCATCAGTAATGCTCCCTTTTTTATGGTTGATAACAAAATAATTGAGTTAATGACGATTAGTATTTAGTCAATACAGGGGGCAATATATATATATATATATATATATATATATATATATATATATATATATATATATATATATATATATATATTAAGATTTTATTACTAATAATTAAAAATTATGACAATCTCAGGGGGGCCACGGATCCCTGCCACCCCCCCCCCCCCCCACCTGCGGGCGCCCATAGTCAATGACAGTGAAGCAACGGAAGCTTCTATGTACGTATTAAATACTAAAATTTAAAGAACAGTCTATCTGTCATCAGGTGAGCGTTCTGCAATGCGCACACCCTTAGGCCACCGACTTTGCTTACAGAATCTGCTCCGTACATTTACCACACTCGATGATATTGTTTGTTGGTTCGTAGATTTACAAGCATAAAATTTAGAATTTTACTTGTGCCTGACTTACAGGTTTTAATTTTACAAACCGCTACCTGAATTAATTTTAGTTGTACAATATTCCATTTCGATTATCCCTTGTAAAATATTAAAAGATAGTTTTTTCTAATTTTAATCACGTTTTATAACCAGGTAGTAAATAAGCATCCTTCAAAATCTTTTAATTTTCTTTAGTTATAAGTAAAAAATATATATTACTTGCTTTGTTCCACTTAGTAACATTGTTTTCGTTTTAGAGTTAGACGTGGTGGTTCAACTGGATTTGCGTTGCGAGAAGACTCATTGGATGATGAGTTTTTACAATATTCTTTAAATAAAGAAAAACAATGGATCGATAAATTTAAAACGAAACAATCGGCTTTAAGTAAAAAGGAATCCAATAGATCTTCAGATTATAGTTTCAGTACAGAATACAGGTAGGCTTTTCTTCAATGTTTCATTTTATGCTAAAATTTGTTTTTATTAGCATGCACATGAAAAGTCGCAGGTTTTCCCGTTTTTAATTTTAGAAAAATAAGTTAAAACTGAAAAAAATAGCCGTTCCTTAAAAATACATAATCTCTTCGATTATTTAATTCGACTTCTAATTAAAAGATTTATGCAACAAATAAAAGTAAGTCCCTGTACACATACATCATTAAGATGGGGTTTTTGTGAAAAGAGAAAACTATTTGTATTATTGGACACCTTAAAATGTTATATTATTTAATACATCATTTTTTGCGTTTGGCAAAGTTTAAGCTTTTTCAAAAAGTCAACGATCACAGTGGTCAAACTGTATCCTAATCGTTCATTGTATTTACGTTTATTCAAGGGTTAGTTCTTTTGTGTTCTGTGACATTTCTGGTTCAATATTTTTGTATTAAATACTAACTTGGCATACTAATATCGCCTAACAAAAAATTATCGTAAAGTGCTATTGTGATGCCAGTGTCATGTACGAAATAAAATAAATCGCTCAATATTGAATTTAACTGGATTTTATCAGATTTTTAATTCTCTATTAGAAAACAATTTTTGCACTTTGGATTATTTTTTATTTCAAAGTACTTATATAGTCAATATCGACTTAGATTTTAATGGCAGCCGTTGACACATGTCAAAATATTTGCCAACTTTATGATGTAAACGTTTATTAACAATTATCTAGACAACATTACCCCAAAATTAAATATTGTTATAGGAATTATAGGTTTTGCGGCAGAAATTACGAATCTAAACGAGACGTTTAGTAAAAAAGCTTATAGTTTTTAAAATTTTCTTTTTAAATTGCCATATTTTTTAGAGGTTATGCTAATCACGAAGAGAATATAATCGTAGACAATCTCGCTCATGTAAAGTACCTCTGGTGCGCTCAAAAATGACGCGTCTTGTTGTGATATTTTTGACTGCTGAAACGCTTTTATGATGCCCACAGTAACGCGATCAAGGGAGTTATAGAGTGTTGGAAGATGACATTAAATAATGTGGGGGCCGATCAATGGTCTAATTACGTGCAGTACACCGATAAGGTTATTAAGGAGGCTTGAGAGAATGAAAAAATATATTATGGTCACTCAAGAGCCCAGAGTTATTCGTGTTTCAGACGGTGACCACGCCGACTGTTCGTCAGATGAAGATCACTTCTAAGATAATCCTGTGGACTATGAACCAATTGTTCTTTTATATTTCTTTTATATTTTTGTACCCTTTTCACTCCAAACGACATAACCATAAAGTGTACGAAGGTTCCGCGAATCGATTTAATGAAAATAAATTTAAACTTTGATCGATTTTTTATTAATGCTGCTTTTGACGATTTTAGGGCTAAACTTTGTTTTCTTTAATTTAATTTTCGTTTCGAATTCGTTTAATTGAAACTAAAAATAAATTATCTTACCAACAGCGGCGTGAGATTGGTGGCAAATATCACCACATGTTCATTTAGACTTATTCATAGTTCTGGTACAATTGTTTTTTCATATTTCTACACATACGTTGACAGTTAATTAATTTCAGCAAGATTCTGTTCCACTGTTTAAACAGTCATACATTTTGATAAAAAAATGTGAAGTCCGGCCCTGCCCAAAGTCCAAGTTGTGTAAACAGAATAGGGATTTTTTGGGAGATAAACGGTTATATGTAAATGACCGCTGCGGTCTTTTAATAGTGACGTCATAATCAAGCGGTTTTTGTAAATCGCCAAAATGACACGGTTTTTTCATTTGTTTATAAAACCATCTGTCAAGTTTTATTTCTCGTTTGTTGGTTTTCTTTTATTGTACTAGACTGACTAGTTATGACTGCAATGTATTAATATAATTACTAGCAGCACAAGGCACAATTATTAACTCAAAAAAAACATGCAAAACAAATTGAAGTTAAATAATAATTATAAAATAACAAAACGTGTCATTTTATTTATTAATAATTAATTTGACTGTTACTTTACTTACCGTTTAGAAACTCCATGACAGTAGCCAAACCATTGTATCATGTAGCCAAACCTGTTACCAGCTTTATGCGCCTGCAGACTTTTTTCGCAGGCGGGGTAAAATAAAAAATATACATATTTTTAAAGATTTTATTACTAATAATTAAAAAGGATGACAATCTCACAATCTTAGGGGGGCCCTGGCCCCTCCCTGCGGGCGCCCATCCCTGCCTCTAAAGTTGACCGAGTATTCATACTCTTCATTTTCTCTGTCTCTCTAATGGATTGTTAGCTTCTCTTTCTGGAGCAATTTGCCGGTACTGTTCATTTTTCATTTTTGTGGATGCATTTTTGGCACAGGCACAGACACAGGACTAGATCACTGCACAGGACTCCACAAGTCGTTTTTTTTTTGGGCTATGTACGTTGAAAAATGGCGAATTTGGCTCTTAATGTCAAATTTAACCAGTGATGGCTTTTTATCAACAACTTGCACCTTGTTGAATAAATTAAAAGACCGTTTTTAAAACGATGACGTCAGCAATGGCGTCATTTGAAAGACCGCTTAGTCGCAAAAACGGACCGGTATCAGATACCGCTCCAAAATTTAAAACCGTTTATCTCGCCAAAAAATCCCTAATGTTACTAGAAATGACATGTGTCAACGGCCGCCATTAAAATCTTACGTGGGATTGAGTATAGCCCAGTTTAGAAAATAATTGAAGTACCCAGATTTAGGAAAGAACAATTTTTGTACAAATATATTGATGCAGTACAATGTTTTAATTTTTTTTATTTTTTAGTTCTGAATTGGAAGAAGTGTATGAGCAATTTTCTCACTGGCTGGAAAATCCCATATTAGAAACTGAAAAAGGAACTAAAAAAGAGTTAGATACAAGAGACTTGGCAGTAGTACGGTTTGCTGGATCTCTCTTAAAAAGAACACTAAGCGAATCCTTTGCTGGTTAGATATTTTAATGGTGTGAATAATGAACACTTGCTAATATTTACACAGTAGTAAAATATTTAATAATTAGAATATAGTATTTGCTAGGTAGAATTTGCTGCTAAGAAAACCCAAAGGTCGAAATAATTCAATAATAACTTGTAACATGTTTATGATAAAAATGCTTAGCTCTTAGCAATACTAGAAGATATGCGCACGCTAAAAGCTTTTTTTAGGTGCACCTTAAATGCTTAAGAATGGGAATATAGAGCAACAATTAGAGACATTGCCGTAATAATTAAACATTGCGTATGATACATCTAGAGCAAAAACTTGGTGCCTATTACACGGCATTTAAGCTATCCAATGAGGCAAAGCCGATTTTGATCACATGCCAATTAACGCAAACACGCTTTTTGCATATGTTATTTCAGTTTTTTTCCAAATTTAAAATCAACACTGTTAAAAATATGTGAGAAATATTAAATTAAAAAATTGCATCTTCGAAAACATAAAATCATTTTTAGTACCCTAGGAATGTGATAATATTTTTCTAGAGATGTTATTAAATTTAAATAAAAGGAAATAAAAATAATAAAAATTCAAAATTAATGGGAACATATGGAAAATCCTATGGCTTTTACGTTTTGCCTGTTTTTGTTATTTACAGGAAATCTAACAACCAAGGTTAAAAGTAATTTGTTTTTAATACCAGTGTCAGAAGTAAGCGACTTTAAAAATTGATGTCTAAAAATTACATTTTTGTAGGTAACAACAGGCCTTAAAAAACTATTTTTAATAAATCCTTAAATAATCCTTGTCTTAACTACTATACACACAGTCACGCAAGTGTTAAGAACCAATCTAGGCTAGCGCACAAGTATGACGTGTGCGCGCAATGAAGAGCGGTACCTACTTTCAGGCTAAGGGGCGGCATAAACTGCATCTACCCGCCCTTGAAGTGCGAAGACTTACATGATGTAATACCAAATTTACGGACTGTATGATGGGGTTAAGAATGTCAGGCTAGGACAATAAATACCAACGCTCCGGCAGAAAATATACCTTTATCGCGGCTTTTTAACAACGACGCCAAAATTATATTGGGCTAATATAGCTCGAACCATAGAAATAGGAGGGGATATAGAAATCGCTTCCCCTCTGCGCGGATGGTGAGATTTGTTGGGCGGCCATTTTGACACTGAAATGTCAGTTGCAAAGCGGCAAATTTAAAACGGTATTTCTATCGTGTAAATTATTAGAAAGAAAAACAATAGGTAATACAGTGTGGTCCATTAAGTGTGCAACAAATGGGAAATTTTTTTATTAGTTGCACAACCGAAATATAAATACCGCCAAAACTTGGTGCATGTCCGATAACCATATCTGGTGCACTTAGAATAACTTCAAGCCAAACAGCATACAGGGCAGGCCAAAAAATATAAAAATCGTTCAAGAGTAAAGTAGGTACCATTATTTCGAAAAATACAGAAAAACGTTATGAAGCAAAGTTGAACTTGAAATTTTGACTACTAAATAAATATTCTACTTATTTACTATGTTTCCCTGTTCCCCAACAGAGAAACACAAAAATCTGGACCAACTACACTTTTCACACAAAAATACTTTTTCACAATTTCACAAACTTTTCAATAATCCAAACATTTCTTGGGTTTCTACGCACTTACTTTTTCACTTTTTATTTTATCGAATTTTTATCAATAAAATTCGGCGCTCTCCAAAACTTCCGACTATATCCTGTACTATTAATACATACTATTGAACTTTCCCATGGACAGAATTTCGATACGCAATCGGGCAGCGTAACCGCTTACATCGGTGAGTATCTTTCAACTATATCACTCCTCAAGCGATGTTTAAGTCCAGAGAAATTAAAATTTACAAAACCTATGACCATGTGCCATGCAATTATTAGATCTAGCTGCCGGGCTGCAGTCCCCCACGAGCGAATATATGAAAAAAAATATTTCACTAAATATTCTATTACTTAACTAAGAAAATATTTTTAACAGTAAGTTTCATGATATTAATAGGTAATATTGTTTTATTTTAATTAACACTTTTTTATTTTTCTAAAATTAATAATTATTGTTTTAGAACAGAGTACTGGCTTTCGCGAAAGGAAACGGTTGGGTTCGTTCTGCTCCTAAGCGCCTAACGCGAAAGCCCGTCACACACGGGTTTGCATAATGCCTAATTGCATAGGCATAAGATGTTGCGGAGTTTTCGAGTTCTATTTTTTTTTAAATAATTGACCAAGTTTTAAACGCGTCCTCTTGTCCCCTATAACTTAGGATTCGTCAAATATACGTTTTTTCTAAAATTAGATTTAAATCATAACAAAACACAAGCTAGTTTATTGAATTTCGTATATATCTTGACAAAATAATAAATGCGATACATCACATACATTACTTCAGATTTTCGTCTGCAGCGCATTTTTGAAATTATAAAGCTTTTGGACTTGGCAGTAAAAAAACATTCCCTTTCATATTATATTCGAAAGTTGGCACCTATCTAGTCAGTCGTCACCCCCCCCCCCCCAATAAAATTTCTGGGTGCGCCACTGAGTTTAAGTATTAAGATATGATTATCACTAATAAGGATCAATTTTTAGGTGTTCCCTTTACAGAAGGATGTGATACTACCTCAGAAAATACGACTAATTTTAGTACAAAGAAAAATAAATTAGTATTAAATACAAAATCGTTAAGTTTAGAATTGGCCCGTCAAAAGCATAGGCTTGCGGCACAACTGGTAAGTACTTAATAATGCTTCAATAAAATTACTTTATTAAATATAAAATAATATATTAAAACGTACTATAAAATACTTTGAACATTTATTTCGATTTAACTATGTAAGTATTTTTGACTTAATTTAATGTTATCATTATTTTTTAAGTTCGGTAAAAAAGACATTACCACACAAAAGCAGTAACGTTAGTAGATACTGTAAAATAAAACTTCACATTTTTGTTTTTATGCACCCACAATAGAAATTTTGCTTAAGTTAGTCGTTAATTTTTTACAGTAACTTTTTTGTAGTAAGTTATAAGTAAATCACTAAAAAAATAATATTTTATAGTAAGTCGAGGATTTTATGTCGAAAATATTATATATATATATATATATATATATATATATATATATATATATATATATATATATATATATATATATATATATATATATAATATATATATATATATATATATATATATATATATATATATATATATATATATATATATATATATATATATATATATATATATATATATATACATACATGAATCTATAGCGCAACTTCGTAAGGCAATTGATTTCGCCTTCCAAACTATTCATAATTGATTTAGAATTCTTTTTAATGCAATAAGAAGAATAACATAAATGTGACAATATTGCATCGAGAAAACGGGCGCCATTTTTTTTGAAAATCAACTTTGAAAAACTCTTGGCTGTTTTTAGTTTCAGTATTTTTTTTTGTTACTTCACTTTTAAATAATAATGTCGTTCTTGTTTCTTTACAATCAAATTTTAATATTCGGCTTTGTTTATTTAAATTTTAAAATGTAATAATTAGGTGTTAATACACAATTGAAAATATGGAGAAACGTTAAAAGTACCATTTGAAGTATTTCATCTTTAGAATAATTTATTATTGTCAAAATATTGCATTTGTTTCCAATAAATTGGCTTTGGCCTACTCTTACAAATAAGGTAAATTATTAAAAATATCGAATTTTAAGCTTATTTTTCTAAATAAATATAAACAACTATACATTTTTGAAAAGTCAAAATCATGCTTAAGCAATATAAAAAATAATATACAGGGGTCCCATTTAAAAAATCATAAATTTGGTTGTTATCTCAAAAACTAAAACTAAAAAAACTGACTACGCCACTGAACTCCACGTAAAAAGCTCTGTCAAGATCAGTTTTTACCTCTTTGATAAGTTAACGCATAACGGAAATACGAGGGGTGCCTAAAAAGCGAAAATTTCCAAAATCACCCTGTAGATTAAAAACTAAGAAAGCCATGACTAATTTGACACCAGAATGTTTCGTTTCGCCAAAAAGTAGGATACTAATGTGAAAATCGCAACATTCTATCTTTGATAATAACTCCAATATCGCCTAAAAGTGTCAAAAATGGGACACCCTGTTACCTACATAGATATATTAAAATACAAAGTAGGTTCACTATAATATAAAAAAGTTGCTTCTATAATTTCTTTTCTGTTTAAATCGTCTGTCAGTATGTCTTGATTTATATATAATACACGGTGTTGCAAAACTCTACCGACAAAATTTTACAGGTGATTCTTTGGCCAAAGATAGGAAAAAAGTATCTATTCAGATAGATCCGGAAACGCTTCGATTGCGAGTCGCAAGGTGAAAAAATTTTAATTCTATTCTGGTTTTTCCTATCTATTTTACACTTTTTCAAAGAAAGTTCATTCTAATTTCGCACAAGGAACACTTTTTGATGTACCTATGAAATCACCATGAATCACCATTCAGTAGGTGCAAACTTAATGAGACTAAAAAGCCATTAAGCCATATTAAATTAGCCTGGTTTGTCTGTCATATATCGTTTAAACAGTCAAGATATCAGAAAAAACCCAAGATACCAAAAAACACACTAGAATCTGTATTGTCTTTTTTTACCAAAAAATCGCCTGTGAAATGTTGTCCGTAAAGTTTTGCCACGCCCCCAAACCATTTAGAAGCATGCTTCAGACAAATTCAAGAGATTTTTGATACCTACCCAAAAGACCGTTTGGATCAGACATTATAAAAATCTAAAATAGCTGTTTTATGTGTTTTAATAGAGCTTAGATTGCGATACCATTAAAAAGAAGAGTGAAAATAGTGAGCAAAATGCTGTAGATAAAAGCAATTTAACCAATAACAATAAGCGTAAAGCTTGGTTTATATCTTGCGTTACTGAAGCCATTATACAAACATTAGAAGATATAAAATGTACTGTTTATCTGCCCTTAGATTTCAAGGTAAAGCAAAGCAAACAATAACATGATACAATAAATAGAAGGTATGATACCAAACCGTGTCAAATTCATCCGGGTTCGCGCAAGACGTCACGCCGTGAGTTATTTTTGAAATTTATAACGCGCAATATAGAGTTTACGTTAGTTAAAGGCGATTTTATATAAATTCTATTGGCAATATACTTTGTCTCCTGCTTATAATACAAATTTTATAGTATATGATTTAAAATAATAATATAAATAAAGGGACAAATACATACATTGATTGATTGATTGATTGTCCACATCACACCCATACACAGCACATCTCATTTTTACTTTTAAACTCCTAAAAGTAATATAAAAACACCAAAAATAGTTGAAAACACAACGCGATCTTAAAAAGACATGTTTCGTTTACAAAATATCGCGGAATTACTCACGCCGTGACGTAAATGGCCACGCCTACCTGCGCGGTGTCATATCTTCTTTTATTTATATCATGAAACAATAAGTTACTAACTTGTTACGTTGCAGGGAAAGGCGGGTCAAGATGGGCTAGTTAGTTTGATCTGTAATAAAATGGCAAACACGCGTTGACACGGGACATGACTTAAGTATCTTGAGTCGCCTTCGTGGATTCAAAAATTTTTAATTTCCACGCCTACCCGCTTTTTCCGCCAAAGTTTACATGTGTATTCAGATTTAGTCGTAAAAGTACAGATGTTGGTTACAAAATCACATTAAGTTACCGAAGAATACAGTAATTTTATAAAAAACATGAAACCTTCAATGACAAATAAGAAAATTTTTATATTACGTTTGGTGACATTTCTTTACATTTGCCCCGCAGATAGCTTAAGCATCTTTTGGCAAGGTGGGGTTGAAAGTAATAATAACATTTGCATTTAAAGTGAAAAATATGGATAAAAAGTATACTTTGAAATTATTATAAAAATAGGACAGAAAGAGTCTCACTTTCCATACAAAATCCTCCTCGTTTTTGCAAGTGCGGCATTTGTCTTCAAGTATTAGCGCCAAACTTGGAGTGTTTTGAAGTTTTCTTAATACAACGCTTATTTTTGACTCCTCGGGCGATTTGCGCATACAGCGCATACATTTTCCTATAGTAAACAAACGTTGACAAGAAAAAACATCTTTGCGCCTATGTCGCGTACATCTTTATCATGGCATACCCTGTATATAAAATAGTTTTAAAAAAAAGTTGGCACATTTTGAATTTCTTCTAAGAAAGCATTTTTTAACTCAATTTATTGATAGTCCAGTTTCCGAATAATAAATCAAAGGTCCATTTTCATGGCACTCCCTGTATTCTACTCTTTGGAATAAAAAGAAACATATTATGTCTTTATTGGCTAATAAGCTTTATTCTTGTAAGAAAAATGCAATTCATTCAGTGATTTTTGGGATTCATACACAGTATATCCGCGGATGGGGTTTAGAAGAGGACAAATGGACCACATTTTGTAAGACACGGAAAAATGCCACTCCTAATAAAAGTTCTTGCTTGTAAAATAAATAAGATTCGCGTTATGAAAAATTTAATTTTTTATACAGGTGCATGAAAAATACAAAGACGATATATTGCGTAAGAGTAAACATACCTTGTTTATCATTTTCTGACAAAAGAACAAATATGAGATATGTTTTAAATTAAACCCTAAGCCGAACTACAAGATTTCATTAAAAAATTTAAATATTAAAAGTAACGAGTTTTATCACATAATTTTTTTTTAAGTCCCAACTATTCTCGCTCACACCTTTAACCAAGGTTCTAGTTTCTACATATTAAACAATAATGACACCTATGGCCGTGTTTGTCAACATCCTTATTAAATGAAGCAATTATTTAACTTAAAATACTTCTCATCAAAATGCTATCTACTGAACAAAGGATTTTTATAGTCCAGTGTTATGGGAATGGGAATGGCCAAGTATCATTACAATTTAGCGAGAAATTTGTGGGAATCCCAATAACTGAAATGACAATCTATACACAATAAAAAAGTTCAAAAAAACTGGTATGGTTTTGAATCTAAAGAAGAAGAAGAAAGGTGATCAAAACGATGCTGCCACAGTTTTAGTTCTTCAGTCTGAGAAACTCCTGTGATGTCCCTTAGAAATCGTGCTAAACAACTACTAGAAGTTGTGAAAAAAACTCATATTCAGATGATCTTAAAAGAAAATAAATTATTTCCGTTCAAACCCCACTTTAACCAAGCACTGGAAGAGGAAGATGAAGCGAAAAGGCTAGATTTTTGTTTATGGGTGGTATACCAAATTTTAAGTGGAAATGTCCATTTTTATAAATTTATTATGTTTTCTGATGAATGTATATTTTCTACTAATGGAACTGTACCATCCCAACATGTCAGGTACTGGTCTCGAGAAAACCCCGAATTTAGAGTAATAAAGCGAAGACAATATTTAATACATAATCTTTCTCTAGCCCAAGTTTCTTCGCGATCTATTGCTCCATCGAGACGTGATTCACTAACAAACAAACAGATTTTTGAATTTAAAATACATAAGGATTATTAATATCATTTTATAAGAAATTAAAATTAGCATTTGTATCGATAAAATATTAAAGCATACGTAGCGTACGTAATAAATAGTAAATTTTAAAAGCAGAGTTAAGCATGTGATCAGCTGAGCTCCGTAAACTTGCCACTATTGATGCTCTACAAATGGTTTGTCTATGGCGCTAACCCAGGCGCGCATTTATGAGGGGACAGGGGCGCCCTCCCCCCTATAGTCTCGAGCAAAAAGGATTTCAATAGCGAATTTTATAAAAATAAATATTGTAACATAAACTGCATATTCTATAAAATATAAACGAAAACAAACATTTACCGGCTACGTAAGGTCTTTGAAATGAATTACACCACAAAAACATGAATAGAGTTCAATACTAATATGTAATATAAAAAATGCAAGGTATTTTTGGCATTTTTGATTTTCATGCTCTTAGATTGTTTCTGAAAACATTCCTTACACATCTCACTACGATTTTATTAACATTTGCTTCGGATCATTTTGGCTTTTAAAGGAAACAAATAGCCAAATATTTTTTTAAACGTCTCTTTTGAAAGTTTTTTTTTTTTCGAAAACGAATTAACGAAACTTTTAAAAATATTTTCTAGAAAACACATATTTCTAACGTACATTTTTTCAAAAATGTCCTGACAGCTTTTTCAAAGACGCTTTTTTGAAACTGGATTTATGAAAATATTATCTCGAAAAGGCGTATTTCGAAAGTACATTTTTTTTTCAACAATGTCTTCAAAAACTAATTTTAAAAAACGACCTACATATTCCGAAAAAACATTTTTCCGAAAACAGTATTTAGAAAATTAAATTATGAACTCTAGTAGCTTGGAAAATGTTAATGAAAACAAGACGAAAAATGATCCTAAACAAACTTAAACGAACCTCTTGTGGGTTTTATCTGGCTTCCTTAGGTCTGGTACGTTACTTTCTCGCAAACTACTTTTTCAAAGAGCTGTTGCTCGAAAAAATTAATACTCGAAAAAATTTAATTACAAAAACGATGCTGTCTGACAAAATGTATTTTTGAAAAGTGCTTTAAAAAAATTAAAAATTGGTTTTAGAAAAATTTTACTTTGAAAGTACTCGTACATATCCCCCCAAATGAGCAGAATGCATAAACAAAAAATTGCAACAATATTTACACTTTCATATTAATCAAACAATTTGTCCTGTCGCGTGTAAGCTAAGATAGCCAACTGTTTTTTTCAACAAACATCTTTTTTGGTTAAGTGAAATTAAGTGAATTTTTTCGAAAAACCGCTTCTTCGAAAGATGCTTTTTCGGAAATGGATCTACACATTTTTTTCGATTCTTTTTAAAAGAATCTGTAAAAAAAATATTTGAACAGTAAAAGTAGCTTAAAAGTAGGTTTTTAAGAAAATTCTGTTTGCGCGGCGACGCAACCTCCAGATCTGGTTTTACTCGATTGAATAGGAGGCCTTCATAATAAGAATAAATATTTTATCTTGCTTGTGCTGCAAAAGATATTTTGGGTACCCCATCTTGCCCCACCTTACCCAACCTATTTTAATATTTGCACTAATTTTATGTTTTCTAAATAAGAGTACAATTAACTTAATTTATTACAACTAAAGTGCTAAAAATACCTTTTTTAAAAGAAACATCATAGGACAAGTACAATTTTAAAAAATGTTGTTTGTATTTTTTGCAAGCTTCCAAATTTAATTTATTCGAAATGCTCAATCGAAGAACAACTTTAGCGGAAGAGCATTAGAAATATCTAATTATTATTCCACCAAAGTATCTCTTTAACCGAGAATTATTGAACAATAATTATTTAAATATGTTTTCTTTTAACTTCCTGCAATTTTTCAATAAAAAGGGCAATACCGTTTTAGTTTCGTTAATAGCTACAAATTAGACGATTTTTTAGAACATCTTAACAATTCAAAACAATATAATTAACACACTAACCAAGAATAAAAGCTTTAAACTTCCTAATTTTTGTCCTTTACCAAAGGTGATTTTTAAAAAGCTTATTATTTGCAAATTTTAGTTTCAATAATTTTCAATTTCTTTATATCCTGTCATAAAGAAACAATGTTAATTTTTTAATGTTGTTTTTTATGAAATTTTGGGGACACTATACTGCAAAATAATATATTAAATAATATACACATAATATAAAAAACTTGTATTCAAGAGGTACTTAAAACAACTTTTTTCATCGATTGGCTTCATTAACTAAAGATTACTAATAGGTGCTTAGTGGAAACCTCTGCCACAGCTTACAATAACAAAGCTGTGCTTCTGCTGTCTGAGCTTCTCTTTAACAAAAACCACATATGCCATGGCGCCCTAAGTGTAAACCTTATATAACCTTTGTTTCAGAATCCGGTAACAGTTTGCGTGTTCGTAAATTCATAAAGTTGGTGGATACACCAATCTGAAATTATTGATTAATTCATGTTTTTAAATTCACCAGTATGATAAGCGTCTCCACCACCGGCTGATGGCACCCAGAGCCACCGAGAACCCTTTTGGGGCCCATGAGAAAACTATACAAGGTTTTTTTTGTAAACAATCGGCCTGGGACAACCTGCTCTGTTGCCCCACCGCTCTCATCGCCCCATTGGCACCACAATAGTGGTGACTTGCATTGAATTTCTGAACACGTGGAAAGGCAAACCCACTCGTGGCGATACCACAAGAATTAATAAATAACCAGAAGAATAACTCCTCCGCACGTTTTTCCTTTAAGCCTTTAACGCCGAAGGACCTTGAGCCAGTGTTAAAACAAAATTTTATGATATTTCCATAGGCGTACCTAGGAAATAATATGTTGTGTTGTTAAATTAGTAAAAAAAAAATGATTAAGTTAACAATGTGATTAGTGGGTTGTCTTAGGTAGTGCGCAGTGTCTAAAATATACTGGATATCTATATCACACGCTATTTTGACGTATTTCGTACAAATTGCCTTTTTCACAGGGAAGTTGTTTACTTGCAGTTATAATCAGTTACGTGGGGAATGAGGAAAAAATAAGGAGTGTGATTTTTAGAGATTAAATTGGGAAAAGCGGATGGATTGAAAAATGCGGGATATAAAGTGTACTTTTTAATTTTATTTTGAGTTATGCAGAAGTCGGCAATGATAAAATATTTTAAATAGAAAAATTATGAAGTTAGGTGAATAAAACAGGTTTTAAGATAATAAAATAATTTTATTGGTGTCTCCAAATCAACATCTTACTATTTTTTACAGCTCTAAAATTTCTATTTATAAATTTAAGAGCGTAAAATAACCTTACCTACCGTACAACCTAATCAAATACTGATGCGGGAAACTTTTGCAAGGATGAACAAAGCGGCTATCTCTACAAATATTTACAAAATGGGAAATATCATAATTTTTTAAAACAATGTGTTCAAAATTTCTTTGAAATATTATTTCTAATAAAGATATACAATTTACAAAATCGTTATGGGGCATCTTTAAGTTACCAATTAATTAACTCTTTAATACGCTCTGTAATAACAAAATAAACAGGTTTCGTCCCAGTTTTGGTGAGTTTTTTTTGTTATTTAGGGGTTTTATGATAATATCAAAAGTAAATAATAAAAGATTTTTTTTGAATTTTAAAATAATTAGATGTTTGAAACTAGACAATTGTATAAAAGACATAAAAATAATGTAATCAAATATTGGATACATATATTATCATATTATGTGTATTTACAACAGTACCTAACACTCCGAAGATTGCTACCGCACTGATCGTTTCAGGGTACGTTTTAGGGTATCGATGGTTTGGAGGCCACCGGACCGCGTTTGACAACAAGACGAGTTACCTTTCTGGTTATTTATTTATTCCTGTGGCGATACCACGTCGTTTTGCTGTTGTCAGGACAATGCCATTAACAAATCGTTGTGCGAATTGCCGCGTTGTAAATTGGTGTATCAAATAGGAATATGTCGCGTTTCAGCTATATCAAACAACATATATGCATTTTTAATTCTAGGTGTCGGAAATAGCACGAAAACCAATGAATGGCCTAAGACCTATATCCACAGGTAATTGGGGATGTGGCTCTTCAAGAAAGGGCGATGTTCAACTTAAAATGGTTATTCAATGGATGGCTGCGAGTGTCGCGGGAGTTCCCTCAATAATTTATTACACACAAAACCACCAACAGCTGGCGAAATTGGATACGGTCTGCAGAATACTCATAGACAGAAAATGGACCGTTAAAGATCTAGCACAAGCCACTTTACGGTACTCGAATCATGTGCTTAGAGGCAAGGAGTTGAGTGGAACGCTGTTTGAAGAACTGATCGGTGTAGATAAGAATGTTATGTAAAAGTTTAAATTGTTAAAATATTATTGACTGATCTTAAACCAAATTGAGTATGCTTTATATTTACCATACAGGACAATAGATCGACAAATCTTGTTATAAAAGAAAAAACTGCGGGTACCTTATTCAACATATTATGCCAAAAATTAACCCTTGATCAAAGGTCAGCTTCCATTATCTCCAAATTCTTACTTCATACATTGTCAGAGAGGTTTTAAATTTATATAGTCGACCATTATGGGTTTAAATGGCAACTGTAAAACCATCAACTATTTTTAAAGTGTAAGTATAACACACGTTGTAGGATATTGAAAATAAATTATTAAGGATTGAATCTAAATATAATGACAAAGGGCAACTAATGTACTGATCTTAGGTATCGATGCAAAAAGATTTATTTCCATATAGGCACGCCAATTAGAAAAAAATTTTCAACAAGCAAATTGCGAGTGTACATTGTACATACTCAAGTAAACAAGCAAAAAATCGGTTCCCATCCGTTTATAGCTTCATCGCTTTTATTTCAATCCGAAAATCAAACGTTACATTTAGTGAATATGATAAATGATGTTATGATAAATGATTCACGCTCGTGAAGAAATTCTGCATCAGGTCTTTTTATAATGATTTTGTTTCACCACCTATTTAGCTTATTAGAAACTACGACCAATATAATTTTTAAAAAATCAGAGCTAGAACTATCTAGAACCGCATTAAAAATCGATTTAAACCTGAAAATTATAGGGCTCTTCAATCACACGAGGGCAGCCGCACTATTACTTCCCGGTATTCTCACTATTACAATTTATGTATGTTATTTTACCTGCGTTTTAATAGAAATTTTAATAGCTCGACAGGTTTTAATTCAAAAATACCATTTTTTTTTAATTAAGGACCGTTTTTATAAAACTCGATATCTACATTTTTTATCAAAATTTAGTTTTATATTACATCCCTACACCAATTCCCTTTTCAGTCTACTGGTTATGTCAGATATCTGAAAACGCGATAAATAAAAGAGATATAGCATAAGTAAAATGCGGCGATTCGTTTAAACTCGATAACTACATGCACCGCGTCAGCGGCGTAGCAAGGGTGGGGCGGCGGGGGCGGTCCGCCCCGGGTACCACACCAAGGGGGGTGACATCATGCCATGGAAAATGTGGTACCGTTGATACCCGCCCCGGGTGTCAGTCACCCTAGCTACGCCGCTGCGCCGCGTTCTTCTCGATAAATGCAAACTCTGCGGTTTGTCATCAACTACCCTACTTAGTTTAGGGTCGTTTATGTTTTTCATGTATGCCACGTGCTGCGTATAGTATTTATTGGTGCTTTAAATTATTGTGTAATATTGCAACACGGATTCAATACAAAATGCGATGACGCAATTTGTATTGAATCCGTATTACCATATTCCTTCCTTGTTGATTCTGGTAAAAATGTTGTCTGTTCTTCAGACACCCTGGGTGTAAGCCTGCCTGTTGTACTGTCGAAGAAATTCGACATATACATACTACTTATTGGTTTGTGTTAGCAGCCGAAAATTTTTGGAGCAACACTAGGTGAACTAGTTGGCGCGAGCCACTATAACCCATCCTATTCGAACCGATGGATATAAGGTCTCATTTTGATTCTGGTAAAAATGTTGTCTGTTCTTCAGACACCCTTGGTGTGAGCCTGCCGATGAAGGGTAAGGGCCCAGAAATCGCAATAGCAGGACGGCACCCAGACCAGAATAAAAAATAGCCTCATTTTATTTTTATTTTTCACTTTACGGTCTTCTCGTTCTGCACTAGCGTAGAAGTTAATCTTTAATTTACACTTAATCTTAATATATTACCTACAGCCCGAAGAAATTTCCCATTTTTTACTATTATTACAGCCTGTTCAAAATGAATTCGGCACTATTTCTAACTTTCTTATTATAAGAGCTACAAATTCGACGAAATTAGCAAATTAGTGTATTTTTTACGCTGATTATTATATATATATATATATATATATATATATATATATATATATATATATATATATATATATATATTAGTTATCGAGTTTTAAAAAAACGGAGTATTTGATTACTTTTTATTTGGTTATATAATACAATATATACACATGTATATATTTACTTATATTTATTCCCACTTATACTTACTTGCCAATTCCTATTTTCCTTTTAGCATTTACTTGTAAATATTCTTTTGAAAAATAAAAATGCTCTCCTGAAAATTTTAATTTTTGTAGTTATAGAGTTTTATAAAAAACGGCCCTCAATTGTCCCCGGTTAAGACGAGGTAATGTAATGGCTTTGTATTGAAGGAATATTTCCGTAATGAAATTCCAAGAAAGTTATGTTGCTTCGACGCATACTTGTTTTTTTGTATCGGGTCCCGACGGTATTTAGTATTTCTCAAAAATTTAAGCAAAATGAAATGTTAATATCTGATAAAGTGGCTCATAGCGCTACCCTGATAACAAGAACAACATAGTTCGTATTCCTTTTTAACACCGCACTTATGAAGAAACGTGATGGAGAACTTCAAAAGGATAACCGTTTGTTTCATAGGCCAAGACATCCCTTTACCAGACATGTTCCACAATGAATAGTAATATTTGTTCTATGTATTAAAACACAAATATTAAGATTTTAATTTATTTAAAATTACACCTACTGATGGACAAATCCATAGTTAAATATTATAAATTCTATTTGGATAACCTTTTAGTACTATTCCTACAATATAGTTCTCAGAATTCTGTTTTTGGTTCTGTTTCAGTTTCATAATATGTTTCAATATTAAACACGAAATTTAAAACATACTACTTTATTTTCCATATTTTACAAAAAAAACATACTATTAATATTATACAATGCTCTTTCTGTGCCGATTATTTCAACGAAAAGAAGAATTATGTTAATTTCAAATTGTATAAATAGTCTTCCTAATAACGTAATTTTTAAGAAAACTTTTATAGTAAGCATGATGTACAAAAAAAAACTTGTAAAGGAGTGTTTATAGTAAACGAATATACACAAATTCTCATTATTTTACTAACCTAGAAGAAAATTCCCCTCATTCTTCTTCCTAAACCCTGTCTCTCGTACAGGATGTTAAATTTATTCACAAATTGGTTCAGATCGTTGCAGCTTTTCGTCAAAGCGCCAAGGTATGTCATTAGACCCACATCGTTGCATTGCTGAAATATAATTTATAAATTTTTAAATTTCTGAATTTAATTGAAAATATTATATACATAGATATATCTGAATAAAGTATTGAACATTTTACCAACGATGCTCGTTGTAATAAAGAGATTTTTGTCAAAAACTTTGGTAAGCGCAACGCGTGTTCGGATCTTTATCTTATGATATATAGTTAAAACATAATATAGATACTGCTAGTTCGGTTTTGTGACGGACCTAACCCAAGCCTCTAGTTTTATGAAAAAATATGAAAGATAAACAAGATTTATAAAGAATTAACGACATAAATAAGTAAGTAATAGCCAATTAATTAAATAATAGTTTAATTTAAGTTATAATAGTTCGGTTTTGTGACGGACCTAACCCAAGCCTCTAGTTTTATGAAAAATATGAAAGATAAACAAGATTTATAAATAATTAACGACATAAATAAGTAAGTAATAGCAAATTAATTAAATAATAGTTTCGGGGCGTAATCAGGTAAACCGATTTTTATATCCCAATAACTTTCCTTTCCTTTTTCTTAATTTTATTGTTAAAATTGGGGGCCTTAGCTACGGCGGAGTACCTTGCTCAAGTTTTCCCAATTTTCCAGTTTTTCTATGTAAATGAATGGAAGGGCAGCGCGAAAAACTAGAATCTAGCGTCTTTTGTTTAAACACTATGTCCGCGGACGGGGTTTAGAAGAGGACAAATGGACCATATTTTGCAAGATACGTAAAAATGTCACTCCTAATAAAAGTTTTTGCTTGTAAAATAAATAGGATTCACGTTATGAAAAATTAAATTTTTCATATAGGAAGCATGAAAAATACGAAAACGTTATTTTGCGTAAGAGTAAACATACCTTGTTTATCATGTTCTACCAAAAGAAAAAATATGAAATATGTTTTAAATTAAACCCAAAGCCGAAGTACAAGATTTAATTAAAAAATTTTATATACTAAAATTGTAACGAGTTTTATTATATTATATTTATAAAGTCCCAATTATTCTCTCTCACGCCTTTAACCAGAGTACTAGTTTCTACATATTAAACAATAATGACACCTACGGACAATGGATATGTTTGTCAATGTCTTTATTAAAGGAGGCAATTATTTAATTCAAAATACTTTTTATTCAACTGCAATTTTTAAATAACACGAACAATCAATTAAACTCAAAAGAATATGATATAAACTAAGCAATACAAAAAGATATTAAAATTCAAAAACTCCAGTCATATTCAATACATTTTTCTAATTGCTTCCTTAGATATCTGAATGAATTTCTGATTTCATCCTGGGATACTGAACGAACAGCCCGAGTAATTCTGCCTTTTAGTAAACGGCCCCATAAAAACATATCGGCCAACGTAAAGTCGGGGCTCCTTGGGGCCACAAAATTGGGCCATTACTACCAATCCACCTTGGATCAAATATGCGGTGAAGCCATTCTATTACCTCGCGAGCGCAATGTGCTGGACAACTATCTTGTTGAAAATACATTTTTTGGCGAAATGGCTAATTTTCGAGTTTATCGCTAAAAATGTATCCAGCATTTCTAAGTAAAATATTCTAGGGATCATAAAAATACGAAAACGTTATTTTGAACCCCACTTTAACCAAACATTGGAAGAGGGAGATGAACCGAAAATACTAGCTTTTTGTTTATGGGTGGGAAGTCAAGTTTTAAGTATAAATGTCCATTTTTATAAATTTATTATGTTTTTCTGATGAATGTACATTTTTTACGAATGAGACTGTAGCATCCCAGCATGTCAGGTACTGGTCTCGAAAAAAACCGAAATTTAGACTATGAGGGGGAAGATAATATTTTACAAAAGTGAACGTGTGGTGCGCTATGGCATTATAGGGCCATATTTTTTTAATAACATCTGCAATAGAATATCTTACTTAGAAATGCTGGATACATTTTTTTGCGAATAACTCGAAAATTGTCCATTCAATTATCGCCAAAAATTGTATTTTCAACAAGATGGTTGTCCAGCACATTGCGCTTGCGAGATAATAGAATGGCGTCACCGCAGATTTGGTCCAAGGTGGATTGGTAGAAATGGCCCAGTTTTGTGGCCCCCAAGGAGCCCCGACTCAACGTGGGGCGATATGTTTCTATGGGGCCGTTTAAAACAAATTGTTTAAGTCACTCCAATACCAAATAATATTGACGTGCTAAAAGGCACAATTACCAGACTGTTCGTTCAAAATCCAGGAAGAAATCAGAAATTCCTTCAGATATCTAAGAAAGCAATTAGAAAAACGTGAATATGGGGGTGAAATTTTTGAATTTTGATATCATTATTGTATTGCTTAGTTTATATCATATTTTTTTGAGTTGCCGATTTGGGAACGGCGAACAAATTAAATAATCAATGAATTAAAAATTATAGACGTTTCCAAAAATAATACTTTTTATTTTAAAGTGTTTTTCCAGCTACCACAAAATCTTTATCTGGGCGTAAATTTTAGCTTAAAAAAATAGACGAAACAATTCATTTTAACGACAGAGATTTTTCATTTTACCTTTATAATTGTTTTCCATTGTGTTCACGTTGGTTACGACTGAATTTTAAAAGGTGGTAGAGTTTAATTTAACCGATTTCTCTATTCTATTCGAGAATGTATCGATGCCTGGTACAAGTCAGTATTTTAAACTGATAGACGAATCATATTCAATGTACATGTACTTAAATATGTACAATGTATTTTGTTATTATTAATTTATATTATAGAATAAAAAATTGATTATACGGGTGAGGTGAAGATTTTTTGAATCTTTATTTTTTATAGCTTTTTCTTTTTGGTTTTTTCACAAGTTGAAAGATCTGTTCAGCCTTTATTAAACAACCAAATTTCAGTCACCCCATTTTTACCATTAGGGTAGTAATAGGAATGACATATTTTAAACATTAAGGACTCTAGTGATGTTCTTAGTGGAGATTTTTCGAAAAACCATTTTACCAGTCGAAAGATGTTTTTGATCTCCAACCCCAGTCTTACCGTTAGGGCACTAAGGAACTTCAACATTAAGACCTCTAGTGTCGTTATTAGTATAAATTTTGGAAACAAAAATTAATTCCGCTCATGGATTTATTAGGACTGGATACGGGATGATTTCACATTCTTTGAAGCCAAAACAAACCATTCTAAACGACACTGTAAACACAATTTGTAAACATTGGCCACCTCAAATACGTTAGAAGCATCACAAGATTTACTAAGAGAAATAAAAGCCCCAAAATATTGTATTTTTCTGCTAAATAGTAATAAATTTAAGTTAAATAGGTTTTATTATTTATAGGTTATGTTATGTTAGGTTATTTCTAAAGGCGTTTATTTAAAGTCGCTCTGAGTCATTTATAAATCTATATACATCTACACGTCGCACTTTTTCTTTTCTAGTTCATTAGACAAAGACGTACGTGTAACCGAGCGTTCGCAGACGTTTTTCCTAAGCACCCAGCAGACAACAACACTTCTGAGCTCCAACACTCAAATGCTATTTTATCTCTTTCTACTACCATTCTTGATTCAATTACGTAGTAATTCGTAGTCTTGTCTATGTTCGTAGTTCGTAAACTGCTCTCTCAAGAGAATAACAAACAACAAAATATTTATATTATATAAGGCTTCACGTTCGATACGCTCACAGTATACGGATATCGAATCCATATTATAATAGATCCATCAAGATTCCGCTTGATTTCTTTCATGTCAGAAATTATGAGAGGTCTTGCTAGCTGTTTAAGTTCAAAGGCCTGTAAATTGCGAGACTACTGTCCATGCTGGACACGACGAGTCTTACTCGCGGAGGTGAAAACTTCTACTTGTCTGGGAAGTACCATTCATTTTTGTACTGCAGTGATTTTTCTACCTTGCCTGGCATAGATATCGGCTCCGATATCTACGTTTGGAATCAAGATATTGATTTTAAGAAGTGACTTTTTTTGTTAGCGTTTTCCATAAATACTACAACTGCACTGGGCGATACCCATTCAAGAAATCATATGAGGGGTCCTGTCAAAGTCTAGGTTCCCAATAGGCCCGGGCCTGGGGCCCCACTTTCAGAGGGGCCCCGCGCTCGGCCTGAGCGACACTATACTTATTCAAATAGTACAAGACAAAACATATTTTATTTGCAAAACTGAGATGCTAAACTTTTTCGACAGATTGATATTACTGTATTTTGTTTGTTTTCAGTGATTTCTATGCTAAACGGAACACTTATGGAATCACCTCGGTGTCCGTCCGTCCGTCTGTCATAGGCGATTTTCTCTGAAACTATTTGACGTAAAAATTGAAATTTAGCACAGATATAAAGTGTGGTGGCCCAATTATAGACGTGAAGTATAAGAAGTTGAATTTTGATTTTGGGGGTTAATTTCAGGGGGTAAATTGGGAACTGGGAAAAAAACTTCAAAGGCAGCGTGTAGGGTCTCAAATGAAACCTTATTGAAGCACGAATTCAACAATATATCGCGTACATACAAGAAAACCGACATAACTCAAAATAAACAAATCTTGCAGGAAACCCATTTAAAAGTGTAGGTTTATTGTCAATTGAAAGTTTGTAGAAATTAGAGTAAATATTTAGCATTTTGTAGTTTTTGTGTGCTAGTTACGGCTTCTAGCTCAATTTTCAATAGTTTTTGGTATCGATTTAAATTTAAGGATTATTCGAAATTCCTATTGAGTTATGTCAGTTTTTTTTTTAAATATCCCGGGTGAAAATGTTTCATCATTATTGCAATAAAAGTACTAGATCTTACATGGTAAATGGATTTTTATTACCTTTTAACAAAAAACCCTATAAAATAATTATTTTATTGCAGACATAAGTCAAAGTCATAAACAAAAAGAAATATTTCAAAAAATAAAACATACCAGTCATTTGACGAAATTAAATCAAATAATAAAAACTAAAGTAAAACTTTCGCACGGCTGGTAAAATTATAATCTAAAAATTTTTTAAAGGTTGTTGAACGCAATTATCGGTTGGCACCACCGTGACACTTGCGACCTCTTGCGGTTACTATTAACATTCAAAAAGTGTCGTTTTTCCCATAAAAATATGAGCTTTTATGATGTGAAATACACAAAAATCAGAAAAAACTAAAATTTTGAGTTATGCCGGTTTTCTTGTGTGCCCGCGATATGTGATGTATTTTTTATGCATTTTTTAAAAAATTTTCGGGAAACGCTTAAAAATTGCTGTCTCCCACCTTTATCACCAAAAGGATCACTCAGAAAGATCCAAAAAAAATCATGAACATTGAGAATTATCAGGATTGAAAATCTAGCGCGATTAATTGTTATAAGCAATTTAATTGTTTATTTCCTTATAACTGCTGAACCATTGGTTTCAAAGAAAAAGTTTTTCGACAAAAACTATTTCCCACGATGTAATGAACAACTTGTATCCTCACACGTTTTTTTAAAATTTTTAATTTGGCTTAGTCGAAACGCGAGTGCATTTCTATTAATAATTTAAGTGGGGGGCTGAAGACACGGAACACTAATTGTGCAAGTATAGCTTGCACTTGACCGATTTTTTTATTCTGTTTTGTTTTATTTTAATTATTTCTTGTATAAGCAAAAAATGAAGTTGATGTTTTTCTTTATGTTTCTATACCTATTTTAAGGTTGTTTGCTGTTTTCTAGACTTAAAAATTATTATTATTGTATTTGTAGTAACTAATTTATTTTCTTTATATCATTAAAGGATAATACTGTTGCGTAACTTATCAAAGAAAAAACACTTTTTGAAGCTGTGAGGGGCCCCGGATTGCGTAACGGGCCTAGGGCCCCCTATAACCAAAAATAGGCACTGGATCCTATAGAGAAGAGCTACTGCTCTGGGCGACTTGTCTGGTCGACAGGAGAGGTAAGCCTTTAGGAACGCGACCGAAAGGTGTGGTGTTTAGGTTTTTCTCACCAACAGCCGAGAATAACTTTCAAATCCATGTTACTAAAATAGGTCACCGGGTCACCGTAGTCATTTCGCGGGCGCTAGAAATGGCATTAAAATTAAAGTTCGGTCTTTCCTCAGTGTAACACTTCACTTTTTTCAGCGACACAATATAGAGGTTGTTTGGGTTCCAAGAACTAGACGATCACGTCCGAGCCTTTCCGGTAACTTTATGAGTACCCATAAAAAACAGTAGCCGTCTCTATAAAACATATTTGGTTTGTTTTACGCATACGGATTTTACGGAATGGTAAATAGTAGCCCCACGCCAGGGGTAGTGTATCACTTTAGTTACAAAAAGTGTAAAACTCGGATCTCCTGGGAAAACCCCCATTTTGTGTTGTGTTCATTTTTATGACATAATTTTTATTTGTGGTTCCAATATGAATTATTATCGTCTATTAAAATCACTATAATAAATTAACATTATTTTAAATATTGTTTTCTTATAAATCATTAACTTCTTACTTTCTTTTGCATCCGCGTAGCCGGGGGGAGGGGGCGTAAGGGTCGTTTGTATAAATAACCCGCAAAAGATGTCAGACTCGAAACTAATCCCATATTAAAAATATAAACACACACACATATCACCGTCAACAGCAAGAACTTATTTCATTTTATTTAATGAAATAATTTTAGTAATTTTAAGATGTATACTTCATATGAAATTTTTGTCCAGAATGAACTCAATTTCTATATTTTTTATGTATGTACATAGGTCAAGATTACTCTGTACTCTAAATCTACTTACATTATAGAAGTCTTGCCTAAACCGTTTACTTTGGACAACTGGCAACCGATGACATAGTGAATAGGCTTCTCTTAAAATTTCATGGTTTCTGGGCAACTGACCGTTTTGAACAGCTTTCATATACTCGAGCACTAACCTTACCTGCATAAAGAGAAAGCTATTGGTATTGAACAGAACCATTTATCAAAACAAATTCTACTTTACTGGATGGAATTTACACAAAACAAGCTATTATAATTTCAAAACCTTATCTAAGTCAGTTAAGAGTTTTCTGAGATAGATATTTAAAAAGTGACCCTAATAATCTTTTTGGCAAACAGTTTATTTCCTAGAAAGAGATTAATTAAAACAGCAGTATTGCAGCATTCACAACAATTTTTTTTATTACATTACCCTAGAATGTAGCATCTTTATAGCACTATGTTGTGCGGTAAGATGTTCAGCGACCAAAGAACTTTCTCCAGAATCAGTAGAAGACATTCGCGCTACATGATCTACACCGATCCGTTCTGCTTCTTCAGTGGCCAAGGTGTAGGTAAGAGGAACAAAAAGCATTGTAGCTTCTCCACTAACCAAGTCTATTACAGATTCGTAAAGAGTCACTGGTAGATGCTAAAAATATGGTTGACAGAACATATACCTATCTGTTAATCACAAGTTTATTGATTTGGCGTTCTGGGCACCACCTGCCAAAATTTAGTAGTGATGTTATAAATCAACAGGAGAAGTTAAACTTATTATAAAATTAATCAAAAGGTGTCAGTGAGCCGCGCTGCGCATACTTTGTTTGGAATGTGCTACTGGTATCTGCATATCAGTTGAGGACTTCACAATACTTTCTTCTTCGCAAACACTTTCTGGTACACATACATTATTTATATGTGAAATTAGTCATATTAGTACTTATATGTATAACAAACCCGGGCGTCAAACATAAAAGCCAGTAACCCACAACCAACAAGGGGAATACCAAACTTGTTAATAACTGATTTTAATAGACTATATAGGTTTGGAGATAATCGACCTGAAACATATAACATATGGAAATAAAAATTATATAGATCAATAAAATTGAAAAAAGCATAGTATGTTGAGACATGGACTTGAATCCTGATTGGGTGTGTGCGAAACACAGTTCACAACCTGAACTATGAATTACAAAACCCAGTATATAAGTTACAGACTAAACTTTCAGGTCGGTTATCTCCAGATGTACAGGGATGTCCAAATAAAAGTGAACAGGCCTTATAACTTTTTTGTTTTTAAAGATGGGAAAAATGTTAAATATGAAGTTTTGCGGATTTTTATGGATCATTCATATATCTTATCAGCAAAACAATTGAGCATCGAATAAAAAAAATATAGTATAAAACATCGACTTTCTCGCTTATTTTAAATTGGATGGTATGAGTTAATGTCAAGGTTGACAATACTACTTTAGGCACTGTGAATTTATAATTTTATTCTTATGCAAAATGAGTTATTGTATTAAACAATAAATGTTGATCTCTATTAGTTCTTAATATTTGAAAGCAATAACCAGTGATTATAAACAATAACAAATGAATTATAACATAAACAGATAAATGTTAACATTGGCGAATAAATATCAAAAGAAATTTTCAACATGTCCGCCATTTAATTCTTCGCACTTTTCATACATTCTTCTCTGCCTCTGAAGTTTGTTTATAATACTTTCAGCATCATTTTCGTTCAGATTTGTTACTGCATTTCTCACCTTCCTTTGAATTTCTTCAATATTTTCATTATGATTGCTGTATACGACATTTTTCAAATGACCCCAAAGAAATGTATCTAAAGGTGTGAGGTCTGGGCTATTTGCATTCAATGTAACGTTCCATATCTACCGATCCATTCGTCATACTAATGGTTTAAAAAATTGCGAACCTCAATTATATTATGTGGAGGCGCTGCGTCCTGTTGCCATATAATACATCGACGTTCTTCAAGTGGCAATTCGTCAAGAATATCTTTGATTTCATTTTCTAAAAAATTAAGATAGCGGTTGCCAGTTAATGCTCCCGGAAAAAACGATGGTCCTAGAATTTTATTTTGTAATATCCCACACCAAACGTTGATTGAATCACGCCCCTGAAAAGCAATATCTTCGACGGTAAAGGGATTTTCATCCGACAAAATATGAACATTTCGTCAATTAAACATTACCGCAGTTGAGAAAGTTGCTTCGTCTGTCCGAACGATAGTAAGAAATAAATTAGGATCTTGCCGCATTCTTTTGTTAATATTTGTGACAAAAGTATATCTCCTTTCTTTTTGATCGGCACTAAGCGTTAAAATACTTTAATTTTCTTTGAACTGTTCCATAAGGCAACATTTTATCTCTTCTTCCATATCCGAGACACCGCACAAAATCGGGAATTGATTTTTTTGGATTCTCTTGAAAATGTAATAAAATCGCTAGGTCCCTTTCTTCATTTCTTTCTCTTCTTCTTGTCCATTACCCAGAATTCCGCTTTCTTCTAGTCTTGTATTTGTTTTTATTATGGTGTTTAATGATGAAGTTCTTTGTCCCTCTTCAATACTTCCTTCATATTGTCTTTGCGCCGCTCTAACATTACTGTTATTTTTTAAATATAATTTTAACATTTTGTATCTCTCATTAATAGAGTACAGTCAACTTCGGATATAACGACCTCCGCATATAACGAACCACCGGTTATTACGAACAAAAATTATGGTCCGGCCAAAACGCCATAAGAATGTATGTATTTTTTGTTCGTTTATAGCGAACCCGGCTATAACGAACTATCGGCTATAGCGAACCCTATTTTGATTAGTTTTTGCTTGTGGAAGTTCGGTTATTACGAACTGTCGAAATTTCACGTACGTATGACTTCCATATTCGTAAAGTAACGGCCGAGAATAGCAACCATAGAAAAGCGACAAAGACAATACAAGATTTCACAGGGCATGTGCGACGATAATGTGGACTTCTGTCTATACCGCATCATTAGTGTGACGAAATATCTTTCTCCGTTCAATATTGGGGATACGTGTCTGCCCAAGGTCAGCAAAACTGGTTACCCTAAATATCAAAGGCACCGACACGTTTTGTCGCTTCTCTATGGTTGGTATTCTCGGATAACGGGTCGAGTAGCGACCTGTCAGGCGCCATTTCAATTTGTAGTTTAATTTCCGCAATAGGTGAGGGAATATTGTTCTAGCATGGAGCAGAGCGCGCCAAAATTCAGCAAGCGAAAAAGCAGAAAAAGTTGACATAATTACAAAACTGCAAAATGGGGTTGTAAATGCCTAAATCTGTAGGGACTATCAGTTACAAAAGTCAAAGACTATTAATATTCGTAAATTTTAATAATAATAATTTTGACAACAAGAGTGTTGATTGAGTCTGGTGATTACTTACAAATTAAAATTGAAAAACGTACTAGAAAAAAGAAAAAAATTCAAATTACTGATTTTGTATAAATTATACAAATATATACGTTTAATAAGTACATAATTTAAAAATACTATTATGTATTGATTATAATAAACGACTCATAAAAAGTACCTATACATATGTATGTACATAGTACATATTTGTTTTATTCTCTGCACTTCGGATATAACGAACGCCCTGCTATAACGAACTGTTTAAAGATCCCCTTGGTGGTTCGTTATATCCGGAGTTGACTGTAACTCATTTTGCATAAAACTAAAATGATAAATTCATTGTGAATAAAGTATTATCATCAACTTCGACATTAACTTTGACTTACCTATGAAAAAAATTTAAAAAGGTAGCAGCAGTGATGTGAAATGATGATCATTTATCATTCGTGACAAATGACCGTCATGTAAAGGTCATATGACGGTCATATAGGTCATTTATAAAAAATACCCTTAATTTAGATTAGTCATAAAACTAAAAGTTTAAAAAATACTTTGTAGTTAAAAAAGAATATTCTTACAAAATTTAAAAAAGAAAAGCATGTCCTTAAGTTTCATCATGTTCTTCGGCGTCATATGCAAATTCGTCAATTATTTCGTTTTTGTCTCGTTTTAGAATTAAGCCAGGAATATTCTAAAACGCGACAGAGCACGCGTGATGTCTTCATTTCTATGACGCTCGTGACTTTTTGTTGCTTAATTTTTACTCTTGCGCCGAAACATGAAATTTAAGGTTAGATTAAATGACCTGATGGTCATTTATTAATGTGACGTGACGGTCATGACCGCACAAAATGACGCGATCATATGACCGACTCACATCACTGGGTGGCAGGTATTTCATTAGCAACCTGAGTAGATACGTTTAAAGTATATTTATGCAAAACAATTTTTAATTTTAAATATTTCAAAAACGATTGAAAAACCGCATAGGGTATGTTATACAAAATATAACTAGAACTTCTAGAATCCAAAAATATGATAAAAATCATACCATCCAATTTAAAATAAGCGGGAAAATCGATGTTTTATACTATATTTTTTTTATCTGATGCTCAATTGTTTTGCTGATGATATATGAATGATCCATAAAAATCCCCAAAACTTTCATATTTAACATTTTTTCCCATCTTGAAAAATAAAAAAGCTATAAGGCCTGTTCACTTTTATTTGGATATACCTGTACAACCCATTGCATAAAATCCTTTGACCCCTATACTGAGGGAGAACTCATCTCTATCATATAAAAGAAACTGACTGACGCACAGCCCACACCTCTGGGTCTAGAAACTTGAAATTTTGCAGAGTTTTCTTATATAAAGTGCGCGTGCACTAAGGAAGGGTTTTTCATGATTCAACCCCTAAGGGGTTCAATAATACTTATTCTAAAAAATAAATATTTAAACACGTTTTACAGTTTTTAATAAATCAACCCCTAAAGGGGTGAAATGGGGGTTGAAAGTTTGTAATGGAGTAAAACTGTTAACCGCGGACGAACTCGCTGGCGAAAGCTAGTCTACATATAAAAATTATTAAAATCGGTTATTAACCTGTTTGGTAGCCCCTTGTAAGTATTAAATATTAGGCCGCATTTTGAGCAGCGTGGTCATTTGATATTGCCAACCACATGTTAAATGTTCAAGAATTTCATACTACTGATTTTTAAAAGCTGATCAAAAGGAAAATATACGTTTAGCTAATGCTGATAACTTACGACACCAAATCAGCACTTTGTAATAGTCTCAGGGTATTTAATAATAATTTAAATCAATAGAGCTTTCTGTATGCTATGGCTTCACCTATATTGATCTAAATCAGAATACTTAATAAGTAATGATAAAAGTAACTTACATCTATATTTTTGTCATATGGATTTAACTTTAACATTATAGGGGATTCATTAATATCACAGATCTGTTTGTGTACTTTTATATCTGAGCTGTTAGGAGCATCCCCTGTTGTATACCAACCAATAAAATCCATATCACTAAACACCTGCTTAACTGAAAGACAAAAGTGCATAATTATATGTTGTGGGGTATTTTTTAAGTGTGTTAAAAGTCTACTGAAAGTGGTTCTGGAGCTAATTTACATATTGTTTGTCATATTTTAAATCTATTGAAATTACTACCAGCAAATGTTCAATGTAATCTGTCCTATCTAATGGGATATGAACTATTATTTTTTCATCAAATATATGTGAAATATGTAAAAATAATTCTTTTAACAATTGATGGTCATTTATTTAATACGTACACTGTTCTTCTTTCATATTGTAATAATCTCGGTCAATAATAATATCCTCCCCAATACAGCTAAACACTAGTTCAAACGAGTTCATAATTTCAATATTTCTTCCCTTCTGTTTACCAATAAGGGCACCATAAACTGAAATAATAAACATGCAAAACTTTGTCTATTTTTGCTGGAAAAATTAGTAATAACAAACACAGAGACCTTTTAGGTCCTGATAGGTAACTTCTTTTTAAAACAACATACCAATTTCAATTTAAGAAGCTAAAGTTTCCAATCATGCTATAACATTGTTATGTACATTGATATAGAACTCAAAAAAAATTATAACTTTCTGTTAAGCATATTGGACAAATTAAAAAATATATGAAGGTATTTTCAATTGCCAAGATTTCACTTACTATGTAACCCTTTCGATACCGCAACTTTTTTGACAATACTTGCTGTATAGACCACACTTTTTGCATTGCCCCATAACGCGGTGATGGATATATCTATCCAATTAAAAAATGACAACAAATTTTAATTTTATTTGAAACACACAAAACACAATGTAGGTAGGTACATCTACAAACATAATACAAAATAAAGTTTTAAAATTCAGCCTCCTGGTGGTACCTATATTTTGAAACATGGAACCACACATAATTCCACATCACATTTCTTGCACATGTAGGTATGTATGCATGTATAGATTCCCTTCATTTTTTTTTTTTTGAGATTTTTTGGAGTGCGAACAAACCCAGCATCTTCTAGCAGCATTTTTGCTGCCTTCCTTTTGTGGAACCAAATCAGGACAGTATCTCTGTTAGTCTTATTACCAAGATCACAGTGAACTGGTTTTAATGTTAAGTGGTTCACTTCCGACAACTGACTGTCGGGTATACCTGTCAGTGATGGGTTATTCCGGCATTCGTCTATGAAACAGACTAATTTTGAACGGATATACCCGTGAACGGTCTGTAGGGCAAGAATTTTTAAAGACGCATATAAACGACATCGGTTCAAATAACATTTTGCGCTTGTGACGTGTATACCCGTCACTGATCAGATAAGCCATTTTACTACCTGTCGGTCGGGTATATATACGGGATCGGTGCTGAAAGAGTTAAATGATATAGGTAATGAACCAGTTTGTAATATATTTACAAGCATTTCACTTACGGTTCATTTACATCTCTTATTGAAAAGTCCAAGCCTAAAGATGATTGATTAAATTTAGTAATCCCTCAAATTTATTTTCACAGAAGATATTACACCTGCTTAAGGCTTAATTACAGTTGTTTTCTCTCACATTTTAAACTATCCTAGTAGATAATAATGAATTTAATCATCATAAATTGGACACATTACGCCTTCGATAAAGTCTGAGAATAGTGTATGAATGGATATCGAATGGACTGTTGTAACTACATACCTTGTGGAATTTGCCCATCACCCTGCGCCCGCGTTCTTGTCCAGTGTTCCGAAACATTCATAATTACTAAAGGATGTAGAGAGCAAGTTACTGAACCAGTAGCACCCAAAGCCATAACATTTTTATTCATTTCGGAAACATCCATTGACTGTTTGGTGGCTTCCGTATTATCCAGAAGACCTAGTAAATCGATTGACTCTACCTCCATTGTTTCTCTTGATTCACCTGGATCATTCATATTTAAAAAACAAACCTTTTTTTCTAAAACTGAATAAACACAATTAGCTATGTTTGAGGTTAGAAAAAATGACTGTCATGTAGGGATAGCAACAACATATCGATATTTAAAAAACATCGATATCCTGACATCAGCTTTGTTCGCGGAGACGATCCGGAACTAGTCCGTGACAAGTGCGCGTGCGCTTTGCGATTATTTGCGTTCGCGGTGCAGAAAATCACTGATTTTAACAATAAATTATAAATTAGGCGTTCGCGGTGATGCGAGAACAAGTTCAGGACACATCCGTAACCAGTCAAAACGATCCGAGGATTATGGCATGAATTTTGTCCGCGCAAGTGCAGTGTGAAATTTGTACGAAAGTTGTCGTTTAATTTTGGGCGGGCTGTATTTTGCGATAACGAACAGTTAAATTTCATATGCTGTAAGTTTTATAAAGGTAGATATAAATTTGTATATAATAATATGCTCTAGTATATTCAACTATCCTTGTATTTAAAATTACCATTAGAGATGAGCGATATCGTGATTTTTTAATATCTATGATATCTGATATCGTTACTTTTTGATATCAGTGATTTAAAAGCGTGACGTGATCACGACTTTCGAGTAGGTAACAATTTGCGAACAGCTTCAACAAAATATCGTGAATTGCGATATATCATATCACTTATTACTTACTACTTTAACAATTTTGGAACGGTTTTCCGGTTCAGTAGCTATCTGCACCTGTGCTCAGTGCTGTGCCATGCGGTCATGCACGGAAATAAAACAACAATATATCAAATTTATAATCAAATTAACTTATTAAATTTATAAAAACAACAAAGTGGGTAGTAAATTCGCTGGTACACAAACAAAACAAACCAAACAAACACATTTTGTTTAAACTAAAATAAACATTCTTGCCTAATATCCAAGCTGGTAGCGTTTTCCTAAAAAAATAAATGGGTACCTATTCTAATGTATTCTTTAGAAAAAAAAGGAAAAATCAAAAACATATTTTTGATCGCTTAAAATAAGTTTAAGTAATAATCATGACAAACTTACCAAATCACGATCGTCCAATGTAAGCGAAATTGTAGGGTGCTTATAATTTAAAAAGACAGGTTTGCTTGACATATTACATTTTGCAATATTATTTTTTTCATTATCAATTTCAAAAAAATTCCATAAATAACTTCTCTTTCTTTTTTTAATAACACTAGACATAGTATAACAGCAACCAAAAAACGAAATCAAAAAAAATATACGCTCCAATCTCCAACCCGTTGTTTTATTCTATATCTAATCCACAAATTGATATACAATATCAGTGACCACTACTGGCACCACTTATATCACATTTCACGAATATCAAATACTAAATTCGTGACACGCGAGTCGCGATATATATGCGTTTCATAAAATGTTAAACGGACGTAAGGCACGATATCCCTTGCAGCCCATATATTCTTCACGGTGACATACGCAAAATCAACCTT
This sequence comes from Philopedon plagiatum, assembly GCA_963971165.1. NCBI lineage: Eukaryota > Metazoa > Arthropoda > Insecta > Coleoptera > Curculionidae > Philopedon > Philopedon plagiatum. The sequence continues at coordinate 35,385,143 of OZ020189.1, read as the reverse complement.
ATGGATAGATATCACTTTTCACGTCACGCTTTTACACGGACTCTGGTAGCAACTGTTACTTGTGATTTTTAGATACCAGTGAAAAAATATGAGTTCGTGAAATATCGCTCTTCTCTAATTACCATGGATTTATTAGCACTGGATACGGGATGATTTCACATTCTTTGAAGCCAAAACAAACCATTCTAAACGACACTGTAAACACAATTTGTAAACACTGGCCACATATCTTATTTTACCTTGTATTTTTGTACAAAAGTGCGTTAGAAGCATCACAAGATTTACTAAAAGTAATAAAAGCTCCAAAATATTTTATTTTTCTGCTAAATAATAATAAATTTAAGTTAAAAAGTTTTTATTATTTATAGGTTATGTTATTTCTAAAGGTGTTTATTTAAAGTCGCTCGGAGTCATTTATAAATCTATATAAATCTGTACGTCGCACTTTTTCTTTTCTAGTTCATTAGACAAAGACGTACGTGTAACCGAGTGTTCAGACGGTTTTCCTAAACAACCAGCAGAGACAGCAACACTTCTGAGCTCCAACACTCCAATGCTATTTTATCTCTTTCTGCTACCATTCTTGATTCAATTACGTAGTAATTCGTAGTCTTGTCTATGTTCGTAGTTCGTAAACTGCTCCCCCAAGAGAATAACAAACAACAAAAACAAAAACAAATTATAAGGCTTCACCTTCGATACGCTCACAGTATACGGACATCGAATCCTTATTATAATAGATCCATGAAAGTTACTCATAACAGAACATACGTCTTTGTGGAAATTTTAATCATTATATAATGTTAAATTAGGTTGTTCAGTCTAAAAATTTAATTCAAAATAATAAAATATGTTAAGGTTAAGTTTAAGTGAACTGTCAAATACGATTCGCAGCTGTTCCGGACAAGCCAAAAACGTTCGCGGAGATTTGTCAATTCCTGATCGGTTTCGAATCGCACATGCGCCTAAATGTTTGGGATTATTTAACTTGTACAGGTTACGAACTAGTCACAGATCGTCTCCGCGAACAAAGCTATCAAAATCAGTAACATCGATGTTTATTAGCCGCAGATCTATCGATAAAATTTCCATGTATCTCTGCGCACAGACAGGGGCTGTGTACCGTTGTCAAACCTGGTTAACCGCATCGGTTTCTTCGGTGACATTAATGACAGATATTGCGTTTCCAATCTGTCAACTTTTCAGATTACCGATACTTTTTAAGGGATTTTTTGCCGAGATAAACGGTTTTAAATTTTGGAGCGGTATCTGATACCGGTCCGTTTTCGCGACTAAGCGGTCTTTCAAATGACGTCATTGCTGACGTCATCGTTTTAAAAACGGTCTTTTAATTTATTCAACAAGGTGCAAGTTGTTGATAAAAAGCCATCACCGGTTAAATTTGACATTAAGAGCCAAATTCGCCATTTTTCAACGTACATAAACCAAAAAAAAAGACTTATGGAGTCCTGTGCAGTGATCTAGTCCTGTGCCTGTGCCAAAAATGCATCCACAAAAATGAAAAATGAACAGTACTGGCAAATTGCTCCAGAAAGAGAAGCTAACAGTTCATTAGAGAGACAGAGAAAATGAACAGTATGAATACTCGGTCAACTTTAGAGGCAGGGATGGGCGCCCGCAGGGAGGGGCCAGGGCCCCCCTGAGATTGTGAGATTGTCATCCTTTTTAATTATATTAGTAATAAAATCTTTAAAAATATATATATTTTTTATTTTACCCCGCCTGAGAAAAAAGTCTGCGGGCGCATAAAGCTGGTAACAGGTTTGGCTACTGTGATGGAGTTGCTAAACAGTAAGTAAAGTAAACAGTCAAATTAATTATTAATAAATAAAATGACACGTTTTGTTATTTTATAATTATTACTTAACTTCAATTTGTTTTGCATGTTTTTTTTTGAGTTTATAATTGTGCCTTGTGCTGCTAGTAATTATATTAATACATGGCAGTCAGTAAACACTAGTCAGTCTAGTACAATAAAACAAAACCAACAAACGAGAAATAAAACTTGACAGATGGGTTTATAAACAAATGAAAAAACCGTGTCATTTTGGCGATTTACAAAAACCGCTTGATTATGACGTCATTATTAAAAGACCGCAGCGGTCATTTACATATAACCGTTTATCTCGCCAAAAAATCCCTTTACGGGACACAAAACCCTAACCGAAGTTGACAACGGTACACGCCCAGGGATGGGGCCGTCGCAAATTATACACAAAGAAAATAAAAGGGTATTATACATTCGCTACGGAATTTACGACGGTCGCAAATGTAATTTGTAATTGAATATTTAACGACACGAAATCCGTTTATAAAAACAAAAGTACCATCACAGGCAATATATTATTGCCTGTGGTACCATATAATCGTACCATGTCGTTTCCAGTCTTGTCGTCGTATCGTTATTCGTTAAGTATAAATCCAGCTTTACCCGCTTGAAATAGATCAAGACATCAAGACCGATTGCCCGATTGATTCGAACCAAAAAAAAAGCATTATGCATTCAACGTAGGGTTGTGGGACAATTGTCCATGTCCGGTAAATTACAGTATATATTTGACCGACAAGGACAAGTCAAATTGATATTAAATTTGTCTGGACATTTTACAATTTGACCGAAAAAACTTGTAATTTTTAAATTTCCCACCATTTATCTAAATCTGACATAATTTGGCACATAACCTACATTTTTTTTGTAAATTTTAATCTTTTGAGATTGTCGATATTTTATTTTGATTTTTAGTGTTCCGGTTGGGTTGGGTGAAATGGAGGAACATTTATTCACGGAATACTTATGGAGTTACCACAGCTTAAGGAGTTCTCAGACGATCAATCAGACTGACATTTTTTTTTTTACTGTTGACAGTATTACTGATCGTATGAGGACAAATACTGATGGACTGCCAGTACTAAATTAAAGCAAGACCCTCGACGTAAACGTATCAGCCCATGATACAAATAAAAGAAGATATGACAACGCACGGGTAGGCGTAGCCATGAACGTCACGCTGTGAGTAATTCCGCCATATTTTGTAAACGAAACACGTCTTTGTTAAGATCGCGTTGTGTTTTAAAGTTATTTTTTGGTATTTTTATATCACTTTTAAGAGTTTAAAAGTGAAAATGAGGTGTGTTGTGTATGGTTGTGATGTGGACAATCAATGCAAGGGCTTTATGCCCGATATTAAAGTTTTTAGCTCCCCCAAAGTCAAAGAAACACAAAGTGTTTGGAAGCGTCTGTGCAAACGAGAAGATAAGTTTAATGTGAAAAATGGTAGAATCTGATCTAGATATTTTAACGAAAGTGATTATGAGGTAATTTAAAGCATGAATTGTGTCGTGTCATGAATGTCAAATATGATAAGTCATTTTTAAATCAGTGACCAAATCATGATCTAGTCAGACAATTGGGCAACACTGTCTCATTTAATCTTAATACTTTGATTTTTTAGGTTAAACACTGAGTATTCGGAGCAACGTTGCCAAATATGGTGACGTAGTCATGACTAGGTCACTGATTTAAAATCGCCTTTTTAATGCTTTCACAAACCCGCATCAATAAAAAAGTTTGCTGTGACAAACAATAAAATTGCTAAAAATCTCCACGGTAACGAATCAACAGACTTTAATCGAGAAAATACTACAAAAAAGCTATTTTCGTAAAAAATATTTTCTTGTTTTACCTAATTTCATAAATTTTGATGTTTTTGTCTTGTTTAGAATAATTTTTGGCATTTTAAGATTTTTAAAATTTTAAAAATCAAAGAATACAAAAATACAATAATTTTTGATAATTTGCTATTTAAAGTGTAAAAAGATAATAAACTACCCTAAAAACATGTTTCCGTCACAAACATAATACAGATCTTATTCACCGCAAAAAATATTTGACAAATTATAGGAACAAACAAAATTCATATTTATAACATATTTTCGGAAGGCTCTGCAGGTAAGTATATATATTTTAATAAGAATATGCCTCTAAATAAAAATTATTATCTTAATTATTAGGCATAGTTTTATTTTATAAAATTATTTACATTTTCTTTCCACGCAAATAAATACGTAGAACGCAATTGGCAGGCAAGGTACCAATATCTATTATTTTAAATTAATTTATCCCTTTATTTACATGCTTATTTTAAGTCATATACTTTAAAATTTGTATTATGAGCAGGAGGCAAAGTATATTGCCAATAGAATTTATATAAAATCGCCTATAACTAACTTAAACTTTATATTGCGCATTATATATTTCAAAAATAACTCACAGCGTGACGTCATGCGCGAACCCAAACGAATTTGATACCTTTTGGTATCATATCTTCCTTTTATTATCATGGTATCGGCCTAAATGACAGGTACGCATGTGTATTAGCACGATACACTTACAACGGTATGCTACGCTATGATGTCACTTCGAGGAAAAATCTTAAATTGAGGAGGTGCTTGCACTCCTTGTACATAAGTACAAATCTGTTTATTATCGGGTAGTGCGTTGAGTTGACGTTTATTAAAGTATTATTGTCATATTTCATTTGCTCAGGTGCAAGCACTTCGTCAATTTAAGATTTTCCCACGAAGTGACGTCATACGTAGCATACCGTTGTAAGTGTGTCGGTGTATCGTGCGTATTAGAAAATATTTTCAGGGTAGGTGATACGTGTGACGTAGCAGGGGCTTAAAGCAAGACGCGTGCGTATTAGCAAATATTAGACACTTAAAGCATTCAACACAACGTAGACGTACCTTCGCTTGACGTAACGCAAAAATACACGATACGGGCAGACACAAAAGCTGGATCAAAATTCGAGTTAAGCTTAATTGAGACGTTTTCAGATGGCTTTGGTCATGGTTACGGTTGACATTTAAACAATGGGTTACACTTCATTTGTCAAACGATTGGTTGACAAATGATGTTTAACCCATTGTTTAAATGTCAACCGTAACCATGACCAAAGCCATCTGAAAACGTCTCAATTAAGCTTAACTCGAATTTTGATCCAGCTTTTGTGTCTGCCCGTATCGTGTATTTTTGCGTTACGTCAAGCGAACGTACGTCTACGTTGTGTTGAATGCACAATGGGTTAAACATCATTTGTCAACCAATCGTTTGACAAATGAAGTGTAACCCATTGTTTAAATGTCAACCGTAACCATGACCAAAGCCATCTGAAAACGTCTTTTGTATTCGTTGGCTCTAAGTCTCTATTTTCAGGGTAAGAGATACGTCTGACGTAAGTTTGCGCAAACGTACGGTTTATGACAGACGCAAACGCATCGACCCGAATAAATGACGAGATGAGTCGAATTATTCCGAATCGAAAGAAACTACTAAATCAAGAATTTCTTCCATTGGATACAAAAAAATAATATTAATTTTTAAATCTGTATACAACCAACTCACAACAAGAGCAAAGGAATTTAAAAACCTCAAATCCTCTTTTAATTTATTTTTTAGTATACTGAGGGTTACATTTACTAAAAATCTGCAATACGCATATGAAGGATAAAACATAGTTTGTATTTGAACTGTAATTGGTAGTTACGTAACGGTACCCTAAACACCCACAGACCCCTCCGTAACGGCTAGTAACGACCGGATGAACCCCCTCCCCATTTCAGCATCACGTAATTTATGAATGGCCCGTTTCTACTTTTAAACGACATCGGACTGCTAGCAAGTTAACTTATCAATAAGCTAACGAGCACATGCTTAGAACTTCGACTTAAAACTAATACTTTTGCTAGTACGCAATTTCTATTTATAAGGCCATTTTCATGGTAATAATTTTTAAAATGAACATTATCGTTTTTTATTTATTTATGGAAAAGCTATTTTAATAAAATTAAATGCCCACTAAATTTAAATAACAGTTTATTGCTAACAAAACGGACTTTATAAATACGAGTACATTAAAATAGATTTAGACTAAAACATGTGTAGTAATTTACAATATCATAGGTATCCGGTAATATAGTATATACATTTTATCATATCATGCTCATACTTATATTTTAAAACAAGTATTTAAAATGTTGTGTGGTAGGATTCTGAACAGTAACAATTTGAAATTTATTTATACTATAAAGCATAAATAACTCATTTAATTTCTTTTTATGTGCCTTTCTAATACTAAAAATTATCTTTGGACAGTAGGTATATTTCAACACACAGTACTTAATTAAAAACTAATTAAATCCGAATCTCCTGTAGTAACTAATGTTGTATTTGTTTTTGAAGTCTGTCGAATCCACAGAGGGTGTAAAATTTACAGGAAATAAGCAAAAGAGTAATGGAAGCAAAAGTCTGGCAAAAGTATTGTTTTTGTTATAAGTAAGTGGGCAAACCGTTATGTATTTCAAGCAGGCCCAACCTTTATAAAAATTTCAAAATAGTTTATAATCGTTTTCAAATTGATGAACAAACTATAGATCGGAGTCTTTATTTTTATATGCAAGAACGCTAACTGTGCTCTGCTCAAATTTTAACAGTCCAAAATAAGTTAAAAATTCTTGCGGAAGTTTAGCTTTATACATTTTATAGTATTTTAAAACAAAAAAGTCTTAAGAACCGGGTATTAACAGTTTTGAAAGTTTTTCAACATTTTTTCAACAATGAGACTGTAAAAATTTGCTACCATTTTAAAAAGTAAACCTCGTGTCTCGTGTGTAATAGAAAAGTACCCCATATTTATAAATAGCAAGCTGCATATTTTTCTGCCTCTAGAAAAAAGAAAATAAAAGCGATTTTTACCTAATCACGTATTTTTCTAAATACACTTGGCAAACGGATATATGTGCCGTCATCAAAAAATAAATAAAACTTTGCTCTTAAGCTAGGTCTGCTCATTAAAGTTACAACAAATTTTTACACCATTTTATCAGCTGTATTGAAAAAATTCATGACCTTTAATTGTAGGGCAACATAAAGATCAAATTGAAACTAATATGGAAGGCTAATAAAGCTTTAAGGTGTGATTTTACTAAATATTAAAAAATATATATGTTTTACCCCTTTGTCACGACAAATAAGGGCACAGCTATAGTTAGGCAGTTGTGTGCTGATTTTAAAATTAATATTAAACGCAAAACGCAATCTCTGCCTGTCAGCTCTTTATGTCTTTCCGCTGCAACATATTTGATGTCACCCTATTTTACTGTCCCACCTATAGCCGACAAATTTTTTGGATGGGTCCCATAGATTATCTGTTCCTTTATTATTTTTTTTTAGTTGACTTGGGCTGGCGTTGCTAATGTTGTGGTAATAACGGTTGCATTGCTGGAATCTGAAGACTCTGGAATACTGATTTGGAATTGTAATAAGACGACCAAGTAAGTAACCATTGTAGCTAGTAACTAAAATACAATACAATTCATTACTCTATAGTGCTGACAAAAAATTGTGGTTTGGTCCAATTTATTGGACATAATTTTATACGTACGCAATTTAATGCAGTGCTACCACCTTTTTTATTAGCTGTCCTTTTTTCCGGACTCAAAGGATTTTTATGACACTAAATTAAGACTTACGTTACCTGTATAAGTTCTGGTTTTAAGTTACACAGACTTATAAAACACTGCGATTAACCTTTGTCATTTTATTATTTTAAATTATGTATTAGGTTGGTACTAGGATGACGCGGCCCATAAGTATTTTTTTAAGGGAGTAAAGCGGTGATATCAAATGAAAGAAGGGAAATTTTGTAAAATATTTAAAAAGTAATTAAATTTTTAAATACGAAAAGGGATGTCCAAAAATACTGATACAAATTAACTTACGTAAACAGAAAAACCAGTCAATTATATCAAAAATAATTGAACATGGAAGAGCAAGGAAATTATTTCATTTAATATCACCAAGAAGTATAAAAACTTTTCTAATCGACCGAACATTTTAACAGACAGGACAAAACTAACCCCCTGTACTGTTACTCTAAATGGTATAATTCTTCCCCCGCTCGGAAAAGAAATATTTTAATTACCATATTTTCACAAAGGAAAAGATGTTTTGTCTTATCTGATTGGCCAACAGAAGATCCGCCCCGTAGTGACCTATTCTTATCTACTCATCATTACCAAATGTTGCACCATATTAAAATCAATACAGTTTAATAGCTTTTTTATGTGCTTGTTATGACATGCGCACCTATAAATGTCAACAGAAAATGCGGAGTGCAATAAAAAGCTATCCACTTGATAATACAAATATAGTAAATGCCAGATGATTTCATTTGTCAGCCCCACCCGTAGAAAATTCGCGCAAAATCAAGGTCGTAACTGTCATGTCACATTAATTTCCAGGCGCGGCCCGTGAGTTTTTTTACAGGAGGGTCAAAATTTTGTGGGCAACTAGTGATATCAACGCAACAAGCAAAATACACTTTTTTAATTAAGAAAGGTTTTTTAATAATGTGTCAAGAAATTGTTTACCTACAAATAAACACTGCAAAAATCATAAAATAGGTACTGCAGAATATTGAACATTACTACTCTTGATGTTTATGACTTTTAGTATCACTTTTCTGATTATGGCTTTTTTCTATGTGTTTTAATACTCTAAATTAGTAGATTTTAGCGGGTTCCGTTGTGAAAAGTTTAGCTTCTCCTCAATAGGTGTCGCGCCTTGTACTAAAAGCCCAGAATATAAACAGAAAAAAATTCTGACCTAAAAGTATGATTATTCGTAAAATAAAATTAGGAACGCTACCGAAACTCCGTTTTCTTTAATAAATACAATGCTGGCGACTAGACATAGTAATACGATACTTGTCTACGCACGTGCAGGCTGCAAGCTGTAGTAAATATGAGATTGCCAAGAATTTTAAAAATATTTTATCGAGGAAGAACTTGTTGCCAATACACCTTTTAGAGTCGATCTAATTTTTTAAATAACAAAAAATTAAAAAAAAGTTGTTGCCCCAACACAAATTCGAACCCGCGAGCGTCGGGTTACCTCGCTGCGATCATATCCCCGAAGCCCCCCACAGACTACGATGTTTTTCATTCGTTCGCATCGGCGATTTGAACCGTCCTGTTGAAATTCAATATAGGACAGATATTAGAACGGACGGTTCGGCACGACCGTTTTCGGCCATAGACTATCAGTTTGGCACGCCGCGCGCCGATTCGAATCGCAGCGATGCGAACGGATGAAAAACATCGTAGTCTGTGGGGGGCTTTAGACTACGCCGGTTATGAAGGAAAATCGGTCCGATACCGTTAAATTTGATGCCTAGCGCTGGCCTGACAGAAATCATATTTATAATTTTTTTTATGTTTAACCACTAATTAATATTATTAATACGATGCAAATACAATGCGCATATTAGGTATCTAATTAGTTTTTCTTTTTCCGAACCAAATGTTTTGAAATAATATATTTTAGGGGGCGGTTTGAGAGTATTTCCATGGTGGGAGTGGCCAGATATTATGGATGGGCCGTCGACCAATTGTGTCTCTTTTTAACTTCCTAAAGCGCGTATGTCTGTTTCTCTCTTGCTTTTAATGAATTTATATCGTCCATATAAACCTATAAGATCAATTTACAATATGACCCATCCCGGAAGCATATTTACAGATGCTAGAATGTGTTGACACCAGGGTGTTGAAATAAGCCAGGGTTTGGAAAAACAGTACATTTACAAATGCTAGCAGATTTGGACACCAGAGGCGATCAGAGTGTTGAAACCAGTGAGCGTTTGCAGTGGGCATACATTTACAGATGCTAACTGATGTTGACACCGGTATTAAATTGACACTATAATAATATGTAATTCCGCAATCAGAGATTCAACTTTTAAAACTCTGGGAGGATTTTGCCATTATTAAAAGCAATTCCAAATTAAGATTACTTCATGTCCCGCAGTTTTAATGTTTTTGATGCGAGTGTTTTGATGGAGACACCGTGTTGCCAAATTTACAAGTAGTTTTTCCCACAAATTAGCTTTAAAAGGTGTATTAATTGGCAACGGGTTAGGGCTCTGTTACTATTTAATTATTTTTTGTGAAATTTTGGAATTAAAGCTGTTCTTAGAAATAATATAATTTCTTCTTGTGGCCATAGTTGTAAAATACGTTCTCGGACAGGTTTGTTCAGTTTTAGGTTTCATCAGTATATTTTTTTAATTTTTTATCTTTGCCGAGTTGTTTTACTGCGACTGCTCGATTCGTATAGGTATAAAATTTTGGCAGCACCGCATACACCTGACATTTTATTAAAAAAGATACTGATGAAACCTAAAACTGAGCAAACCTGTCCGAGAGCGTATTTCACGACTATTATGCAATTTTAATTTCTGCACCTTGTAGGGCCGATCTGAGTTAGCTTTTATTTCTTATTCATCTTAACATCTCACAAAACCAGCCTAATGCTGAAGGGCATGGATCTGCTCATTAACCTAATATTTTATTTTTATTTTGTTCGTTTGCTTTAATAAATATTTTTTTTTAATATTCCAACAACGTTTTATTGTTATTTTCCGTACAGGCACAATCATGGAAAAAGGTTATCTACTGCTCAGGTTATCTAAAACTGGTTTCAACACTATGATCGCCTCTGGTGTCCAAATCTGCTAGCATTTGTAAATGTACAGTTTTTCCAAACCCTCGCTGATTTCAACACCCTGGTGTCAACACATGCTAGCATCTGTAAATATGCATCCCGCAACAAGCTTGGATATCCTTTGACGATGGCTTGACTTGATTCTTTCTTGGGGAGTTTTCGCATGGAACTTTGAAACAAAAGATTCTTTTTTGGTTTTAAAAAATTAAAAAATAAATTATTAGGTAGATCACTGAAAATTTTAGGTGGGTCATTGACCAAATGACCTTATGGACGGGCCGCGCCTGTTAATTTCGTGAAGTGGTCATTATGAGGGGAAAATTTATGGGAATTTACACTGTATAAGCGAGAAGACCCCGGCTAGAAAGGCAGTTGAAAGATACTCACCGATGCAAGGTGTTGCGCTAGTGTTGTAAATATCCGTATTCTTTAGATATCCGGATAATACGGAATCGGAATCAGCTAATATCCGTATCCATTATCCGAATACGAATCCATTTCTTGACCCGCGCGACAGATCATGTATACGTATGCCTGCAATACTAAAACATTTTCTATCCGGATACACGGCTAGGTAGGTCGATGCGGTATCGGTATCATTCGAAGTCGAAGGTCTTTATGTTTCGCGTTTATAAAAACACGTTTTTAAAAAATGTTACTTTAATTTAATGTAACAAAAAGTCGTAAAATTGGTAAAATACAATACAGGTAATTCTACGTGTTAATACGTTAAAGTCTATGTCGATTCTAACTTGAAAACCTCATGCAAAATGCATTATTAGATTCGCATGGGAACGGTGCTTAGCTCAGCATTCTGCAACACAGCAGTTCCATGAAATGATGAGCACATAACTCCTCCATCCCTAAAAGGAACTCGAGGGTGGAACCATCTGAGTTGCCATAAACGGTTCTTCAACTTGTTTTCTTTTAGCTGCTGTAGGCTTCTTCTTGCATATCAATTTGCAGATCTTTTCTTTTCGTGTGATCAGGATATAGAGAGTGACACATGAGACTAGCGTCACGACGCAACCCAGGGACCAAATGGAGTATTTCGAATGAAGGTGTAATTCTTCCAGTGGCTCTTCTTGTAGCTGTTGGAGCTGGACGTCATGGAGTTTATCCAATGGTACGTTTTCTAGTTTCAGTTTGTGTACTTCCAAGGTGGGGATATGTAACACCTTGATGTCTTGTAATGTGACTGGGTGGCCGGAAATAATGCCTTTTTCGTTTTTGTAGGTGAACTTTGGGTCTTTGATAGCGCAATTTGGCGGGACAACAAACATGTATGTTCCTTGTAGTAGGGCGACGTCATTTTCGGCGCATTCTGCTTGAAGTTTCTTTGTTCTAGGAAATATACCAATGTAGTGAGCATCATTTATCTCTTCGATAATTTCTTCACTGATATGGACGGGAACATGTTGACATTTTTCTATCTTGGGTCCATTGGAAAGCAATGATGTTACACAATCTAAGTTGTCTTGTAGAGGTAAGAGGTGGTTCTTCAGGCAGAGAAAGTTTGGTCTTAGGTCGATGCACTCGTCTTCTTGGTATTGGTAGCCATTGTTGCTTATAGAAAGGTATGTGGATGGTGGAATTATTATTGATTGGTTTTGGTTTGGAATGGAATACAAATGATAGTAGTCGAAGGTATCGGGATGTATCAGAGGAAAATCGAGTGAAAAAACAATTTTTTCTCGAATGTAGAAAACATTTGTTTCTACTATGCTGTAGTATTTTAGATAATCGTTATCAGTAAATAATATTTGCGAATGACTATGAATTTGATATAGGTTATTTACGATTTCTTTTAAGTCTGTAGGAGAGACGATACTATGGTGTAGTGTTTTGAGACTGGCGAAACTTATAGCATTTTCAATTTCTGAAAGAAAGTTTAGCAACGAGTCTAAGTTTAATTTTATTTCATCTAATATTTCGCGTAGTTCTATGTAATGCAAATAACTAAAAGTAAGGTCATTTAGCTCTTTTCGCAATTCTTCAATTTTTGCTTCGATTAGCTTTTGATTGCGTGTTACTCTTGTCATAGTTTCGTTAATATTTTTCATTAAATTTGATGTTAAAGACATTTGTTTGTTTACCTTCTTTACTATTTTATTTTGGTTAGATTCCAGTTCTGACAAATTATCATGAATTTCTTTAGCATCTTCCTGATCTAAGTTACCAGAAATATATTTTACTAGAGAGCCTAACGGGTTGATAAGACCGCGTTTACTACGTTTTTCGGGGAAAACTGATTGTAGTTTCCTGTTAACAGTTGTTACTTCATATTCTAAATGTTTATATGCACTATACAGGGGATCTGTATGAGTGGTGAATGATTTATTAAATAGTCCTTCTAAATTATTGTATTGATCGGTTATTGACTTAATTTGTTTTTGGAGAGGTCTAAGTTGAATGTAATGTAGAAAGGTATGGGAAGCTATTTTTATTTTAGCAGATCCTAGTTTAAATGGTAGGATTCCCGGATTGGACTGGAGGGATTGTATTTGAATTTTCTGTGTCATCAAGGTTTGAACCAGAAAGGTCATCAACCTGTAACAATGATTTGTCTATAAATTTTCGTGGTTTTTTGAATACTTGTTTGTGGTAGGTATTAAGCGGGGTAGTAACTGTGAGATCGTTGCTTCTTACTACATGCTCGGGTCGATAAAGAGGTTTAGTTTTTGACTGTCTGTCTGTCAGTTTTCTATAACCGATGGTACCCGGTTCGATGTCTGGTGGGTCATCGCGTTTTTCATTTAATTTTGTAATAACATTGGATTTTTGTTTGGAGGTGTTCTCGTGTATTTTTTTGTATAGTTCCACCATAGTTTCTTTATGTTCATAAATTTGGTGACTATAATCGGTTCTGCTTGATTATCGATGTCGATTGGATCTTTAAGTTCTAAATGTCCTAGTAATAGGTCGATTGGTTTTCGTTTAGTTACTGAGTGAATGGAATTATTATAGCCTAAAACTGCGTATGTGATTTTTTCAAAAGGGCTTAAGTTGGGTTTTGTAATAGATAGTGTACGCATGTGTTCTAGTAGTGTAGAGTGAAATCGTTCTACTATAGCATTACTATTGGGGTTTAATGGTAAAGTATAATGCCAGTTAATTTTGTATAATTTTGCAAAATCTTTTAATAAGTTTTGAGTAAATTCACTTCCATTGTCAGAAATTATATTTTCAGGTATTTTGTATGAAGAAATAAATTGTAATAGTGATTGGTATACGTGTAAGGCCGAAAGGCTAGGTAGTACGTAAGCCTAGCCAAATCGAGAAAAACTATCGCAAATTGTGAGGGTTACGGTGTTGCCAAATTTAAAAGTGTCTATATGAATGGTTTCAAATGGTTTTTTAGGAGTAGGTGTTAATTGTAGTCTAATTAATGGCGGGTGTCGTTCATATTTTACTTGTTGACAAACTTGACAATTATTGATAAATTTTCTGACGTCATCACTCAGCTTAGGCCAATAGTATTTGGTCCTTAATTCGTCAATTGTTTCATGAATACCGCGATGGTTCGTAATACCTTCATGTTGTGTTTTTATTAGACTTTGCTGTGTATTATCACGTGTGACGTCATGTAAGATAGTGTTAGATTTCAGAAGTCTGTATGATGAATTTTTAAACGTTTCGGGGATAAATCTGCACATTTCTTTATAAAATTTTTGATCGTCATCATTTTCGAAATAAAACACATATTGCCGTCTTGGTTCGGCATATTCTTTTAAAAATTGTATTGTTTGTTCGCGAAGTGTTTCATTTGTCACGTAAAGATGCCACCGCGTACGGTTAATTGGATTGCCAAAAATTCTCTTCATTTCAATGCGTGGGTTTTGGTCAACCTTTTTAATAACAATTTGACAAAGAAAATAATTTATAGGTTTTTCGGTAATGTTAATAGTTAATATGGGATTTTCCGCACTAGTATGCACTGTTTCATTATCGGTGTTTTCCTCAGGGTCTGCTTGTACCATTATCGATTGATTATCGGTTTCGCGGCTCGTCGAAGGTTGTGGGTCTAAAATGGGGTTCTCGTTAAATTCGTTCATATATTGTAAAACAGGCGGGACGTCAGTTTCGGTGGGGTATATTTCTACCCTAGAAAGCGCATCCGCGTTTGTGTTTTTCTTCCCTTTCTTATATATTATTTTGTAGTCGAACTCTTCAAGTTTTAGTCTCCACCGAACTAAACGAGAATTTGGTTCTTTTAACGACATCAACCACTGAAGAGGTTTATGATCTGTAATAATGTTAAATTTTCTGCCAAACAAGTAGGGCCTAAAATATTTAGTTGCCCATACTATGGCTAGTAATTCCTTTTCTATGGTTGAGTAGTTTTGTTCTGCGTTGTTAAGGGTGCGCGACGCGTACGCGATAGGTTTGTCTTTCCCTATTACACCTTGTGATAAAACAGCGCCGACGGCAACGTTGCTTGCGTCGGTAGTCAGATTGAATTCTTTAGAAAAGTCTGGGTACTCTAAAATCGGGTCGTTAATTAAAAGAGCTTTGCAATCTTCGAATGTTTTAATATATATCGGGTCATCGATATTAACTGTAGCGCCCTTTTTCAGACACTTAGTGAATGGCTTTGTGATGTTCGCAAAGTTTTTAATGAATTTTCTATAATAACCTAAAAGGCCTAAAAACCCTTTAATTTCTTTTGTAGTTTTCGGAATGGGATAATTTAAGATTGCCTTGATTTTATCCGGATTTGGTTTGATACCATCGGGCGTTATAACATGACCCAAAAACGCAACTTCTTTGCGCAAGAATTCTGACTTATCAAGTTGCACCTTTAGGTTACTTTCACGCAATTTTTGAAATACAGCTTTAAGATTAACTAGGTGTTCTTGCAAAGATGTTGAGAATATGATGATGTCATCTATGTAAACAAAACATATTTTATTTATTAAATTTTTGAGCACATTATCCATAACGCGCTGAAACGTTGCGGGGGCGTTCTTGAGCCCGAAAGGCATGCGCAGATACTCATAATGCCCGTTTTCGACGTTAAATGCCGTCTTTTTTATGTCGTCATGATGCATTTCTAGCTGATGAAAGCCGCTGGCTAGATCCAAAGTTGAAAAGTATTGGCAACGGCCTAGTTTATCAAGGATATCCGATATATTCGGAAGTGGATATCGATCATCGATGGTTTTATCATTAATTTTACGATAATCTACAACTATGCGCCATTTCTTTTTCCCGGACGCGTCAGATTTTTTTGGCACGATCCAGATTGGAGACGACCAGGGTGAGTCACTTGGTCGTATGATTCCCTGGTTTAACATGTCATTTATTTGTTTTTCGACTTCTGGCTTATGTATGAATGGGTAACGGTACGATTTAGTGTATATTGGTATTTCGTCTGTCGTTTTTATACGGTGTTTAACTTGATTTGTAAAAGTCAAGGGTGAATTTTCGCGATGAAAAATATCGGAAAATGCTGTGCATAAATTTTCGATGTGATATTTTTCTTCGGGATTCATATGTTCTGTTCTTATAAAATCGGGTATCTTGATTTTTTCCGAATTTTTGTTATGTTCTACGGTAACATGAAAAATTTCGTATTCGTTTTTTGCAAAAGAACTGACTGATATTGGGGAATAGAGATAAATTTCTTGTACACTATCGGTGCGGTTTTGGATGTCAACCGGAGCATATCCGTTTGTAGATGTTGTTAAGCCTTCGCGAATTAAACAATTAAATAGTCTAGTTTCAATAATAGTGACGTCACCATTCGCTACGGTGACAGGAATTTTTAAGGTTTCTATAGTATGTGGTTCAATACGTGTAAAAAATAAAAGTTTGTTTTTAGTTTCGTAGTGTGTTAAGGGTAGTTTGGCGGAGGGTGTTTTTAAAACAGAATTTTGTAAATCTAGTTGAACATTTAGGTTTTTTAAAGTTTCGTAACCGATGAGACCGTCGAAGAAATGATGAAATTTAAATAAATAAAATTTTATCTTTTTGTCAGAGTTAAATTCTTGAAAAGCTGGTATTTCGGCACATAAATCTCTACTAGTAGTTTGAAATATAGATGATATTGTGAACGGCTCGTTTTTTATACACTCTTGAAAATAATTTTCGGCAATTTCGGGGTTTAAAAATGATTTCGTTGCACCGGTGTCAATTAGTAATTTTAAAGGTGGGTTCGATATTTTTATATATGGTAGGTCCTTTCGGTCATAAATAGAATGAATTTCTATATGATTGGCTCTTGAGGCGTGATTTCCTGAAAATTTTGGTCGGAATCATCGTTTTGTTCAGGGGTGTATGTAGTATTTTGTTCGTCAAAATTTTCACAATTTTCGTTTTGCTGATCGGGTACATTCACGTAATTGGGATTGTCATAATTTGAATAAAAATATTCGGGTCCATAGGAAGCATAGTTTTCATAAGAAGGACCGGGGGTATTCGGGTCAAAGAAAGGGGGTTGCTCCATGTTATAAAGTTCTTCGAAAACAAAATTTGGTCTAGAATATCGTGGGGTTTGTTGTTGCTGAATCATAGTTCTAGGTTTGGGAAAGGTCCCGTGTGAAATTCCGCTCATAGGGGTAGGTCTTGGTTGATGTTGAGGGTTAGGTTTCCAAACGTTTGTTGGATTTCTAGGGGGTCCAAAGACTTGTCTGTTAGTAGGAAATCTTTGATTAAATGTGGGCCTTGGTTGAATATTAATAGGACCGCGTGGAAAATGAGAATTAAAATGAGATTGTTGGGAAAAACTAGGTTGAAAATTATTATTATATTTATGGGGTTGGTTGTTATTGTTGTAAAAATTATGTAGTTGGTTGTTACCAAATTTTTGTTGTGGTTTTTGCAAATGACGAATATTATTTTCCGATATAATAAACTGTCTGGCGGTTGCTAAAGAATCTGGTCGCATAGCACGAATAGTCGAACCTAAGGGATCTTTTAACCCTGCTAAAAATATTTTTAAAGCATGTGTGTTATAAAATTCCTTCTTTACGGCAACAATGCCGGGGTTATTTTCATGTGTGTCTACGTAGTTATGTAGAGCACTTAGATTCGACATTATTCGGGTATAAAATTGCAAAGAAGGCTCGTTATTACCTTGTCTCATTTGATCTAGATCGAATAATAATCCGTTTTCGTCACGTTGGTCACCAAAATGAGCTATTAGTGCTCTTTTTACGCTCGGCCATTCTTTAGAAATACAAATGCTATAAACTTCCCTAGCTTTGCCTATCAATTTGGCGTAAATGCCGTAAATAAGTGTGACATTTTGGACAGAATTTTTATTTTCGGGTGCTGGGTCCCAATAAGTATGAATCAAAGAATTGGCAGTATCCAAAAATGAAGATAATTCTAATGGATTTCCATCGAATTTTGGAACAATTTCTAAAAGTTTACTTTCAAAGGTTGGTCTTGCCATTTTTGGTTTAAAGTTATTGTGGGTTACTTCTATTTTGTTTAAAGAAAGACTTGAAAATAACCTATCTAATGTAGAATCAATTTCAGTTTTAGTTTTGCTTAAATCTAACTCGTTATCACTATTTTCCTCTATGGAATTAGAATGAGACGAGGAGAATGACATAGACAGGAAAATGGGAAAGCAACTTACATAAATGAAGCAATTTTCATTCTTCTAATCCAATTGGTATAGTCCAACACGATGCTGCACTTTCTCTACCACTTTTTTCGGACAGTTTTGCGCGATGCAAAAAGTTCGATTTTTTTTCTTAGAACAAACGGTTAAAACCGACGGGTTTTTCACTGTGAAAGTCCCTTTCTAAATCCTACCGACTGCGCCACTTTATGTTTCGCGTTTATAAAAACACGTTTTTAAAAAATGTTACTTTAATTTAATTTAACAAAAAGTCGTAAAATTGGTAAAATACAATACAGGTAATTCTACGTGTTAATACGTTAAAGTCTATGTCGATTCTAACTTGAAAACCTCATGCAAAATGCATTATTAGATTCGCATGGGAACGGTGCTTAGCTCAGCATTCTGCAACACAGCAGTTCCATGAAATGATGAGCACATAACTAGGTTAGGGATAGGAAGGCACCGTCGACGTCGTTCGTTCTCGTTTGAATTCGGTTCGGGTGAGGCGGGCCTAGTTTAACCAATGGGTCTCATCCCATATGATGAAACCCGTTACCCCGATAACTATGCTATCTTTTTTTAGGAAAGGTCATTAGAGAGAGAAAGCATAAGATCAAATATGCCACATCGCAGACCGTGTTGTTCGCTTACACTCGATTCCGATTCCGTTTTCTCTTTGCACTTTGCATTAGTATACAGCTGATGCGAATTTATTTGATTCCGAATCCGTATTCAAGTTCTCGGCCGGTTCCGGATAATCCGGATTCTTTTAATATCCGTATCCAACGGATTTTTGGATACGTATCCTTACATCACTATGTTGCGCTGTCCGATCGCGAACCTAGATTCTGTCTACGAGAAAGTTCAAAAGTCTGTATTCAATAAGTATTGTGTATAGTCTGAAGTTTTGGAGCTCGTTGTAATTTCTTAACAAACAGCGTGATAAGTTAGTGCGTTAGTAAGAAATTTCTTAGATAGTTACTGAAAAAGAATTGTAAGAAATTAAGAAATCGTGAAAAGGAGTATTGTGGGTGGCTCCCATACGTAATCTATGAAAATAAATTGTCAAAATTCAAATCCAAATATTTGTGTTTTTCTGTTAGGGAAATATAATTAGAATATAAATAGTAATCAAAATTTCTTAGAAAATTGGAGTTAGGGCCTAACCTCGGCAGTAAGTATACTGTTAGGAAGTCAATTGCATGGCTAGAAAAGGTGTTAGCTAAAGTGGTGGTTTACCAGCAATTAGGAAGTTTCCTATGTCAGAAATATCGAGTAACTTCAACATCATTTAATAGTATTTCACTTAACTTGTCAAACAAAAAAAAATTATCTCGATATCTTCAAAATTGACGAACTTATTCAATTTCTTATTTAATAACTTCTCGCGCGGCTTTTATCGGCCGTGACGTTAAAATACAGAACTCTGTCGCCCCATGGTCGCCGGGCTAGCTGCCCGCTGCTGCTTTCGCCTGTTTACTTTAATGCATTGGATCCTGGCCGGTAAGAATTCTAGAATAACACTAACGATTAAACGGGCGCCTAGTCCGCTGTTGACGGCGTTGTGTATTTTAACGTCATCGAGCCTCAGCCAACGTGAGCGTAGCATCTCAGACTTTGAAGGACGATAACTTTTTTATTTCTACAGATAATTAAAAACAAAAAATACATATGTTTTTTACATTTTTAGGACTATTTATTAAGAGAAAATGAAAAAAATGGAAACTTCCTAATTGACACAAAGAATCTTCCGACTCCCGCGAAAATTTATCTTGTCACCACCAGCTGTATTCCTAGGCTACCGTGACGGCTAACCAGAAAAGGTAAGGAAAGACAAATGAATCAGTGGTGTGTGTGTTACAGTACATACAGAATAAAACCACCAAATGCCACTAAATTTATTCACAACTTGGCCAAAAATAGAAAATGTTCAAATTTTGTGCCAATATTTGACCAAAAATTTCTATTAAGTCTATTTAAGTAGTTCAAATGCAAATGCAAGTAAGTGCAAAAATAAATTGAAGGTAAAATTTTACAATTTCTTGCATAAGAACTTGTAAACTATCTTTAGTTCTATAATTTAGTCGATTTATAATGGTTTAAGTCATGGCTATAAACGACTAGATACACATAAGGAAATAATATACATATGTACTTATTTTAAAACGGTATTGTTCAAACTTGTATTTTGCAACTCATCTTGATTTTATTTTTTGAATTTACAGACACGTTTTTAATATCATGTCAAAAATAAAAATATTGGTATATGTTTTAAATATTTTAAAAACGTACCTAATACATTTTTTATTAAGGAATTAAAATTGCAAAAACAAACTTTCGCTAACTGTCTGTGAGTGACTCAAAGAAACACTTACTTTTAACTTCCTTTAAAAAAGAAGGTTCCATATTCGACCAGTATGTTCGCGATTTTTTTGATAACTCTAGGACCGATTGGAATATTTTTTTTTAATTTTTCCAGCTCAACCCCTTAACCTAAAGGTATAAAATTTGGCTACTTACAGATTTAAATAAATTTCTATTAACATCAAAAAATCCACAAAGACACATGTCAGTAGGGTTCATTTCAGTGGCTCTTAAGAACATGTTTATCTACAATTAAATTGATAAAAATTTAATAGTTCCATCAATATTGATCTAAAAATTGATATAGGCTAAAGTGTAAAAAAAGTAAAAATCCATTCATTTAATTACAAAAATATTAAAATAAACAAGTGTAATTAAAAAAAGTTGTTACTGTTGGTTTTATACTAATCAATTAAAAACATAACGTCTAGTTACACAAACAATTTGATCAAATTAAAGTAACCGGACACTTGTAATGTGACAGCACTAATGCTAATGTCATTACCAAAGATGACTATAAAAGTTAATTAAAATTATTACTTGATTACAATTTTTAAGCAACAGGGTGTAAGTGTAAGGCCAGCTAAAAATACACCGGAGCAAACAACAAATTATGATTGCAATTGATTTTTTATTTTTAGTTTACTCTGTGAATGTTTGTTTAGTTTTATGTTTTTTATTTTCGTGTCCACGTCAAGATGTCTATTCTAAATTTTAATTTCTGTATAAAAATCTCAATAAGACGTTTTTTAGTAAATATCTATTTCTATAATTTATTATAGGTACCCACCTCTTGTTGCGCATCTTCACCCATCCAAGAAAGTTCAACCAAAAGGATTTTCTTTTGAAAGTAACTGCGAACCTACAAAAATTAGTATAAGTATTGAAATAAATTAGAGGCATTACCTATTTAAATTAAGTAATATCAAAGAACATTCCGTCTTCTTTAGTAATATATTATGTACATTACTCAATTTAAATTTTCTCTACGCATATAGTAAATTAAAGACCAACACATTTTCCAAGTATCTTTGAATTTGTAATTTAAGGTTTTTTAATCAGTTTTTAATAATTGTTCGAATATTTTTCCTGTTTGCTTAAAATTTCCGAAATCCTTAAAAAACTACATTGAATGTTGATGTGAATGTGATACTTACATATATCAACAAATTTAATTTTTTTTATGAAAATCAATTCTGCTTAGTTTCCCTGTTCGCGCGTGAAGTTACCGTATCGGTAACACTCTAAAAAAAATGTTTACGATTTAATTATGAGGGTTGTCTAAATAAACTAAGATTTATTTGTGCCTGCAAATTGAATTTTGAATATCTCTTAATCGGAGTTTTCGATTTTAAACTATTTAATGTCATAATCACATGATCCAGATTATTTAAAAAAAATTATTATCGATTATTTTTGATAACCTGAGCAAACTTACACAAGTAGAAGCATAGTGGGCTTCATCGCAAATAAAATATAACATTGTTATTGAAGATGCTGCAGTAATTGCTAATCCTATATCTTTTATGCCCATTCCTTCTTGAATTTGTGACAATAATCCATAGATAGTTAGCGTTATTACAAAAAATAAATACAAGCATAAAAACGTCAGAGCATATCCAAACGAGTTTCCAACATTTCTTATTATTTTACTTAGCATCATCCACAGGGCTCGATAGTCTGCTAATCTGTTGGTAGTAGTGACGTTCTTAAGAGCACTCTGAAAGTCTTCGACTATAACAGTGGCCATATTACCTATGACGTCACAATAGATATACCAGGCGGCTCCCAACATGTAGGTTATTACATTGATATAGCAATAGGGTACGACCTGAAATAATTTTGTTACTTTGTGTTATAGTATACATATACAGGGTGTCCGAAAAGTCATAGTATGGACAAATATCTTTGCTATTAGTAAAGATAGAGACACCAAATTTTAGGTGAATCTTGTTTCTTATATTTCAAACAAGAAACATCTTACCACAAACTCGTTTTTAAATGGGAAGCCATTAAAAATTAAAAATAGTGAAGAAAAATTAAGTAACACCTGCCATTTTCGAAAATGTTAGAATTGAGTTCCAAAATCGACTTTATTACTGCTAAAAAGTTCATTATGGTCATCTTGAACAACTTTTAAAGTAATAGGAGGAATAAAGGTATTTAATTTTTTTTCACGATTTTATATTTTTAAAGGCTTGCCATTTAAAAATGAATTAAGATACTGACCTCAGATTTGCGGTAAAAGGTTTCTTTTTTGAATATCTTTAAAATGAGGTACCACACGGCATATGGTTGAATTTAAAATTTTGGATCTCTGCTCCCTAGCGTCACCCCTCAAAGGGATTGAAAAAGTTAAATTGCATAAAAAAGTAGATTTATAAAATTAAGGTATACCTAAAATTTGGTGTCTCTATCTTTACTAATAGCAAGCCCATACTAAGATTTTTCGGACACCCTGTATATTAATCTGTCTGTATGGTGTAAAACGGTATAAAACTTATTCAGCAAGGCAAAGCCGGGTTGGATGAGTGCTATAAACATGGTTAGCAGGTAATTGCCCAAAAGTAAGTCAACGTGTTTCTGTTTTATTAATATACCTTACAGAATGTTCAAAATTTTATTTACAGGACCATTGAAAATAACTTTTCGTTATACGGCCGAAAGTCTGACCATGTAAAGGTGGTTTATGCAAACCAATATAAATTTAATTTAACCCTAATTTATTACAATTAATTTAGTACGAGTTAATTACACATCAAGGCATAAGAGCGCATTTTCCACATTTCCACAATTTAAGAACAAATTTAATTTAATTTTGCTTTAGTTTTACTTTAAGAAGTTCGCCAACTTTTATCTTCTTAAGGTAAAATTAAATGAAAATGATGTTGCGCATGTGCGAGATGGCCTAGTAAATATAAAATTCCCTAGACAGAAATCGAAACCGAATTCTAACCCTTCTCTTGATAATTATAACGTTTTTTCTGTTAGAAAACTTGATTTTACCCATAATTTACAAGCAATAAAGACCACGAAACTATAACAATAACCAAACGCAGAAATGGAAATGACAGCTGGAGTAAAATGTTCCGAAAGTAATGCCAACTGTTCACACTTTTGTTATTATGTGCGCCCGCGTTAGTGAAACATAAGTACCTAATCTGTATAAATGCCCTGAAATTTTCCTAAAGAAAAATTAAAGTTAAATTAGGGTTAAATTAAATTTAAAGGGTCTGCATCATAAACCCACCTTAAATACTGAGAAAATTTTGGGTGAGACGTGTTGCATCTCGTGTAGGGATGTGCAATATATCGAAAAATACCGGTATTCGTGTATCGTTCGTGCCGATACGATAGCGTCAAAATTGCTCACTTTTGTAGCGATCAAACCTTTGCACGTTTTTCTATAATTGTTATTGCAAGAGAAATTCTACAGTAATATGAAAAATTTCATTCAGTGGTTTTCTTTAATTTGACAAACCTTGCATAATATTTTTTTGGTTACAGAATTAATAGAGATATGCCATAAATATGTTTTACCTGATAAATAACGAAATTCGCCATTGTGATATGCGTTATTACCATTGTAGCACAACCCAGAAATAGCAGCCCAATTGTTATAACTAATGGTTTATTTTTTAAATTGAGCACTAAGCGTTTTCTCGCTATTCTCATATAAGTATGTTCAAAAGATACCATCTGTGTTAAGACATCTGCCTGTTTTTGGGCCTCATACAAGGCTATTGGATTTATCACTATAGGAACCAAATACACCGTAAATAGATAATCTATCACAGCTTCCTCAAAACGCCCTTCTGCGCTTCTTATTACGTGTACTTTACTCCATTTAAGGTAACCAGTATATCCTAAAAAGTATATCTGTGGGTTATAGCTTATTCACATTCTAAGTGACATGACACTAGAAAAGTCAATTAAATTGAAACCTGAGCAAACCTGTCGCCTCAAATTAGGTTGTTCCTGGGTTGTCATTCTTCTTCCTCGTATCTAGTATTTTAGTTATTTTAAGAACGTAATATAAATATCTTAGAGTAGTATCAACATTTTAATTTAACTTGTGCTATTTTTAGAATTTCATTATCAAATTATGCCATACGCGTGTGAAATGGCCTATTTAATTGGAAATCAAGGTCTTAACAGCAATTACACAGGTAATAATTGATTAGATCTCGTTTCTATCACTTAATTGCTCTTATTCATCACTAACCTCATCATTATCATTATCTCCATAGCATCTAATTAAAGCTTGTTTCAAGCTCTTTCGTAGATCTATTGCCTGCAATGAACTATTATCGACACTAGCTGTGATAAAACTCCAGAACTGTAAACAGGGCCGGCCCTAATAAAATAACAGGTAAAGATGATTTTAATATAATAAGTAAAGGGTATGAATAAAGTTTTTTTACCTGGTTTAATAATTTGGAAATATTTTAGTTTAGTTCCTATCCGTTTGGTAAAAATCGTGCAGTTCTTATATGATTTCGCCCGTATTTTTTGTTATTCCGAACGTGTTAACAATGTGGCATCCTCGGAAAGACGTTGATCATAGTGTCTTCGGTGGTGCTAATTTAAAAAAGAAAATTTATCGCCCGATGCCAAGCAAGTGGTTAAAAATGTTTATGTTTCTTTATTTAACAGAGGGATTTAATGTAAATGCAGCTGCAGCAGAAACGTCTTCATTAACGAAAACTCCTTTGTATACAGTTAAAGATATTGTGACAAAGCAAAATAAAGACGAAAAAGTACGTTGTGATGCTGGTAGAAGTAAGTGTTTTGACGAAAGCGACAAAGACTAAATTCGTAGAAAAATGTATGCAATATACGAAGAGCAAATTGTGCCTACGTTGGTTTCATTACCATTAATAAAAGATAAGTATTAATGGAATCACAACAATTACAACAGTGGCGCTTTGATTATTTAAAATCTAGAAAGAAAGTACAGATTAGAAAATCGTTCCATTATCTACCTCGATGGAACATGGTTTGATATACATGACACCCCACCAAAAGGTGGGGTAGATTCCAGAATTATTCCGAATTTAAACCACTCCGACTCTGACGCCTTTCAAGAATCTTGAAATGTTTATATTTATATCTATTGAGGTGCTTACTATTTTGTCAAGAGGCAACGAAATAGCTTGAAGCGGGCTTTAACCAACAAGTTGCATGCAAAGTTTGGAATGCATTATTTTATAGAATAGCACTAAAATTGATTCATATTATGTCGATTTCACTACTCCAAGCTTCATTTACCGAGAAACCACACAATTACTATGAATTATTAATTACCACGTTTAGCGCTGTTCGTTATTGGTAATGTCTGCATTTTTATTATGCGAATAAAACGTAGCTTTCTTAATTATTGAACTAGCCAGGAAATTAAAAACAAAACAACAATAACTAAAAGGTTCTTGTACAAAACCAGTTATCATAGGTCTTAAAAGTTTATATATTTATCTTAAATAGATGGGATAATCTGAAGAGTAAATTATAGGGGATAATATCACGAGTGAATTCAAAATTTACCAATAATTTTGCATAGAAGCTTGTTTAGCCGTAAAACCCAAGAACAAAAAATTAAGGAAATTGAATATAATAATGGAGGAGTTAAAGATCTTCAAGATATTTGTAAAATTTTTAATGATGTTTTCTTAAATTTTCAATGTCCAAAACCGAACTATAATAATATTGTTCTTCAGCCGAATATAGAGAGTAGTATTGCCTTATACCCCACATCACCCTATGAGGTAGCAAAGAGAATCGCAAAAACAACAAAAAAACAGCAGCAGGAACCGATGAAGTCAGCGGACATGCACTCAGAGCGGTTGCTAACGAGATAGCTGTACCCCTGGCTCACTTAATTAACGAATCTTTTGTGCCGGGATATATCCTGATGAACTAAAAATTTCAAAATCAATCCCAATATTTAAAAATAAAGGATCACCACTCGACCCAAATAATTTTCGTAATGTTTGTGTGCAAAATCAAATTGCAAAAATTTTCGAAAGCGCATTTAATTCTCAGTTGATCGATTTTTTGGAAAGATTTCAACTTTTGGGATCTTTTCAGAAGGGTTTTAGAAGGAATAAATCAACATTAACAGCAATTGGGGAGCTTTGTGATTTTATGTATGATTCTCTTAACAATAAAAATCATTCACTGGCTTTATTTTTTGATCTTTTATTAGAAAAACTTTATGTACTGGGTGTCAGGGGGGTTGCTCATCAGTGGGTATCATCCTACTTAGCCAACAGGAGGCAGTTGGTTGTGATCAACAGCTGCAAATCGGAACTTAAAATTGTCCAAACTGGCGTCCCACAGGGCTCCATTCTGGGGCCACTGTTGTTTATAATATTTATTAATGATATGCCTTGTGCACGCCCCTCTCCAAACGGAGCAATTGTCTACGCTGACGACACCAATTTTATAATATCTGAGCGTAATCTTGTGACTGCTATAGAAAAAGCAAATCAATCGGTGGTTCAGTTTGGTAATTGGTGTACCGACAATGGACTGGTCCTAAATACTAATAAAACTTTTTTTATGAGTTTCTTTCCGAAAAACGCAACAGTTGATCGGAGTTACCTAATTCGGGCTAACCATTTGTCCATTGCTCAGACTTCAAGCATGAAGTTTTTGGGTGTTACTCTTGATCAGAAAATGACTTGGGAAAATCAACTAAATAACTTAACTACCAAACTAAGTAAGTCTTGTTTTGTTATTAGATACTTGAGAACATCTGTTGCAATGAGTGTTCTTAGATTAACATATTATGGTCTGGTACAGTGTCATATCTCATATGGAATAGCTTTTTGGGGAAACTCGGCCTATGCTCACAGAGCATTTATTATGCAAAAACGAATTAGATGTATGGTGGGCCTTCCACCAGGGGCCCATTGCCAAGCAGCTTTCATTGATTTGGGGCTCTTGACCTTGCCATCGCTTTATATATACTCTGTTGTTCTCTATGTTAAAATGAATGAAAACGAATTCCCTAAGAATTCCGACATTCACAGTTACAATACAAGAAATTAAAATCATTTGTATTTTCCTTTCTCTCGCTTGAGCGTCGGACAGAATTCTCCTGCATTCCAGGGAATTATATTATATAATAAGTTCTTACAACTTTTTGGAGACAAATCTAGCCCTGGACAGTTGAGGAATGCATTGCTTAATTTTTTGGTGGGCCAGGCATTTTACGATGTGAATGAATACTTGGCCTTCTGACTTGTACAGTGTTAATTTTTGTAGCTTTCTGGCAATGATTTCACTGCTGTTACTTTCCGGGGTACTTTGTATAATTTCTTAGTGGGCCAAGCTTTTGATGGCATGGGGAATACTTGGAATTTTAGATTGAGTGTGAGTAGGTGCGTATTATCATAAATTTTAAATATTTTATTGTTAGAATTTTACACATGAACTATTTTATTTGTGTTTTTATTTGTAACTTTCTAAACTTGTTTTATATACACCATATCTTAGTATAGGCATAGAATCTTTTTGACAAGTCCAATAGGCTTCATTTTTTGTAAGCTTGAGTGATGAATAAAGATTACTTTACTTTACTTTACTTTACTTTAGTATTTGAGTATTTTCATTTTTGCTTGAATTCCAAAAGGGCCATCCTTCTTCGGAGTCGGGCCCTTTCGGTTTCAAGAAAAAAATAAAAATGAACTGATGCAGTTTCTAAAGACAAGACGCTTGAATTAATAATTATCTGGTTATTTTGCATGCAAATGTGATATTTGGTAGAATAAACTGATCGAAATAAATTAAGGATAGTGTGGTTTATCTGAGAAAAAAAGGTTCGGAAAAAAGTTGACATACGTCCATGTTCCCTTCATTTTCTATAAATAAAACACATTTAATTAACTTAAAATTGTTTAGTATCAGAATTTAACAACACGTTTTTCTAGTATATAACAAAACAGAAAATATTTTTGAAAACTGAAAATTATTTAATAGTGAATAATTCCACCTCTGTTGTCTCTGACTCCTCGAGGCAAACAAATTAAGTGGGCGGAAGGGGGCACGAAGAGGCGATTGACGACCAATTACTGCTCTTCCTAGACATGTTCAATACAGTTAAGATCTGAAAAGAGTGGAGGAAACGGCAAATAATCAATTTCTCTAGTGTCAGGTAAGAGAAACTTAAGTCAGAAATTCTTGTTTTCCAGGAAATGAAGTTAAAGATTGCATTATTGTTGGTAAATCTGATTATTACTTTTAGAAACTTCACACAATTTAACTGTGTTAGTATTCACTGCTGTTTTTTTTTATTGGGGGTAAAGGATTTATTAAAGGTAAATACTAATTAATTGGTCTTAAAGTCTTGAGTTAGCAAAATCCAGGTCAGTGCTCATTTATTTGTAAAATATGTATTGGAACTTTAAGCCAGTTTATTGTTAATAATTATGTCCAAATATTGATTTCTAAAAGTAATAATCAGATATACAAACAATAATAAAATCTTTAACGTCATTTTCTGGAAAACAAGAATTTCTGACTTAAGCCCCTCTTACCTAACCCTAGAGATTTAATCCAATGCTAGCTGTTCTAAAACTCCCCTGGGCTCTATGTGGATGAGCGTTATCATCTAAGAATCTGAAATTGGGCTCCAAATTCCAACGGTAATTATTAACTTCACCGTTATTGTGCGTTCACGAACATGCAACTCCATTCGGCCTCCATAAAAAAATTCCACCCCATACCATAGCACTACCACCTCCGAACGAATGTACTTCTTGGACATATCGGTCATTAAAGCTTGTGAATTGGGCGATCTCCAGACACGAACGGTACGTCTATCATCACACCATCACGGTCTTCTACTCATCACGCCAGTTTACCCGTTCATTGAACCAAAGCAAACGTTGAGCTCTGTGAGATACAGTCAAAGGAGGACGCCTTATAGGCCTGAAGCAATGTAGACCTGCCTCATTTAAACGATTTAAGACAGTTCGCGGGGTATAACGAACTCTGCTGGCAGTGAAAAGGTGCTGACTCAAAAACGTGCAGTTTCTTAAGGGCTCCACCCTAGCTCATCTGACTATTAACCTGTCTTTCCTGGCATTTGCGAACCGTGGCATTTCTCTGACAGTTGCAGTCTCATTAAATCGGGAAATCACACTTTGAGAATCATTAAGCCGATTAGCAACATCAATCTGTCGCGCACCACCAAGTAGCAACCCAATGGCTTGATTTGCTTCGTCTTCAGTTAAATGATGCCTATTCATATTGTGAAACATAGAATAATCACAATTATTACTGGAATCAGTGAGTAATGGTGAAACAGAAATGGAATGTATAGAAACAAAATTCCACATTATTTTTTATTATCGATAAGTTTTCTTTGGTACAATTTTAAATGTGTATAAAAATCATTTTTTCCGAAAAGAAGGTTAGAGAACACAAACAAGCCGTTTTTTTTTCCTTTGGGATATTATTTCTCAGAGAAACCACAGTATCCTTAACTTATTAGTTTAATTCCCGAATAATAATAATCAAATAATAAAATCAGATACTTAAATACTCCTTAATGCATCAGTAGTTCTTATACCAGTAGGAGATACGAAATCCCTTTTTTTAGTTTCCAGTTAATTCTATTTAATATTCTCTTTGTCGTCTCTGGTCCCATAACAAACGGTACTTGATTTGCAACTGTCGCGTCAATGGCAAAAAGTTAGTCATAATATGCTATGCTATGAGACTGAATTTATTTATTATGCACCAATCACAATTTATTATGCTATGACTCTCACAATATACTATAAACATAATTAGATGATGACCCACTTTCCAAGTCCAGTTAGAAGTAGTATTGCCAATTATTAAAAAGTATTACCAATTATTAAAATTATTTTTACCAACAAATTTGGACTTTATAGTGAAATGACAGATGCTTTCAAAACTAATTCGAAGAGCGTATCATATATAACTCAATTGTGAAGCACCAAAGTATCATATCCAATATATTGTGATCATTTGTGCTCATTAGTACCTACGCAGCTACGTGGTAGTTTAACAGTTAGTGTCTCAAAGTAATTTAATCAATGATTAACCTACTGGGCACTTATAATGTGACAGTGCACATGTTAATGTCATTTCCAAAGAAGACTCTAAACGTCAACTATATTTATAACTTGATTGCGTTTGTTAATGTCCAACAGATTTTATACATACCTACAATTACAAGTAAACAACCTACTGAATATATAAGCCACTCTATGGTGACATGAAAAATTTGTCCTCTATGGCTGATTGGAAATATTCCTAAAGTCCTTAGCGCTACGTTCACCGGTTTTAAAATGTCAAAAACTGTACTGTTTGGATCCCTGTGATCACCAAATGCTTCAATAATTTCCATATTTTCTCCATTTATAAACTTCCCCGGTAAAGTAGGAGCCACCTGTTTTTAATTTATTGTATTAATGTCCTAAATTAACGAAAATAAAATGCATTGTGGCAGTTCAAATTCAATAAAATATATTTAAATTATAAAAAAGTCAATATTGGTTAACAAAATCATTTGAAATTCAATGTCCTACATCATAGAAAGCTTAAGTGTCTCTTTAAACATTCTTTTTACAGTTTTACCATGCACATTGACGACTACATCAGAACAAAATCTACAATAAAACTGAACCGGTGTTATTAATATTTATTAGATTATTACCTAAAGAGCTTTGCGTACCTTTGATATACCTAGCGTTTTGTTTAATTTTAAATACAGAATCCTAATAATTTTTTTACCTGGAACCTTACAGGAATTAACAGGATTAAAGTATTCTTTTTCCAAACCGATTTAATATACAAACCTTAGTGAGAGGTATTTGGGATTTATTTTTGTAATATGGCATCGCTCCATCAAGGTACACATTGTTCTGATTTTCAGGTTCGAAATTGTTATCAAAAACGCTCATGTGACTGGGCAGTGGTGTCCCCGGGATATTATTCATTTTTATTTTAACTTGCTAAAACACACAAAACACTTTCTTATTTGTCAAGGCAAATATATAATAACAACAATGCATTTTAGAGGGTTACACATGAGTGTGGACATGTTTTATCACTATTTTAACATAACGTAAGGTAAAAAAAACGTCTCCAAAGTATGCAGTGGAAACAATCACGCATGTCTTGAATTATTACTCTTGAAAGGTAACATAGGTAAAAGGTATATGTGAATGAAAAATAGAACTGTCAAGTTCTGAAGTTTTTATTTTTATGAAAATTACGTTATTGTCATGCATAATACAGAATTAAAAAAAACATATACAACAAAAAACTTAAAAATTATATCGTCCAGATTCAATAAGAAAGTTTAAGATTTAGTACTGGTTTAAATTAAGATCTTATAGTTGATCAGTTATGTTTTGACAGGTTTTTGTCCTGTCCTTGTCATTAAAAACTTATGAATTAACAATTATTGTGATATTTCAGCGATTTACTTGGTTTCCAAATGATTTTCGTCTTGGAACGAGTTGCTGTAATGAATTTAGTTCTATTATTGTTGAAAATATTTAATAAACTTGTCCTTTTCCTGATAAATTTGCGAAAAAGCTAAGAAATAAGTTCATAGAATAAAACTTAGTTGTCTTATTCTTACACGTGTCAGTTTAAAACTTTTGATTGTCAAATTAGACCGGACTAGCATTGGAGAATCTGGCTGTAAAAATTTAAACTAAATGAGAGACGGGTCTACCTTCTACTTCCAAACATGTTCTCATTCTTCTTTTTACAGCATCAAAAACGTTGGTGAGTAATTGGGTGGAGTTATTCAATCGCCTGAAATTTATTTGTAATTCTAGCCCGTAGGTCTTCTAAATTTTCGCAAGGTGTTTTAAAAACAGAGTTATTAAGGTGTGGCCATAAAAAAAAGTCGCACGGCGTGAGATCGCAGGACCGTGGTGGACAACTAACTGGCATATTACGACTAATGGTTCGGTCTTCGAAAAACTCTTCCAAAAAATTTAAATTATCAAGTTACGTGAATTGGTGAGTCGTCCTGCCGGAAGTAGCCTTGTCGCATCTCTTCATCGTCTAATGCGTTTACAAAATTTTCTAAAACTTCATTTCCCTTCAGACCCTTCAAAAAAAAAATCCGTCCAATTATCCTTCTTTTCGATATGGCAGCCCACACGCCAATTTCTGTGAATGTAGAGGCTTCTCTATAAAGAAATGTGGATTCTCGGAACTCCACATTCTCATTTGTTGAGAATTTACATAATCAGAGAGGTAAAACCATGCCTCGTCAGTAAAAAAGGTTTTTCAAATACGTTTTCAATATTATGCAAATTACCCATAAACCACTCTGAAAATTGCATTTGCTGCGGCTTGTCGTTTGGTAAAAATTCTTGGACTAAGCTTAGGTTGGGTTGGGTAAGCTTAGACGATAAGCGTGCATATGCAGGTCACATGTCGGGATTGTATTGCAGGTTCCGTAGGATACATTTACTTGCTGGCTTAAACGCCGAATAGGGGTTTGTGGTTGTTCATTAACAATTTGCCTTAATTCTTCTATTTTTTGTGCATTGCGAACTTTGGGTCTGTTGGCGCCTTCTTTTCTATTCACACTTCCTGTTTCTCTAAACAAAGCTACATATCTAGTCAAAACTTGGCGAAACTGGTTGAAATCCATGACTATATGTGGAAATTCTGTTTAAAAATCCTAAATGGCGTCCTATATTGAATAAACCCACTGGCCATCAACCCTTCTACCATTTCTCAAGCAAATTTAAATCCTGAAAGCTTTTTGTCCTGCCGTGATTAACATATTTAATTTTTTTAAAATAAAACTTCAGAACTTGACAGTTCTATTTTTCATTCACCTATTACCTATGTTATCTTTTAAGAGCAATAATTCCAGATATGCGGGATTGATTCCACGGCATACTTTGAGGAAGTTTTTTTTTATCTTACGTTAGTTTGTTTTAATGATTAATAAATTCTTACATAGTCAATATAATGTTACGTGAAATATAAAGAGAATGTTAAAAAATGTGGTAACTAAATATTATCTAAGCAAGATTGCTTGCTCTACCCTAGTTATTGCGATGTCAATAAAACTCCAGAAATCAGAACATACAGAGTTACTAAAGTTTAGACCTAACAGAGCTTAATAGTTAAAATTAAAGCAAATGTATAAACAACAAAATTATTAAATAGTCGTATTGTTTTTGAAAATATTTTCCCCATAACTTAATGTCTTATTGCAGGTGCACCCCTGGCATTCGTGGTTGGCGCGGCCCTGTTATACCTACTACGAATTTATTTCTGAGTCTTTTTGCAAGTTGATAAAGAAAAGGACAATCTAAATATATACTTTCCACAATAATAGGACTAAATTTATTTTAGAAAAAAGTTCCAAAATAAACAGATTTGGGAACGCAGCAAATCGCAGAAATATTAGAATACCTTATATGTTTTTAATGATGGCTTATTAACACTGACAGGACATAACTTGTCACATCCTAAGTGATCAACTAAACGATCTTAATTAAAACTAGTACTAAATCTCAAACTTTGGTAGCAAATCTGCGTAATAATGATTTTTAATATTAGGCATATCAACATCAAAATGATCGTTGTAACGTTATTGAAAATTGTTAAATAGCACCTATTTTGTTCTAACTTGCTAAATTTAATGACACAAGACAATTCTTTTTTAAAAATCGCAAGAAAAGTATCCCAGAAACCAGAATATTTGGGAATGTCTCAAGAAGTTTTCAGTTGGTCGATTTTTCGTTTTTGAAAAAGGCTAGAAAAAATTAATCATAATCATGTATAAAATGTTTTTGTTAGTGGTTTAGATTAGTGTAAAAACAAGCGTATAACTATAACACAATAGTATATTGTACAACGAGCATGGAATGACATGCATTTCCTACTCGTATGACATATCATACGAGTAGGAAATGGTCATTCCATGCGAGTTTTACACTATATTTTTTCTACGAATGTTACTGTTACATAAAATGGGATTAGTAATATTTTTCTTTTTAAGATGTCAAGAAATGTCAATCTGACATTCCACAATAATAATTGTCATTTACATTTTATTTGCATTGTCTGCGTTGCTATGCGATTACTATGGCTGGTTGACGCAGCGCCGGTCAACGCCACCTTTGTAAAAATATACCCGTGCACATTGGGAATTTTGTAGTTGAATCACCATGGTGATTGAAGCACAATGAAAATGTGTAAAAAACAATGCACTATGTTCCGAAATTACTATTGAACATACAATAAAGGTTTTTATTGACATTCATACAAAAAGTTTCTTAAATCCAAATTCTAATTCAGTACTTAAATAAAATTAATAATCAACAAATATCAAACAGAATCAATCTTACATTAAAAAAGCGGAGTGAGAAGAATGACGTTTACCATTTTAAACAATTTTGAAAACTACTTGATTCTTTGCACATAGATTGATAAATTTTTAGAATTAGCATTGTGTAGGTATAAGAAATATATCTCCCCGAGGAAAGTTCTAGAGAAATAAGTAATAATAATTATCTTATATCAACAACAGTCACTCAATCTGACATTTTTCACTTGCTATCTATGCGTGAAGTTTATCACTATTTTATAAGCATTGTTTTTGATAATAATAATTATTTTTCAAAATTAAAGAAATATTTGTTTATTTTACGTGTCTTTTTATACATAGTTTTATGAATATGACATATACATATGTTAGTCTGTAGTCACATTTCGCCGTCGCTATGATATAGAATACCGTGGCAAACCTTAGGATTTGTATCAAAATAAATAATTAGTTATTTCTAAATTAGGTGTGCGTTTTATTGAGTCTTCTTGGTTACCCAACATCCCTTATTTAATAAAAGCATTAAAATTATAACACAGCTGTGGAAAAATATTATATAACGAACGCAAAATGTTTTAGTGTTCGAATGACTTTTTTCTCTCAATTTATGATTCGTCCAAAAATTAATATATTTAACAATTATTTTAGTTCTATGTCAATGAATAAAGCAAGTTATGATAAACCGAATTAAACTTTTTGCGACTTCTTGTAAATCGGATAAAAATAATTTCATTTAAATTACATGCGTCCTGTATTACTGTTTGTGAAATTTAAATGAAGTTACATTTTAAGGCGCATAATTATGTAGTGTTATTTATATTTAATTGAGAAATAAAAATGCCTTACCAGGCTATATTGCTTACACAAGAGAAAACGTTTTACTTATTTTGATTTTTTTTGTATTTTCTACAAAATAATTTCACTTAAATATCATACCCTATTGAAGAATATAATTTGCTAGCACTTTTTTCGAACAAACACTATAGAAATCACACCTAACAATTAACCGATCTTCACTCTACATATTAAGTGTTAACAATAAACACGTCTACGTGAATTTAAGTCCCAAATCGAATAGTCCCATGACTTGGCGCAATTGCACATTAAATATTGAGGCAGAAAATGCGGGTCAAGTTCTTAAAACTGGAAAAAGGCTCATTAGTTACAAGGTACGAACGCTCTTAATTATTTACCTACATAAGCTATACGTTAATACTTTGTCCTTAAAATGTAGAGGTCTTTAGTCAACCCATTTTAATTGCAACTATTTTTGAAATGGAATTATTCCGGAGACCCAAATTTTAGGTTGGCTTAAATAAAATTTTTATAGCGCAATGGGAAATACCGGTATATAATAGCATATTCAATAATTTTAAACCTTTAAATAATAAATGTTTTTAACACGAACATATGCAAAATCAAGGGCATTCCTGGCAATAGTCCATATCATCCATACCCTGCAGTGTCATGTAAAAAAGGAGCCGAAAGAGCGCAATAAGGAGTTGACAGGGCTCTAAGTTCTCAGTTTGAAATTTCGCTCTAGGAATTGATTACTCAAGAACATGTTTTCCCCATGGCGTAGATATGGGGGTAATTAACCCCCCCTCAGAACGGTACGCAAAGGAAGCCCAGAATGGTACAAAAAGATTGCTAGATGCAGATGTAAGATAATGTAATATGCTAGTGCAATTTAAAGTTAATTGTTGCATAAGTTTATCTGAAGAATATTCGCATGTTTATCTTTGTTGTTACTTGTTGGAAATAACAATATCGTAGATATCGTTTTAAATAATATCTATAGGGAGTACTTTTATCACCCTCTTTAACATATTATACAGGGTGCCCGAAAAGTCTTAGTATGGGCAAATATATTTGTTACTAGTGAAGATAGAAACACCAAATTGTAGGTATGTCTTATTGGTTAATTAATCTTCTTTTCTACGCAATTTAACTTTTTCAACCCCCTTGAGGGGTGACGCTAGGAAGTTGAGGTCAAAAATTTTAAAAGCAACCCTATGCCGTATGGCACCTTATTTTAAAGGTCTTCAAAAAAGAAACAATTTACCGCAAATCCAAGGTCCGTATCTTAATTCGTTTTTAAATGGCAAGCCTTTACAAATTAAAAATCGTGAAAAAAATTAAAATATCATTATTTCTCTTATTACTTTAAAAGTTGTTCAAAATGACAACTTCTTGGCAGTAATAAAGTCAATTTTGGTACTCAATTACATATCGCATTTTCGAGAATGGCAGGTGTTACTTCTTACTGCCACGAACTTCATGATGGCGATTCTGAATAGCTTTAAAGTAATAAGACAAATAAAGGTATACTTACATTTTTACGTTTAGATTCACCAAGAATTTTTTTGCGATTTTTAAGTTTTATTGGATTGTCATTTACAAACAAGTTAAGATACGGACCTCGGGTTTGTGGTAAAATAGTTCTTTTTTAAAGACCTTTAAAATGAGGTACTACACGGCATAGGGCTGCATTTAAAATTTTTGACATCAACTGCCTAGCATTACCCCTCAAGGGGGTTGAAAAAGTTAAACTGCATAAAAAAGTTGATTTATTAATCAATAACATATACCTAAAATTTGGTGTCTCTATCTTTACTAATATCAAAGATATTTGCCCATACTAGATTTTTCGGACACCCTTTATATCTTTACTTTTCCTTAGTTTGTTTAAGTTCTCGTTATGTGAAAAATATGTAGTTTTTTTTATTACGTGTGTGTTTGTTTTAATTTTATTTTGTGAAACTTTATTTTCCTTTTAATGGCTGATCTCAAATAACGCAATTGGTAAAATGGTTAAAAAAAAGGGGTTAAAATTTTTTGGTGCTACCACCACCAGAAAAAAATTATCTATGCCATTGTGTTGTCCAAATATACCTATGTATGTAGGTATAAATAAATTTTGTCTACGAGAAATTTTCGAAAATAAAATATTCTTGAAAATGGAATTTTGAGCTCTAATATTTTTGCTAGTTCAGTTATTAAATAGACCGCATTGTGAAAGTATTGTGAAGATGCTAATATTACTGGTTGTGTTTATAAATATTGAAAATGCCTAAAACTTCTTTATGGGTGAAAAAATTTCCCAGAGTTGGAGCTCGATGGCGATAAAATGCTTCGCAAGGCTTATGCTAAAGTTATTGTCTGTGAAAAAAGTCCCAGAGAGATCAACTCGTAAAACAGCATTGCATGAAGCAAACCTTAAAAAAATGAAATCAGGACCAGTGCAGCAGTCTGTTTAAACATCATTTTTCAACAGTGGTAACAAGACGAAGCGTGAAATGGATGGATTTAATCATGACTTGTGTAGAGCTTTGGTCACAGCCAATATTCCTTTAAAAAATCTTCAAAATCAACAACTAAGGGAATTTTGCAAAAATACTCTAACCACAATATCCCGGATGAGTCAAAATTAAAAAATAAAAATGTTCAAGCAGTGTACGAAACCGTAATCCAAGAAATCAAAGTCGTGCTAGACAAAAATAATTTTTACATCATTGTTGACGAAAGCACAGATGTCTGTGATCGCTATAATAATATGGTGCATGATTGGAGTCTTAAAATAAGATGAACTAGGGAAGCCATACGGCCATACCTAATTGCATCAAAAGAGTTACATAAAACTAACAACGTGACTGTAACTCTTTTCATTCAACAGTCTATATCGGAATTTTTTTTTGCCCAATCAAGTCCCAGTTGAAAAGATTTTATTGTTTTTGTCCAATGCAGCACCTTATTAAAAGTGGAACAAAATCGAAAAATATTTTATCCTAATATGGTTCATGTTACTTGCCTACCGCATGGATTAAACCGAGACGCTGAATCAGTCAGAACTGAGTACACCTTAGTAAATAAATTAATTTCAAATGTAAAAAAGTGTTTTTAAAAGCACCTTTAAGAGTACAACATTCCAAATTGCAATGGTGCAAATGGTACCTCCGGAATCCGTAATCACCCGCTGAGGAACATGGATTAAGCGATATTCTACGCAGACAATTTTGAAATAAGCAAGAAATTAATTCTGGCTATACAAGATAACGCACAGTGTGTGGTACAAAGTCAAAAAATGTTAAAAAATCTGGCAGTTGCTAAGCAACAAATGTTTATACAGGTAAATTTTAGTTTCATAACAGACATTATAGTTTTCTTAGAAAACAGAAATTTAAGTTTAAGAGCCTCCATTGCTCTGATTAAGACATTTTCTCATAAATGTAAAATGTTCGCAATGACAATGGCATAGGGGGAAGTAAGTATTTAATGAAAGTGTTACATATTTTTGATGGTAAATTAAGGGGTTATATACAGCCTGGAGGCCCAAAAAAAGCGATTTTTCAAGAATTTTTCCTGAGGAGACTTTTAAATTTATTAATGTGAAAATTTGTACACATATTATGATAACTTTTAACTGTATTTTAAGATTTTTGTATTTGTAAAAATAATAATTTTGAAAGCTGCTATAGCTGATCTCCAGGAGTTCCTCTCAAAAAAAGCATCTTGCGGTGACAACGATATCTCTGGACTGGATCATCGAAAATGAAAAAACCAAACGGATTTCGTTAAAGTAATGTGTAATCTTCTAATTAATTGAATTAATAGGCAAAATAAAAATTTTTGACAAAATGGCGGCTTCTCAAAAAAAAAATCGATTTTTGACCAAAATGTTAGCCTTAAATTGTTTATATAAAAAAAAGTATTTATCGGTGAGAAAAAAACCTTCGATTAATTAGTAAAAAATATACTTAAGAAGCTTGTGTTAAAATTTGAGACTGATGGGTTCAGCCGTTTCCGATAAATCTTCGTCACCGACTTTAAAATCACAGTTTTGAGAAAAACGCGTTTAACGTTTCAAAAGCACTTTACATAGCGTACAATCGCGCTGACACGTCTTTACAAATATGCGTGTAACTTCGAAAATAATCGCCGGATTGCCTTGAAATTTTCTGTGTGTGTACTGGAATATATGTACATTACGAAAATGAAATTAAAAAAATCGATTTTTTGAAAATTCTAACTGTACCTATATAACCCCTTAACCAAAGAAATTGTACCTTGGCCATTTGCGCGAATAACAAAATTACGGTATAGTATTGTCCATGGATTTATTAAGAATGGATACGGGATGATTTAACATTTTTTGAAGCCAAAACAAACCATTCTAAGCGACACTGTAAACACAATTTGTCAACATTGGCCACTTCTTATTTTACTTTGTATTTTTGTACCAAAAATATGTTAGAAGCATCACAAGATTTACTAAAAGTAACAAAAGGCCTAAAATATTTTATTTTTCTGCTAAATAATAATAAATTTAAGTTAAAAAGTTTTATTATTTATATATAGGTTATATTATTTCTAAAGGTTTATTTAAAGTCGTTCCGAGTCATTTATAAATCTATAAGACGCACTTTTTCTTTTCTAGTTCATTAGACAAAGACGTACGTGTAACCGAGTGTTCAGACGTAAGTATTTCCTAAGCAACCAGCAGATACAGCAACACTTCTGAGCTCCAACACTCCAATGCTATTTTATCTCTTTCTACTACCATTCTTGATTCAATTAAGTATTTCCTTAAAGTTCGTAAACTAAACCTCTATTGTCAAAATCAATTATTGTGTATATTTTTATTTTCTAACCCATATATTTTTCATGTTTGGGTAAAATTGCGATATATTTTTGTTAAAAAAGATACCTAGCTATTATATATTTTAATTTAAAAATAAAGGTTTGGCTTTAAAAATGGTAACAATTGTATGTGCTTTTCTAAATTTTCAAATTTTGGTGCATTTTGCATATTTAGGGTAAATTGTTGCATATTTTTGTTAAAAAGGATGCATATTTATGTGCATATTTTGATTAAATTTAGATGCATATATTTCGCTCTCTCATAATTAAATGCTTTCGTCAAATGTGATGTCGTGTTTCGAGTTATTCGGTCTTTTCCTTATGAATCATAAGAACTGCTGTTTAGTTAATCATGAGTGGTTACGAGGAACTGATTTGTAAATATTATATTAATATTGACTTTAGAAGTTCCACATTGCAAGAAATTGAACTGTAATCGTGAAAACAGGATAAAAAAGTCTACTGAGCTTTTGTAAAACGTAACAAAATTGTGAAATTGTAAAAAATATCATTGAAGTGGAAATGGTTTCAAATAATGTTGCATTGTTTCTGAAAAGCCCTAATGGTACCCATAAAAAAGCAATGAATTTTTATATTCTGTTGATAGAGGGGAGCCGTCGACGAATGGCGCAATGTGAAAGATTCCGCATCTCGATGACTAGTTTCTCATAAATTTTCTAAAAACCTACTACCTATCTGATCTAACAGGCAGCAGTGAATACAGTAGATATTGCGGCTAGGTCTTCAAAAT
Organism: Philopedon plagiatum; assembly: GCA_963971165.1. Taxonomy (NCBI): domain Eukaryota; kingdom Metazoa; phylum Arthropoda; class Insecta; order Coleoptera; family Curculionidae; genus Philopedon; species Philopedon plagiatum. Next base: position 35,343,877 of record OZ020189.1, on the reverse strand, counting down.
GTCCAGCGCGTATTCCGCTATTGTATCTTACTGTTGCGCCATAATAAATTTAATTTTTTATTTACAAAAACTTTATGCTAAACTCGCTGCCTTTAAGTCTTGTTGAAAATAAACGTAACAGTAAATTGTAATAAATGGGGATTCGCGAAATGCGAATGGCGAATTTTTTCCTCGTTGGTCAATTTCACATTAAAATTTGAATCTGACCAATTAGAACAATATTCGCAATTGGCATTTTGTGAATCGCGTTTATATGAAATAGGACTAAGTAATCCGATTCCATTTCATTTTTATAAGAAAAAATCAGACCGTAAAAATAAATTTTACAATGTTATTATAGAATTTAAATAAGAAAAGTCGTCTGTAGCAACATTTAGAAATATTAACAGCTACTCCTTTGAAAGCAATATTAGAAGAAATAGAACACAACCGACTCTACTACCACGTAGAGACGGTTGTGAAAAGAATTAAGAAAGCATAAGAAAATGCAGGAGCTGTTAGACCAAAGAAAAGTAAAAAAATTCGGTTACGTGCACACTATACCTGCACAATTAGTGTTCCGTGCCATAAGCCCCCCCCCCTAACCTGAGCAAACCTCGGCAGCTCGATCTCCGCCCATCTGCCGCGCTTCTCGCCGCCGACGGCACCAACGCCGTATCACATCGCGTATGCGCGGAGTACTAAAAACGTGTAAGGACAAAAGCAGTTCCTTACATCGTAAGAAATATTTTTTGTCGAAAAACTTTTTCTCTAAAACCAATGGTTCATCCGTTATCAGGAAATAAACAATTCAATTGTTTATAACAATTGACCGCGCTAGAATTTTTCAATCCTGATAATTTTAGTTCAATCTAAACCTAATTCTCAATGTTCATGATTTTTAAAGATTTTTCTGAGCAGTCCTTTTGGTGATAAGGATGGGGGAATGCAATTTTGAAGCGTTTTTCCCGAAAAATGTTTTAAACCATGCATAAAAACATACATCATATACATATATTGTTCAATTCGTGCTTCAGTAAGCTTTAATTTGATACCCTACACGATACCCTTGAATTTTTTTTTCCATTTCGCAATTTACCCAATTTCAATTTTCAATTCAATTCAAATTTTTATACTTCACGTCTATAATCGGGAAACCACACTCTATATCTGTGCCAAATTTCATATTTTTACTTCTAATAGATTCAGAGAAAATCGCCTGTGACACACGGACGGACGGATGGACGGACACCGAAGTGATTCCATTAGTGTTCCGTTTTCACGCAACACTAAAAAGAACAAGGGAGACGATTGGTGCGACCACATGCGTCATATTTTCCAGTTAGTCGGGTAAAATGACACAATGCCAGATAAAATAAAAAATGTTATTAGGGAAAAATTACTAACAGTTTATTAAATACACTTACAAGCAAAAATAACGCATAACCAAAAATTATGCTCAATTTCAAAGTTGATTTTCTCGCTAACCGATTAATCGATTTCGATCATTTTTTTTTTGAACTGTAGCTTTTTTCTTTGGTAATTGCACTGTTATAGAATTTTTTATTAAGATTTTAGTTTTAGACTTATACAGGGTGCAAAAATGGGAATAGTATTTTTACGTGAAATTTGAGACACCCTGTAGGGAGCATTCGCAACAACAACGGATGCATGATGAAATCATACTGTAGCCTCATGTTTTCTAAACATTTTGTTTTTTTAATTTCTCTGATATCTATAAAATCAAAGAAAATACACAGTTTTATACCAGAACATGTTTTTTTAATTAGAATAACATTTTGACAACATTAAAGTAAGAATAACACAACAATAATTAACAATAAATAGCAAAAAAAGTACATTAGTAGCGCGTGTTTCCACCTCTACTTCTAATGACTGCTTCACATCGCCTCGGCATACTCGATATTAAATTGGATATTTGATTTTGGTCAAGTCCTTGCCAAATATCGGTAACCATTATTTGGATATCTTGCAGGTTGGCAGGAGGGGGTTGATGCTGTCTTAGTGCCCTACCAATAATATCCCATAAGTGCTCTATAGGATTCAAATCGGGACTGCGCGGTGGCCAATTTAGAGTTCGAATATTTACTTCATGTAAATATTCATTGACGATGCGCGCTACATGAGGTCTTGCGTTATCGTGCATTAGTAAAAAATTGTTCCCAATGTACGGAGCGAAAGGGACAACGTGCTCAGACAAAATGTCACTGATATACCTTTCGCTATTTAAAGAACCCGCATGTAAAGATACGATATCCGTCCTCGCTGTTAAGGAAATTCCAGCCCAAAACATCACAGATCCTCCATTAAATAAAGCTGTTTCACGTATGTTGCATTGTGCATAACGCTCACCTGGCCGGCGGATAACTCTTAGACGTCTAGAGAACTAACCAATAGCGCGTGGGGGGCAGTCACCCCAATTAGTCCCCCATAAATCATGCTAAGAGGATTCAAGAGGCTTCGCTTCTGTGAAAATTTGATATTGCGCCGATACTGTTTTTTAATCTATAATGACTTTACAGTAGTTGCGACTTTTTTCACGATTATTTTTCTAACTTAACTGAGTGTACAATAGTACAATTCGACATAGAAAATTATTCAAGCGTCTAACCAGAATGATAGTTATTTGTTAAAGTCTCTTCATAATTATTGCATCAGCCTATTTACAAAGAAAAGACCCGTTTTTAATTAAGTCAAACATTAATAATGATTGTAAAACTTAAATAACAATTTAATAATTTTTGAATAAACGAATATTAACAAGAAATAATTTTATTCTTACTGCTGCACAGCTGCTAGCTGGTTATTGCATGCAGCAGTGGCGTAGTGCGCAAGTGCCCTCAGCGTCGTTCTCCTTCGTCAATTCGTTCTTCAGTTAGTGCATGAACCGTCCCAACTCAACTACAGACGCCACTTTCTATTGGTTCAAATTTAGAACTGTTCTAGAACGGTTCGTGACTGCGTTATCGATTTTTTTATGTTTTATTTTAGCCAGAACTAATGCGAAAATTAAATAAAAACATATATTTTAAAATTTTGATTGGTCCATTGTATTCTAACTAAATAATAGGTTTTATTTCCATATTGTTTTGAATCAAAATTAAGTGGTAAAAATTCAAAAACAGAACAGTTCCAAATTTGAACAAAACAAAGCCGAGATCGTTTTGCTTATTTTTCCGTTCAATAAAGTAATATCCAGTGCCGCTTAACCTAGAAGTGGATCGACATAATTTTAGAAAAGAAACTAAAACAAAATGCCTTTTATGAAAGGACCTGCTCCTATAAGGAGAACAATACAGTATTTAGAGGCTGGTAGATTATATCTGAAAGATCAAATTAAAATTCTAACTGTAAATTATAATATTCATGGTAATAGCCATCAAGGAACTCGGTTAGTCCCTAGGCCTAGGACATTAGTATACATTTCGGTTATTTTTACTATATCTTTATTTACAATTTGTTAAACTAGCCTTGAAGTTAATAATGAATTTTTAAAAAATCGGGTTTTCTACTGAAGTAAAATGCACACTAGTAGGAATTAGCACTGTATTTACCGAGGTATTTACAGTTTAAAAAGTGGATCAGTTTTAATTGTGTTAAAAACTAGAACTTTTTTATGCAGAGATTTGTTTCAGTTTTATTTATTGTCAGTTTAAATCTATTGCCAGATTAGTTTTAAGTGTGGATTAGGTACATGGAGCTAGTTTATTTGCTGCTTACTGTTGAGTTACTAGTTGCAAGTTCTGTGGTATTAGGGCAGCTGCAGTGGCGTAGCCAGCATTTTGGGGCGGGGGGCAACAACAGGGTGTTATAAAAAATAGCTGTTTGGTATCTATATGCATGGGGGCGCTGATCGAAAGGGGGGGGGTGGCAGTGGCCCCCCTGCCTACTCCACCGGGCAGCTGCTAGTAAGGTTACCTTAATTTCATGGAGCTATGTAGTTTACCAGTAGCAAGTAACCTCATCAGCAGAAGACAAGTAACCAAGTACCTTCATATAGGTAATCCAAACTTAACTCGAGCCTTATTTTTATTAGTGAAATCAGGTGCAACAGTTTTTACATTGCAATATTTTACGTTATAAATCCTTTAAGCTTTGGGTACAGCAGAATCAAGTTTTTTATTACGTCACTATGTGTAATAAATAATATGAAATTCTTAGAATCAGTAATTTTTTGAAGGCAAAATGTTTACTTAGACTTAGCAGTTTGTCTTATAAAGCTACTCTAATTTTTACCTTTAACTATAACTACATGTTTAGCTATTTTATCTTTTTAGAGATTTTGTATTTTGGCATCTACCGCAAATTCAGTACAAGAATCCTCAAGTACAAATATGTACCTTTAGGAATTTAACACCAACACCATTTATACGAGCGTTTTATGGTAAAGTAGCCCTGGTTGTTAGAATGTATATTTGTTATGAAATAAATTATTTATAATTTTATTTATTTATAGATTTTCTTAGTATATTGTGTCAATTTAAAATAATAATTGGTTTTAGATACTGGAGATCACATGCTAATTGATGTAGATAGCAGGTCAAAAGATGACATTTATGAACATCTTGTCAGCATATTGGGAAAAACAGAGTAAGTTTTGTGCTGTTTATTAAGTACCTATGCCAAAAACATTTACACTAGTGATGGGATCATCCGGATGAAAAATAATCGGTCATCAGAATATTCGGAACATTCCGATCTTTAATGCAGATATTCGGATAGTAAATAATCGGTAAAAGCAGCACCTGCTCCGGCTGCCGATTATGCTGTCACTCGGACACTCGACTCTCGAACGGTCTCGACGACCGTCCGGAACGTCAAAAAGTCAAAGATCTTTATGAGTTATGATTAAATATTAAATGCTCGAACTCGAATAATATTCCCGTGTTTAGATTTGGAATTTCCAACGGATGAATGGATGCTTTATTCTTTATTATGCGCTGTGGGAAACAGTATTTTAAATTTAAAAATTATTCAGATCATCAGTCTTTTTTTCTAGTGAGTAAAAAAGGCTAACACTAATCAGCTGAAGATCGGATTAATAGGGTGTCAAATATTGAAAACCCTTTTTCTTAACATTATTATTTTATTATGTGCTTAACTGGGAATAGATTGCCGAGTAGTGTTGCCAAATTTTGAAATTTTCCAATATTTTTTTTACAATAATGAATGTTATACTATAATATTATAAACAAGCGTGGATCCAGAGGGGGGGGGGGGTCATGACCCCTCCAAAATCATTAATAACACATATAACTATTAAAATTGAAAATATAAAAGTTAAAAATCTATTAGTTACCTGACTGACCCTGCCCCAGCGACATACATAAGTATGTATGTCGCTGCCCTGCCCCCTCAAAACGAAGTTGTGGATCCGCGTCTGATTATAAATCACTTTTTACTATCAAACCATAGCATAAATATAAACAGAAACGTTGTTACCTTCTTAATTTCAAAGACGGAGTGACTGAACCCCACTGTTCTTCCCCGAAACCCGATACAGACGGACAGGTGATGCCATGTTGCTAATCGGAGAACAAGTTTTATTATTAATATTTTTATTCTCGCATTTAAAGTTAATTTGTTTGCTTTGGAAAAAGAGCAGATAGTGCAGGAAAAAATTTTAAAAATCTATTCACCTAAGATAATTTTAAAGAAAGAAACCATTTTTATAGGCAATCACTTTACGCAGAGAAAAAATTAGAATATGTTTCTTTTATTTAGAATACAGAAGCTAAAATATTATTTGCTTGAGTGTACGAATACTTTTTTGACCTACTGTAAATAATATCTTGTAAAAAAATACTTTTTAAAAACGAGCTTTTATTATTTAGATGTACGAAAACGAAAAAATAAGTATAGTTTTTTCATTGTGGCAATGCTAAAATGCTATTTATAAATGGACATAGTTCGCCTGGGTGGATCCTAATAAAAGTAGTATCAAAGTTATCACTGAAATTTGTTTGGCAGAAATTGTAAGTACCTAAGTATGTATTTTTTTTCTTTTCTATTCGCGCGACAAGCTTTTAAGACAATAAATTAATCATAATATTATATTATATCTGTTTCAGTGATAACTTTGATACTGTAGCGTTCGCTACCCTTGTGGTAGCGCTCTTTTCAGTGTTATTACTTTACTTACGGTTTTTCGACCTATCTTCTTCAGCCGCTACAATTTTCGTGTTGGGGTTCGCAGCGCCAGTGTATTACACTACTACAGTGGAATTTTCACTTTAAATAAGCTTTATTATTTGCCGAAAATAAGCTTCAAACTTTTTATTCTACAAGGGAGCACTGTTTAAATTATTTCGTCAAAACAAAAAAAACTAATTCAACAGTCACTTATTTATTATCTCTAACTTAACTCTCCATGTTGCAGTACATACATTATACATTAAATTTCCGTCACAGAATTACTATTTTAGAGCCTCCGAAATTTATAAAATGCTAACACGTATTCCATTATGAATCTTTATTTTCCACCAGCACTTACTTTTGTTAGCGTTTGTCTTTACTAGAGGGGGACCGAGGGTATTTAAGCACCCTAAGCGTCAAATTTTCTTTAGTTGTGTCAGTTCGTTATGGTGTTAATCCGTTGAAAGTGGTGGTTCCTCGAAGTGAAAAGTATTTTATTTTTGTTTTAATTTCTGTTTATGGACTGGAAAAATTTTACTGGATACTCGTCTTCTGAGTTTCAAATGTAAAATTTAAATTTAAGTTTTGATCCTATACATTTCATTTGTAAATTTCATTTTAATTGAAACTATTATTTTGGCACTTCGTATTAAAATTAAATATTTTATTTCCAGTTGGCAAGTGTTGGAATTTTTTTTTATTATTTCTTTAAGTTTTTAAAAAGTTTATAATGCAATACCATGCAATTAAGTTCTTTTGTATTTGAGATCAAACTTTATATATATTTTCATACATATTGATGAGAGCTGAATAAGTATTTCTCTTAAAAATTATTTCTCTTTGAATTTTATATTTCTTAAAAATCCGAAGCATGACAATACTACTTTTATTAGGGTTCACCCGCGCGAACTACGTACACTTAAAAATTGCATTCAGCATTGCCACAATTAAAAAAATAATTTTTCGTTTTAGTACATCTAAGTAATAAATGCTTGTTTTAAAAGGTATTTTTTTACATGATATTATTTTTAAATTTTTAGTTACGTCTTAACCTATGCATTTTTGATAATGCATTATTGTTACAAGACATTTTACTTGTTATTGTATTCTACTCGTCAAACCATTTCATTTGATACCCATGTCAAGAGGATAGTCATCTTGTGGCGTCCGCCATATTGGGTTTACAATGACGTCACACAACTTATCGTATTCTACTCGTGAAACCCTTCATTTGATACAAATGTCAAGGGGATTGTGAAGAAAATGGTAATCCGCCATCTTGTGGCGCTCCCCATATTGGATTTAGAATGACGTCACATAATTTACTCGTCAACCCCTTTCATTTGATGCCCATATCAAGGGAATTGTGAAGAAAAATGTAATTCGCCATCTTGTGGCGTCCGCCATATTGGGTTTAGAATGACGTCACATAGCTTATCGTATTCTACTCGTCAAACCCTTTCATTTGATACCTACCCTTGTCAAGGGGGTTGTGAAAAAAAGATAGTCCGTCATCTTGTAGCGTCCGCCATATTGGGTTTAGAATGAATACATAGCTTATCGTATTCTACTCGTTAAACCCTTTTATTTCATACCCATATCAAAGGGGTCGTAAAGAAAAAAATAAAATCCGCCATCTTGGGACGTCCTCCATATTGGATTCAGAACAATATTAAATATACTATATTGCATTGTCACCGATCACCGAAATGTCAAAGCTCTAGCTTAATTAGAACTAGTCGAAATTTTGGTCTCTGGAATTTTTATTCTAGAACTTGTGAATTTTTGCTTGCCAACTATTAAAACTATATTAATTTACTTATTTAGGGAAGTTCTAAAAGCAGAACTTATAGCCAGAGAGAAAAAAGACAATCCAGCAAACTTTGGAGTACAGTGTGAAAGGCATTGCATTTGCGAAATTCCGGGGCAAATCCCTTGTCCTGGAATATGCCCTCTTCCTAAACACATGAGGGGAAAGTATATATTTAAGAAAGATGACTAAATTAAATTCTATGTTAAATGTAAATATAATTTTGTAAGTATTTTTAATGACTTTTATTTTTAATTGACAGGTCATTATGTTGCACAAATTTAATGGCTATATGGATTTTGTCATGCGTGGCTTTGAATTATGCGTTGTGCACCTATTATAGCCTATGCAGTCTAGTGGCAATGCGACAAGTGTACGGAAAACGCAACATCGCTGAGTGTATGGTCTTAAAAATTAATGCAAAATGGCATTATGTGCTGGCAAAGTTACCAACAAGATAAAGGGTGTATTATTCTTCCTAATTATTTTTCTAGAGCATCATGGTCATTTACCATTAGGTATGGTTTGTCAGCACTTGAATAATTGTACTCTTAGAAGTGCAAAAACACGAGGTGTGGATAACTTTCATTTTAGGATACTCACATTTCTATGACCCTATTGCAAATCTTGAATTTTGCATTTTAGGCCTAGAAAATCTGTAAAAATCGAATTTTGTATTAGGAAGGGAGAAAACGGGCAAACAACTCGCATTTCTGTGACTATTTGGAATTTTTATTCCAATAACCGTTAATTCACATCCTTATATCATATTTTTTAATCTTAAAAAAGGTGGAATATCGCGTCTCTTGAAAGAAGTGTTAGGGAAAGATTTTTTTTAATACGCCCAGTGCTAATGATTTTTAGTAACTTTTTAGACAAAAACCTGATATAACAGCCTACATGTCTAAAACGGCTTCGGTTTGAGTAACAAGCAAACTAATTTTCATATTTACATGATACATACAAAAATTCAAATGGGTTATGACGCCATTCCCACAAGTGAGGAGGGTAATTAATAATAAAAATAATAATTAAAAAGTATTATCCATCGTCAGTATAAATCCGCACGCCTATGGTAACAGAATCAAAATCCCTTCGAAACATAACGCACAAGCCGTACCTAATTCGTTTTCTTTCTATCATAGTTTTTTTGCATAGACTGGAACACCATTTTTTATCCAAATTTCTTATCGGTGTAGCTACGAAACCGTTCATTTTAAAGAAGTTACGTTAATTGATTCCCAGTGGTCGGCGGGCGAGAAGCTCCGTGCGCGTTCCTGATGGAAGTTGTCCCGGGACAGCTTACGTCGCCATCGGTGACTTCCCACTGGGATAGAGTAGTCCGCGGAAACCTTCCATATACTAGTAATTTTGTAGTTCGGCTAAAAGCTTTTAAAACTGACGTTTTTATCACCAAACTCTGGCAGTTATGTTATAGCGAATAGGTAATCGGCTACATAATTAGTAAAATCGCAGGGGGACTCGAGGCACTTTCGTTCGTCCTAAAATAAAGTTGTGCTCTGCTCCAGAAGATAGTAAGTACTTTTTTTGCTTTTTATGTATTTATATTATATTGCATATGTATCACAACTGGACAATACTGTTACGTTACGTAATTTGCTAAGTAACTTTATTGTCGAGTTAAGGCAAGTACCGAGTTCATTTTTAAATGCTACATGGTTACGTAAACTAGGGATTGCACATGAATGCAAGTGGCACCATCTTGCTAAATACTACAAGCATCGCATTTTGGGAGGGGGAGTCCAAAATTATGATGGGTGGTTCTTAAATTTATTTTTGCCTGCTGTATCCATTATGTTTTAACAAACACATTTTTTACGACTCTGTCTTTTTAAAAACTTTTTTTTTGCTGAGTTACATTTTCTGTTTAACCAGTGGCGGCTGGTGCAAATTTAAAGTTTTATATATGTCTGTTGCTACTTACGAGACCCATGTCAAGTTTAGGTTTTTTAATGGTGAGCTTACTAGGAATGTTTTGACAACGAAAGAAAAATATTTTGTAATTTGCGAAAAAAGTTGAATTTTTGCGGATCCCCCCTGGGAAAAAATGCACACGTTTAGGTATTTTATTTATTATTTTTTCTAAACAAATTTTACATCATTTTGTCGAAGATTTTTAAATTTGAAGAGAAAAAAATGTGTTAGTAAAAAGTTATAGTCATTTGAATTTTTTTAAACCTAAAATATAATAATTGTAAAGAAAATTGAAATGACTAACTTTCTACTAACACATTTTTTCCCTTCAAATTTAAAAATTTTCGACAAAATGAAGTAAAATTTGTTTAGAAAAAATGATAAATAAAATACGTAAACGTGTTCATTTTTTCCCAGGGGGCCTCCGGCAAAATTCAACTTTTTTCGCAAACTACAAAAAATGGTTTTTTTCTTTACCAAAACATTCCCAGTGGGCTCACTTTCTTTGCTGGTTTGTGGATTTTACTTTGTGTTTGGCCACTATTCCACTAACGCATAGAAAATAGAATAGGTTTATGTCCGCTTACTACCATGGGCGACCGCAGGGGGGCTGTGCCCCCCCCCCCCCGAGATTGTCATACTTTTCAATTATTAGTAGTAAAATCTTTAAAAATATATTTTTATTATACTTCTTTGAAAACACCTTATTTTCATCTGTTTTAGTAATAATGTAAGATGGGCTTTTTCGGGCTAGCGCACGGAAAGAGCGCACGGAAAAAATTTTCCTGGTCTCCAGTTCTTTCAGTGTGCTGAATGAAGATACCGACTATTTTTTGGCTTTAAAATAGAAATATAGGTATAGGAAAATAAACTAAACTCAAGAAAGTCTATATGCTATCTGATATTTAATATGTACCTATTTTGTATTTTATTTCGTAAATATTTGAATATTTAGATGAATTTCTGAAATATTTTTTGACGTTTTGTCAATCTTATCTGACATAGACAAATTTAAATCACCTTTTAAATGATTTGAAAGTTACCATGAAAACGCATCATACCTGCCAAAGACCATATTGTCAGCGTTAATTTTCTGTCAATTAAATTCATTCTAATAAAATGTTCTCTCAACCTGAAAAAGTGGCATCTTTCATTATTAATAGTTAATTTTTAATTACTCTAGTAGTTTTTTTTTTAAATTCCGATAACAGTTGTGAAAATAAAAATATTCCAAGTTTATTTTGTATGTATGTATTTTTTTATGTTATATTTTGTTTTATGTTATCGTTTTCAAAGAAGTATAATAAAAAATATCGTTCATTACACGTCCAAAAATGGATTTTCCGTGCTTGCTTGACTTCCCGTGTTCGGCTGCGCCTCACACGAGAATTTGTCAAGCGCGCACAGAAAAATCCTTTTTTCCGGACTGGTAATGAAATATACTATTTTTTCATTTTACATTTTAGCGAAGCGAGTTTTCCAGAAAATAAAGTTAAATATTGCATTATTGTTTGTAAATCTGATTATTACTTTTAGAAACCAATATTTGTACATAAGTATCAAAAATAAACTGGCTTGCAGTCGCAATACATATTTTACAAAAAAATGGGTACGTACCTGGATTTAGGACCAATTAAATGGTCCTAAAGTCTTAGGTTTTTGTAAAATATGTATTGGGACTGCAAGCCTATCTATCGTTAATACTTTTGATTTTTTGATCGAGTTTAAAAAATAAATAATTTTACCAATAAATCAAGTTCACTTATTTCAGAATTATCATTCGTTTCCATGGAAATGCGTTATTTTTACTTAAGTCAGTTGAGAATTTTGACGTTTTAACGATTATTTCTCGGTTTATTGCTTAATTAAACATGGAAGCAAATTTAAATGTACAAGTTTATATGTTGTTAATTATGGTGGAGTGCAGAAAAAACCTACAGACCAGTGTGGGCGCAGAGGTTTCCGGCCAACTGGCCTGCTAGGTCCCCGGATTTGACTCCCTTTGACTTTTTCTTGTGGGATTTTATAAAGGACACAGTGACGGTGACTGCGCCTAAAACTTTAGATGATATGAAAGACCGAATCCACTTTGCCTGTTTATTAGTGACACCTGAAATGTTACAGCCGGTACGAAATTCATTTATAAAGTGAGGAAGTGTTTGGAAGTTAATGGGGGACATTTCGAATAACTTCTCAACCATGACAGACGATAAATAAGTTGAAACTAAATTTAAATTTTTTTCTTTTACGACCTAATAAATCAGAATTTCGTAACCGTACGAGCAAATCAAATAAAATTTTGTACACATACGCAGTTTTCTATGTAGATTCGAATTTTATAAACAGAAGAACATCATGCCTTTTAAAATTCCAAAGTTACCCCTCAAAATAGAGAGAAGGGATAAATGTCAAAAATACGTTTAAAAACCCCCATCTGCCTATTAACTGCCAAAATTTCATGAAAGTATTTTAAGCTGTTTTGGAGATATCGATTTGTAACACTTTAAAAAACTCACCCTGTATAAAAACTCAGGCTCTCTGTACTAATTTTGACTTATTTTTAAGTTAGGCCACTGGCACTGTACGCCATCATATGGGAGTGTCTCTTGAAATTTTAAATTTTACATATATGACAATAGTGTATTTTTGGTCAGCATTCTTAGCTTTATACATTACAGATTTATTCACCCACCGAACTGGGAAGAAACCTAAAAATATAAATTCCAATTTCTCTTCTTTAAGAATATAAAATATGCCAACTTTAAATCAGACACGTTACGAACATTTAAGCAAGGTATATTTGGTCCAATCTATTTTTGGGCCATCTTAGTATCTCCAGTACACTTTGTCTAATCCCTTAGACGCAAAGTTTGATTATTTAAATTTGAATCGTCGGACTTTGTTGAATGGTGTACTCAGGGCCCTGTTAGGGCGCATTTATGTTAGCGCGGCGATACTAGCGAAGCGGAGAGTGCGATTTCATTATTTTCTATGAAGGGGTTTGGAGCGACCTTTTGCTCCACACAAAAAATATACTTTTTCTGTTACTACAGTAGTAAATGAAATTAATGATGAATAATTCATCATCATTGATGATGAAATCTTTTTAGTGAACCCCGGTGTTAAATTTTAACCATCAAGGGGGTTTGCTGGTATAGTAAACTTTTTCTTGGATCTCGCAATAGGGTCAAATATGGTGGCCAAGTCAATTGTCATTTATGGCACTCTGTTGAAGTCTGGTCTATTTTACGTTTAGAGGTTGGCTCAGACAGAACCGAACTTGTACTCACCGTTCAACATAAATAATAAACACCAAGAAAATCTAGTCTCTGAAATCTATAAAGTCCAAAAGTAAAATGTTTAAAACCAACACTATACAAAAAACATCAACATCACAAACACCAAAATTAAACGAAAATAAAACACGCGGCCTGTCGTGTCAGCTTGATACGGCCCACTACGGCGAGTAGCTAGACACTTTTCGAAGGAACCAATATATCAGCTGTTGATGTCATCTGTAATTGTCAAATAATGTCGAAACGCTAAGTTTTATCATAAATTGAACTGTATGTGGCATTTTGTATTAGAGTTCGATTTGAATTTTTAATTTTAAAAAGGTTTTTATTGAACAAATTATAACATTAAAAGGCCTATCCAGTATGGTTTACGCATGTTTTTGTTGGGGTAAGTTGTAGATTGCTATGACAAGCCTGAACAAAGCACATTTTCAACAATATCGCCTATTTTCGCCCAAAAATCTCTACTTTCCCGAAGAAAAACGTTTGTTTCAATAGACTAGGAAATAGGGGTTAAAAAATAAAACCAAATTTGATAATATAACTTTATATCTGAATAATAATATTAATAAAATGATATTCATATAATAGTTATTTTCTATATTAAAAAATCACACTTATAACATCTCTTTGGAAATAATTATAAAGAGAAAGATAAGAAAAATGTGGGCATTGTATGCAAGTAATCAAAAATAAATGTATAGCGGCTATTTCACAAATACAGTTAAAGAATAAAACATGAGTTGATACTACAATGACACCTGGCCAAAATAGCTAAAACAGTCTTAAATTGCACCAAATCATAAACATAAACTTTTAAGAATATAAAATTTTACTAAAATGTAAGTTTAGTATAAAATCCTATGACTGATGTTTAAAAATAAAGATACAAAAAGTGTTCACACTAACAGGCAACAAGGAGTAATGATACAAAATGTAATTTTATTATATATACATTTTTTTTAAATAAGTTATCCGTAACTGGTTAAAAAATTTCTGTTGATTGAGTCAATTAGAGCCTTTTTTAGAGTGACTGAAAAATAGTGACATCTGGAAAGCAAAACCGTATATAACAGATCACTTCCAATAATTTAAACTAAATGTAGTAGACAGTTGTTAGATTCTGTACATTTTGACACATAAATTAAGCATTTGTAAATGACTAATGAAGAAAAAAAAACTATAAAGACTAATTATTTTGGTGTTCTACAATTAAATGATTCTCAAAACTAAAAATTAACAGCCAGATTCTCCGACGCTAGTCCGGTCTAATTTGACAAGTGTAAGAATAACACACTGAGTTTTATATTATTAATTTATTTCTGAGCTTTTTTGCAAATTTTTAAAGAAAAGGGCAATTGTAATACGTACTTTCGCCAATAATAGAACTAAATTCATTACAGCAACTCGTTCCAAGATGAAAATCATTTGGAAACCAAGCAAATCGCTGAAATATCAGGATAATTCATGTTTGTAATGGTGACTTATTAACAATGACAGGACACAAACCTGTCAAAACATAATTGATCAGCTATAAGATCTTGATTTAAACCAGTACTAAATCTTAAACCGTAGTAAATCTGAACGCAAAAATTTTGCCACCCCACTTTGGTAGATAACCACAAACCATGTTTGTCTCTCCTTCAAAAATAATGATAAAAAAACGTCAACAAATTGACAACCAAAGGGTCTAGCCGGTTAACTATATGAAAAGTGCCCCAACGTCGTTTCCATGTTCTTACCTCGTAAATTATTGTTCTTTGACAGAAACATTTTTACACCAAATTTCAAACCCCTCCTCTCAGTAATGAGGGAGATATGGGGGTGGCAACCCTTAACTTAAAAATTCATTATCTTTAAAACTATTTGAGATATCTCAATGAAATTTTAACTGTGCATAGTTATTTATAAGGTTTACATAATATAATTTTTTCAGATTTTTATCTCATTAATAAATGGCAAGAAACAAGATGTTTCATTTTTAGGGGTGGTCTATCATACTTACCCCCGGAGTGACACCAACTAAAAAAAGTTAGTATAATCGTCCATTCTCTAGTAATACCATAAAAAAATTACACAAAGCTCGAATAGGTGGAACATGGTAAAAAAAAAATAAAAATCAATGTGTTAACCCCGATTCCTTCATTTGTATGACTTATACTTACATTAATTCGCCAAAATATATGCTTCATTTTATATGTCACATTGATTTTTATTTTTTTTTAACAATGTTCCACCTATTCGAGCTTTGTGTAATTTTTTTATGTTATTCCTAGAGAATAGACGATTTTATTATTTTTTTTAGTTGGTGTCACTCCGGGGGTAAGTATGATAAACCACCCCTAAAAATTAAACATCTTGGTTTTTACCATTTATGAAAGAGATAAAAATCTCAAAAAATTATATTATATAAACCTTATAAATAACTATGCACAGTTAAAATTTCATTAAGATATCTCAAACAGTTTTAAAGATAATGAATTTTTATTCTCCCTCATTACTCAGAGGAGGGGTTTGAAATTTGGTGTAACAATGTTTCTGTCAAAGAACAATACTTTATGAGGTAAGAACATGGAAACGACGTTGGGGCACTTTTCATATAGTTAACCGGCTAGACCCTTTCTATATGTTCTTTAGTTTCTTGAGCTAGAAAAAGGATGCCCACGGTACGTTATTTCTTAGGCTTGAAGTCTACGTGGGATGTCTTAGATAACAAAAAAGGAGACGTGCAAACATTAGATCGAAAAATGCAGTGGCATAGTTTGCATTCCTGAAAATGATTTTCTTCTGTAAAGTTACGCATGTATCAAATATATCACCTCATTTTTATTTTGTTTTTTACTATGCTTTAATAAGCGACGTTTTCAGTGACACGGAGGACCTAACGCCCAGTCTTTGTCTTAACTTTTAACTGAGATTTATTCTACTTCTAATAATAATCAATTATTAGAAATAGATAAGAACTGAAAATTAAGTAACACGATAATATTTATGTAGACCAGTAGGTAGAGTTATACCTAAACAATTAAAAAAGTCCCAAAGATCAAAATCTAAAAAATCAAGGTACTTATCTCTTCTTAAAATCACTGTTCACAAGTATTAAATCACAATAACAAATTTAAAAGATAAGGATCAAGTCTGCCACCGACCATTTTCAAGTTTTGTAATTTAAAAATCTAAAGCTAGACCGGTCTAATTTGACAATCAAATATTTTAAACTGACAGTGCAAGAGTAAGACAACTAAGTTTTACACTATCTGTCTCTGAGCTTTTTGGGAAATTTGTAACGAAAAGGACAATTTTGGTACGTACTTACTACAATAGTGGAATTAAATCCATTTAAGCAACACGTTCCCAGATGAGAATCATTTGGAAACCAAGTAAATCGCTAAAATATTACAATAACTCTTAAGTTGTTAATTAAGTCTTATTAACAATGACAGGACAAAACCCGGTCAAAGCCCAACTGATCAACCAGAAAATCTTAATTTAAATCGGTACTAAATCTTAAACCCTTTTAGCGAATCTGAACGAAAATTTGTTACGTAGTAAATGTAACGTAAGATAAAAAAAAGTCCTCAAAGTATGCCGTGGAATCAATCACGCATGTCTTGAATTATTACTCTTGAAAGGTAACATATTATGTAAAAGTTACAGGTAAATGAAAAATAGAACTGTCAATTTCTGAAGTTTTTATTTTTAAGAAAATTGAATATGGCAATCACGGCAGAACAAAAAGCTTTTATGAGCGAAAGATACGGTAATTATTCGGATTAATGGAAACAGCGAATTTTTTTGATGAAATTTTGCACAGACCCTAATTTTGGGTCGTAGAACACGAATCCGAAGTCAGTTTTTGGCGGTCTCGTATGGTTTTACCAAAAAAAAAATTTTAACTTTTAGGTTAGCTTTTTCTATAGATTCCTTTAAGTTTCGACACTTTCACTTCAACATATCTGTAAACTTATAATTTTTATTATTTTTCGTCACACAAAACACCACATTTAGGCAAAAATAGATAAGAAAATTGCTTTTTTCGATAGAAAATTCCATTTAACTGGCTATTAGCCGCCATTATTTTCCTACCTGGCAACAATATTTCTGTGTCCGGTGTTGCCACGTTTACTTATTTTTTTTATGAAAAAGTTGTAAATTAGGAATAATAAGAAAGTTAACCATAACAAAAGTTACTATTCTGTCCAACTTAGTCAACAACATTTTTTTAATTTTAACCTACATCAGACCTAACCAAAATCCTATTGATCAGTAATCCAACACTTGCATGCAACCATATCTGAACAAAAAGGTGTATACCCAACCCAAGCAAACCTGAGCAAAAAGGTGGTCAGGTTTGCTCAGTTTTCATTGATATAGATACATATATATCTATATCAATGAAAACTGAGCAAACCTGATCACCTTTTAAATGGTAGAAGGGTTGATGGCCAGTGGGTTTTATTCAACACGGGACGTCATTCTTTCAAACATAATTTCCACACATAGTCATGGATTTCGACCAGATTCGCCAAGTTTTGACTAGATCTGTGACTTTGTTTAGAGAAACAGGCAGTGCGAATAGAAAGGAAGGCAGTGGGAGACCCAATTTTCGCACTGCATAAAAAGTAGAAGAATTGAGGCAAAGTGTTAATGAACACCCACAAACACATTCGGCGTTGACGTCAGCAAGTAAATGTATCCTTCGGAACCTGCAATACAATCCCAAAATGTGACCTGCATATGCACGCTTATCGTCCAAGCTCAGTCCAAGAATTGTTACCAAACGCCAAGCCGCAGCGAATGCAATTTTTATAGTGGTTTATGGATAATTTGCATAATAATGAAAACGTATTTAAAAAAACCTTTTTTACTGACGAGGCATGGTTTTACCTCTCTGTTATGTAAATTCTCAACAAATGAGAATGCGGAGTTCTGAAAATCCACATTTCTTTATAGAGAAGCCTCTGCATTCACAGAAAGTTGGCTTGTGGGCGGCTATATCGAAAAGGTTAACTGGATCGATTTTTTAAGGGACTCTCAATTCGGCGCGATACCGTAATAAAAAAATTTTGTAAACGCATTAGACAGTCAAGAGATGCGACAAGGCTACTTTCAGCAGGACGGCGCGCCCAGTTACGTAACTCTTGAAAATTTAAATTTTTTGGAAGAATTTCTCGAAGAGCGAATCACTAGTCGTAATTTGCCAGTTAGGTGGCCACCAAGGTCCTGCGATCTCACGCCGTGAGACTTTTTTTATGGCCACACAATAAAAAACTCGGTTTTCAAAACCCCTTGTGAAAATTTAGAATACCTACCGAACGAGAACATGTTTTGAAGTAGAAGGTGGACAAGTCTCGAATTTAGTTTAAATTTATAATTTTAGGCTATTTGTTTATGTTTTTTTTTAATTCTGTGTTATGCAATGACAATAATGTAATTTTCTTAAAAATAAGAACTTCACAGTTTTATTTTTCATTCACCTATGCTTTTTACCTATGTTACCTTTCAAGAGTAATAATTCTCGGCGTGAATGATACTTTGAGGACTTTTTTTGATCTTACATTAGCAAAGAGTTCTACTGTGAGATTTGGAGAAAACAAAAAAAACTGCAACTGTATAATACCGAAAAAGTAATTTTCCTACGACCACCTATGAAAGTGAGAAAAAAAGCACGGTTAACTTGGCGAGAAAGTGCCTTATATCACACGCGTGTTGAAAAGTACTTTACAATACACTTGTTGAAAAGTACTTGTCAACATGACATTGAAATAGATGGTGCCAATTTCATTTGTTTTATTTTCAGCACACTTGATGAAAATATTAGTTTTGAAAGTGGGGGTTTTATTGAGGTTTTTTTGGAAATATTTTTGTGATTGTAGGAAAAATATTGTACATTACTCGTGTGAAAGTAATTTTCGCACACTCGTGGGATTACAACATTCCCACTCGTGTGAAAAATGTCACTTTCAACACTTGTAATATACTATGTCACATTAAGGCTTCATTAGTAATATCACAGAAGCTTTACTGTATATCCAACGACTGGTCCATAAGGCTAATTTATATCATTACTCGCTATTTGCCCGTTACCATATTCTTAGTGCTAGAGGAATATTAAGTTGCAATACAAATTTTTATGCAAAAGTGTATATACAAAGTCACCTCGAACTGATACTGATCAATTTGAGGAACATTATACTAGGTATTTTGGGTTCTATCTACAGTTTAGTGAGCATTTTTATTACGTCACTAATAAATTGGTTGGCACCAAACTTAACCATATTAAATAAATGCATAGTCTTACAAGTAGTGTTTTTGTTTTTAAATAAACGTTTACGTTTGTCCTTAATATAGATATTGAAACTGTTATTTTCTTAATTTGATTTGATATTAAACAGTATAAAGTGTGACATAAGAAATAATTTACTACCCAACAAAATATTAAACAGAAAAAAATGTTTGAATAACTTTTAATATTGCTCTAAATTTAAAATTGCTGGTACATATTTACTACCAGAGGATAAAATAAGTGTTTAATAAAAAAACTCGAGACTTCAGAGATTCCTTTGTCTATGACAGTTTTCAAAATTATTTTGGTTCCCAATTAAAGCAATCCCAAATTTATTATATTTATAACGTGTTTTTTTAGTTTCCATAAAAAAGTATTGTCAAATTTGATTTCTATTCTTTCTATAACTACAAAAATTTAAGTGTTAACATTGCTGTTGAATTAAAAGAAAATATAAAATTGGGTATCCGTAATATTTAAAAATGAAAATTAGGAATCGGTCATTTTGCGATGTTAATATGTATGCTCCAAAGTTAATATGGAACGAATATTAGTAACTATGTACCAGTAAAATTAAAAATTATAATAAAGTGCTCTTTGTACTCTTTTTAGTTTACTAATACGCATTTTTTGTCATTTTTGTGTATTACTGCTCAAAAGTGACTATTATTTGACTTATAACTTTTTGACAGAAATACTACTTTTTATCTTATAAATTATGATTCTTTTCGGGATATATCTTTTAAAATTACAATGCACCCAATAAAAAGGGCTTATTTTTTTAATGTTTATTAATTTACTAAATATAAGCCTGTTTGAACCAAGAAAAGGTAAGTGAGAAATGCAAAAAAGTTTCTTAGTGATACAAGGAATAAAACCGAGTTATCAGGCTAAGTAGTCAGTGTCGTAAAAAATCGTTTAAGGATTTATGCCTTGAAAAAACATACTACTGAAGATTACTTCCGATTTGAATTATTCTATTTTGGGAGTACTACAGTAGTATATTATGTAATAAGTATTACCGCACTAGTGCTCTAATGTTTACCATTTAAATAATTTTAAAAACGAAGATGAAAATAAAATACCATGTACCTCAAACACAAAGCATTATTCACCACATGATAATATAAACATTTTTACTTAAAATTAACTCTAAAATCATCTAAAATCTTTTAAATTACCTAGAAGATACAGTGTATTTAATTAATGTATTATTCTTGGAGCTCCACTGACTCGTGATGTAAATTGTTTCAGAACAGTACTACTGGTAACTTAACAAATTTAGTCGATCTTAAAGAGCAGTACTCGGCATTCATTAGTACTATTTTGGGTTTTTTAACATTGCTGCTATTTGCTATAAAAACCCAATGACTTCTGCGGCGTACACACAAAAAATACATCTAGTTCACTAAAGAAATCAAAATTTCAATTTGTACTTTTCCTTTGAAATCGCGCGCTGGAGAAATATTCGACAGACGTATCGAATTTTAATAAAAATGCAGTAATAAAAAAAATGACAACTCTGTGTATTTAGTGTATTATTTGCTTCTGAATTAGAAAACTAAGGTTAAAATAAAGAAATTTAGTAGCACCAATACTGTTTTCCTAGACCTTATACGTCAATGAACTAAGACAACATCTAGAACCGATAATATAGGTGATAAACATACAAGCTGACACTGTTTCCGTTTTTCATTTTTTGTACTTATCAAATATTACGTAAAACCAATCATATACTATAATGTGTTCTCCACTTGAAATATTAGTAGAAGAAATCTAGAAATGTGAAAACTGAATTAACAACAACCGAGTGGTATTTAAGGAACCTGAAATATAGTAAATGGTTGTCATTAAACTAAGGTTGTCAGTTTTATGTTAATTTGAAAGGCTGTTCCTAGGTTCAGCAATTCAATCTTTGTCATCGTTTTGTTCAGGTCTTTCATCATTTTTGCCAGGCACGTGATCAGTCATTCTGTTTACAAGTTATGTGCCTTCCAAAAATTCCGAGAAAAACGATGAACAAGATCGAATTGCTGAACTCAGTATAAGTAAATTAACGTATAATGACATCTGACATTTTGACAAACTCTTAAGATACAAAATAATTCTGTTAAAAAAATACATTAATACAAATGTATGCAATGTTTCTATTTTAGAGCTCAACTAAACTTTTTTAAAGCCCGCTAAACTTCAACTGTAGACCTGAAATTTTAGCGAATTATACAAAATTCCGAACTTTAAGTAGGAATTTTCTTAAATTCCGGGTTTGACATGGCTCATTTAGGCCTCCGTAATTTTCGAGTCGAAACAAAATGAAAATAAAGTAAGATCCCTGAAATCAAGTTGGCTATTATAAATGTCATGTGTCATTTTTATATTAACTGAGAAAGGAACATTTTTTAAAATAAATTATCCGTAACTAGTTACATAAAAATGAAACATGCGTCAATAAGGAATATGCACGTATTTTTTTATTATATAAATCATTTAGTAAAGTCATTACATACCCAAAAAAATATTTTAAAGAAAAATACTAGCATAATTTAGGTAGAAATTTTTTTTTACTTTTCGGTATAATTTATTAAAATTTAAAAAGCAGCCATTTGCCCTTAGTGAAAAGGGCCGTCAGGAAGTGAAAAAGTGACGTCAGGAAGTGAACAGTGACGTCATGAGATTAGCAAAAATAACGTAAAGCTTAACCCAAAGTCGAACAGGTTTGTTTTTCTCGGAAACAGTCAGAGGGGGAGCAATCGAGTTTTCTGGGTTCATAGAGGAATAATGCAACTAGCTTCGGTAAAAAATTCAGTTATACAGGATGTATTGTTTCGGAGTTATTAAACGTCAAATTCAAAATTTCCGCGATTTCCGTTTTAACCGACATGATTCTACACTATTTTTCCTATTTAGTGATTCTTTTTGGGTTTATTGTATTCGTTAATTATCTAAGAATACCCCCCCCCCCCCCATTAATTTAAATCGCTTATTTTTTCGTTTAAGTTATAAATAAATAGGTTTATTTGTTTCGGGGACGTGCAAAATTTCAAACTTTTAAATTGTCGGATTTTCGACGATTGCAATGAAAACAAAGAATTGCAGTTTATTTATGTCGAAATTATTAAAGTATGATGTGTCAAAATGTCGCAATAATGCCAGTTTTTGTTGAAAAACTGGAGGTTCCTGGATCGGCTTGAATTATACATGAATACGATTTTAGGAAGCTTCTACTTTAAGTGCAGGGATATTTCATTGGATGAGTTACGCATTAAATGCCGTTTTTATTGATTTTTCGATGACCCTACAATACTGGAATTCGCTATGTACTTATTATAACACTTTTGACGTCACAGCCAATGGGATCACGTTTCAAAAGTTTCAAAATTCGCGCGAGAATTTGAAGTAGAAAGGATTTGTTTTTTGTTAATAAAGAACAAAATAAATTGATAACATGCACCACAAATATTTAATTTACGCAGGGAATATAAAAAACTATATTTAAGATTTATTTGGGTCACATGCATATTCCCTATTACTGTTGGTTCGGGAGATAGTGACAGAAATGATTACCTACCACTTGAAAATCGTGCTCTTTCGGTGAATGGGAGAGAACGCGATACTAAGCTAGTGTTAAATTTTTTGGATGAAAAAATAACTTCAGTTGATTTTTTTCTAGTTTATTACTGCTTATTTCCAAATCACTTATTTGAGCTCTAACATAAAAAAAACGTGCCATACCTCCCCCAAGCACTCGAACAAATATGGGGTTTTAAAATTTTACAACACAACATAACCCAACCGCCAGGTGGTCGTGTGGTTGTTTATTTTTTACTGAAAATGTGACAAGTAATTAGGTCAAACACCAACTACTATCCTAAATTTTCTGGCCATCTTTGGAACCGGTACCTCAAGCTAAGTATTTGATAGGTAATAAGTTGATTAAATCCTTTTTTAAGTTTAAAATGTTAAGTGAAGGACATGCGTTAAAAATCTTAGGTAAACCTTAACCTTGCAGGCTTGCATATTTATCACCGTGCAGATATAACGGAAATCTACCACTCGTCTGAGCCATTTTTATCTCCTAAAATTCACAATAAAAAACATTGTCCTATGCACCTGCGGCAGTTTGTAAATCACTATATGCCTCTTGACTATCACTGGTCAACTGTTACCAGTTCGCCATGCCTGGTTTATTTAAAGTCATGAAGTATATCTGGCATGATGAACCGCTCTTGGCGCTCGAGAAAAAGACCTTGTCGTTTCGCTCGCAGAGGAATTTGAGTCTTTGTGCCTTTTTGTGCATGAACACGCCGTCCAGGTGACCCGATTCGACCGAGCGAATTTCGATGGCCTTATTGCCCCAGCCCATGATTTGACCAGTGCCTATGTAGGCTACAGATGTAGGCATTTCACCCCACTGAAATTAAAAGAGAAAAAATTATGGAGCGTCATAATTTATATTGATGAAGCTGTGCAAACCTCTAACTACAAGGTAGTAACGTATTGCTGTACAATTTTCAAATATACAGCAATTCTAGTTGAGAAAATAAATTGTACAATGTTTTTCATAATATAATTTAACAGCTTCTACAGAAGTTATTGTTAGATACAGAAAAAAACTTACTGTTCTGCAAATATAGTGTTATCGCTAAACAACTAATAGTTTAAATATTTTTTCTCCGTAAATTTAAAATAAAACCCTATAATTGGTTTACTATTTTTATAATCGGCAATGTAGAAGTTTCGTTATGTAGAAAGACTCTGTACAGTAACCATATTTTCCCACGAGTCTTTAGTGACGTGTCACGAAAAAACGAAGAATTCCACTGTGGCGCGTTAGAAATACAGGAAAATAGACATAAGGACGGATGCTCTGTATGTCAAGTTTTAGCCATTCCCTGTTTAAACAAATTACATCTTATCTTGTTCAGTGATACAATCACAAAACAGAAGTGTTATGCATCAGTAACTTCTCACCGTTTTTATTACCAACAGATTGATATATTTTGCATTAAGATTTATTTTAAAACAATTCCTTGGCGGCGCTAAATACACAGTGGATTCCCTAAGTAGTTAAGTTTAAGAAACAGACACTTCAATTTAAACCTTAGTATAAACACCTGGTATGAAATCTGCAATTAAAATGTTTCCCACATATTATTCCCAAACGCCAAAGAATTATTACTGACAGTATGATTGAAAAATAATAAAAAATAGTAAAAAAGAATTATTACTGACAGTATGATTGAAAAATAATAAAAAATAGTAAACAATTCAGTTCATTTAACTTACCTGTAACAACATATTTTTTGAGACTCTACCATAAGTATTTACATAAACTCCTTCATTGTCATAACACAGTAACAGCTGCATACCATTACTGTTTGGTAAAGTTACAATACAATGGGGAGTTATTCCACTCTGTGTCTGAAAAATAATTTAAATTATACGGGTGTAGGTCTCAGTTCAAAAATCTGAATCTCAAATAAGTATACTAAAACTGTAATTTTCATAACTTTGAAAAGAATAAGTCTATTAATACCAAGCGTGGTGAAATATATTAAAATTCAGACGGAAGGTCGCATTCGCCTGTCGAACGTGTATTCGCATAACAACTACTGCTTTCCTTGTCTTGATTAGATCGGAGGTGAAATCCATGTCATGTGTATTATTGCAGTAATATCAGAGACTATAAAGAATATAGACAAATTCTCGAATACACCGAAATGGGATCGAAAGCGGGTCTCCCTTGAAATATCTGGGTAGGTTTACTGGTTTATGGTTTAGGAATGTGTTCGTGTTATATATCTATATAGTACCTATATACACATATGTATATAATGATGGACAAACAAATTCCTAAGCCGTAAACCTCCAAAATGTCTCCAGGGAGACCCGCTTTTTGGTCCATTTTTGTTACACGCCAGTGCTCGTCTATGAATTATTTAGTTCATGGTAATATTTACAAGGATCCTCGCGCGTTTTTGTTCGGTTTTAATACTTTTTCATCAGATGTTATTTGTATTTGTCATAATAGGTATGTTGAAGGAACCGAACACAGTTGTTCATGGTCGCTGGCGAACATTCGCAAAGTTTCGTTTTGATTTAAATGCCATAGCCGGAGCAGTAGTATTTCTACTAGCCCTTCAGAGGTGTTTGCTTGTTATAACCAAAGCGGAATACTGCTTAGTATATCTCAAATAAATAGCGGTAAATAGCGCCGACGCATAATGACAATTCCATTCCTTCTTTCTTGCTTGGTCCGGGTAACATTAATCACAAATGCTTCCATTCCTTCTTTCTTGCATGGTAACTAATTATTAGGGTATAAATAGTATTTTTTCGATACGACCAGTGGCAGAGGCGTGGCGAATATTGATCGAAAATTACCTTTATTCTTGATTCTTGCGCTAGATTAAGTTAAAAATATTATATTTTTTTCTGAAATTAGAATTATAGTGCTTTAGGTAATTTTGAGTATTATAAGTGTACTTGAAAATGTTTTTGTTTTTATGATACTGAATCTAAATGGGACAATAATTTGATTTCCTCTCGTCAACTCTATCGATGGACACACTGCATAAACTAGCTTTTGCTCACGACTTTGTTCACGGTATAACAATTTTACTCCATTACAAACTTTGAACTCCCATTTCACCATCTTAGAAGTTGATTTATTAAAAACTGTAAAACTCTTGTTTAAACATTTATTTTTTAGAGTACTTCTATGAGGTTTCGACTTAACAGGACCATCTAATATTCTTTCTCCATGCACAGTTTGAACCCCTAATTCATCCACTTAGGGGTTGAATAATATAAGAACCCTCTGTGCAAAATTTCAAGTTTCTAGACCCACTGAGTTATTGACGGAAGCCAACGTAGAGGGCTACTTAATGACTCAATTTTATGCCAAATCTATTAATAGACCATTAACATTTATTTTATCAAGTTTAAAATTTTTCACCACTTATACTTACATGTTTAGGCAAATAAATATCATACACACTAGCCGAATCTAGGTCAACAGCATGGAACCCATCGCAACTGCCATAGATAACTTTTAACCTAGTGCCTTCCTCTACAGTCAGGTCGACCAGAAGTGGTCGGAAGGTAAGATCACAGAAAGATTTAAAAGCCATAAATTTATGATAGGGTTTCGGAGCCCAAGCGTAAATTTCTATACTATCTCTAAGTGCTATCACTAGAAACTTTATTCTTTCATATTTTACTATTTTAAAGTGCACAGCACCTTGCAGGTCACCAACGTTTATCCAACCGTTTCGTCGTTCAACTTGCTAAAAATAAAAATTATATATTAGTATTCTTGTTATTAAAATAAACTAAACCGAGTGACGGTAAACAAATGTAATTGTAAAGAAACAATAAACACTACATTATAGAGGGTGAGTTTTTTAAACTGTTACAAAGATATCTCGAAAACGGTTTAAAATATTTTCATGAAGTTTTGGTGAGTTAACAGGGAGTTGGGAGACATATTTAAATATATTTTTGACATTTACCTCTCTCTCTCTATTTTGAGGGGTGGGGGTAACTTTAGAATTTTAAATGGGATGTTGTACTTTTGTTTATAAAATTCGAATCTACATAAACTACGTGTGTACAATTTTTTTTGATTTGCTCTTTCGGTTAAGGAACTATAGTTAACTAAATTTTGATTGCGTGAATTTAAAAAATAAATAAGGTTCAAAAATAAATAAAGTTCACTTATTTCAGAATTATTATTCGTTTCCATGGAAATGCGTTATTTTTTACTTGAGAATTTTGACGTTTTAGCGACAATTTCTCAGTTTATTGCTAGGTCCCCGGATTTGACCCCCCTTGACTTTTTCTTGTGGGGTTATATAAAGGACAAAGTACACGGCCACTGCACCTACAACTAGGGTTTCCAGATCCCGTGACCAAAAACGTCTTTGGGACCAAATTGCAAGTCCCGAAATTCTAATAATGTTGCATTGCCACAAATTTTCTATGAAAAAATTAATTAAGTATTTCATGTAAACTAAGTATTTTATTTGAGTGATAGTCTATCACTCAAATAAAATACTTAGTTTACGCTTCCTTTTATTTAAAATAACCTTGAGAATATATTTTTGCGCCAGAATCAATGGTTTCAAAACTGATCCACAAGATGCTCCCCACGCAGTAATTGAATATCCCATCACAAAATATCATAAGACACATCGGCTAAATTCTATTATTGTAAAAATTTCTTGTTACTTTTTAATAATATTAGTGCATCCAAATAAGTACTAGCTAAAATTTTAACTTACATCGCTCACGCCATCTGTCCTTAAAATTTTGCTTTTAAGCCAACTTAGATAATATACTCGAACCCTATTCTTCTTTCCTGATATTGTGACAAGTATATTTTGACCCTCCAAAACTTCCATTTGCTGGAATCTACGTCTTGATATTAACTGATATACCTTGCCTTGCCCACTTCGATCTAGTAACATCAATCCATGTTCAGTTCCAATGAGAAGATTTACTCCTGCAAAAAATGAGAATATAATGAAAGATTCATTATCTGTGAACGTACTTTTTTTTGTAACTTTATCGTTATTCTCATGCTTATGAATGCGGAAATGGCAATCTGGAATTAACATTTTTGAACAGAAGCTAATGGTTGTCAGATTATTTTCTAAAAAAAATGTATCTGTCCGCTAATGTACTGTTAATTAGGTAGTACGTAGACAAACATTAAGGAACGGTTACTTGGTTAATTCATTTGTGTAAAAACACAAAGTTCATCTAATATGGTTCCTAAACTACAAATAATCAAAGAGCAAATTAATAAAAATCAAATGTCCTGTTATTCAGTATATTTAAATAAATTTTAATTATACAGTGTCCGCCAAAAAGTCTGCACCATATGGGAAACTTTTTAAAACTTGATTTAGGTCAAATTTGACTTTGGCGTCCATTTTTTCTTGACCAAGAACCTTAAATGACATATAATGATAGTCACGTGATAAATGTTAGCAAAAGTTACATAAATAAATAAATCACAAATAACAGAGAATAAATTACAAATATTTTTCAATCAAAAAATTCAATACACCAGTTCTACTAAATTTGTAGGTTTACTTGTGGATGAAAACTTAAGCTGGATAAAACATATTGAATATTTACGAAACTACATTTCACCAATAGTTGGTATTTTATTTAGGACCAGATATTATATTCCTTTAAAATATTTAAAATATATATATATATATATTTTTCATTAGTTTATTCAAAATTACAGTATTAACTTACGTAAACTCTATATTGCGCGTTACAAATTTCAAAAAGACCGTCACGGCGTGACGTCATGCGCGAACCCGACCGAATTTGACACGGTTTGGTATCATATCATTCTATTTATTGTATCATGGGTTATCTCAAACAAAAAGTGTATCGTAAACGGCCGTTTCAAAACTTGGAAAATACTATAAGAGAGGCTTGCCTTGAAATTCCACCAAGATATCTGAGAAATGTTACAAACGAGTTGTCCAGAAGAAATTAAATGTATGGAAAGGGAAGGACGGCACACTGAAATGTATTTTTTTTTGTTTTAAGAATAAGCTTTAAATTTTTTATATATATGTACATATATTTTTTTAAATTGTTTTAGTTTAAAAATAAGTTTTAATAAAAAATAAAAGTTTTTTATCAGTTAGCTTCTAAAATCCTAAGATGATATGCTTTTCTAACTATTGTGTTTGACATGGTTATTAATAAGCCCTATAGCTACTGATATAAGAATACGTATTCAAAAATCCGTTGGATAAGAATACCAAAAGAATCCGTATTATCCGTAACCAACCGGCCGAGAACTTGAATATGGATCCGGAATCAAAATAAATACTCATTCGGGTGGTTACTAATGCAAAGTGCGAAGAGAAAACGAAATCCGGATCGAGTGTAAGCGAACGACACGATCTGCGATTCGGCATATTTGATTTCATGCTTTCTATTTATAATGGCATTTCCTAAAAAAGGCAGCATACTTATCGGGTGGCAACGGTAACGGGTATCAAATGGGATGAGATCCATTGGTTAAACTTAGCCCGCGTCGCCCGAACCGAATTCAAATGAGAACGAACGACGGTGCCCTACTATCCCTAACCTTCGACTTCAAATCATATGATACCGCATCCACCCAGCTACCCGTATCCATAATACTTCCGTATATACATGTTTCGTAATGTTTCGGATGATGGATACGGATATTAGTTGATTCCGATTCCGTATTATCCGGATATCTAAAGAATACAGATATTTACAACACTACCTATAGCAGTTAAAAAATCAAGTAATAGTCCAAAAGCGCTCAGAGAATTTTAAAAATATTTATTTTTGTGCTATACTTAAAAACTCTGTAAACTTTAGGAAATCAATCTTTAGGGAATCATCTTTAGAAACATTGCAACATGGCGTTTAAACTTAATCACGAAATAAACGTTAAAAATTTAAACAAAAATACGATACTAAAAAAATTGTGAAAAATTGAAAGTTAAAATTTTTGAACAAAATTTTAAGAATAGTACCTCGATGACAAACCCAACAATTTTTTCCTATAACATTTTTCGAAATTTTAACAAATAATATCATTTTCAGGACATTTTCTTAAAAAATGTAGCTTTTTACAGCTAACATGGATCACGTGCGGGCCTGTAACCATGTTTTGATTTCAGAGGGGGCAAACTTATGATGCAATATTTTTCTAGTAGACAAGACAATGATTTCAGTGATTTTCTGGAGTGGGCAACTTTTTCTTTCAGAGTGGGCAGCAGCGGGTCCACGACTTGTTTCAAGAAGCACGCGGTGCACAACAAACAAGATGATTAATGATTTTATCTATAGTTGACTTACCCCACAATGCTGCACACAAAATCTCACTGTTGAACCTCTTCTTGTATTTTCTTATCTCAGGCGTGTCTGATGAGATGTCATGAGACGTCGGTGTCACGTTAACGTTAACGTGTGACTCTCGTCTAGAAGGTTGCGAACTGGCTCCGAATCCAAAGGCCAAGAAGGAACGCTGTTTCTGTTGTAATGCGAGAGCGTTAGCGTGTAAAAATGGAGGATTGGGATGGTCAGGACGGAACTGAAACATGACGATTTTTATGTTAAATAGGTAGATTACTTATATATGCTAAATTGAAGCAGTGTGCAGTTAAAAATAACTTGTTTACCCCACTTTTCTCCAAAACCCCAAATGAGAGGCAAACAACATAACTGACCAAATCAATAATGTTGAAATTGTACAAAAATCAGAATTAAATAATGAGTTAGACTACCATGAATGCATGTGTGCAATGTAATTCGCAGCCTAAATAAATTACAGATCTCTCTTTTTAGTGATTTTACTCCAAAAACTACGAGTCCTACACCACAATATATTTTTGACAACCCAGTGTAATGGACATTTTTATTTTTTTTTTAAATATTTATTGTAGAAGGACATTATTGTTAGTGTTTGGCTCGATTTGTGATTTTCCTAATTAGCACATTAAAAAAACAAATATTTACTTCTGTAAAATTTTGTACACAAAAAGCTAAATCAAATTTTTATTTAAAATGACAGTGGTTGTTACATTTTATAGATACGACTCCCATCTCGATTTTTTTAAATGGAAATCATCTTATTTTTGAGGTCCTCCCCTGAGGGGTTCAAGGACCTTATGAACTTTATGTATATAACTACTTTATTGACCACATCTTTAAAAAGTAGTAGTTTGGATTTTCTAAACTGAATTTTCTTCAGAAGTACTTAGACATGAGTGAATTGGAAGGATTATATTCCTTAAATACTTCATTTTAAAGGAACCAATTAAATTTTATTTTTTATGTAAAATACTGGACACAACATTATAAGCGTAATTTTTCATTGAAAAAGTATTAGAAGAAAATATTTTAACCACAACCAGTCACGTTCACGTGCTAAAAAAATAGTACACCCGCAAAAAGAGAAATAAAAACATAATTCAGGATTGTAAATAGGTTAAACATCTTAACCTGACATATATTTTTGGGGTATAAACCAATATACGAGTACCGTATTTAACTAGATGAAAGATTTTAACTTACTACCGAATTCATGACTTGCTACTTGTGAAATATTTACTCGTAACGAGCACTTAACACATACTTTTAAAAACTCAAAACATTCAAAAAATAGACATCGTATGGAGGTACTTTCTAAAAATATACAAATTACAAATAGATGGATCCGTTAATATGCATTCTCTGTGGCAATACTCCAAAATACCTTTGCTTATTTATTAATTGTGTCATATGGCAGGTAAAAAATAAAGTTAACAAGACAATATGTTGCGATGAATAAGTATACAAATAACCAATAATAATAATTTTGATCTGCAACTATTTAATAATATATTCGTTAATAACAAATTCTTTAAAAAGCGACCGTTGCCATTACTTTGCTGAGTGTAGTAATGAGTCCATTACTTAACAGGTTTGGGCCAATCAGGACACGAAATTTCAATAACAGAATGTTATGAAAAATACACAACGGTGAGTGCCGTTTCACATGGAGTGTATGGTCAGCCCTGATGGTCAGGACGTATGCGAAAAAAGCATGTTTAAATGGTGGGCTTCACATGGAGGGCGTATCCTCCGTCCATACGATCTCGTACGTCGGGCATAGGTCGAGCCCGTGCATCGACGTACGGTCAGCGCGCTGACGGGCAATGTAGTTCAATGTGTTTTCACATGGGCGCTGATGGTCAGCCGTGTACGGTTTTGCATGGTTGCCAAATCCATAGTTCACCACATGGCATTCTATTTCAGCTTTTTGGTGTCATTGCTCGTATAGGTTAGGTCGGCCGGGAGCAAACAGGTTTCATGTTTATCAACTGTCAGTTGATAAACATGCATCTTCGCAGTCACCAAGCTACTGTTACCGTAGATTGGTTAATTAAGCAAATAGCAAAAAAAAAAAGATTATGGTTTCATCCTATTGTGAGTGCAAGGTTGCTAAAAGGAGCCTTTGTCACGTTATATTTCAATTTACGAGAAGTTGAAAACAAATTTTGTAACTATTTTCGTATGTCTGTCAAATCATTTGACCAAATTCCATATACATTTTTTTTGCTTCTATTGCGCAAATCAGCAATTCAGAATCCATTCTGAAATGGCTCATTATTAGAGCTACAAAAACTTGGTACCCAATCATTAACGTCGATCGGAGAGGAGCGCAGGTACGCCGCGATGTTTATTGTGAGGACGACGTTGGGGCGCGAGTATGAGTAAAGTACAAATGCGTAAAAACAATTTGCTAGGGCATAATGTTCGGAGGTTTATTTTTTTCATTTCCGGACTTAAAATATGATGGGACTCATCTGTGCTGTTTAGTGTGTCATAAGGAGTTAGTATGTTGGAAAAGATATCACTGCGAACGGCATGTTAATAATAGTGCAACGCATAAATTAAAAAAAAAGCGGCTGCAAACCCTATATTGAGTTTGTAGTTGATTTAATATTTATGATGTGTGCTTGTAATATATCATTTCATCTTCTCGCAGATCGACCGTCTCGTACGTTTTGGGAAAAATATAATTCCGATTGGACATTGCTGTCTGACCAAACTTTACGCAATTATTTACCAAGGGGGAGCGAGAGAATAGAGAATAAAATTCGGCGTGAAGTGAAGGGTAAAAAAGTGTGGCCAACTACAGACGAATCAACAGATTTAAAGAAAAACTCAGTGGTCAATGTTGTCGTTCGAACATTAGATCCACGTAAATCTTCAGTTCCCTATTTACTAGCCAGTAAAATACTTCACAACTGTACTGGCGAAGCCATAAAAGAGTTGGTATTAACCACCCTACAAAAATTTCAGCAAACCAAACGCTAATGGTTGTTACTGATGGGGGATCATCTATGCTTCGTGCGGTTTACTGAAACAAGTTTGCCCTCATGTACTACATGTTACGCGTATCTTACATGCATTACATCTTGTAACAGAAACTATTCGCTCCTGTTACCTAGGTGTGGATGCACTTATAGGGCATACAAAAGCCAAATTTCTAAAATCCCACAAACGGATTCGCCAATTTTATGACAAATGTCCAATATTCCAGAACCTCCACAGCATGTATGTACAAGATGTACATGGCTGGAAGCTGCGTTTTATTATCGCCAGCATTTTCAGCAAGTACGGTCACTTGTCTTACAATTTAACGCGAAAGAAGCTGCCTCGATCAAAGGAAGTCAGTTAAAATTTCAAGATCCTCAAGTGGAAATTGATCTACAAACTATTTTAAATATCCACCAAGAAATAACCAACGCCATCACAGCATTACAAAAGTCGTCGTTGTCGTTACCCAAATCACTACAAATATTAGATAACGTACAAGCACTACTACAAACTTTAAGTGACGAAAAACATGCCCTTATTAGAAAAAACTTTAATAGTGCGCTACAAAAAAATCCAGATTTGGCTAGGCTAAGACAGATTTTTAACACTAGTGTTTTTACAGATCAGTGTTTCAAGGACCATTTTAAGTATGCAAATATTATATTGTTAGATGTCGAACGGTCGATTTCCGTATATAAACACATTTTTTCACCGCGGCGAACAAGCGTCAAAGAAACTTTGGAAACATGCGCTATGCTACAAGTGTTTAGCCGTGCACATTCGGATGTATGATCTTAGTCAATGTGTAATTATTTTTCTTAATATAATGCATGTTATTATCACTTACTTTCATGCAGTTGCGTATCTACGTTTCCGACGCCTATGGTCGGGAAGCGTGTTTTTGAGCTATACTCATTATTCATTTGTAACTCCTAACCAAACCTTTACGAGCAATGACACCAAAAAAATCCAAATAGAATGCCATGTGCTGAATAAAACACAAGATTCGGCAACCATGCAAAACCTTACGCGACTGACCATCAGCGTCGATGTGAAAACACTCATTTAACTACGGTGCCTGCCAGTGCGCTGACCGTACGTCGAGGCACGGGCTTGACGTATGCCCGACGTACGAGATCGTATGGACGGAAGATACGCCCCTGATGTGAAGCCCATCAGCGGATCAGCGCTGACCATACGCTCCATGTGAAACGGCACTGAATAGATGCCATTTACCACCCAATTAAACCAATTGAAAAAGTATGAACTTGACCGATTTGATTTTATGATACACATCTACATTTAAAAATAAATTTAGTCAGTTAAAATAACTAAATTTCTTTTCTTAAAATTGCTAAAATGGTTAAAATAAAAATTATACAGGGTGAACACTTTTTCTCAAGACCAAATTTCCCTGACTTTTCCCGGTTTTCTAGATAATATTTGAGGTTACGTTGTATCACGAAACTATGTAAAGAATTTGAAAAAAAAGGTGTTCATGCTTTTATATTGTGTAAATAACGTTGTGTTGCGTCCCACAGCTTTGTAAGTGCGAGTGAGATAGCATGCAAACATAGCAAGCCATTCCTTTTCATTCCATCCTGACTAATTTCCAGTACAGATTTATATTTTTTAATAAATCGATTTTTATGTAACAATGTAAAAGTGCGAAAATCACTACCAGTCATATAAATGTACCAAACTGCAGAGATAGATTGATAATTATAATTAAAATATGTAATAATTAAATAACGTAACATAAGAATTTATTCCATACAGTGAATTTTTTTTTGCAATAACATTTATAACAAATAAAATTTACTGAATTTTATTATCTATCAATTTGATGGCATCCATTTTTACCTTCTTTGATATAAACATTTTATTTATTCAAATTAAAAAAAAGTACAGTAAAGTCTCTTTCCAACTAACACGCGATTTACACGCTTCTGTTTATACTATTATTTTTTCTATCTACTCTATATTTGCCATTCTGCGCATACTTTCTGACGGTAAAAGTGATGCGCAAGACTACTAAGACACACTGAGAAAAGTTAAAGGCGGAAACTATACTACATCCCCCTACTGTAGGGGAAAAGGGAATGCAATGGATGTAAAATACGATGGAAACTTTACTGTGCTAGCATGGGACTTTTATCAGCAAATAATTTGAATATTATGGATGAACAAATTCCCTGATTTCAATAAAAATTCCCTGACTTTTCCCTGACTTTTCCCTAACTACTTAAATCCCATGACTTTTCCCGGTTTTCCAGAAAGTGGCAACCCTGTTATAACTCTTAGGCATTGGTTACATTGGACGTACATCGCAAATCAAACCAGTTATTAATTCAAACGGCTTTGTTTACAGCGCATGCGTTTTAGCCCGACGCGCGTACGGAGTCGTACGATCTTTGGTGGGAAATAAATTTCTGGAAAAGAAAAGGATCATATGGTGAGAATTCCGTTCCTTTAAGTTGGAGAATTGAGGCACAGAGGTAAACTGTGTCAAGTCCTATGTTTGTCTACGTTTTTTGTGACTTCACACACACACACACACCTTACCTCTGGGGCGCTAATACTGCTAATACACATTTTTTCGCTTAGGGAATCCAAGCGAAAAAATATGTATCAGGTTCCCTAAAGCTGTTGAAAAATAAGAGCTATTTTATATTGGCCACAATGCTTTTTTTAATGAAATTAAATACTTGTGGCTAGTAAGCCATACTACATGACAACAATTCTACTTTCATGCCTGCATTACTGAAGCATATTAAAAACAAACAAATAATTATTAGTACATAAAGCTAAAATGTCAAAGTATAAATTAGTCTTTCCCGTTAGTTTTCCGAAACCAAAAATACTGAATAAAATAATATGGAAATATGAATTTGGGATAAAAAAACGATATCTACCAAACGTTGTTATTGACAGATGGTTCATCCATTAATATTAATAAAAAAACTTTACAGCATGGACTTTTATTAAATTCTCAACAAGTACCCACTCATATAATTCTTCAATGGTGTCACTAAAAAATTTAACAGTATGCTTATTACTTGGCCTCTATCTAGATTTGATAAAATAGAAATAAATTGAAAAATACAAATATGTTAAGATAAATTTCTGTTCAAGGCGATTCTTTTTTGATAAAGGTATCACAATACTTTAGATATTATTATTGTATTTTGTTGGGAATGTGTTCAAATATTCAAAAAATATAGTCAGCATATATGTGTGGATTTGGTCAATGTTGCTTGATTGAAATGAAACAATTTTTTCATTAGTTTTGACGTTATAAGGCTGTAAATTGGAGAGAAACATGGATTTTTCAAGATGTTCATGATAGAACTTAACACTGGGATTCACCTAAAAGATTTAAGATTTTTTACTAGTTTAAAAAAAGATCTAGTTGATTAGTTAGTCTTTATCCTGTCATCAGTAATAAGTCGTTATTGAAAACTTAGGTCATTTTAGTAATTCAGCGATTTGCTTGGTTTGATTTTTATCTTGTTGCTTAAAATGAATTTAGTACTAGTATTGTGGAAAATACATAGTTAAATGACTAAGAACTAAATTCATAGTAAAAAAAATTGTCTTATTGTTAGACTAGTCAGTCTAAAAGCTTAGATCGGTTTTAGTCTTAGTAAAATCTGGGGCAAATGTTTGCTAGATAAACATAAGCGAATCTGTCTACCTTGTGTCCAAGTATTAGTAATATTAAAATTATCTATATTGTTAAGTTTTGTGCTCTACAGCGGCATTTATGGTTTATGATCAAAATATATTTTTAAAAGGTGTGTTAATTTTTGTAATGTGATAAAACAATACTAAAAATAACGTAAACAAAATTTTAATGGCCGTTAGCACTGCACTTGTTGTATGAATACTAAAAATGACAAAGATAACATCCAACTAGCTCTCAGTGCAAATTAAAAAATATTCACTTAGATGCAGAGAAAATTCAACTTGCGCGTAATGGCTATTACTTACTCAATCTGCTTTCGACTCTTGCCGAAAACTTTATACACGGTCGTTAACAATATACTAGCAAATTAAGCTTGTTGAAATTTGACAACTAGTGTCAGTGTTTCAGCGGTGGTTGCAAGAAGTTCGCAAAATTTCGTCACTTGCGGTCTTTCTTGAAACGGTTATTTTACGTCATATGGTACATTAAAAAGAACCGCCAAAATATGAGCC
Source organism: Philopedon plagiatum (assembly GCA_963971165.1). Classification (NCBI taxonomy): domain Eukaryota; kingdom Metazoa; phylum Arthropoda; class Insecta; order Coleoptera; family Curculionidae; genus Philopedon; species Philopedon plagiatum. The sequence continues at coordinate 35,306,334 of OZ020189.1, read as the reverse complement.
CAGTCGCATATGAATTGAACCAAAGAAATCTAGAAATTTATATTTCTGATGTTGTCGTTACTTAATTTGTGTAACGTCAGCAAATACAACTAACATTATTTGATATTATGTGGTGTTATCAATTAATAAACAATAATAATTCATGTTACAGTAATAATAATAATAATAATATGGCACGTCCAAGAAATTACGTGCGGTACTTAATGACGTAAAAACATATTTATCTTAACGAGATAGTCATGGTCCAATTAATATGCACCAGACATAAAATATTTTTTGTTTTATTATTAGTATTGTAACATAAATAAAGAGCAGTTATTGCTAACAACACATAGAATCAAATAAACTTGGTTGTATTTGCTGATGTTACAAAAATTAAGTAACGACTACATCAGAAATATAAAGTTGTGTATAGATTTCTTTGGTCCAATTCATATGCAACTGGGCTCGTATAGTGCAACCCTACTTTTTGTTGTGACTTTACTTATTATCAAATACATTTAAGAAATCTACATCACGATAGCTCAATGGTAACGTGTTTGGCTATCAGACGAAAGGTCGTGTCTACAAATGGAAAATATTCAGTTTCATTCTGTATCTGAAAATCCAAAAGGGGTATGAAAAATGTAAAAAAAAAACAATATCTTTCGTTTCTCGAAAAAGTAGCAGTGTCGCGGAAAACAGCATCCCTTTTCTTTATTAATAGGGAAGATACGCTCCAAAAACATTCAAAAAAGGACAGTACAATGATACAGAAGTTAGCGCTTTCCACAGATTTGTTGGGATTTTTTTGTTGATGAGCACATGCACCATTTAAAGGCAATAGTAAAAATATTTAATGACTTTGGCAGTTCATTCCAATGATGTATTTTCTTAAAAAAAAATGAATCATGCATTACTTTAAACAAACCTCGAGTTTTACGAACTTTATTTTAGTATCAGTAAAAATGATTGCCAGTAGAACTGTTTCATTTTTCTTTACATTATTTTGTGAACAAAGCTCCAATGAAAATATATTGCACAATGATAAAACGAAAAATGCTGTAAAAATTAAAGATTTTTAACAAAGCAATAGGATGAGCCAAGGTCAAAACAAAGTGAATTACAAACACTACACAAAAACATTTAAGTGTCATACTTACATTTAAGATACACAGGGGGTTACAGACGTCACTCGTTAGAGGCACAAACCAAAGAGAAAGACATTAATTATTATTAGACATAAACACTTATTAAATTAAATTTGCTAGTTATATTCTGAACTTGTTAAGGCACTTATAAGGCTCAACATCACTTATTAAAAAAAATTCAAGGGATTCGCGGACACATGCTAAGGAATTTAAGTGCCAAATAACATCAATGATGCACTTTGAAAGTAAGGGTTACCTTAAAAGGAAACATCGCGTTTAGGAACGCTTCGTGACAACAATAAATAAATATAATTTTATAAATTATATGCACTGGGCTAATTCGTGCCCACAAAAAATTTTAAAGGGGCTTTCATAAAACAATAGACTTGATTAGATATATAAATAGAACAATTATTATCGTCTGAAATAAAAGAAGTTATGGGACAATTTGATACGTAATCATTTCTTTATTTAAATAAAAAATAAGGACAAAATACACTTTACAACCTATTTTACACTTGTCATGCTTAAAAATTATTTCGGTTTCTATGATCAATCTTATTACATTATACAATGTGTACTGTACAAATTTACATATTATACGATATTTATAATTTAAATGTGTGGATACATGAAATAAAAAGAGTACCATCTTTTTGTAAAAATTTATCCTAGAAACTGGCGACCCACAGCTTTAAATAATTTTTAGTTGGCAAATATGTCGAAAATTTGTGTTATAAGCTTCCTGGTCTAGTCCAATTGAACAATAAAATTAAGAATAGAAGTAATTTCAATTAAATATTGAGATAATAAAAATAAATTCTGGTTTTGCATTGAAGTTTCTTTTTCTAGCTTTAGAATGCTTTAAATAAATTAGATCAAACTGCTTTGCTTCCAATGTGTTCCAATTTCAGTCAAAAAGAAATCTACGTTCTTTAAATTAAATCTTAGTGAAATAACTGTACGTGACCCTACTCAGGGTGGTCCAACAGTAATGGGACATGGAGTAACAGTGGATCCCTGTCATCAAAATATTGCAATTGGGCCAAACTGGATATTAACAGGGGTACGGGATGTGGACGTGAGAATCCTAATTTGGATTTTCTTCAATATTTTAACAAATTCTTGACATAACTTTAAACATTGATATAGAGAGGGACATTTGAGGACGAGAAAAAGTAATCCGACCTTAATTGTGTTGTAGCAGACACAGGGCACACATCATGCTTAAACCTTTTTGTCACTAGATGTATTCAACTTTTAATAACCAATATTATTTTCTCGTCTTTTAACCGTTTTCAAAACATTCTCCATATTAACATCAGATAGCGTTTTTTACCATACTAGGCAAATATAAAAACCTCTCTGCCTCAACATAAATTTTCTTATTACGAAAAATGTATTCCTAGGAAATATATTATAGTGAACAATGTGAGAAGCATAGCTTTTTTGTACTAACCGTTGTAACTTCACATTCCGTATTTCAGCGCTTAAATATTCTGCATTTGAAAGTAAATATTCATATATCATAATATCATGTCCATAGTAACCTTGGGCAAATTGTCCGAATCAGCTTTTTCAAAGCCTTGATCCATTTTCCACTGAATAAGCTATCACTAATGGCGAAAACACTTATACAAACGAATACATTTTCTTTCTAAACCAACGAAAACATATAACAAACAGAGTTCAAAAGGTTTGTTGGGTTATATTGTTTCACAACTGTCAGCTACCTGACAGAAATGGTTTGTTCCACGATTACATTCATTGCGGACTTCTCAATTTAAAGCCGATAACGGTGTTAAGCTATCCTTTTCTAATGAGTAATATTGAAGGAGTCGGACATAAATCTTTGATTGATTACCGCGGAACTTTATGTTGATTATTGAGAGATATGACATTATGACAACAGCGCAAATTGATAAATTATTTTATTGGTGTGAAATATGGAGGGTTTAATTCCTTTCAAATTTTCACGTTCAATATATTGCCGTAGACTTGTTTAAAGAAAAATCTGATTTCATTTTGATAAACTGCACCCTACTCACTATTGTTTTACTTATAATTAATATTTAAATTCGACCGAGTGCAACAGACCCATTCGGGCTTGATTGTATCCCTCAGTAGACAGAGTAACAGCCGTTTGTGCCTCAGCATTTGTTAAATGTCTAGTTAAGACGTCTGTTGCTATTGTTCATGTCTCCAATTTCAACAAATTAATAATTTCTTGCAAAACTTTATGGTCAACTAATCGAATAGTCCTGTCATTGATAAGTAAAACCTAACGCATTTTGCAGTTATACAGAAAAATATCATAATAAATTATAACGAACTACATAAAAATTCATATCAGCTGGAATTTGAATAAAAAAAGATTGTTTTTAGTACTAAAATCTTAGTTCACCTATTTTATGAATAAAGTATTTTGTACAGCGTTTTCAAAATATGCGATAATTATTTTTTTCTCTAAAAGACCAGAAAATAATATTTTTACATCAAAAGTTCCGTACTTCCACTCACAAAAAAGTTTGAGCCTTTTTAAAGCATGGCGGATGCCGTCCGAAGAGACACAAGTCCACTGCAATGAATTGAGGACGGATTATTTTTTCTCGCCGTCAAACCTCCATACCAATTTTTATGGTAATATGTCAAAAACTAATAAAAGTTTTAAAAAACTCGAAATTAAAATTCTGATTTTAACGCACTGTATCTCTATTAATATCAACTTTCGGACTTACAAGTTGACTTCAGCGCAATATTTTAATGCCATGAATCCACTGTTGCTCTATGCCCCATTACTTTTGGGCCACTCTGTATAGTTTCGACAAAACATGTTATTGACGTATTAATTAGCCCACTTGAATTCTTGTTTCTAACGAAATTATATTTTAAAAAAACTTTTTAAACTTTGTGTATACATACATACTATTTTAGTTAATACTACATTCTTAGCACTTAAACAACTTAGATTGCCATATACTTCAGATATACGAATCGTTTGTGCAAAAGTTTGACAGAACGTAAGTTCCTAACTGGAAAAAATAAATGAGTGCAAACGATCTTAAAACTATTGAATAGATTGTCCAAGACAAAAGAATAACAATGATGTTATAGCAAAAATATCATCTAATCAGAATAAAAAAAAATAAAATAAACTAATTACCAACTACTATATTCTGCGTAATATAGTAGTTTTTAGTGTTAACATTAACAAAAGCAGTAGCAAACTTCAGTTCGCTTATCCAATAACGCATTTACTTATAGTCTGTAGTGCCAATATAATATTTTCATTATTTATAATTTAAAAACCCTTAATTAGAATTAATTAGGTTTAAAATAAGATAATGTGAATAATGTACCTATTACAAGCTGTTCAACCATAAAATTTATAATACTGTAACAAGTAGAAAATATAGAAAAATCATTATTACTTTCTTAGAAAATTTACTTGATAAAAGTTGGTTTACCCATTCTATAGCTTATGCATCGCCTTACTAACTAGGATAGTGTTAGGTTATTGGTTCAAATTTTCAGAACCTTAGGGAACCATCGGTCATTTAAATGTGCGAGAAACAGTCACTATAAGTATTCAACCATTAAGAGAGTAGTACCCGCTTCATAAAGATATTAGTAACTAAAGATTAACGATGAGCTTGGCGAAACTGGTTTAATGTTTTTTACTATTAATACATTAATTTTGGATAAGTGAACTTAAGAGTTAAGAAAAGTTAAAGCTTCTAACAGCTGTGACAACAACGTACGTACCTCTTCATTTTGTGACTTGTCTCTAGATGATGGCGTTCCTGGACTACCACTTGCCTGGCTAAGAAGATCAGGTAAAACGCTACTCTGTCGTGAATGTTCACTACTTCTTCCGTTCTGGAATACAGCATACATTTATTATCAAAACATCAACATTATTCATTTAAGGTTGTACAAATTATTGCACTGTTATCGGTAATTTTTTTTTATAACATGTACCTATAATTTATTTTCATATTAATGTTGTAAATTCAGTAATGTTTATGACATAATTTACAACAAAAATTTACACAATGTAGAGATGAATTAGAAAGCAAAAATAGCATCTAAGCTGGGTTTGATCGTTGAAAAATATGAAGACTCATTTCCTTTCAAATATTACGTTTTAAATATATTAAAATTTGAAAGTTATAACTTTACGCAGAAAACTGGATAGAATCAGATTTCTCAGAAAATACGGTTTATTTGTCACTTAATAAATCCCTAGGACTCACTAAAAAAGTTTAGGATTTATCACCGGTGTAAATTGTTATATTTTTGTATAATAACAAATAACGCGCATCTGACAATGACGTGACAGATTCCAAAACAGTTAGAAAAAAAAACAACGGTAACATATTTTTTAAAGTAAAGCCTAGTTGATAAATTTCATATAACACATATAAATTAATAGAAGTAAAACTTTCAGAAAGTTCGCTTTATTCTAGCTTTATATAAAAAACTGGTCGTACAAAAAATAGTATGAATATCAGGAAACGGCAAGGGTTACTTATTGCCGAGGGCTAGTAAATCGTCCTTACTATTCTTCCCCTATATCAATATTAGCGAAATCATTAACATATATAAAAAAATAACTGGTACATTACAGCTTTGCCTGTCAATTCTTTATCCCACCAATCATTAAACTTTCAGTTATACAGTAAAATTTATTTAAAAGAATCGTTTTCTCTTCAATGTGAGAACAATAAACCAGTAAGACAATTTTCTTTTAAGCCAAAAAGCCGAATCAAGAACTTCGAACAAGGATAATCACATTATTTATAAACTAAAAAAATAACGGAAGTTGCCATTTTCCCTGAATTCAGGGAAAAAATGTTTATTTTTACTGGCAACTACTGAATTTTCTGTTTTCCCTGACGGTTTTTCAATCCCCTGATATTTCCTTGTTTTACCTGACGCTGAGAACCCTATTCTATGTTCGGTAATTAATGCTATTTATTTTATTGCATAACAAACCGTTAAAAAATTTAACGGAGCAATTTTCCCTTTAAGTAAAATTTAAGTATTAAATAAAGTTTTTACAAAAAAAATTATAAAAAATGATAACAATTAGTGAACTAGTTTTGCTTTAGCTGCAAAATATTATGTAAAAGCTACATCTAAAATAAATACCTTTTTAAAAAGACTAACGTCAAAACTTCTACAAAATGCAAACAATAAACATAAAACACAAACAGCACAAAACTTATAAGCGAAACACAAAAAAAACGATTACTAAAAAATTATGGCAGCAGCCCTGCAGAAAATCTTAACATCCATGTCCATGCTTGTTTGAAGAAAACACTTCTTACATGCTTTTTTCAGTTCGGTGATGATTAGAATCCCATGTTTCTTCTTTAACTTTGTTCAACATTTGGTTAAGTAACGCATGTTAATTTTAAAGGGCACACATTTTTTATTTATTTATCCAATCATGCAATCAAGAAAAAGCAACTGTTATCACTAAATTGATTACAATAATTTTGGTTTCTTAAATGAATGCAAAAGTAGAAAAATCCACCACCAATTGCATCTAGGTAACTAATAGTCAATTTCTGAATATAGTATATATTAATATTACTAGTTACAAGTGGGAAAGAAATTTGTAATCGAAGACTACAATTTTTTTTTTAATTTTCTTTTATAGTTTTTACCTGTTGAGGTGTCAACTGAAAAGTTTTAAAAGTAATGTCAATAATCAATGGCAAAAGTTTAATTATCTTTGTATACTGTAGGATGGATCCTTGTCTATATCGTTAATATGTCGCCTGGTAAGAACGTTATTATAATACGAAAGCAGGTAAAAGGTTGCTCAGATCTGAATAAATAAATGTTAACAAAACACGTATACCTGTATGCAAAAAGTTTATTAACTGCCCCTCAAGCGCTATCAACTGTAATATTGTTTTCAAAAATCGAGTCAAAAATGTATATACAGTCGTGGTCATAAAATCGCCTTACTAATGCACAGTCTAAACGTTTCTTCGTGGCCTTTCTTAGGGAACTGGTACTTATACTATATAAATTGAATTGTCAGTTTCGATAATCTTTGATATACGTTTTTTTATTTTCTTATCCTGCTCGCTTATGTGCATCATTAGCTACGGGATTCATATTCGCAGGCCCGCGCCGTACATAAGGGCAAAGTCGTGTGGTACACGACGGCGCCGAGGCGCCGAAAAGCCTTAAAACTCAAAAGTAAAAAAAAGATAAAGCAACAAACAACATTGTCAAAACAAAATTTATAATGATAAAAAAAAACAGTAAGGAATTGCTAGCTATTACATTGTTTTTTATTTGTTTATTATTTTATTTTTACTCTTTGAGACGAGGGAACCGAATTTCTCGAAAATAATATATTTTCCAAATGAGAGTACGCAATAATAGCATTTATTCGATCGAATACGTAGCATGATAACATGAATTGTGTAAACTCAAACAAATCTGATTTTATTCATGTTTGAGCTTGAAATTTGGCTTGCAACGAGCCAACGAGCGGACAAGCGTTTTTTTCCTGTCTGAGCTTGCAATGTACGAAACTTTATATATTAAGCGCTGCATCGGTCGCGATTTCATTTGTTGCATATAACAATTAACAACTTAGCGGATTATTTTCCTAATACGAGCATAATACTTCGTATTTTATTAACAATGCCGGTTTCGGTTGCTACCGCAGAACGATCTTTTTCAAAACTGAAAATAATAAAAAATTATTTAAGATCGACCATGGGGCAAAACCGACTAAGTAATCTTGCTATCATTTCAATAGAATCGGACCAGCTAAAAGAATTATAAACCGAAGATTTAATTTAAACAATTTGCAAAAATTAAAGCACGAAAAGCTCAATTCACTTAGCTAAAATATTAATAACAATACCTAATACCTCGATATTAACCTTAAAAAGGTGACATGTTGCATTATTAAAATAATATATTGTTTTGTTTTTATTTGTCGATCAGTTTCGTCCTGTGATATATAAACGAGTATTTTTTATGTTTTAAATATTTTTTTTATTTCTTGTGCTTTTGTATCATATATTACATTTGAAACTAAAATACAAAAATTTTGAGTTGTAATACTGTTAGAATATATTTCTGTTTTCTATAACTTTATAATTATGTTATGTATCTCAATGAGAAAATACTTGTATGGCTTGTACTTGTAAAATATAAAAATAAATTTATGAATATACTTTTTAAAATTATTGTTCAATAGTGGATAATAATACCTAACTTAACCCGTATCTGTACTCACATATGAACGTTGAACGAATTTGGGGCGTTATTTTAAATTTGCACAAGGGCGCCAAAAGTGCTAGGCGCGGGCCTGCATATTCGGTATTGGAAAAGGGAAGAAATAACGATACAATGGTAACTTTAAGGTTTGTTCCCTTTTCGAAACTATCCACCAGCCTTTACTTTAAAACTAACGTGTGTGAACTTGTTCAAAATGAGTGATTAATAGTAGTAAATATTTATCGAGTTCTCAGGATGTGAGCTATTATGAAGTTCTAGAGACTTGACCATCCACTGAACAAGGACGAAGATTTTTGATTCTTAGCATCCTACTTTCTAAATTCCCCAATCGTTTTTTAAATGTTCACGATATTTCGTCGCTGGAAACACAAAGGGGCGTAACTCCGAAAACCCGAATTTCGAGTTATGGCCACCATACCTACCCCCAAGGTCATATTTATAAAAATACGAACTGGCGTTTCTCTGGTTATCGTGATATTATAAATTATATAGGCGTAAGTCGGCCATGTATGAAAATTTTCAAAAAAGTTAATAGACAAAAAGACGGCTCTCTTTTAAAATTCGATAACTCCGTAAATACATCCTTCTTTGCAAGAATATAAGATTTAGTCTACTAAATAACTTACATAAATGTACTGTAAATTATAATAGAAGAAGGGTCAGTAATCAATGCAATACTGGCTTAATTTTCAATCGCTTCTCCTGAAAAATATGTTAAATGAAGTTACGCTCCTCTGTCTTTCCAGCGGCGATTTATCAGACAGTTACGTTTCCGTAATTTTTGCAAATGTTTACCTTCCTAATTTGAATTTAGTGAAAAAGTAATGTAATTCGAAACACGAGGAAAAATAAATATAGAGGCAATAAAGAATATTAAAGACAAAGAAGGAAATATAATAGAAGAAACGGTTATGGAAAGATGGCGACAATATTTCCAAGATATCTTGGGAAAAGATATAGGAAACAGAACGAATATTCGAGAATGAAAATCCAATACAAAGACAAAAGATTTAATAAGAGTCTAACAAGAAACAGAAGAAGGTATAAATATGGATGATATTAAAGAATAAGATAAGCAAAGTCAGGAAAAGCGCCAGGCCACGACCAAATAACTACAGAGATGATAAAGTTCCAAGCAGATTGGGCCCTACAGGAACTCTTGCACATTTTTAGTGAGTCATTCAAAAGAGGAGCAACGCCAAAAGAGTGGAGGATGGAAATAATAACACCAATATATAAAACTAGAGACAGTAAAAAGTATAAAAATTACAGGGGTATTAGGCTAACTAGTGCAGTCGCAAAAATATATGCAAGGAAAAGAGATTGATACAGCAGATGGCAATAACACTGGAAGAGAGTCAGTTTGGCTTTATACCAGATCGAGGGGTAAACGATGGGATTTTTGTTGTCAGACAAGTGACAGAAAAGGCAATAAATGAGGGGACAGAGTGCATATCTGGTTTGTTGACTTGAAAAAAGCATTTGATCGGGTCGGAAGACATTTGAAAAATTTTACAAAAGAGAGATGTCTCGAAAGGCCTGATTAAGGGAATAAAAGCTTATATCAAACGACAATTAACTATGTTAGGACGAGACATGAAAAATCAAAAATGTTTGAAACTATTCTAGGAGTAAGACAGGGATACATTCTGAGCCCCCTACTATTCTCACTGGTACTCAATGAAGCCATAAAAGAAGCAAAAGAAAAAGTCAAAAAATAATGAAGCAGGATCCTGGAATATGGAAAAAATAACTTTGCTAAAGATGAAAACCTCGAAAAATATAGAACAGCCCTAGAGAAGTATGGAAGGAAAATACAATGCAAAACAGAAACAATAATATAGGAAGAGAATTAAACCAGCTCAATATAAATTTGGAAGGAAAAAATTTAAAGCAGGTACAAAATTCAAGTATCTGGGGTCAATGGTAACGCAAGAGGGAAAAATAGATGAGGATATTAGAGAAAGAATATCAAAGGGTGGAAGAAGTTCAATAGTATTAAAAATTCATTCCTTGAAAAAGAAGATATACCGAAAGAAGTGAAAGTCGAAATACACAAAAAAGTAGTGATACCTATTTTGACGTATGCTTCAGAGACCAGTCAGAAGCCATCCAAATGAGATTTCTAAGAAAAATAGAGAACAAAACAAAACTAGATAAAATAAGAAATAAAACAGAGAAAACTTAAAAGTAGAGTCAATAAGTAATAATATAGAAGAGGCAATATTGCGGCTGTTTGGGCATATAAAACGAATGGACGGCTCGAGACTGACAACAAAGAAATTCGAAGCGAAAAGTGTCGGAGGGAGGCCAAGAGGCAGACCTAGGAAAAGATGGCAAGATGGAGTAAAAGAAGCATTGGATAAATGAGGGAAGAAATGGGAAGAGGTGGGGAATGTGGTAAGACAGAAAGGAATGGAAGATATGAAAGACCCGAGCAAGAGATTCAACTCCACCCAACGCCTTACACAAAGGAGGGTAGATAGGCTCTATGGATTAATTAAGTACGAAAAAAATAAACCGTTCTCTTAGAGTTTTTTTAATGACCATTGTACCAGTCACCGTACGAATTTAGTTAGTTTTAAAAAGGAGTCATATCTCAACATCCAACTTTGATCCAGCCAAAAGGATAAGTTTTAAAAATGGTTGCTGTAAAATTTTGATTTGAGGACATGACACCTCTTCGAAATTGACAATTCAATTATATTGTAGTTAGTTAAGTTTTAAATAATAAATTCCTCAAGGGTGGGGTTAATGACTACATGTAGTTTTTATATTTGTATATTCCTGTATTGACGTTACACAGAAAACTATTTACAATGTTACATATTACTTAAAAGTTAATGAAATTTAACTAATTTAGTATTATTATTAATCATGGGTCCCATTTGTAAATAATCACGGTTCTGCCACCCAAATTATGGTTTGAAGCAAATAATTATTGCAAAATCAAGACTCGCCTTTAATAATAATTCATTTTTCCCTCTGTGGTGGTTTTTTACCTTCTTTTAAAAAGAGCATCTAGTTTAAAATGTAGGTTCAAATTATTTTGATCATCCTCAAAAAATTTTGTTGCTGATTTTTTTTAACGCACATAGGACAAGCATATCAATTATCATTAATTGCTTAATATGTAGGTTATGCTGACCACAAAAGATTAAAAATTGTAATTAAGTGACAGGAGACAATGATTTGTGATTTTTAATAGGAGTAAAAGCCAGTTACAAGCTGTCGTGTAACTTAATAGGTACTTAGGATAGTTAGTAAAAGCATAGGAACAAACGTAGACATCACTTTGTGTTAACTTAGGCTTCTTCAGCTATTGTGACAAACATATTAGTAGCATATGATCTGGCAGCAATAGAAACTACCTAAAAGCTTTAATAATCTAAAACTAATTATAATCAATCTTATAGTGTAAGTACTATCTAATCTATTTTATTTATATTCCTATATATTAAAACAACTTTTTCTAGAAAATAACCAATATAAAGTACAATAATTAACATGTTCAATACATTAAAAATCAACACTCCTATAAATATTTGGCCTACATCCTATCTTACCAAGCGAATATTACACTCTACGAATGAGATTAATAAGGTTAAATGAAGTTATTTACACAATGTCAGTGATATTAATAAAAAGCACCCGAAAAGACAAATCAGTACAAGCTAAAAGTTACCTGTATAAAAGAAAATTCGTCTCCATCAATTGACTGAGATCCGCCCGATATATTCGATACATTAAGTGAGTGTATTTCGATTGGTTTCGAGTTTCTACGTCTTATGTTTTCTGCCTCTTTGGCAAATTGTGATTCGACTTCCTTTCTTCTAGCTTCGAGAGTTTCCCTAATACTTCTTCGTGCTTCAGAATGTCTTAGGACAATGTCAGATTCAGTCTTTTCGCGTCTTGGTCTAATGAAACTGTCCTTTATAGTTTGTTTCAGTGAATTTTCATCCCGGCTAAGGTTGATTTTAAAATTAGTCAACTAACTAACACGTTAAAATCTCGTATTTTTAAATAAAATTTTTTTAGGATATGAGCATATTAGTTTTTAGTTCTTAGGAATACTGTTAAATGTTCTAACTCTACGATGAAAATTTCTTGCTGAGCCAAAAAAAAACTTCAATAATGAGAAATAGAGCATGAGTTTGTCAGGTTCATTTAAAATCAATAATTTGTAAATAAAATAACTGATAAAACACGATAAAATAAAAATATACGAAGATTATTTCAGGTACAGAAAAGTAGCTCCATAAAAATGAAGTATTTTAAGAATATACTTACTGGAATATCAGATATGGAGATAACAATACTTAAGACTTTAAACACAAAAATATTGATTCTCTGGAAGAGCATTAGTTGCACAAAGGTGGTTCAATAAGTCTTGTCATGCCCACGTGGATGGAAAGTATAATGATAGTAAGCAGTAGTATTAAACTTACTCTTTAAGAAACTTACTGGTATTTGTTTTATTTTACTCACAGCTGCACGGGCGTCCTAAATGATAAATGTTTTGAATCAGCATTCAACATTGAACCAAACGTTCCTGCCAATGTTCAGGAACGAAGCTCCACTACTTTATAGTTCTTCAGAATGCACTAGTGGTTTTTGCGGTTTAAAAAGGCAACGTTTTCTGAAACGATTCTCCACCAATTTTACTTATATCTGTAAGCGTGATCTAAGTGATAAACGTTTTGAAGAAATGTAATCGATGTTCGGGAATGAAGCTTTATTACAGTATAGTCTCCAAGTATAGGTAGTGATTTTTGCAGTTAAGAAAGGAAAAGTTTACTTAAACGATTTTCAACCAGAGAAACTAATGGCAATACAAGAAATTGTCAGGTATGTAGACAAACTAATTTGCATACTGTTGACTGAACAATTACATGTGCGGAAAACTTGTGTATACATACAGTGACTGACCAAAAGGAATCCTAAAAAAAATTGATCAAGGAAAATAAAGACTTCTTTAGTAGTGGTAGGCGATAAATCATGGATTTGCTATTATTATTCTTCACAGAATAGCTGATTGCTTGATTACAGAAATTGAAATGATACACCTTATAGGCCAACTGATGTAACCTTCAAAAGGCCCATTTTATAGGAGAATAGAAAACTTACAATTTTATTAATCCACCTATGGGGCTTAAAAAAGAATCTGTTACCAGAAATTTACCGCTCATAAGAAAACAATTTAATTTAATAATGGCATATAATTATGTAGATGGAAATTATGTTGAAGAAAAGCATACCACTATAATTTTTCTCTTATAACAAGACTTCTTCAACAACCTTTGTATAAAATTTCATACAAAACATAATCCCTATAGACCGCTTCACGAATCTTGGCCGTTACATCATTAATTACAATAGTTAGTGAAGACAAGTCTCTATGCCGGTCTTTGTCTTACACGCATGCAGGTTTTAATTTTTTTCTTATTTTGATGCAAGACGCAACATAATTTACTTCCATTTTGTTTAATGCTGAAGAATAAACCAAGACAAATGTATCGAAGTAAGCAAGTTAAGTTTTAATCGTCTTATTTTATTTATTGACGTTCCGTCAAATTTTTGACTTGCCCGAGTTCTTGGCTTTTAAATTATTATTCTAAATACCGGATAAACTTTTAAACTCAAAGGCGAGGGGCCTAGTAGCTGATTTTTAACTGGAAAAAGAAAACAAAAGATCCTTTACACACTATCGCTGTGTAAGAAATAAGTAGGTTAACAAAATTTGCTATGACAGTCACCAACTTTTATCACCAACTCAATGTCGGCGGTCTACTGCTGATAAAAATTTTCTAGTTTTAAATTTAATCAGTGTTGTGGCGTTCCTCACCAGAAAAAGTTGTCGTTCACCCAGGACTCCAAAATGTTCCACTAAACGTTTTCTTGACTGGTGTTGGCATATAACATTTTTTGAGAAGAATATTTCTTGAAAAATTCATGATTAAATATAGGTTTTAAGTTGAAATTACATATAGGATTGTAGGTTTCCTAAATTTTTTAATTAACGTATTTGATTGGGTCGTTCAATCGAGATCACTTGTCATTAGATGCAAAACAAATAGTTCGGAAACTGTATCGGAAGATGGATGGGTTCCAAACTGCTTGCTGGTGTCTGCCAAGAATATTAGGGATTCGAGCTTGGACTACCATGAAGACACAAGAGCGGAACGTTTTGAAAACTCGTTTGAAAATTATCTTTTAAAAAAATCCCCAACAATAGTGTGATTACAATGGATAACCCAAGTTATCACAGCCGTCTGCTATATAGAGCGTCAAACAGATCAACTGAACTACTAGAACTGAAATACAAGAATATTTATTAGAAAATGACATTTTGAATTTTGAAATGAGTTACAAAAAAAGCAACTTTTAGAAGTCTTAAATACATTTAACATTAAAAAACAATACGTATGTGATAACTTGACAGAACAGATGGGCCATACTGTCTTACGTCTTCCCCCATATCATTGTATATTTAACCCCATAGAGGTGGTAGGTGGTAGAGGATCTTTTCCTCGACCGAGGAGGTACCACCCCGCGCAGTGAAATCTTAGCGGATGTTTCCAGCCCTGGGTGGGTGAGAGTCGGTTTTTTCTTTTCCTTTCCTCTTCAGACTGTCATTCTTTCTCTTCTCTTTTCCCCAGGGGTAAAAAATTCCGGAGGTAAACTACCCCTCCATTCAGATCTCCGGGCGAGGGGTACTCATGGGGGCCCACCATCGAAGAATTCAAAGAGCATTGTAACCTTTGCCAACATCTGCGGGCTTAATTCCAATTTGGACTCTGTCCACCACTATCTCCAATCATGCAAACCCCACATTCTTTTTCTGACCGAAACCCAAATCAGCTCCAAATCTTCAACCAATCATCTCCTGTTTCCAGGCTATGAACTTCTGTCATCTTTTCGTCTTCATGGTGGGGTATGTGCCTACGTTCGCAGCAGTCTTTCTTGCACCAGACTCCCGAACCTGGAATCAGGCCAGCCCGATATTCTCTGGCTAAAACGCGCCCTTAAATCTTCTACTAAATTTATCTGTTGCATCTATCGCTCCCCATCAGACAAATCCTACAATGAGTTCTTTGACTTTCTCTCGGCAAA
Organism: Philopedon plagiatum; assembly: GCA_963971165.1. NCBI lineage: Eukaryota > Metazoa > Arthropoda > Insecta > Coleoptera > Curculionidae > Philopedon > Philopedon plagiatum. Next base: position 35,290,813 of record OZ020189.1, on the reverse strand, counting down.
AATCGACCACCTCATCTCCGAATTTCCCTCCGCTGAAGTTATCATCCTAGGCGACTTCAACGTCCATAGCAAGGAATGGTTAGGATCCACAAAAACTGACCCAGAAGGCAGAGCAGCAGAAAACTTCGCAATCAGCAACTCGCTCACCAATTTGATCAGAGAACCAACATACTTTCCCCGCTTTTATACCCATAATGCAAATCCACTAGATCTTTTTCTTACCACCCATCCTGAGCCTTACTCAATATCTGTATGCGCTCCCCTTGGTCGTTCAGATCATGGCCTCATTACCGTCTCTTGTCCCATACATCCCGAGTTTGCTGAAATCATGCCAGAACGCACGATCTGGCACTACAATTCTGCCGACTGGGATGGTCTTCGAAACTTCTTCTCTGCTTTCCCTTGGAACCCTGTTTGTTTTTCCACTCCCGATCCCTCCGAAATTTGCTCTCATATCACAGACATTATTCAAGCAGGTATCGAAGGTTTTATTCCACAGACCCGCAAGAAACCTAAACTCCACCATCAAAAGCCATGGTTCTCCAAGGGCTGTGACAAAGCCAGGCTCAAAAAATCCCAAGCTCACAAAAGGTTTCTTCAAAATCCTACACCTGAAAATCGTCAAATTTTCACCGAGGCCAGAAATCAATACAACCAAACTACCTTAGAGTCCAAAAATGCTTTTAACAGCCGCATAAAAGATAAAGTGCTTTCCTGTCCCAACGGCGGCAAATCTCTCTGGTCACTTGCCAAAAACATTAGTCAGAACTTCTGTAGAATCACTTTTCCCCCCCTGACGTCTGACAACGAAGTTATCTCCACCTCTAAAGGGAAAGCAGAACTATTCGCCAAACAATTCGCTGCCAATTCCACCCTGATCCCTCCCCGCCGTTTCGCTCTTCCAACCGCAAAGTCTGTACCCCACAAAATGCCCGATATAATACTTAAGGTCAAACAAGTTCAAAAAATTCTTCTATCCCTTGACACCAAAAAGTCCTCTGGTCTGGATGGCATACCTGCAATTGTTCTAAAAAAATGCGCTCCAGAACTTGCACCCATCTTAACTCGTCTTTTCCAGATCTCTTATGACAGGGGTGTCTTCCCAGATGGCTGGAAGACTGCTCGTGTGCAGCCTGTCCCGAAGAAAGGTTCCAAGTCCCTTCCATCCAATTATTGACCTATCTCTCTTCTTTCCGTTGTCAGCAAAGTTATGGAGAAACTAATCAACTTGCAACTTCTAAAATATCTAGAAAAACACAAACTCATCCATGATAGACAGTACGGATTTCGTCATCAAAGATCCACAGCTGATCTTCTTAGCTTTGTCACACATAACTGGAACAAGTCTCTTGAATTTCATGGCGAATCTCAGATTGTTGCTCTCGATATTTCCAAGGCTTTTGACCAAGTATGGCATGCCGCACTCCTCAACAAACTACCTTCTTACGGTCTTCCTACCAAACTATGTACCTGGATCGGCAGCTTCCTCTCTAATCGGCGCATATCTGTTGTGGTTGACGGTCACTCATCTAACTTCCATCCTATCAATGCTGGTGTCCCCCAAGGTTCAGTCCTGGCACCAACCCTATTTCTTCTTCACATTAATGACCTACTCTCTTCAACTACTAATCCCATCCACAGTTATGCTGACGATAGTACTCTTCACTCCAATATTCATTTTTCCAGACAAGTTTCGAATCAGGAGTTGGATAATGGACGCAGATCTATGTACCTATCCCTTTCCCAAGATCTTCAATTAATCTTAGACTGGGGTGCCAAGAACCTTGTTCAGTTCAACGCCTCCAAAACCCAGTCATGCTCCCTCTCACGCAAAAAATCTGGCAACGCTTACCCCATCCACATGAATGGCCAAGCCCTACAAAACAATGAAACATTCGATCTCGTTGGCATCGCTTTCGAACATGATCTCAGCTGGCACAAACACATTACTTCAGCAGCCACATCGGCAGCTAAAAAGCTTGGTTTCCTCTTTCGAGCCAGAAAATACTTCTCCTCTTCCAACTTACACACTCTCTATGTTTCCCAAATAAGACCTAACCTGCTCCTGCTCCCAAATCTGGGGAGCGGCATCACCTTCGACACTTAAGAACCTTGATTCTATCCAAAAGAGAGCCATTCGACTTATCAATGACCCATCCCTCACGAGAAAACTCCCTTCTCTCGCTCATCGCCGCGCTGTTGGGGATTTATCCCTTTTCTACCGCTACTTCCACGGATTTTGCTCTGAAGAACTGGCTGGTATTATTCCCCCTCTGAATGTCCCTAACAGAACAACCAGAGGCGCGTTGCGTATGCATCCCTTTACTGTCCAGCTACAAAAGCCTAGAACAGACCACTTCTCTCGCTCATTCATACCTAGAGTCTCCAAATTATGGAACAAATTGCCTGCAGATGTTTTCCCTTCCCGTCCCAACCTCCAATCCTTCAAGTCCCGTGTCAATAAACTACATTTCCCTTCTCTTCAGACACCCACGGTACGTTAGTACTTAGGCTTGAAGTCTACGTGGGATGTCTTAGATAAAAAAAAAGTTTTTTTTTTATCGAAAAGTCAGGTTTGGGTTTCCCTATCGACCGGCGGGCCAGAATCAGTGAAGAGCGAGACAACAGATCTGGAATAGACAATTCTTAAGTTTTGGGTAATTTATTACGTATTTATCGAATTTATTTTCCTGTACGCGGGCCGCAAAAAGAAGCATGCGGCCCGTGGGCGGCAGGTTGAAGATCCCTGCCATACAGCATATGTGGCACCTAGTAAAATCAAAGGTGAGAGCAGAAAATGTTTCCCCTGCCCTAAGTGCGAGTGTCATAAAGTTAATTAAAACTGCCATAAATAATATACAGGCCGAAAGCTAGAAAAATTCAGTAAAGCATATTTTAAAAGTCAAAGATTCCTATATTTATATTCAACCCATTGTTATTAACCTAAATGACGACCCTGACAGTGAAACAGAATTAGGTTTAGATTAAACGAATTTATTATGTATTATTTGTAATTGCTAGTATTGTAAAATAAGATAGGACACATCTTATTAGCATATTTTTAAGAAGTATTCTTATTGTGTGAATTAAAATAAGAGTTTTCCACTCGTAAAATACCTGGTAGCCTGTTGTAAATAATAAATTTTACCTAGAAATTTGCATTTTGTTTATTGATGTCAAAAGGCAAGACGATATACTTTGAGATTTACTTTACGCCATTGGCACCAACATACAAGGAATTCATTTGGTTGTATTGGTAAAAATTTGAATGTGAAGGAACGGCCAAGATCCGTTGATCGAAGTTTATTTGATATTTTAATATTTTTTTCGTCAACTAATTCAAATAGTGTCGTTAATTAGATTAGTTATTAGTTCGTACACGTAGTTTAAAAAAGAAACTCGTAAACACAAAGAACACACGGTGATAATGTGAAAATGACCTGACCTAGCCACGAAATAAGTATTTACATTTCCGCACCTGCTAGAATCATTTTTCTTGGGCGTTGAAGTAACAGGTGAGTCAGTTCTTCTCCAATCCATCAAGACAGGTTCACCTGTTGACTTTTTACTTATTCCAGCTTCAGATCCCCGTCTATTATTAAAAATACCACTAGATCTAGCCTTCTGATCAATGTAGATGGCGCTATGTCGAGAACTCAATGGGAAAAAGTCAGAATTCTCTCTTCTAAAGCCTCTAAAGAACGGGTTAACTTTCGAATCACTGTCGTTTCTACGATGACCTTGTTTTTTGGATTGATCCTCCTTTAAACTAGTATTCGGATTTGGTTGGCTTGGTTTATTCATGTTTTGGCCGGATTTATTAATGGGAAAGAATTTGTCGAAGTCCCAATCTTTTAAAAGCGTGGCTTCGTCAACATCATCGACTTTGTTTCGTAATTTTGCTGCAGACTGCTGCCATTATCATAATAAAACAAAATAAAAGGCATGTTCTTAAGAGGTTGCTTTTGAAGTTTATACTGTTAAAATCAAAGAGACAAAATATGCGAAACTGTTGTAAACTTTATAATTAAATAAGGTAACAGCTATAGACTTTTTTGCTATATAATTTTAGTCTAGGGGCTTTAACCAATTTTTAAAAAAATCTCTCTCTCTCTCTCTCTCTCTATATTATATATATATATATATATATATATATATATATATATATATATATATATATATATATATATATAAATTTAAAATGGGAAGAAAGGGGTAAAAAATGAGAAAGCGAAACCGTTATAATGAGCGTAATAAAAAGTTGATCTGCAGATTGGTAATCGGGTGGGTCGTGATACAGAATGGTAGAGAATGATAAGTGGACGAAAGTGGTACAAGAACCTTTTACTTTCTTTCCCACTTTTATTACTTTACTTCCCTTTCGGATTTCGCCTCTTCTATCCTTACAGATAATTAAAGGGTTACATACATAAGAATGTTCAATTCAGTACTGAAAATTCGTAACATCCCATGGAATGCGCCAACAAAATATAAACCGCCTTTCATTTTTTTAACCTTGTAATATTCTATTTTGTTCTATTGGGAAAATGTTAATTATCGTTATAACGATATCGAAAAAAAACCTAACCTTACAAATTCAAATTTATCTCAACCGTCATCTAAACACTTAAAGAGAACTGAGCTTCCTCGAATGACCAGAGTCGACATCCGAACGGTCGAAAATTTTTTTAAATTTTCCTTAACACTCATAAACTATTCTGAAACGGTTGTAGACAAAAATGGACATAAGTCTACTTTTTGCAATTGAGCCGTTCAGAGCAAAAGTGGTATAACGCACAAGCAAACCGCCATGCAATTAGACCACTTTTCCTCTGAAAGGCTCAAGTAAGTTCAATATTAACACTATAAATGATATTTAAAGCTCGATTGGTATTAGGGCTTGCAATCCCGAAATCCCGTTAAAAATTCAGTCCCAAAAAATCCCGGGATTGGGCACTTAAATACCGGAATAAATAGATTATAAAATATGTTAAAAAAAAAACCCTAACGCGTGATATTGCAACCCTCGAAGATTCATTTAAGTACTTACGTAAAAGAATTCAAATTATTTTTACTTCTATGTGTCCTCTGCATAAACTTGGTTTTGTTTTTATTTTAAAATTACTATTGAATTATGTGGCCAAACTTCAGGGTATTATTCCTTACTTAATTTTAAGACAAAAAGTTCATATAAACATAGGTCCTAAACGACTTTGTTTTTAATACACACGCAAATTAGGTATCAAGTAGAAACTTGGTGACAATTTTTAATGCATAAAGACGAGTCTTGGTAGTTGTCAAATTTGTTTAAAGCAGTGTTTTTGTTCCCATGGCTCTCATACTTTTTTGTTATTTTCAGCAAATTACACTAATAATTTGTAATAGATACTGTCAACACCACTGCGTTCCTATAGCAGGGGTGTTAAGACCGAAGTCACGTGACCAAATGACGACGTAAATGACTCAAACTCTACTTTGCAGATGAGCGCAACTCCTATATATTTGGTATATTTATTATTGTTATATCCTGCATATTTAAAGATTGTCAAAACAGTTTGTATTTTGAACAAATTTTCCAAAAAAAAATGTACATAAAATTACATGCGTTGCGTTTTCATAGACCAAAAAAGCCATCACCACAGCCATAAAACACAACTTAGTGTCACCCCTAATTTACAGTGACAATATTTACAATTAAATCCTTGTAGAAAAATTATAAACATAAATCTGTTAGAAAATTGGACAAACTCATTAATGTTTTTTTATTCAAAAACAACCTCCTCCTGCAAAATAAGAAAATATGTTTGTACAATAAGCCATAAAAATAAATTAAAAATCAACAACAATCAGGCTTTAGGCATGTTCACTTACCTTCCTAAGAACAAGGGTACGATCACCTTGAGATTCGTCGTCGTCCGGAGTGGGAGGTAGCGGACGGTTAGGAGCGCCACCTGTGCCCGATCCAGAACCGCTTGTAGCTCCCGGACTAGATACACTGGCTGAGCCTTCCGGAACACCAGGTAGACCGGCCCTATAAGAAAACTCAGGACTAACAAAACAAAAAAGGAAAAACGAAAGTGTAAATGAAATAAAATGGCGAGAAGAAAGCAAAAAAATTAAAATTTAAACAAGGTCATAAAACAAAGGAACAAGCAAAAAAGGAGAAAAAATAATCGATTAGTAAATTTAGGTTTGACTGTTTTTAAACGTTAAAAACCATATTGCCAAAGCAGCAACATCCAATATAAAAAAATTGTTACACTGATTAAACCAAAAAAACTAAAAAATACTCGATTAATTTTAAAGAAATAATTTCATTTTGCATGGTTGTTATTACAAGAATAAATAAATAGCCGAAAAGATAACTCTTCTTGTTGTCAAGCGCGACGACCGTGGCCTCCAAACCATCGATACCCTGAAACGGTCAGTGCAGTAGCAATCTTCGGAGTGTTATGTACTGTTGTAAATACACATATTGATAACATATGTATCCAATATTTGATTGCAGTATTTTTATGTCTTTTTTACAATTGTCTAGTTTCAAATATCTAATTATTTCAAAATTAAAAAAGAATCTTTTAGTTACTTTATTACATTATGTTAAAAACCCCGATATAACGAACAATATTTAAATTACATTATTCTAACAATGCGATCTAAATATTACAACCAATGATAACCTACTTAATTGCTTCTTGTCTGGACAATACAATAAAAACTACCTATTTATATTAGAAATTTTGCACAGACTGTTATCAAATTTACACTTTAAAAAGCTTTTGCTATTATTTGTGCCAGTAGGAATAACATTTAATTTTATTATCTGTCTAGACAAACTGCTACATTGTTATTTTTGTAAGACTGGCGAATTAAAAATAAGAGTAAACTACCTCCTTCTGCTCCGGATTTTTGGGGTGGAACCTAGGATAGAAGTTGTAAAGAAAGTAGTTATACAGTGACTCACTTGGATATTCGTACACAGACTAACTTGTATCCACATTATAACAAAAACAAAATAAAACAAAAACTTTTTAAAAACGCTTAGAGTTTGTTAAAATAAAATTAAGGTATCCTATGGATCTAAAAATAATGTCACTTAGGTATTCGTACAGACAAACGCGGTTAACAAGAGTTTTGCTGGGTGAACATTGAATTTCGATTCATCTGCAAATATATTGCACATGAATCAAAATTCAAAGTTTTTGAATCTGACGCAAGGGCTAGGGTCTGGCGGAAACCAAATACCGAGTTGGACAAAGAAAACATACTGCCAACAGTAAAACACGGTGGTGGATCGGCATTGGTCTGGGGTTGTATGCCTGTCAAAATATAAATCCTACCCTGTTCAAGAGTGTCTACTATATAATTGTCCAAAAGTCCTTGAAACTCCTGCACAATCATCAGACTGTAACCCAATAGAAAATGTATGGCATGAACTGGTTGTGCGACTTCGTAGACACAATAGTAGTAACAAGCAGATGCTAATAAAGAAGTTGCAGAAGGAGTGGGCCAATATTCCATATAAGTTTAATTATTATTAAAGCTATTTTTTTATTTTTCTTTACTCTGTGTACCAATATCCAAGTGAGCCACTGTAAGTCGGCCATTGTCCAAGACAGTCGTTTTTTATTAAATAATATTTTTTAATAAACATTTTTGCCAGCGCATAACAGTAGGTTTGAACTAGAACGGAGTGCAGGTTTTCTAGTATCGTTATTTAACTTTGTTGGGTCCGTTAGGCAACAGAATGCAAATTGCAAAAATCCTACGCCAATACAATTCAAAATATCATTATTTTGTGTTAGAATTTCCAACTCTGGTAATCAGAATTGTGAAACTGATTCTATTTAAATTATTAGGTCCACTAAAAGATGATAATATTCCTGTTTCGGCATCAGTTTCATCGCCACAAGATGCCACACCTAAATTTCAGGCTGATTTTCCAAAGAATATCTCATTAGAAACAAATTTGTTAAGGTACTTTGAGGGTTACTTTATAAAAAATGATTAAATATTCATAAATGCGCCATATGTGAAGAGTATTCGAAAACTCACCAAAACTCGGACGTAACCTCGTTATTTCGATATTCCAGAGCGTATCAAAATGTTAATTTAGATACATTTGGTAACTTAAAGATGCCCCATAACGATTTTGTAAATTATATATCTTTATTAGAAATTATATTTCAAAGGAATTTTGAACACATTGTTTTAAAAAATGTCGTTATTATCCATTTTGTAAATATTTGTAAAGATAGTAGTTTTGTTCATCCTTGCAAAAGTTTTCCGCACCAGTATTTGATTAGGTTGTATGGTAGAGTACGGTTATTTTACGCTTGTATTGAAAAGAGCAATTTTACAACATATTTCCTTGGTACGCCCATGGCAGTATCATAAAATTTTGCTTCAACACTGACTCAAGGTCCCTGGGCCTTAGAGGCATGGAACAAACGTGCCTCTCGAGAGTTATCCTTCTGGTTATTTATTTATTCACTCTTGTGGTTGTGATCTTACTTTGTACCTAAATGGCATATGTAGTATGTTGAAATAATTTATTTTGCCTTACCAACTAAAATATCTCAAAGACATAATTTTTAAAATTCAAAAGACTTTCTCTTATTATTGCTGAACAAAAGACTAGCATCAAAAACTTCGCCTCAAAGAGGAGTATTATTTATAAAAACAATTCTTTATATTGTATCTTTAGGGACTTCTTTTAAGTTCAACTATTCTATGGGTAAATTTCTGACAATTGAACATTTTAGGGTCTCCGTCGATTTTAATTAGAAATTCTAGTAAAATACACTTTTATCATATTTGTAACTATTCTACACACTTCCAAAAGTTAAGTGTTACTTTTGCTTTTTGCAAGTACTTATATTATATGTATGTTAATTTCCCTTTCGAAATATAAAATCGTTATTCTGACAAAATATGGAAACTAAGGTAGCAATCTGATTTTTCTTTTAATTCTTTGGGCGTGAAATTGGCTCGTGTAAAACCACGATTTAATTTTTTAAGCCATATATCTAAACCTGCTATCGGTTTTTAGATCCTGATTTTGCTATTGTCAAAAATAATAAACATACTATCCAGGGAAAATCTGAAAAAGTCTGTATAAGTGGCAGTTACAAAAATATGTTATTAATTTTACATCAAATCTAATTAAAAAATATATACTACAATACCTGTGAATTCAGAGAAGAGGAAAAATCAGTATTTTTTCTGATTTAAAATTGAAAGATTTCTTAAGATATTTGGCTTTAATTGTGTTTAATTATCTTTTAAAATTACAGCATTTTTTCCATACGAACATCATTCCCTCACTAAAAATACCATCCCCGCATTACTGATTAATATATATATATATATATATATATATATATATATATATATATATATATATATATATATATATATATAAACTGCAAGGTGATAATGACTGCTGCCTTATGGTAAGTATTCCTTACCTAGACACCTTTCACTAGGAGAAATATTAAAATATTTGCACAACTTTTTAAAAGCAGCATTTAGCTACACTAGAATAATTGTCAATAATTCTGAGACTTATCTATATGGCCGATTAAAATGCACCTTTAAAATTTAAATATGACTGTTCAAATGACAGATAAATAAGGACTTACAGTGGTTTAGGAGGATCGCTGGCCAATAATGTTCCATCATTCCTTGCGCCTCTTCCACCATCCTCTGGTTCCGAGTCGCTTTCACTGTCGACCAATGGTTCGCTAGGACGATCGTTTGCCGAATTCGAGGCACTCGGAGGTGAGACGTTATTGTTGTTGTTAGATGCAGCCTATAAATATGGAAAATTACAAATAAAAAGTTTATCTTAGTTCAGTGTTTGATATGCCATGCTGCTGCGAGCTGCTCTTTCTGACGTTGGTTGACCTTAATAGTTGACACCAACAGACGTCACAAGAATTGACGACTTAAATTAAGAACGTGGCGTCCTCTTCAGCCAATTAGATAACGACTATAACCCGGAATGTTTTCGTCTCGTCTTCATTATCGCGTTATTTCGCATCTTTGTGAATTTTGCCGTCTAGTGAACCTTTCTTCCCCGTTAAAAATCACCTGATTGCAGTTGGTTTCCCTAATTTGAGTCGCCAATTATTCTGGGCCTGAGTATTAAAAGGAAAAATCTCCATTTTCGCCGTTTGAGTTAAAATATTATCGGCATAAAAAAAGGAAACCTTGAAAGGGTTATGATATGTATCATCTTTTCGAGCGCAAGGCTTAGAAATAGTTTTTAAATTTTTGATGAAAAATATCAATTAATTTATTCGCATTTAAGATATAAATAAACAGTAACAACAAAATAACAAAACCACGGTGCGAGACGTACAAAACTCAAAAAGTTAACCTCACTCTGGCAGCTGACTTTCCCCACCACGCATCCATCAGAAACATCGGTATTTAAGCCTGATGATTCCGATGAACAATCTGATGAAAATAGGATAAATTTAACGCTAAATTTAACTAATTAGTAATTTAAGAACGGTTTGATGGAAATGTGCGCTTTAGACATCGATGAATTTAAAAACTCGCCGAGAACAAGACAAAAATATTATGTCAATAGCGGCACGTTCGAGCTGGGTTTTTAAATAACTATAATTTTGATTTCGAATACAGCTAGACATTGAAGGACGATAGCAATTTTTTTTATACCTGAGTTATCAAAATTTACTGAACTGAAGAATCGAAGATGTTTCAATTTTTCCTTGAAATATTGCCCGTATGAAAAATAATTTTTCCTAGCACCATAACACGAATAAAATCTTCTGAAAAGAAAAGGATACCCTCGTAAATGTCGTTAATTTTATGAAATAATATCAGAAAAACTACCTGAGAACGCGAGTTATTTCGATTGTTCCGTGGAGGCGCTTCTGGTTGTACAGCACCATTATTTGAAGAGGGTTGTTGCATGCCGAGCTCATTGAGGTGCGCCGCAAGGGAATCGAGCTCCTAAAAAAAGTAAAAGTAAATGTTTTTTAGCTGATATTTTATAGACATTATTTAAAACTTTTAACTGGCGCAGTGCAGAACTTATAATTGAATCTTCCATTTCACAAACAACATACGTGTAGCATAGCAACAAAGCAATTTTAATCAAAATAAAGATTTTGTTATAAATTGTATTTTTATAAATCAACGCATCTGAAAAAAACAAGCCGCGGGTTTTATTGACTTTGATTTTTTTAAATTATGGTATGTTTACGTATGGCCCTAGGGTGCACTTTCCCAATGCTTGCAATTTTAGTTAATTCATTGGCATACGGTTTTATGGAGGGTTTAAAAGAATAATTTAAAGAGTAAAGTGCCTTTAGCGATAATTTTATTTAAAACTAATAACAGCAATTGATTTAGAGTCTCTCAAAACCCCATAATACAAAATTTCATAAAACTGACACAACCAGTGCCTGACAATTTGTTTTTTTTTTATTAAAAATACTTACACCTTAAATACGCACGATATGAAAAAAGTAAGTAAAATACTCCAATGACAAAAAGAGTTTCAAACTCAGTTGGTTATGTAAATAAAACAAAATACTTATTTGAAATAAGCTATCTTATAATTATTACTAAAAACAAATTATAGCTGTAAATACTATCGAGATAACAACCCTAAACCAATATCTAACAATGCATTCAGTATTTTCGATCAAACCACCATAATTTCTGATACTTTTTTCATAAAGTTTTCTAACCCTTAAACAAACTTTACGAATTTCTTGAATTTATTAAGCTCATCATCTACGTCTTCTAATTTTCCACTCTCAATAGCTGTTAACCATCTTTCTTCATCCCTAGAAGGATTTTTCTTAAGGTTAAGCCAAAACAGGCTTTAGTCAAGTTTTAGAACTCGAACTATTTTCATCAACGATAACAAGATCATTTGATGAGGATCCGTCGTCTGAAGGGGCTGGTTTAGGCTTTTTTGGTTTGCTTTTTTTAGATTTTTTATGTAATTCGTCCTGATCCATTTTTAATATATCGTAAAATTAATTTTTTTGATTCAGATTTATAAAAGTATTTTTCAGGTTAGGTTTAGGTTGTTTAGGTTAGGTCCACATATCTTTCGAAAACATAGACCATTTAGAGAGGATTATCAGACAATGTGTCCAAGAAATTTCCCCTCGGATGGTTAGAAATGCAGTGGCGGAATTTTCACGACGTACAATAGTTTGTTGTAAAAAATTTAAAGGTACAGGGTCTTCCAACGAGGACTGAACAGGGGCTCATTTTTCAGCTTCCTTGTATTTAAAGAAAAATCTAAAATAGTCAATCGATGTACTTTTTCCTGCAGAATTCAAAAATGAAACCAAAAATTTATTTGAACCAGAAACAAAAGAGTTACGCTATGGATAAGGTGTTTTTTTAAATGGAACATAGCTTTTTTTATACGATTTTCGGAACGAGTGATTTTTTTTATGTCCGTTCTGATTAAAATATTTAATATTGTGACAGCTATTTTTATTCAATTTTAATGTTTTATCCAGTATAATTTAACTTCAACCTGTTTGAAACATACACTAGGTAATAAAGGTAAAATCACCTTGAAATCCTTCAAAGTCAAAAAATTTGACAAATTTACTATAATATTGCCGAAATGAAATATTCATTAGATGAGAGATTGCAGATTGTTATCTTGTTCTACAAATGCCAAGAAAATGCAAGAGAAGCAAGGAGAAGATTTATTGCAAATTTTCACAGAAATATATCCGTCAATACTATTCTAAGGATAAAGAACCTATTCGAGGAAAATAAAACATTACATGACAGAAAAAGAATTCCAACTCTATACTAACTAAAAAAAAACACTAACAATTTAAATGTTCAATGTGACCTCCGTTGTTCTCGAAACAAGAGCGATAACCTCTTTGTAGCCTTTCCAAACTTGCTGTTATAATGTGATTTTCCTGGTTAAGGCGATTTATTTCGTTCACAATTTTCTGCATGATCTCATCAATATCGTGGTTTCGCTGCTTGTATACCACGTTCTTTAAATGGCCCCAAAGAAATGAGTCTAATACTGACATATCGGGACTATTGGGTGGCCAAGCATAGGTTCCATTTCTACCAATCCATTCTTCGTGGCGTCCGTTTAAATATTGAATAACTTCACGCACGGCATGCGGAGGGGCACCATCATGTTGCCAAATTAAATTTTGATATTCTTCCAATGGTAAATCTTTCAAAAAGTTCTCAATTTCGTTTTCTAAGATCTCGTAGAATCTCTGGTCTCGTGATTAAGAGTACTATCCTTTTTTAACTACGTTATGTAAACAAGGAGAGTACGCTGACCGACTGGAATCGGTTTGTCGTTGATGAATTCGGAAAAAGACTGTTCGTATACTGCGCACGCGTTCCTGTGGCATGCATTTCGACCACAGTGGAGTTAAAAATAACGTATGAGAGTATGAAATAAAAAATTACGTTAAATTTGTTGCTTTAGGACGTCAACACTTTTCCTTAAAATTTCAGCCTGTAAGGTTATTTAATGCCCATTTCAGCAAATCTTTTTTTTATATTTTAATACTGATAATTTATTACATTCTTGTTATACCTGTAGTATATATATATATATATATATATATATATATATATATATATATATATATATATATATATATATATATATATATATATTATATAAGTCATATTCCTTATCCTTTTATTGTAGCAAAGCAATAATTGTTTATTTGTGTCGAGTTATATATTACCTCAAATGAATTGTCAATCGGCATTCAATTATTAACGAAAACAAAGCAAAGTTTAAGCAAAATTAACATTAACATACCTCAGGTTTACGTGCAGGAGCCTGCAGTGAAATGTGAAACATGGACATGAAATAAACAGAAGAGCAAAATTAGAAGATAGAAAGCTGTGACAAAAAAGAAAAGAAACAAAAAGGATGTGATTTTAATAGTAACTAGATTACTAAAAGGAAAATTCTTTTTTATACAAATATTCTACTAATAAACATTACACAAATCCAAAGTTAGAAGTTTGTTATGGAAATGGTAATATCAACAATTTCAAAGGGCTCCAAACTCATGATGTGGTTCAGGAATAGTTCCCGATATTGGGGAATATTTCCGCATCTGAGCATCTCCAAATACAAACACTAATTTTTTATCAAAAGTTTTCATTTAACTATGCATGCTATGTATATACAGGGTGAGTTTTTTAAAGTGTTACAAGGCGATATATCGAAAACGGTTTAAAATATTTTCACGGAATCTTAGTGAGTTAAGATGAGGGGACATATCTAAACATATTTTTGATGCTTACCCATCTTCCTATTTTGAGGGGTGGGGGGTAACTTTGGAATTTTAAATGGGATGATGTACTTTTGTTACAAAATTCTAATCTACGTGAAAAACTACCCTTTTTTTTATTTGCTCTTTCGGTTCTGGAATTATGGTTAACTAACTTTTGATTGATTTTAAGAAATAAATAAATTTTACCAATAAATCAAGGTCACTTATTTCAGAATTATTATTTATGTCCATGGAAATGCGTTATTTTTTCTCAAGTCGGTTGAGAATTTTGACGCTTTATTAACGATTATTTCTGTTTATTGCTCAATTAAATATGGAACCGAATTTTAATGTGCAAGTTGATATTGTTAATTTTGGGGAGTGCAGAAAAAAACTACAGAGAAGCTGCACTAGTGTAGGCGGAGAGGTTTCCTAATAACCCGAAAGCTTACATGGCATTTAAAAGGCAGGAAACTAGAAGTCGTACTACTGGCAGTCTGAAGACGAAACCACGAGTTCGGACGCGAACTAAAACGCACGAAAATAAGACAGCTGTCTTTTTAGGAGCGGAAGCTATTGACCCGCATGTAGGTACCAGACGGCTTGCTAGAGGTGTTAGAATGAGTTAAAAATCAGTTGTGACCATATTGCACTTGTACAATTTTCATCCATACCACATTACACTCCACCAATGGGCATGACTTTGAAAATCGCATTACATTTTGCAAGGAAACAACAGGTTGTTTTTTTCTGATGAAGCTACTCTTCATGATTGTGGGCAGGTAAGATTTTAAGTTATCTCTTATCAATAGAAATTGAATATCTTTTTGTTTGCTTTCTTTAGGTAAATAGACACAATAATGCACTATTGGGCGTCGGAAAATCCTCACTGGATGAGAACTCTGCCAAATCAACATCCCTAGTCCATTAATGTCTGGTGTGGTATAATTGGGGATATAGTTATTGGTCCGCATTTCTTTGAAGGACATTTAAATGGAGAACTGTACACAGATTTTTTAAGAATCCAATTACCCCAATTATTAAACCAAAACATAAGTCCTGACATGTGGTTTCAACAGGACGGAGCTCCAACCCATTATGCAATACAGGTCCATAATATTTTTAATGACATTTAAAAACGGGTCGGTTAGACGAGCAGGTCCTGTCAACTGGCCTGCTAGATCCCCGGATTTGACCACTCTTGACTTTTTTTTAGTGGGGGTTTTATAAAGGACAAAGTGATGGCAACTGCACCTACAAGATGATATGAAAGACCGAATCCGGTTTGCCTGCTTAATAGTGACACCTGAAATGTTACAGAGGGTACGAAATCCATTTAGAAAAAGAGTGAGAAAGTGTTTGGAAGTCGAAGGGGGTCATTTCTAACAACTTCTCAAGCATGAACCTGAAGCTAGCGATAAATAAGTTGGAATTAAATAATACTTAAATACTTTTGTTTTATTTTATAACCTATTAAATCATAATGCCGAAACCGAGAAAATAATAAAAAAAAAATTGTACACATACGTAGTTTTTTTACGTAGATTCGAATATAATAAACAAAAGTACATCATCCCATTTAAAATTCCAAAGTTATCCCCCACCCCTCAAAATAGAGAGAGGGGTAAATGTCAAAAATATGTTTGAAATTTAATGAAAATATTCCATAGGCATTTTTATATTCCTTTTCTTTCTAGGTAGACTTTAATCCTGTGAGGTGGTTTTTAATGGACTTATTATGTACTTAAAACAATAAAGCTCTTTAATTTAATCTCACAATGAGTTTATTTTATTTCTACAATTACCTCTAATCTGCTTTAAGATTGTTGATAGTACCAAATCAAAGAAAATTAGAAAGAGAAAAATATTACATACCATAGGCTTAAACATGTGTTGTGATTGCGAATTTCTTTGAGGTTGTTGTGGTTGTGACCTTGAGGCAGCGAAGTTACTGTCTGGAGGAGGGGGCAGTGGTCTGAAAAGATCAATATAAACATTAATGACCGGACAAAACTAAACTACAGGGTGTTGCAAAACTACTGACAAATTGCTGTAGGTAATTCTTTGGCCAAAATTAAGAAAAAAAGTTATTAATAAGATAGAGCGGGAAATGTTTACTTTCCTAAATACAGGATAAAATATTAATTATATTTTGATTTACACATTTTTAAAGAAAATTCATTCAAATTCCGTATTTTTGAAGGCATGTATGTACCTATGGTAATTAATTAAATAATCTACAGAGTTGAATTACTTTAGGGTAACCCTTAGGGACGGAACGTACGTACTGCCAATGTGCAGAGTACGGGCACTACACCGGACATCCGGTTCTGGCCAGATATTTTCTTAGGTCCGGCTGGACCTGAATTCATTTTTTTAAACCAAATTTTTAATTTTATAAAAAATAATGAAATGACAAACTGTAACTAAAATAAACCGTTAACCATCTTGTAATAACCTCCATAAATAAAAGTTTGCTATATTGTGCGGGTTCTGCCGTTGTGAATGATTTGAACGAATATCTATATAAAATTGTATTTTAAGAAGACACCTTTACATTATACAGTAAATGAAATTGGGATTTACATGTAGATTAAATAATTAAAAAATTAAGAATTTTGCTACCAATATTCAAAAACGTTAAAACCTTTTTGGATATAAAACACTTAGAAACATTGTATTATGCCTTAGTTAAAACTCATTTGAATTATTTGATTTTAGGTTGGGGAGGAATAAGTAGAATTTTAGTGAAAAAAATAGAAGTATTGCAAAAAAGACTTCTAAAAATTATGTTTAATAAAGACTATTTTTATCCTTCAAAGGAATTATATTCAGAAACAAAAAAATGGACGTTAGGCAAATATATATTTATAATATTTTAGTATACGTTTTTAAAAATAAAAATCTAATACAATTTAAAAAACATAACCATGACACGCGTCATAAAAATGAAATTTCCATTAAACCAAAAATACATAAGTTTATAGCACAAAAATACATAAGTTTTTATTTAAACGATTATTATTTATCAGTAAATAGACATCTTTTTAAAGCATATATGTATACAGGGTTATGATAAAGAAACGGATCACCCTTATGCAGTGTGTTCCGCTTTTCATGTTGGAAAAATGAAATATTTGACATAGTAATAATTTACATTTATCATTGGCACGCTGTTTTAGGGGGTAGGAGGGGCTCGAGTATTCGGAAGAAGTATATTAGGGCTTATTTGAAATAATTTTTGTTATCATATTTAGATTCAGCATCCCCAAAATCCTCTTAATCCATATTCTCAAAAACAGATTAAGGCATGAAGGAAAAAATTACGAATAACAAATTTCCTTACAAAACTTCGACTTCAGAACGCACGCCGACCAGTGTTATTTTTCTGCACGTTATTTTCATACATGTCAAAGAGTGCTTTGGAATAAATATTGAAGCTTTTGTATAAAACTGAAATAAATTGAAGGTGTTTTTATTAAATGCATAATTTTTTCCTTTCTGCCTTAATCAGTTTTGATGGGGATGCTGAATCTAAATATGATAACAAAAAATATTTAAAATACGCCCTAATATACTTTTTTCCGAAAAATCGAGCCCCTCCTACCCCCTAAAACAGCACGCCAATGATAAATCTAAATTTTTACTATGCCAAAAATTTAATTTTTCCAACATACTACCACCTAAATTTGAAGAAAATCACATTATTAATAACAGAGAAATTGGTGTGGATTTATGAAAAGCGGACACACTGTATATGGAATGCCGCTTAATTTATCTAAAATCGCTTGGACCTCTCAAATGCAATTTTCAAGAAAAAAAATATATAGGGTAGATCAGAAAAGTGCTACGTGCACGAACATTTATTTTTTAAATGAAACGCCCTGTATATTTTTACATTTTTGGATTTTACAATCAATTCTAGACATTTTTTAACATATCCTATACCTGTCTTCAACTGTTCGAAATATTAACAGTTTTACCTTTTAAAATAAAAAGTATAAACTTTATTAGGAAAGCAAACCATAAAATATGGAAAAAATTATCTTATAAGATGTTAAAAATGTCTTCCACTAACTGTTCTGCAGTAGACCAATCAGTCGTATTAACAGCACAGTAAAATTGAAAATTTTATTGACAATTTTATGAGTTATGTGACGGTATCTTTAGTGACAATTTAATGATTTATTTGGCGTTAATTGGTTGATATAGGACATGTTACATAAAAAATGTCTTTAAAAGTTAACAGTGTTAATATTTCGAAAACAGTTTGGAAGATAAGTATAGAATGTTACATAAAAAACCAAAACGAAATTAAAATTGTATCACCTTTTATCTGGACAACGAAGCGATAATACGAACTTTTTTATTGCTGGTAAAAGAATTACCTGTATACAAATAAATAATTTTTAACTTTACGCCTTGCGCAATAATTACCTTCTGGGAGGTGCCGCTGCTGGGTCAGGCACAACAATTATTCTCTGAGGAATTGGTGGTCTTGCGGGTGGTCCCGGTTCAGGAATTTCTTCCCTCTCTTTGTTTTTACCGCTTCTGCAGGACAAAAGTTACCATAACATAAATTGTCAATGTGTATGCACTAATATACAAAATACTGAAAAATTGTTTGTTTTTTATAAATCCTTTTCAGAATGAAGGTTTAAAAAATTGGTTTCAATATTTATCGAAACAGTTGTAGCACGCTACGTCACGATGAGGAAGTTACGTCAACTCCTGGTAATGTAAAAACGCATTGACCTGAGTCAATTTAAATTTATGGCGAAAGAAAAAAAGGTTATTATAGGAAATATGGGTAATTACCCCAAAAGTGACTCATCTTGTTTCTTTGCGTAGAAAAATTAATATAATCAAATCATAAACAAAAATTACGAAGTGTTCGTTCAGATTCTCAAATATGGGGCGAATCGCATCAGATGTTCCAGCCAGGGCGGCGCGCGAGCCTGAAAACATGCACCACTTCACAATGTTCTATAATTTAACACTGTGCATTCTCAATGCGGCCCTGTTCAATTTCACCGTTTGAACCAATCACTTGTAAGCAGCGTACATCTGTTTATATTAAGGTCTATCTTCGAAACAGACTTTAATTAAACTATTACTATTTATGTATAAGTAAAGATATACAGTACGTCCGCGGATGGGGTTTAGAGGACCCAATCAAACCATCTTATTGAAAATATATTTTTTGACGAAAATTTAATGGCAAATTTTCGAGTTCATCGCTAAAAAATGTACCCAGAATTTCTAAGTAAGATATTCTATTGCATGTGTAAAAATATGGGCACGTAATGCCACGGACAGATATCGTGCACCACAAGTTCATTTTTGTAAAATATTCCTTTCGCCTCATTACGCTAAATTCGGGGATTTCTCGAAACCAGTACCTGACATGCTCTGATGCTACAGTTCCATTAGTAGAAAATGTACATTCATCATAAAACATAATAAATTTATAAAAATGGATATTTCCACTTAAAATTTGGTCTCCCACCCATAAACAAAAATCTGGTCTTTCCGCTTTATCTCCATCTTCCAATGTTTGGTTAAAGTGGGGTTTGAACGGAAATAATTTTTTCTTTTAAGATCATGTGAATATGAGTTTTTTTCAAACGTTCTAGAAGATGTTTAACACGATTTCTAAGGGACATCACAGGAGTTTCCCTAACAGACTGAAGAACAAAACTGTGGAGCATCGTTTTGGTCATATTTCTTGTTCTTCTTCTTCTTCTTGAGATTCAAAGCCGAACCAGTTCTTTGAAACTTTTTTATTGGATTGTAGATTCTCATTTCAGTTATTGAGATTCCCACAAATTTCTCGCTAAATTGTAATAATGTAGCAGTATGATACTTGGCCATCATCCCCATAACACTGGACTATAAAAATCCTTTGTTCAGTAGATAACATTTTGATAAGTATTTTGAATTAAATAATTGCTTTATTTAATAAAGACATAGACAAACATGTCCATTATTGTTTAATATGTAGAAACTAGTGTGAGAGAGAATAGTTTTGAATAATGTGATAAAACTTAAATTACTTTTAATATCTAACTTTTTTAATGAAATCTTGTACTTCGGCTTAGGGTTTAACTTAAAACATATTTTGTATTTGTTCTTTTGGTAGAAAATGATAAACAATGTATGTTTACTCTTACGCAAAATAACGTTTTTGTATTTGTTATGCTCTCTGTATGAAAATTAAATTTTTCATAAAGTGAATCTTATTTATTTTACAAGGAAAAACTTTTATGAGGAGTGACGTTTTTACGCATCTTGAAAAATTTGACCCATTTGTCCTCTTCTAAACCCCATCCGCGGACATACTGTAAGTATGTTCATTAGGGTGCTTCGTTTTAGACGACAATTTTTTTTTTGGTCCATTGACGGAATAATGTTATAAACTTAAAAAAAAAATTCTCACCAAAGATGAGCTCTTAATTTTAATTTTAAGTACTCGCTGAATGAATTTGAACATTTCCCATTTAATTAACACGTAAATTTTATTTATTTTTTTTCAATTATCTATAGCTTTGCGACATTTCATCATATTTAATTGGCAATAGGTGGAAATTACAGAGGAATCTTTCCTCTTTAAAAGTGCCTGTAGCCAATTTATGTTTTGTAACCGATCTCGCCAGTAAAAAATCTTGAAGCCAATTTGTTCTCGAATTTCATGTTTTTTATTTTTCTCGTAAACCACTAACTTCACAACAAAATTGTATTGGAGTTTTTCATAGGGAATTTAATTTCCTACAAAAGTTATGTAAGCCATAACCGTAGAGCTAGTAGTTTTGGAGATAAATCCAATTAAGCATCTCAAAATTTGAAAAATCGCTGTTTTATCCAAGATTTTAGTACTTTTTAATGAAATCATTGCCGAAAAAATATATAATGTATAAGAATGAAATACAAAAATATACGTTACACATTGTTGAGTAATCACCAAAAATATTTCGTGTAATATGAAGCAGTTTCTTATTACTGTATTACTGGTAAATATGTATTTACCAGTATATATTATTAATTTCTTCAGCCATATTATTAAAAGTATTGAAATCTAGCATACGTTAATAAGAAACGGCGTCATATTACCCGAAGTATTTTTGGTGATTACTTACCAGTGTGTAATATATATTTTTATATTTCATTCTTATACATTATATATTTTTTCAGCAATGATTTCATTAAAAAGTACTAAAATCTTGGATAAAACAGCGATTTTTCAAATTTTGCGATGTTTAATTGGATTTATCTCGAAAACTACTAGCTCTACAGTTATGGCTTACATAACTTTTTTTGTAGTAAATTAAATTCCCTATTAAAACTCAAATACAATTTTGTTGTAAAGGTAGTGGTTTGCGAGAAAAATTAAAAAAAAAAACATGAAATTCGAGAAAAAATTGGTTTCAAGATTTTTTTACTGGCGAGATCGGTTACAAAACATAAATTGGCTACAGGCTCTTTTAAAGAGGAAATACTCCTCTGCAATTTCCACCTATTGCCAATTAAATATCATGAAATGTCGCAAAGCTATAGATAATTGAAAAAAAATATATTAAAATTTACGTGTTAATTAAATAGGAAATTTTCAAATTCATTCAGCGAGTACTTAAAATTAAGAGCTCATCTTTGGTGAGAATTTTTTTTATATGTTTACAACATTATTCCGTCAATGGACAAAAAAAATAGTCGCTTAAAACGAAGCACCCTAATGTTCATATAAAAGTAAACACCAACGCGAATTAAAAAGATGTACAGGCAACGTATTTACTATAAAACACTGTTTGAAACTATTATGACTAGTGTCCTTGGATAAATTGTATTCTCTGTAAATGATGGGTATCCCATCTAATTAATTCAATAAATTTGCTGTATTTTTAGGTCTGTTACTACAAAAGAGGTATAGATTCTATCGTACTCGTTAAAATCATTATTTTTTTTATTATTGTTAAATTTCTTTATAGAGAACACAAATAGTGCAAAAGTAATGTAAAAATGACTCACTATTATGGCGGTATATTTTAAAATATTTATCAAATGACATTATATTATATCACAGTAAATTAATAAGTAACAAACATTTTTACTATTGTACTATTGTAGTCTTTCATAACAATAACATTATTGTTATGATGGACAGGAACCTATATTTCTTATTAAAATAAACGTTACCTAGGTGGTGGTTCAACAAGGGTGCGTCCTTCCTGAATCTGTTGGAAGTTTCTCCTCAATGTATCGCCTCCAGGTGCTTGAATTATACTACTGGGTTCACCTGCGACTTGAGGCTCTTCTTCTTCATTTTCTGATCCTGAATACCTATAGTCCTCTCGTTCCTTCTCTTGCTTCCTCTTCTTACATCTATCTATATGGTCCTTAAGCTGTATTCTAACTTGCCGTTCTGTAGGTTGGTCCCTTAATGGTAAATATAACTCTTTATTTTATACATTTCCTAATTTACTTTTTGTTTAATTAAAACGGTAACTTTTACTACTATTTTATTATAATGAGTCTGAAAATAAACAAAAGCCAGTTTTTGTTTTCTAAAGATTTTTACCGCTCCGAATATTGTGTTTATTACAATAAAAAAAAACTAACACACTTACTTAATAAAGGCATGTTTTAATAACTGTTCAGTATAGGGTCTTTCATGATAGTCCTTGACCAAAACTGTTTCAATGAATCCATGAAACTTCTTGTTCCATTTTTTGCTTTTTAACCTCGGCGGTGGATTTCGCGGGATCAAAAACAATGCCCTAAAACAATTCAATTTGTTAATTACCTAAAAAATACTTGTAATTAACTTAGTAAGTTGGGAAAAAATAAAGAAAAAAATAAATCCACGTTTTTATACCTATTTTTAAATATAAAATGTCCTTTAACTCTCTTGTGTAAGTTTCTAAAAAGGACAATTCCTCATGTTCAAATGGAAACAATTTAAATTTGCATTATTTTTATAAAATTTGAAATGATCAAAAAGCTTAAAAATAACATTCAATCAGTCAAAAACCTTCAAAACTTTGAATGCCAATACATAAAATTATCAGAAAGGCTGGCCACTTTTGGTCTGCTCGCTGTGGTGTTTCGGCGGGGGAAAGCATTCTGCATAACCATATCGAAATTTGCTCACCCAAAGGTTCTTGTCGGAATTCCCAGATTTGAAATATACATTGCTCACATGCTATGTGTAGTGGGTAAAGTAAGAACCAAGCGATAAAAAGCCACGAGCGTCGTAACTGACAGAGACCGCAATTATTTCCTTCTTTCATTTTTTGGAAAGGTGGCATCAGAGGCGTGTTATGGATTATTCTTTATTCTTATGATAAAAATAGTGATGTTGAATGAACTGGCAACGCTGCACGATTTTCGCTTTGGCCAAATCAGAATCGAAATAAAATCCGTCCCATCAATATTCATCTCTTATCATTGCAAGTGCCTCTCCGATGTTGCCAAATGTAGAATATGGTCAGATTGTATAATATTACTTGGGGTAATACAAACTCGGCACATGCCTCAGGTACCTATACAAAACAGAAATAGTCAAACTCAGCAAAAAGTTTAAAAGATACCCTTTTAAAATGGTTAAATTCGGCACATGAATAGTTTCTTATGCTCTTCTTGCAAAAATGCAGTTATGTAATCTTTATATTCACTTATAATACATCATAGAAAAACTTATTACAAATTATAATTCTAATTAATGGCAAACATAATAATGGGCTATTATTTAGACATATTGTAGTTTTGACAAATTATATTATTTTTATATTCTGTAATTTTAATATTAATAAAAGCATGACGTTTCTTAGCGGCTATGGTTTTAAATTTATGAATTTGGTTAATTCTATGGGATTTGATATATATTTTGGTTTGTACATTACAAAGTGCATTTATAAAAATTAATAAAGAAGGATGCGTTTGATACATGGATGCATTAAAATGTGAATGGAACGATTCGCAAGCATTGGTAGTTTTCTTTAACACAGCAGAGGCATCAGCCCATCTATAGGGTGGAAGTTTCGAATTAGCTGTAAAATAATTTTCGAGAAGGTAATCAGAAAATTTTTCAAACCTATCGTCTACTGGCTTAATTTCGTAAAGTTCAAACTGATAAAAATCGCCAACGTCTTCTGGTTCCAAAAATAAAAGACCAAAACAATAATGAAGCCTCTTTTCAATCTTAGAATTTGTGTCTTTGTATTCCTGTGTTAAACCTAAATTGTGAATTTCTTGTCCATACTTGGGATAGGTGAAATTGACGGCCTGTAATTCTAGTATTTGGACAAATTTTTAACACTGTATTATGAATAGAAACCTCGAAATCTACTATTATTTCTTCTGATACAAATCTATGTTGAAATAACCACAATTCTCCCTTAATTTTTGACATGCAAAACGCATAGACTGATGACAAATGTAATACAAAACAAAATATTAGGTGTAAATTTCGTAAAAACCGATCAAATCCGGGTTTTTCTCGATGTTCTACTTTAATTTTATCCAAACTGTGCATCCTACAAAGAAAGTTTGTTTCAAAAATATTCGTTTTAAATATATTTGGTTTAGACTTAGACGAATCATATTTTTCTTATTTTTTGACATTTTGTATATTTGATTTCAACTGTGATAACGTTAAAAACGTTTTTTATGCGTACAGAACTTTTATCAAGAATACCCAAAATCCAACCCTTAGATTATCAAAAATCCAACCCGTAGTTTTAAACTTTGATGCTACAGCACTAGCGGATGCCGTATACAAGTTACAAAGGACTGTGATATCGTTAGAGGAATCATTGCAGATCATAGATGGCGTACAAACAGCGTTACATCATTTAACTGAAGAGAAAAGTATTCGTGTTAAAGACAAGATTAACACCGTATTAACGACAAAATCCCGATTTCGCCAGGTTACGACAGATTTAGTCATAGTGCTCCTACAGATCCATTACGTAATTCAGCGACCATTTTAACTACGCCCTTATTACGTCATTAGATGTGGAACAGTAATTTTCGTTGTATAAACGTATTTTTTCTTCCCTACGTACATCGTTTTGGGAAACTACTGTGGAGACATTTTCAATGCTGCAGACGTTTAGACCAGCACATCCAAATTTCTAATACTTACCGGGTAAGCATTTCACAATATTATATCCCTTATCAGTTGTATAATGTATACGCACTTACTTATTTCCGCCATCGCCGCCTCTGGCTATTTATTAAAGGGTTAGCCTTACCAGTTATTGAGAATTTTGCGTTCTGTGAGAAATTCACAATATTGTATGTGGTATGGAACCCACTATGCGCGAGTAGCCAGCATTTTAGTTTTTTTTTATTTCACACAATTACGCCCATGGATAAAATTCTTTTTGTCAAATACCGTATACGCACGTACTTATTTTCGGCATCGACGCCGCTAGTGACGAACCAAACTGGCCAGCCTTTACAATAGTACAAACTATAATTGACTTAATAGATTTTTTTCATTTATAAAAATAATTGTTCTCTAAAATTACTGAAAGTGTTTTACACTAAACAAACAATATGACAAGGCGCGCTCTGATTCATCATTATTTTTTTATTTAAATGAATTGATACTAAAAGGTGAATTCACGCAGAATAGCGCCCGTTCGTTAAGTTAATATTACTGCTAATCTCATATTATGTACTTTATTGCAGGCATGTACAGGCAAATGCACAAAACGCAAATACTATTGCACAAAATAGTAACTTTATGCCTATAATTAATAATTTGCATAGTGCACAAAACTTAAAATGTTACAGGGCACAAATCAATAAATTTATTGCTCACACTGTTTAATATATTAAAATTACTTTGAGGCTTACCTCATAGGATGAAGTTCACACAGGGGCGGCTGTGACTCTGCCATTTCTAAAGCTGTAATACCTAATGACCATAGGTCACTGCGATTATCGTAAGTGGCTTCAGGGTTCTCATCACAAGCAATAACTTCTGGAGCCATCCAATACGGCGTTCCTATGAACGTGTTTCGTCTGCCAATAGTTCTGTCAAGTTGAGCAGATACACCAAAATCAACTAAAAGAAGGATTCTTAAATTACCGTAGGTGCTTAATGCAGTTCAGATGATATATGATGGTATCTAAAATTATATCGCCCGAGATAGTGACACGATATTTGGGTATTGGGTATTTTATTCTGTTAATGTGGAGGTAGATAAGGAAAAAAATCGCACACTACTGGAAGGAGCTGCATATTAAAATACAGTAACAATTATCCCTTTTATCTAAACAGTGTAGCAAGGGGTCTTTGTAAAGTATCAGCGAGTAATCTGGTATGTCTTTCTATTCCAAAAATATACACATTTTACAAATTAGCTTAGTATATTGACCTTTTGCACTTGCTACAACAGTATGATCATATTGTTCGGGTAGATCAGTGGTTCCTAACCGGTGGTCCGCGAGAACTAAAATATGGTCGGCGAAACATTTTTACTGGATCGTGTATCAATCGAAAGGTGTCCAAAAACTTGATTCGTAACCCTTTTGGTGTTAATATTAGAGAGGTTGCTGAAGAAGTCCAGGAAGAGTTTACTGAATTACAAAACGATTGAAACTGTGAGGACGCGTTTGAATGTTTCCCTTGAGAAAAATTGCCTTGCGCTATCTTACGCTCTTCTCCACAACTTATTATTTGAACGAAGATCTTCTGCTTTGCTTGCAATTAAAAATAAGTCCCGGAATCGATTGAAAGTAAGTGATGATATGCGTGTAGCTTTGTGCAATAATATTAGCTCCAGGATTACACAGCTTGTAAAGGAGATGCAAGCTCAAAAATCACATTGATGAATTGCAAAACTTAATTTTCTATTAAAAATGTTCTTTTTTATATTATAATTATAAATAATAGCACACTCTGTGCATGTTACTATTAAGTTTAAGGAATATGTTGAAAGCTTTGATAAGGCTTCATTTGCCGACCACACCCATTTATTGCCAACATAATTTTATTTTAGTATAATTTTGTGCTTTATTCTTCATTTGTATGAATATTTTCACAATATTAACTGTAGATTCATATTATATGAGTATTTTTTAACGTATTAATAAAAGTTTCAAGATATTTTGATTTATTTTAGGAAAACAATATTTAAAAAGAATATTGAGTGACAAAAAATAGATCTCTTAAAATATTAATCTTCTGAATGAAATCATTATACCCTTTGAACCTTTAAATAATTGACTGAAAATTCCTTGCAGACTCTATTCTTAATATACTCATAATGTTATTATTAAAAATTTTAAAGTAGAAAAACCATGTCAATATGAAATTAAGTTGGCCACCATGAACCCGATTGGAAAATGTCACCATAAGATTAACACAGTGTATTATTCGTGAACCTTGTCCCTGCTAAGAACAAAAAAAATCATAGTGGTCCCTGGTCCAAAAAAAGGCTGAGAACCACTGGTGTAGATGGAAGGAATAGCTATTCTCGCACTTGACACCGGTTAAAATTTTCCCCATTATTAATAAAACAATCACTAATATTTGAAAAAATTTAAAGATAATTTATTTTAAAAAACTCCAAAGGAAAATTAAAAATAAGTAATAATATTTTTTATATACAAATAAAACATTTACCCAGTTTGACTTCAGCATTATCAGTCAGTAAGACATTTTGTCCTTTGATATCTCTGTGTATGACCTTATTCGAGTGTAGGTATGATAATCCTCTTAAGATTTCTCTGCATATATAAGCAATCCATTCTTCTTTCAATGACTGACCTTTAGTAGACTTAACCAAATCGGTAACTGAGCCTGCTCCACAGTATTCCATGACTAACCATAACTGGTCATCTTTACCTGTGACAAGTAAACAAAAAATGAATTACCAATCATCGTACCAATTTTTATTTTTGTTATTTATTAGAGTATAGAGGAAGGTAAAAGTTACTTTTCAGAAATTGTGTTTTACAAATACTATCCTTTATGATATCCTGAAGTTTTTAATGATCCGCTTTGGACGTGGTTTTACGTGCTCTAGGATTAGGATTAGAAATTTTTGCAACAAAATATTTCTAACATGAAAAAATTAAGTTATATGTACATAAATTTTCAGTGGTATGTCACCCTTTAAACTTTAAAGAACTAATATATCCTTAGTTATGACTAAAAAAAACATGTGGATACCTGGGGGCGATTTTTTAATAAATGCTCCATAGTATGTCGCAATGTTGCGGTGATTGGAAAATTTCTTCAGGACATTGATTTCCAATTTGATTTCTTCTTCTTCATCTTCAGTGACATCCATGACTTTGATGGCTGCCAATTGACCTGTCTTTGTATGACGGCCCTGAAATATAAATTGGGTGAAAATAAGTCGGCAAAGACTAAACCTACATGTACAATTTAAAATCAACCTTAACAAAACTTAACAGACTTATAACGTAACTCTGAATGAAATATAGACGCAAGAAACAGAGTAGTTAAGAATAAGCATTATCTATTTTTGCGAAATTTTGACACATCATATCTTAATAATTTCGAATAAATAAACTGCAATTCTTTGTTTTCATGGCTTTTTAAATTTTGATGCAAATAAACCTATTTATTTATAGCTTTAACGAAAAAAAAGCGATTTAAATTAGTGGGAGGTATGCTTGGCTAATTAACGGATAAAATAAACCCAAAAAGAATCACTAAATAAGGAAATAAGTGCGAAATAATGTCGGTTAAAAATAGGATTTGTCGGAAAAAATCAAGAAAATTCGGTTTTTACTCCTTAAATACGCTCCTGGATGACCCATTCGGTGATCATTTTAAAGTGTGATCATCCCCTTATAACATATTGTTGAAAAATTGAAAAAAACAATTAAATAGGAAAAAAGAGTGATTCAAATGTACCGATGTCGAGGGCAAAAAAAGCAAAAAAAATCGAAATTTAATCGGCGATTGCTCCCTTCCTATAAATAAAGAAACTAAAAAATATGGAAACCATTAGCGATGGGTCGTTCGCGAACGAGTCGTTCAATTTAAACGACTCTTTTCAAAGAGTCGCGAATGAGCCGCTCCCATCAACTGAACGATACGTTCACCGCTCGTTAAAATATCTGGCTCGCTCTCGTCCGTTCGTAGAAATTCCACTCCGCGCTTTCGCGAGTTTCAGACAACTCGGAGAGCGCCAGCCGCGAGAGCGCGAGCCGGGAGCGGCTCAGTCAGTCGGAGTCGTATAATAGAACGAGAGTGGTGGAGCATCTAGCGGCCTATAATAATACATTACCATTACCCAGTTTGTACGTCTTTCGTATTACTATTATTTTACGATTAACGATTAATTACTTTGCCGGAATACCGCAACAACGTTTTTTAACGGCGTATACTGCGGGTAGTTTATAACTTTGAAATCCATATTACATAATCATTATCTAATCGACAATAAAACCATTTTTGTTAATATGTATTTACTTTTATTTTGAACATTTAACAAATAAAAATTTTAATCATTCCAATATTTTAATGAATTTTATTTAATTTATTTATGTTATGTATATTATTTTTCTTTGAAGCCGTGACGCCACAATCAGGCAGCGGGCCGTCGGCAGTCGTAAATGTGTAATTCACATCCGCGTTTTATGCTCTCTTTTATAGACATGAACAAGTGCAGGTATCACGTTAAAGTAAAGAGCTCCGCGATTCTGTAATTCGCAACTCAGCAGCCCTCGTTCAATCGAACGACTCCTTGCGAACGACTCTTCCAAGTGAGCTGAACGAGTGAGCGGGCTCTCTTGAAAATGAACGAATGACCCATCGCTAGAAACCATGTATTTCGACGAGCTCTTTCCGATGACGTACATATATGGGATTTTAATTTAATCCACTTTGACCCCACAAAAAATTTAAAACCGTGAAATATTTGGGTCAAAAGTAGAAAATTTCCAGTTTTTCCAATATATCCATTTTCCAGTGATTTTAGGTTTAAAAAAAGTATTTGAGATTTTAAAGTTTCACTTTATGAATCTGTTTTTCGATCTGACGTTTTGTTTTCAAGTTATTAGGTACCAAAGAGGGGCCTGCAAATGGCATATTTCGACCTAAAAAAATTCAAAAGAATTACTTTTTTAATAAGGTTCTGAAGCTCCGGGTCCTCTACAACCTCCGAAAACTTACCTAGATTTAATTCGCTTTTGCGACCTGTACCCGATTTCAACGGAAACACGGAAATTGCGACTTTGACGTTTAATAGCCCCGAAACGAAGCATGTATAACTGTATTTTTTACCCAAGCTAGTTGCACTATTCCTCTATCAACCCAAAAAATTCGACTGCTTCCCCTCTGACTGTTTTCGAGAAAAACAAACCTGTCCTACTTTGGGTTAAACTTTACTTTAACATGTAGACTGACACTTACTTTTGCTGATCTACTGACGTCATTATTCATTAAGGACAAATTGCTGCTTTTAAAATTGTAATATATTATACCGAAAAGTAAAGATTTTTTGTATCTAAATTATCCTAGTAATTTTCTCAAAATATTTTTTTTTGGGTTTGTAATGTAAGTAAGTAAGCTTCTATTGGTAATTATTACACAAGTGCTTTTACAAGTCAAAAATAATAAATTGTTCATAAACACATTCTGGTTAAAAACAGATTAAAAATTTACATTAAATATTATACTTTCAACAATGAAATGAAGTCTACTTGTCAGGGGTACATATATAAATACGTAAAATTGAGAATAAGTTCTCTAAACCACCTGAAAATTCCTTATACAATAAGGATTTGAACAAATCATGGTATGTAATCCAGCGCTCGGAGGGGCATATAGCCCGGAGAATAGCTGTTTTACCATGATTTGTTCAAATCCTTATTGTATAAGGAATTTTCAGGTGGTTTAGAGAACTTATTCTCAATTTTACGTATTTATTATACTTTCACTTAAGATGGTTCATCAAACAACATTCAACATTTGTAGGGCACTATCTTAAACGATTTATGCAATAAAAAAATATGTGCATATTCCTTATTGTAATGTACCTATTCACAAAAGATCTTGCTTGGTCGAAGTGGGGTAGGGCTAACTGGAGCCTACTAACGACCTCCTTCACGAAAATAAAATGCACAATATATTCAATATAAAACTGAAGAATATAAAAAGAAGCCTAATTAAGCACTCCACTACAAGAGAGTATCATCGAACAAATACCGGTGACATCAAAACTAATTAGAAAAGGTGCAAATTTAGCCAATTATTTAAGGTATTTACGTAATATGCCAATACTTGCTCTGGTTACTAAACACAGATATACACGATTATTAAAATCTTGCTCTGGACTGAAAAAAAAACTTAAGAGGAGCTTTATCGAAGATTACTTTCAAGAAAATGCAGATACGCAGTGTTTTTAATATTCCTATCACATACTGGTTTTAAAATCTTTCATAATTTACTAATAAAAATAAACTTCTAAAACCGTCATTAAAATCAAATTTCGCTTTCTAATTACATGTGAAGCCATTGACCCAAGAAAATCTAATTCTATTGATAGATTTTTCCTAATAACAGAATAACAAACACAAATTTGCAACCATTATTAATGTTTGGCTTGGCAAATATTGAGAAAATAAAAATGATGAATTATGAGTAAGTGTAACTAACATACTACATAAAGGAAAGATTAAAAACCAAAGTCCCAGTACGCTAAAAAATAATCAATCGTTTGGTTTACAGTCTCTATCTTTGTGTAGTGGTTTTAAAGTTATCTTGGAGAGTCTTAATTATAGGCCCCAATATTTGTATATTTATTTTGTTCTAATATCTAGAAAATATTCAATAAAATGTAACGATTCTTCAATTTGTTCCTTCAATTTTAACCAACTTCTAAACAGTACACGGATGAGAAAGACGGGTGTGACACCGGACGCAGTGTCTCTAGGTCCCAAAAAACAGAGGCAAATCGTCGTGTGTTATGTTGGGGACACGTGGTATTATATAAAATTTTTCGTTGATTACATTTATCATCAACGTTAAGTTTTCAAAAGTCTTTTTTTTAACTATTTCCTTCTGTGCTCCGCACTTTTTCATTCTTGACAATATTTTTCTGGGGTTGCGTCACTATTACAATAATATTTATTTTTTGCTTAGTGCCTGGCTAATTAGTACATTAATAAACAATATGGTGACTATAGTTCGTGTTTTTCTTTTTAATCTTAATACGTACAGCCAGAACCGTCAAGTGGAGACGGTTGTGGTATAGCCAATTTATTAAAATCAGTGTAGCCATTTTGAAGTTATCTGAAGATACATTATTTTTTATAACTTTAATACCCGGTATATCTAAAACAAAGGATATTTTGATGTCTGTTTTACAGGAACAGTTTTCTCCGTCACTTATGCCTTTGATATCTTACTCGAAAAATTTTTAACAAATCTCCGATTCTCGCTCTTTCGCCTTTAAAATTTCAGATAGCCCGAAGTCCCATCTATTACAGTCGGCAAACAAACACACGTTAGTCTGAGTATTAGACCTAAAAGCTGGTTTACATTACATGCTATGCAATATACTATTGCTTCCAGACATGTCGATTATAAGCTTTCCAGTCAACTGATGCAATTATAGGAAATTAGGACATGTTCTATTTTGATTGCACAAAACATGCAATCTTAGTAATATTGCGAAGTACCAACCAGTATTACGGCTAATATTATCAATTGAGGGTCCTGTTCCTCTGTACAATCCATTTTTTTATAATTAATGAGCACAATAATAAAGCTTAAAACAACTAATAAAACAAAATAATTATTAACCTCCTCACTTTACTACAGATCAGTTGATATTTGAATCGATCTTTTATTTCATGTTTCCCTCGCTATAATTTGCATGCTATTTTTCTAATTGTATTGCACCTAATGTGAACTCCTTTAAGAATAATACTACTCCACCTAGCGGAGTCGAATATATTAAACTGTTAAGCTTCAAATGATAGATCTGAGGTTTTCCTTTACTTCATGTTCTTACAAAACAGTAAAAGCAGCACAACAACTAATTATAGGTATACTTCCTCTCACCAATGCAATGGGTCAAAGTTTTAAAAGAGTTAAGTTCATGGGAAAATGTACGATTCAAAGCTATCTTGTGAAAAAATGCGAACAAAGAATACAATGAACATTATAATACAAAATTAACAATCTAATTGGCTGAGATTATTATTTACATTTTAACTCTTACATATTAGCAATCGCATTTGTCAATTTTAAGCAATACAATATTTTAGGTTTACATTGAATTAAAACGATATCTTATGAGGTTGCCTTTCATCACAAATAAAGTGATTGGTATCATTAAGTGTCAAATTTTTATCTGGACAGCCCACCTAGATATCAAACTTAAGTACGTTGATACGCTTGATAACGTGGGCGTCTTAAGAGAAGAAAAATGTAATCTGCTGATACGGGATTTGTAGGACTGGAAGATATGAAGGAAAGGACAAACCTCTGTAAGAAATTTGATAATCTGAAGACCCTAGGTATGAATGAGTGACAGAAGTGGGATGTTCTGGGTTTTTGCAGCTAGACAGATACATATGTGACGGATACATATGTGACGCACTACTTGTTGAGGCTTATAGAGGCTAGTTCTGAGCAACATCCGGGTCGATGAGCGAGAGGACGTATTCTTGTGAGGTTTGGATTATTGATTCGTACGGTCCCCTTTTTGATAGAGTAAGGATGCTAAAGTGTCGGAGGTGATGCCTTAGCAAACTACTGGTTGGTTTCTCAAAACAATTTATGCTATAATTAGCCAGCTGGACACATGTAATGTGACAACAGACATGTTAATGTCACTGCAAAACTTGAATCTAAAAATCAAACGAATACATTATTTGACTAAATGCTTCGACAAACCGATCATATGTTTTTGTTCAACAACAGTGAATTTTCTCTTGATAAGAACCTATCAGAATAAGTGAATCGACCTTATTTAAGAAAGGGACTAAGTTACGTTTAATACTTTTGTAGAAAAGTAATGAAAACATTTATTTTGATACCCTTTTAAAATATACACAGAGAATGTGACATAATTTTCAGGAATTTTCCTTACTAAGGATAATTTTTTTTTAACTAAACAGAGTATTTACTAGGGGATTCAACCCCGGTCAATATTGCGATCCCGGGATTTCGGGATTGAATTTTTTCTAATCCCGGGATTAAAACATGAACAGGGATTTTTAAAAGTATTTATTCCATAGAATAATGATAAACTATTTTTAGAACTAGTAAAATATTAAAAGAAAATAAAATGTATTCTAAACAAACATTTAAATAAGAACTACAGAATAGCAACCTAAGTATTTATAAAAAAAAAGAATAATAATATACAAAGATTTGTTTTTTTAAATATAATATTTTTTCTTTAAGAAAATAACGCAAAAAGATTGGATTATCCAATGTTTCGTCTAACATAGAAGAACGAAATTTGGTTAAAATCAAACCCGCTGCCGAGAAACATCCCTCCGCTTCTACACTTGTGGTTGACTTGGATCATGCAAGTAACGCAAAACACCTGACCGCGCTGTTAGAATTACGGAAGGCGATTTTTAGAAATAAAATTTGCAACTATAATCCCGGGATCTTAAAAAAGCTGATTTTTGTACGGGATCCCGGGATTGGATCCCCTAGTATTTACCCATGAAATGGGTGAAAAGCCAAGAAGGGTTAAAATGGCTAAAAATGTCAGTACCTCGCTGAAATAATCGTTTCAAGTAGACATCCTTTAACAATGGATTATTAAACATATTATCTTCCACAGAAGTCAAAATCAGTTCGATGAGTAACATCAAAAGTCAGAAAATGATTAAAAAATGATATAGCTGTTTGGAGAACAAAGAGAGTAAAAACCCTATAAAATATCGTTTGTGATAAGGCTACAATTTTTTTTATCATTTTTATTTTAAAATAACATAAAATCTAAATCCGCAACGTGCTACTTTTAGAGAAGTTAATTGATTGATTAATTGATAGAACGACAAATTAATGACTAAGGAAAAACAATAATTTGGATCATGCAACTCAAAATAGATTTAGCAAAATTAATATGGCCTTTATCAAGAACTTGTTGATAAATTTATTAAATGATCAGTAATCATGAACAATCTTACAGCAAATCATGAGTTTGAAAGTTAACTTTCTACACAGTATTTAACAAAAAAGGTTTTATGTAATTTGTATGTGTTTTCCTCAAGTAATGTGCATTAGTTGACATGAAAATTGTACCTTTTAATATAAATTCCTGTATTAAGATAATTTAAAGTTAAAACAGAAAAAAAATCTTTCTAGTCCTAGTGGTATAAGATTTTACTCCGCAGATAGTATGCTTAGGTGAAATATTTTACTTTTACAACTTTTATTTCCCTATTTTACCCCCCAATATACAATTAGAAATACATATTTACCCGAAGTTAACTTTTGGTTTAATCTTAGGATAATACCGTAAAACAGGTTTAATTTTACAATTATTTCTAACTTGGACTGGGCCTTAGAGAAACTAGCCAGTTGACAGTTATATTAGAGTGTGTGAATTAGGGCTTGCAATCCCGGATGTATATTTGGATACCGGGATTTTCGGGATCGAAGAAACAAAATCCCGGGGTTGATCCCGAAATATTTTAACATTAAAAAAGGTTAATTGTTTTTATTTATATTGTAATTTTTAAAAAATCGGTCAAATGCAGGCTACACTTGCATAATTAACCTGAGCAAACCTCGGCCGCCTGATCTCCGCTCATCGGCCGCGCTTTCCGCCGGGTTGCCGCCGACGCCACCAATGCCGTATCTCATCGCGTATGCGCGGAGCTGAGTGGGGAGCGTTTCGACTGAGCCAAATTAAAAATTTTGAAAAACGTGTAAGGCTAAAAGTTGTTCCTTACATCGTGAGAAATATTCTTTGTCGAAAAACTATTTCTCTAAAACCGCTAGTTCAGCAGTTATAAGGAAATAAATAATTAAATTGTTTATAACAATTGATCGCGCTAGAATTTTTCAATCCTGATAATTTTTGCTCAATCTACCCCTACTTCTCAATGTTAACGATTTTTTTTTCTGATTCTTCTGAGCGATCCTTTTGGTGATAAGGATGGGGGACAGCAATTTTTAAGCGTTTTCCCCGAAAAATGTTTAAAAAAAGGCATAAAAAATACATCATATATATTGTTGAATTCGTGCTTTAATAAGCTTACATTTGACACCCTACACGATGCCCTTGAAAAACATTTTTTTCCATTTCCCAATTTACACCCTAAAATTAACCCCCAGAATCAAAATTCAACTTTCTATACTTCACGTCTATAATTGGGCCACCACACTCTATCTCTGTGCCAAATTTCAAATTTTTACGTTGAATAGTTTCAGAGAAAATCGCCAGTGACAGACGGACGGACAGACAGACACCGATGTGATTACATACGTGTTCCGTTTCAAAACAAAACAAAGTTTATGCAGAAGACACATAACAGTATAACAACTAAAAATAATTTGAATTTTCTTACATAAATACTTAAATGAATCTTCCAGGGTTGCCACATCCCGCGTTAAACATTATTTTTTGGAGAAATACTGCGATGATGCTTTAAGCGTTAATTTAATTAGGTTTTTTAAAAATATTTTATAATTTACTTATTCCGGGAATTAAGTGCCCAATCCCAGAATTTTTCGGGACTGAATTTTTAACGGGATCTCGGGATTGCAAGCCCTTGGGTGAATGTATAACGGTGAACATAAAAATCATACATCTATTTAATTCAGTCTAAGACACAAATGCATTAGAAACTTCTTTAATATGAGTTTAGACTGTGGATTGGCGTTTTCGACCACGAATGTACCAAATGTTTTAAAAAATTTAGTCTCGAAAAAATGGTTAAGAAGCATTGAAGCTATCATCTTGAGAGATTATAAGCGTCACTGAAAACAGTAGTATTTTTCAAGTTGAGCGTCAATTATTGGTTTAAACTCTGCCAATACCTCAACAATCATTGAGGTCAATAAATGGCAAGCATTCTTTCAGTTTCTTAATAACTCTTGTATGATTTGCAATTGCAATTTAATTAAAATATTTAATTCCAAAATAAAAGAATAAAAGTGCATGGCACGTTTGCTCCATCATATATATTTATTCTATTTATATATCATCAATATCTAGGCATCATTAGCACATAAACGAATAGGTAACAAAATAAACAACATATGGGCGGTGGAAAATATAGCAAAGCTTGTGTAAAGCTATAAATTTTATGTACAAAAGTTCTAAAATTTAATTGTCTTATAAGATCAATACGTTTCTAGTGTATTGTTGGTATTATGTATACACATATTTTTTACGTTTATAGCACATCCCTGCGAACTATTAACATTATTATCAATTCCTAAAACTAACAATTGCGTTGATCCACGTTATCTATATCTTATCAGTCTTATCACATACTATAAAAGACAAATATGAATGTGTTAACCCCAAAAACAATTGACGGATTCTGATGGAATTTTTAAATTGTCACAAAACATTTCTTCGGGAAAATTTGGAGATATTAAAGTATTAAAAGTTTTGAAACAGCTGGACAATAAGTTTACACGCCTCGTTATGAGAAACTAGGAGTCGATAAAAATTAAAAAAAATAAAATGTAACATATTATCTCATTATGACAATGAGCTTTCTACGGAAGTTGTTTGGATAAAGCAAATATTCTTAGAAAGAAATAAAACTATTCACTACAGAAATTTTAAGTCCATAATAGAAATGTTTCCGAGATGATTTCATTTTTTATTGATTGCAAAGTAATTTCAAAGTCGGGATTTTATTTTTAGCATTCTAGAGTTCCAGCCTGTAAAATAAATAGAGGAAAATAAATCCCAGCAGTGTTTGTTTAATAATAATCTAACACGTTTAGTGAACTAAACGTCCTGACGCAAGAGCTTTGCAAGAGTAGAATTTTGACTTTAGTCATTAGGTCCTAGTGAGAATCACGGTCAGGCCTCCCAATACAAAGGTTATGTTACAAATTTAATAAAATAAATAATGGAAAGCCTTTTTGGTTTTTCTTTCTACTTTCTACTATAAAACTTGGTAGTTTTATCATTTTAAATTCATAATTAATAACTTTGACTTCTTCAAGAATCTGATGGTTAATATTTAATGTTTAGAAATTCTATAGTAAAAAAGATGTATGAAATAATACCACTACCTTGAATTTTTATTTATTATACCCATCACAAAGAAAAGTCATCCTCACACAGTTACTACTTAAGAATTACCCTCCTCGCCTGCATAGTAAGTAAACTACCCAGTGAAGTGTAGAGTTTTGGACTGACCGAATTTAGAAGAGCTTTAACAACAGTTTTTTTTTAAAACTGTTTTCTGATTAGAACCCAGTTTTATTCAACATTTCGGGAACTATTATCTAGTTACCAAAAATCCTGAGAGTGATTTGTAATGTTCATTTATTTTTTGATTAATTTATACAGCTATAGGTATCAAGGTTTATTATAATTTTACTATCATTCTTTTTTTGGGTATTATATCATAATTTACTAAAGTGGCAGTTAATTTTCTCATTCAAGTCACCTTCTATTGTCTTAAATTAATTTTTGAGATATTCTTCTCTTAGCCGGAAATATCTTACATATTATTTGTGAAATTTTTCATTGTTCCAACCTCGCCAATTTAAAAATCAGAAGAATGTAACAGTTTACTTTACTGTATTCTCACCAATTTTATTATTTTAAATTATCTTTTACCTATAATAGTGGTTTTATACATACATAATGTTACATGTTACAAATAATACTCAACAAAAGACCACACCAAAAATAGAACATTTTAAATTCCAATTAAGAAAATTTTAATGCCATACCATAAAAAGATAGTAATTTTACTGCTAAATATATGCCATGACATAAAAAGTTGGTAAACTTCTAAATGTTAAACCAAAAGTCAACACTAGATTTGTACCTATACTTAAAAAATTTACCCATAAAACTAATCGCATAATCCAGGGCTGTGGTCAGGGTAGGGTAGGGTAGGTCAAAAATTTGACATATTCGACACTATTTTCGACATAAACAATTTTCTTCATTTATTAATATGTAAAATCTAGTGTAATTTACACCCCCCTAAACATATTTTAGGACAACACTGACAACATGATACCTCATTTGTGTTTAACAATTCGCTTAAAGCACCGTACATAAACTTAAAGTCTGTTTCTTAAAGCCTGATAGCATAGTGAAGGGTCCAAGACCATAAAAATGTGATAAACTATAGGCGTCACACTAATTGTCAAATAAGAAAATATAATAATGATCTAATATAATTAAATTTTCACTGATTGATAACAATAAGATTATTACTTTTCTGAGAAAAATTGCAAAATATATGAATGACCCATTTAGCAGGTGATATAGGTATTTTAA
Organism: Philopedon plagiatum; assembly: GCA_963971165.1. Classification (NCBI taxonomy): domain Eukaryota; kingdom Metazoa; phylum Arthropoda; class Insecta; order Coleoptera; family Curculionidae; genus Philopedon; species Philopedon plagiatum. Next base: position 35,251,080 of record OZ020189.1, on the reverse strand, counting down.
GAGTTATTTTTGACAAGTTATATATTTTATGAATATTATATGTCCGCGGTATAACAATTTTACTCCATTACAAACTTTGAGCCCCCATTTCAACCCTTTAGGAGTTGATTTATTAAATCAAATCAAATCAAATATGCTTTATTGTTCCAAAACGAAACCGATCATAAACAAAGCTAACTTAAAATATCTATACAAATACATAGCTAATTGGTGCCAAACAAAGAAAAAACAAAAATAGTCCCTATCATTTACAGAAAAAAAAAACAGACTCGTTACAGTAAAAACTGTAAAACACTTATTTAAACATTTACGTTCAGATTCACTAAGAAGGTTTAAGATTTAGTACTGGTGTAGTGGTTTAAATTAAGATCTTCTAGTTGATCAGTTATGTTGTGACAGGATATTGCCCTGTTATTGTTAATAAGTCGTCATTAAAAACTTATGAATTATTCTGATATTTCAGTGATTTGCTTGGTTTCCAAATGATTTTCATCTTGGAACGGGTTGCTAGAATGAATTTGGTTCTATTATTGTCGAAAGTACATACTAAAATTGCCCTTTTCTTTATAAATTTGCAAAAAACCTCAGGAACAAATTCATAGTATCAAACTTAATTGTCTTATTCTTACACTTGTCAGTTTAAAACTTTTGAGTGCCAAATTAGACCAGTTGGAGAATCTGGCTGTTATTCTTTAGAGTACTTCTATAAAGTTTTGAGTTAATAGGACCATCTAATATTTTTTCTCCATACAAAGTTTGAACCCCCTTGTTTCACCCCCTTAGGAGTTGAATTTTGAAAAGCCCTTCCCAAGTGGATGCCTACGTTAAGTAAGAAACCTCTGTGCAAAATTTCAAGTTTCTAGGCTCAGCAGAGTGGACTGTGCGTTGGTATGTCAGTCAGTCAGTCAGTTTCTTCTTCTATAGAGATAAGATAAAGTATGCTAAATACATATGTACCTATGATGGCAGGTAAAACTAAAATGTATGTATATAAACCCTATATTGAATCAACTGCACTGAGTTTTGTTTTGAAGGTGGCAAATTTTAAAAAAATGTCCTCAACTTTGGTCCCATTAAGATGTAGGGGTGTGTTTGATTTAAAAGCATGGGCTAGTATTAAATGTGCATGTTGCGCTTCAACATCAACTGCCTATTAGTACATGGTATCAACATGTGCCAAGATGACAGGAGTTAGTGAATACACAATTTACAGGTATACTAGGGAGAGAATGTAACCCCTCCTCAAAAATGGCCAGGAAGAAAACCAGTAGAAATTGATGAAGATGTGCAAAGTATAATGAGAAGAAAAGTATACTCATTTTATTTTAACAATGAGATCCCAACCCTTAATAAACTTTTAATTGCTGTGAAAAAGACGAGAAGCTGCATCAGATGGGAAGAAAAACATTGTAAAAAATGCTAAAAAAAATAATTTTTGTTCAAAGGACAAAACCGAAAATCGGTGATAAAATGACAGAACAGAAATAATTTGTTGGCTTTAACTATATTATATAAGAGATAGATATTTGAAAATACAGACATTTAGGAAGGAACATGTTTTACTTGAACAAAATTTGGCTTAATGAAGGACATCCAGTATGAAAGACATGGCAGAATAAAAATATTCAAAGCTCTCATCAAGCCTTTATAGAGGGCCTGTCACTGGTTTCAAAATTCCTTCTGGTAAAGAGCACAGGGAGAATTTGTTAATGGTGGTTTACTTGAATCAATATTGACCACAGATTACCATGAGGAAATGACTGGTGATGCCTTTGAAGAATATTTGCAACATATAGAATTAATTCTAGAAAAATTTGCTATACCTAATAAGGGACAAATACGTTATAGATGAAACAGCTAATGAACATGGGATAAAACTGCTCCATTTACCGCCATATCAGTTGTGAATTAAACCCCATTGAGCTGATATCGGTACAAATAAAAAGCTATGTAGCTAGAAATAACAAATCAGTTAAAATGAAAGATGTAAATGAATTTATAAATTATTCATTAAAATTAATCGCTGAAGAAACCTGCTGGGTTGCTGTAATCATGAAATTAAAGAACACAAAATGTGAGACTTAGGCACCCTCTCTATTCTAAGTTTCCACAGCCACTTGTTTGTGTGACAGTCAGCCAGCCTGGCTCTTAAACAATCCTGTAGAAGAGACTGTATATCCACTTATTATTTCAGTAGAATTATCATCAGACAAACTTTTTTTATTTCTTACACAGTTTAGAAGCTATTTAGCAAAATGCCCGTGCACATATATCATATCTGAAGATTAACCTTTTCAACTCTAAATTGGACACAAGCAAATGAATGTTTTTCTAAATAATTTCTAAATAGTACAGTGCGAGATATTAAAAAATGCAAGAGCCAAGAAAAGTTCTAAATAAAGAGGTTAATCCCAATATTTATCAGCTAGCTATTAGATTAAGACAGTGTTGTTCTATACATACAGCGTGTTTCCGCGAGATCCCGTTGATCTAGCTTGAACAGCGTGTCACGTGTATGTCACTTAATATATCAATGCAGATATCACATGACTTGTAGTTCCCAGCCGTTCACAGTTGGTCAACGGGAACTCGCGAAAACATGCTGATAGTTATGTTTCAAAGAATATATCTTTCAAAAGGTACATAAATCAGAAAAAAAATTGATCCATATTTTAAAATCATAATTTTACTTTGACACTGCAAAAATAAATTTAATTTAAGTCCACTACCGAGTCTACTACCCTATATCTTGAAAATTAAACATTACTGATCACAATTATATGAACTTTTCTCCTTAAAATTAGTTCTAGAATCACGCCTCAACCTATTTTAGAACCCTTAGGAAACACCCTGAGTAAGTGCTAATATATATGACACAAAGAGTTGGAGGCAAATTATGACAAAAAAGTAACCTTACAAGATATGACTAACCAACATTTTTGAGTGGATGTTTGACACATGCTGAAAATTAATTTTCGACATGTCATTAGCAAACCTGGGTGTGGTATGACACCCAGTTTTGCTGAGAAGAAATAATTTGTGAGTTTGGTTGAACAGTACAATTATTAAGATTAGAATATTTGATTATCGTGTTTTTGCAGTTAAGAAACAAATAAATATTAGTAAACTATTTTTTCTTATTTAGAATAAGTATAATTATTAAGTCTTCAACTGAATTGGGTAACTTTGTTCAGTACCAATTATCCCTGCTTAGAAAAATTCTTTTCTACATGATTATTGTTATTACTACATACCTATGAAAAAGTTATATTATTTATTGGTAATCAATGGATATATCATTAACCTATCTAGGGACAACCTAGGGTGTAATATTTTTAATAAATATCTAACAAACTTGGAATATTTTCTATGATAACTGAATTCTATAACACTGGTAATAAATTATCTGTTAATTAATAAGCATAAATGTTTTCTCCATTTTCTACCTGTCTAATAATAATCAGAGAAACATCATAATATTTATGTTCCATACATACAAGGCTCAATAATAAGGTCTTGCTGTTACTGAAGATTTTTTGCTATATCATTTATAACAGATTAAGTTGTCATATTTTTACGAAAGTGATACCAATTATAAAATAAACTTAAGTCTTGGGTTAAACTTGAGCCAAACAAGGTACTTAAAATAGTTCTCAAATGACTTAACACTGCTTTAAAACAGTTTTTGATACTTAAGTGGTGTTATATCTATACATAATATATAATTATTATTAGGTATATTATGGTTTATAAAATTAACACTTTTTCCACAAATATACGAAAATGCCGGAAATGAAGCATACTTACATTAATCTAACTTAAGCAGATTTTAAGCAATAAAACACACCAAATAAAACATTAACAAAAAGTGCATAATATAAACTAAGTTGTCCATTTCTAAAGTTTATCAGCTACTGTTTAATAGAAGTACCTACAGTACTTACTACCATTTATCGGCGACTGTCATACTACCAAACATTTTTAAGCAATGCCAAAGTATTAGATAAAAAAATCAAAAACCTATTATTATACCTACAAATTGTTGCTTCTCCTTTAAAATGAAATTACTTAAATGGCAAATACCTACTTATGAAAATACTATACAAACATTAAAGGGATTAGTCTTTTCTTTTCAAGAATATAAATGAATAAAAACTTTATGAAAGTTATCAATTTAAGTGATAATCAATTTATATTAAACTTTCCAAGAATTAATTAAAGATGAAAATAAATGACTGATGACACATCTTTTAAGAATGAGAAAAAGAGGTCTTTATTAACTACAACAAAAGACATATTTTACCTTATACACTTGTCCATAAGTTCCATTACCAACAACTTCTATTAATTCAAAGATTCCTGCTGGATCCTGAAATATGAAATTTGTTATTATTTTAAACACGTATGATAGGGTGGAAGTGGAAAAATAACACACCCAAAATGTCACTGTGTGTATGAAGAAAATTGGTAAATTTGTAGGAAGTCGAAGATATCTTGGTTCTTGAGAACATACATTAATAAATTAATTAATGGTTGCTTTTGGTTTACCTTTAAAGCTGTTAAGTCGATATCGTCTAAAGAGCAGTTCACCGAAGGGGGCATTTGATGCGCCATTTTGATTGGAGTTCACTCACTTCTCTATCGAGTAACTATCAATGTACTGAGGCCACAAAATATTACAATTTAAATTTTGAAGGATGCATTACTTTAATAGAAGGTTATGAACAAGCTAATATTACACTATAACTAAGATACAAAACATATTTAAATAGAAAAACTGTTCCAATACAATACACACAACATGTTTTTCGCCATTCGATTCGGCGCACCCTCCTTTTCTCTTTTGTGTGATGCAAATTGGAGCTGTCACGAGCTGTCTCCTGTCAATAAAAACTTATCCGGGAATCGGATCTTTAACTCAATGCATACTTATTCGCTAGAACTGTTTTATATAGGACCAAATTGGTAATAAAGCTAGTGCATACTAAGCAAATGTTTACACGTCCTTTTGCATAGAAAAGGATAAAATGCAAATACGCTAGTTGGCCCCAGGGGCACATTCAGAATCGACGCCGGGTGTTCCCATAGAAAAATATTTAAAGGGGGAGTGTTCCCGGGTAAACAGCTGACCGTGAGGCCAGCCGTTGCTTCTTATGGCCGTGACGTCATTGACAAGTCTACCCGGGAACACCCGGCGTCGATTCTGAATGTGCCAGTTCATCAATAAAAAGTCATACCGTTTACGCGTTCACATACTCGCGGTTTAGGGAAACGATCTACAAACGATTTGGCGGTTTTACTTTTATGTTTAAATTTTGAAACCAAAATCTAAATGGAAATGCAAAATGACACACTGCTGGCGGGTGTATTATTGACGACTTAATTTAAAGAATCCTGCTGCAATCAGCCGATTTTTAACGGGGAAGAAGGGCTCACTAGACGACAATATTGACAAAGATGCCAAATAATACGATAACGAAGACAAAGATGAAACGAAAACATTCCCTGTTATAGTTGTTAGCAAATCGGCTAAAGAGGACGCCATTCTCTTAATTTGGGTTGCCAATATTAAAGATGTTTTCCGATGGCTTTAGTCATGGACGGTTGCGGTTGCCATTTAAACAATGGATTAAACGTTATTTGGCAATTAATTAGTTGACAATTGAAGTTTATCTATTGTTTAAGTGTCAACCGCAATCGTAAACGGTATAGCCCAGTAAACACAAGGTAGCTGTTCCAGAAGCGGACAGAAACCGCATTGCCGAAAGCCGCATCCGGCCCAAAACATGGCAAACCCAGGGGATTGTAGACCGTGCATGCCCTCTTTCCCGGTGGCCTATGGAATGTAATGGGCTACGAGCGGCATTACAGTACAGGGCGCAGTACCGTTGGAGATCCGCTGTTCGTCCACTGGTGGATTAGCCAAGTACAGTGAATGACCCGTCCACGACTAGACGGGCTAGATATACTAATGCCTGGTTTTAATACAAATTTTAGATGGTCCGTATTTTAGAAAGACTTTTACAGCAAAGTAGTCACTGGAAATTAACAAAAATAATTTGCACTTGCTGTTATATCAATTCCAGACAAGACATTTTAAATATGAATTCAAAATTTTTGTCCCTAAACTTGGGGTATGCAGAGAGAAAATGGAATTATTTTTGGAAATTTCAATTTATTTTTCTTCTGAGAAAATGTTTCTAGAATTACCAATGTTAACCCTCTTAAATCATATACCTTCATTTGAATATACAGTTCTTTATGAAAACATGCTGAACATCTCTGCTCCCAGTATTTAAGTAGCTATTTGCAGATTAACAAACCTTGGCTTGGTCATTTTTGTTGGACGAGATAGGTATAAATAGTAAATTTATCTCATCACTTTAAACTAGTGTATAATTTTTTTAGTTAGGAAAGCAAAGACAGAAGATAAGAAAAAAATTATTAAACTATAACTAATTATAGAGTAGTGGACAAATTTATTTAAAAACATATTTATATGCAAAACGAGATCATCCCTGAAAATGATTCAATACACATTTCAAAAAAATATATAGGCGAATAACTGAACAACACACAAAAAAGCACCAAACACAACACGTCTATACGCTTCCACAAAAAATGTCGGTTCTTTGTTGTCGAGTCACACTGTCCTGTAAACTCGGAAATTTACTATCACGCATGTTCATTGTCGGAGAGATGGCGGGAAAAGTCAAGCGGAATGATCGCGTTAACTTGTCGGTTAGCCATGTCCAACAAATATAAAAAAGGGCTAGCCGCTTAAGAACCGAATGCCAGAATCGTACCCGTGTTTGATTCGAAACTTAAATATCGTTTCTTGTGTGACGAGTCCGTGACGCTTTAGGTTGAAGGCTGGCAATTCATCGCATGGAAATAACACGTGCAGTCAGAAAAACCACCGACTTTCCACCATTGCCGACAGGTGGCTGACTGTTTCTCGACTGCCGTTGGTTTACTGGAACCATTGAAATGCATAACAAGACTTACATTTCAATGACTGGGACAGTTTGATGTCAAATTTAGATTTGCCTATAGCCCCGCCCATTAATGAGCAGTAGACCGGTTGCATCGGTGAGGTTAGGTACAGTCCGCAACAAAAGTTCAAGCTTTTTATAAATTCATGTATATTTCAGTATGGAGTTCGTGTCTAAAGTGAAAGGTAAAGTGTTATCTGGGCTCTGGTCAAAGTAGTGAAATTTTGGCAAATATATATTATTCAATTTATGAACCAAGAAGCTGAAGCGAATAAACCCGCCATCAAGGATTTAAAAAAGTTCAAGAGCGTATTTCAACTACTACCGGTGTGTGTATTTGTACAATACGAACAATAGTAAGAGAGGTGAAAAAATTGGACAATGGCAAGTGCTCTTCGATCATTTTCAACTCCCAATAAAAAACAAGACAATCGAGCGTTAAAACCGAATGATGATGAAGGAATCCTTAGACGCTATATTATCAACTTTAAAGTAACTGAAAAAAAAGTGCCAACCCTGCGTAAAATTCACAAAAAATTTAGAGACGACTACTACAATAATTAAACCGATTCTCTTTGAGAGTCTAAGGAAAATTATGGAGAAAATGGGATTTAGGTGGCGAAAAAGAAAAACTAACCGCAAGCTGTTGATGTGATTGTGGACAGTATTGTAATAAACCCGCAGGACGATGAAAGCGATATTTCAAATTTAGATAGTACCCAGTAAATCAACGGCAGTCGGGAAACAGTCGGTCCGGCCGCCTGTCGGCACTGGTGGGAAGTCGGCGGCTATTTTTGCCATTTTCTAACTGCATACGGTCGTTACCACCGAAATTACGCGCGTGTTATTTCCATGCGATGAATTGCCAGTCTTCAACCTAAAGCGGACTCGTCACACAAGAAACGATGCTCAAGCTTCGAATGGAACGCGGTTATGATTCTGGCAGCCCAGTTGCGAAAATCAGCTTTTGGTTCTTAAAAGACTGACCCTTCTTCTTTTATACTAATTGTAGATGGCTAACCGCCAAGTTACCGCGATCATTTCGCTTGACTTTTCTCGCCATCTCTCCAATGAACATGCGCGATAGTAAATCCCGAGTTTACAGGACGATGCGACTTGACAACAGATCCGCCATTTTTTGTAGAAGCGTATAGACGTGATGTGCTTGGTGCCTTTTTTGTGTGTTGTTCAGTCGTTCGCCTATATATTTTTTTGTAATGTGTATTGTAGCATTTTCAGTGATGATCTCGTTTTTTTATTGTTCCTTGTTTTGTATGTAAATAATATTTACAAACATATTATGTTTTTAAATAAATTTGTCCACTATTTAATTATTGTAATAGTTTAATATTTTTTTTCTTATCTTTTCCCATTTTACTACTTTCCTAACTAAAAAAGTTATAAACTAGTTTAAAGTGATGATAAGATAAATTTACTATTTATACCTCTTCCAACTTCCAACATAAATGAACAAGGTTTGTTAATCTGCAAATACCTATTTAAATACTGGGAGCAGAGATGTTCACCACGTTTTTATAGATAACAAAATAAAATGTATATTATTCAAATGTAGATATATAATTTAAAAGGGTTAACATTGGTTATTTTAGAACCATTTTTACAGAAAAAAATAAGTTACCCAAGGCCCAAAGATTCTCGATGCTCTCGCGTTGCGTAACTTGCTGAGCGGTAATTACCATTTTATGATACATTGAATATCTATGCTCTGCTCTAACGGGAGTTTTTTCATTCTTGGGACTCGTTATATGAACATCCACTAAATTATTCTCAGGTTTTCTATTTATCGCCTTCGTTTTAAACTAGAAAAATTAATTTTAGGTTACATTTGCTTTGGTCAATGATAGTAATGATATAAAAGAGGATAGAACGATAGTAATGGACAAAAAATAAACTGAACGACAGCACTTAATCCGTATTCGTTGGACAGCACCACAGAAAAACAGTATGCTACGCTATGAATCAAAACACGTCGCGTAGCCGCGCAGATGACGTTACTTCGAGGGAAAATCGAAGTGACGCTTGAATAATGCAAAATTCCTCGCAGTGACTCAAACCCAATCAAACCCTTTTATTTTCTTTGGCAGTGACGTCAAAATGGGAGGAGCCTGGCCCGTCGATCGGAGCATCGGCACTAGAGTCTAGCCGGTGCCGGGAACTTCGATCCCGAATTTTGCCGAACTATTATTGTCGATTGTGTGGCGCTAAATTTGAACACGATGTTTTTTCGGCTTATGTCATCAGTATGAGCAGTGGCGTGCCGTGCTTTTAGAGACCGAGGGGGCACAATGATTTGGGGGCGCCAAATTATTTTCCTTTTATTGGAGAGTATATGGTCATAGTAGGCAGTGAATCTCCAGGGGGTGCCGTAAATTACTTTCTTTCTATTAGAGAGTATGTGGTCATAGTAGGCAGTAAATCTCCATGTTGGCGCGAGGGCGCCATTGCGACGAGGGCGCGAGTATAAGATGAGTCGTTATAGGTTTTTTAACCCAGTCCCCAAAAGGAAGAGGTTCTCAGTTCGGCCCGTAATTTTTAAATATTTGTTCGCGCAGAACTCGGACGTGACAAACAATGAAATTGTTTGCATTTGAAAGAACTGTTCTCCAAGTTGGTTCCATTTAATTTTTTTCGCTATCTCCCTACCATAAGGGGTCGGAAATTAGGGGTTAGTGATTAATTTTGGTCAGGTTCTGCCGTAAAGTATTAACAATATTTTGATCGCAAGAACTTGACAACAAAGTATATTGTGCGACGGCATATTATTATTCTTACACAGGGTTAGCAGATTTCAAGAAGAAAGCGGGAGTTGCCGATATAATAATTTTTATCGCTTTCGCCATTTCGTAAAAATAATTATTGTTTGAGAAAATTGGTAAACATTTTTTGCTCTATTAATAAGTAGGACTTTATTTTGTAAAAGTTGTCAAACGAAATAGCCAGATCGATTTTAAATGTAATTATTTCCTTGACTTTTTCAATTTTATGTATTTTTCTGAGCTAGAAGTACGTATAATTATATATGACTTACTATGAAAAAAACGGAAAAGAGGGTTAATGTGTTAAAATGTATAGGTATATAATTTAAGAGGGTTATTTGATATTCTAGAAATATTTTTACAGAAAAAAATAAGTTAAAACTTCCAAAAATAATTACATTTTAGCCCGGCATACCTCAAGGTTAGGGATAAAAATTTTGAATTCATATTTAAAATGTCTTGTCTAGAGTGCAAATAATTTTTGTTAATTTCCAGTGACTATTTTGCTGTAAAAGTCTTTCTAAAATGCCCAATGCGAACCATCTTAAATTTGTATTAAAACCACGCATTACTGCACCTAGCTTGTCTAGCCATGGGCCAGCCATCCACTGTATTTGGCCACTCCATCAGTGCATGGACAGACAGTGGATCTGCAACGGTACTGCGCCATGGGCCGCCGGGCCAAAGAGGACATGCCCGGTTTACAATCCGCTGGGTGTGTCGTGTTTCGGGCCGGACGCGGCTTTCGGCACTGCGGCTTCTGTCCGTTTCTGGAGGAGCCACCTTTTGTTTACTGGGTACACAATTTTATAATAATCACAACGAACGTACAGGCATGCACATTGCACAAGATAAACAAGTCGGTCATACTATTTGTCGTTGAAGTCATTCAAAATTCAAGTAACAAGGATGTCCACGAACTACAAGTGAATCCCTAACATTTATTGCACGTGTGCCTTTTATAAAGAACGTCTTCCGGGAGTACTTAACAAACCCTTTTTTTCTGTGGCATATAATTATTTAATCTATTTCTTTTTACTCTAACCAGTGCATGTATTTTGTATATGATGTGACGTGTGCTTCACATGAAACTAAATTATAATATAAAGTATATACAAATTACATAAATGCACTAGATGTGCGACAGGTGCCGTTATAAGGTAACATACAAACAACGTACCAATACAAGTCAAGACAAGCTCCGGATTTAAATATAATGAAAATAAAACAATTATTTGTTAAAAAAGATTGGTTTTATTTCTACAAGAAAAATATACTGTAATGGGAAATAAAGAGTATGTCATGAATTGCGGCAATTAGTTTAAAGTGATCAGTTGGAAAAATCTCGTAAAACAAATTTGATTTGGCTAATTTCTTCAGTTTTTCACAGGAACTACTGATTTCACAGATCAATTAATAGTTGATTGAAACTATTTAAGATATATCTACTAATAGTCTCAAAAATAAAATATTGTGTTTAAAAACTTAGAGGAAAGAATACTCATAGAAGTTACTATTTTATAGTTAGAGTTCCCTTTTTCGTATAACCAAAAGAATCAAGTTGTAAAAGGAATCATATGTGGGGTTCTTAATTTATTTTGTTAACCTAGCAGTGGTGTTCGTCGCGCGCTTCATCTGATGCAATAAGGAGCACCCACAATCGGAGTTTTCAAGTGCGAGGCTTCAGGAGAAACAGAAAATATGAAATGTTTTGGTGGTAAAAAAATGTATGTTGGGATTTAATCGTCTTCAAAACTTATGTTGTTAAGTTAAATCAGATTAATTTTAGATTTAATTCCTACCTGCTCCTATTAATTGAGAAATCATGTTAAATATTCGGATAAGTCGGGCAAGTGTGAGATCTAAGTTGGCGCGAGACCTTGGGCTCTTCCTAGGAGCTAAAGCTGCTACAGCTCACTCCTTTTTATTGTCTACTTTTTGGGAAAATACCAAGAAATTATGCACATTTTAACATAAAGTGGGGGCGGGTAGTGTTAGTGTGGGTGAATTTCTAGATAAATTACTTACCTACTCTATGTCTACAATAGAATGCAGGCTTGTTAGTTAGTGCAAAAAGCCTAATCTATTGTTTTTAGTAAATTAGAAAAGAGTAATTCAAAGAAAAATTCAGTAGGAAAAAGTACTTGTCATACATGTGAAAGAAAATACTCACTCAGTGAATATTTTCTTTGACTCTCTTCAAAATAATATGGCTTACAACGGAACAGACAGACAGAACAGATTTTAAATACAATTTCTTGTTAATTGCGATTTAAAATAAAAATTTACAATTTTGGCCCAAGTGATCCAACTCGTCTCAAGTGACCCAACAATATGGCATTCGTGGTAAGAAAAGTATAGTATTACTACTGAAACATGATTTTCTGATCACTTTTAAACCTTCAATCACTAAATTATAAAGAATCAGTATACAGTAGGTATCTATGCCGCCAAAAGACAATCGTTTTTACAACAAATGTTAGTTCAGCGTAGGCAAATGTAGCATGTTAACAATTTTATTATGCCATACGGCCCAAACTACTATGAACATAGACGGAAACTCTCACGTCGCATCAGCCGCTATGATGATACCCGTTGGCTGTTTGCTCTGGTTCCTATTTTCCATCGGGGCTCACACGGCCGTGTCTATGTCTGTACTAGCCTGGTTCCGTCTGTTTTGTTTATTGCTACACATTATATGACATTAAAAAAAAAACTAAAAACTAAAATCATAAGAAGCGTATAATATGCGAAAATCTATCACTTAACAATGAAAATAAATGTAGCTGACTTTCTACAAATTGTATACATTATCAATCAGTTTAAACTGATCGAATATAATTTACTTTACTTAATAACTAGGTATAATTATATATTAGCAATAATTTAACGATTACTATACAGGGTTTAAAAGATGACTATTAATTAATAGTAAAAATAAGGTTTCATGTAAGTTGGTTTAAATAATAAAACCAAAAGTCAGAACTATTTACATAGTAAAAATATTTAAAACCTGAAACCATTTTATGACTATATAAAATAAAGCTTAATTCTAGTTGTTAAGGTCGCTACACAGTTAAAAATATTACATGAAAGAACGCTGTGACTTTAATAATAATAGCTTCTCTTCAGTTGCTTATACGTTGGGAAATGCAAATGGAAATTGAAATTATTGTCAAGGTATGTCAATAGAATAAAAAAATGACTGCATCATCTAGTTAAGTAGTCTTTGCTCTAGACTCTAGATAGTCTACAGAAGCACAGAAACATGATCCTTTATGGCACTATTAACTTTGTTCGTAATATTGTTAGTAAAAACACAAGGAGCATATGAAATTTTGGCATTGTCTAAAACAAAAACGAAAAGGTTATAGGTATAGTTATTACCATGACCTTTTTTTTTCTATAAATATCAAGAAGTAGGACGTACACAAATAAAAAAAAAATTCTGCGTTCACGCTTTTATCATCTATTGATGATTTGATGAGCACATGATTTAACTTAAAACGAAATAATTAATGTTAAGTATGGTGTAGCCATTAAAACAATTTATTTTATACTTAACTTAATATGGATGGAACAAAGTACGAAAAACTAATAAATGCATAAAGCTGTTAATAAGCTTCTGCTCCTAAATAGCAGTGAGCGATTCATGAAAATTTCACAGCCCATCACTATCCAAGGCATTTATGCCACGCAGATCGATCCGCAAGTTTTATTGTGCAGCTTATGGTTATTTAAATATATTATCTTCTGTAGTCAATACGGTTGTGAATCGTAATAAATTCTTTTTAAATTATTTACTTATAGAAAACTTTAACTTTTAAGCAAAATATCTAGTAGAATCAGGTTTACTTGGAAAAGCTATATTTATTTGTCACGTCATAAAATATGGCAAACAAAATTATCACAAATACAGAAAACACATATCGAGATGAAACCTCTTAATTACTGAACAATTTTACCGTTAACGAATAAAAAATAGATTCTTTAACACAACCAACATACATATTTCTCTAATAAATATTCTCTAGCAGATTTCAATCCAACACTCAAGTAAAAAATCTATTTTTTTTAATTCAACCCTTTAAATCACATTGATGTTTAACCATTGAATTTATAAATAATATATTAACATTTTATATAATTTAGAAAATTTCTAATTTATTAAATAATAAATTGATTAATCACAGACAATTCTCAAAATAATTTAAAAATACATTATAAAAAATATCTACACACATTCACTCGCTCATTAACATTTAATTAAAACACATCTATTTTTAGTTTGTTGTTTTATCTAATATGTACTTTCGTTCATAAATTTACAAACAAAATTTTATAAAAAAAAACTTACTGTGATTGTGACTAAACAAAATCACTTATTGGATTCCTAATGTAATAGGAACAGTGTTGCAAAAGTAAATGCAATAAACTCACGAGCAAAAATTCAACTCACACAGATTTCCAGTCATGTTCGAATCTTAACAATTTTTTTAGTCTAGATAGATGGGGATGGAAATTTTTTTAACACGATATAATGGAAAAGGCGAAGGCACATGCATTATAACCAGCAACTTATAATCTCTGGGTTTGGGGTTATTACTTAGTTTATCATATCATAACTTTTGTACCAAAATTTAAAAAATATGTAATTTTTACTAGAACGCTGCTCACTCAACTTGATCATTACCTAAGTATGAATTAATTTAACGATGGAAATATCATAAAACATCCAGCTTGATTAAAATTCTATGTGAATTAAATTTATTGCAGGCAAGATTGATTAATTTGATTATTATAAGTCTTAAATGTGATCATTTAAAAATTTGAATAACTCCAAAAAATATTAATCGATGATGGAGTGAGCGAATAAGCGAAAAAATTCGAAAGATCGATATAATCAAAAATACGAAAATAGTATGTAAGATGAACTTATACAAAATAAAATTTCTAACGATATCTTTTATTACTAATTTGTATTAAACAAATACGACTTAAACTGATCTGATCAGATGAGGGCAACCTCATCCTTGGTGGTAAAAAACTGTATCTAAAATACATTAGCTTTGATTTGATTATGTAATTTCGAATTTTCCCCAATATACCGCTCCGCGAATTTTTAATGTATTAAAAATGAATATTTCAAACGACTATATGTATTATGGAAAGACAAATTGTGGAAGACTAGAAGTTTGCTAATTTTAAAAATCTAAATTTGACATTTACCATTTTTATTTAAGAAATGATATGTTTTATATTGCCAATTCTTTCTTCCCAAATTTATTGCAGTTGAGCAATTACTTTTGCCACGCTTCAATGTCTAAGGATTTACTGTTTTTTAGTAGAAATAACTGGCATTTAGATTTAGTCCATTACAAAAGTAAGAATTTTAAATGAAAAAGATAATTTATCCTTAATATTGAATAAACTTGAATTTATGGTCATTAAATCTTTTCAAATTTGTTCTCTAGAAGCAGAATAATTACCTTGTCAACATAGGGTTTTACCATAGGCAAAAATAGCTGAACTTTATAGTGTACTTGGATTAGGATTTGCTGTTGATTGTTTTGCAATTTAATCAATCAATCAAGCACGTTCGCAGAACTAAAGGATATACCATTCTATTGCTAAAGCACAACTATTGTACCATTGCTGTGATATCATAAAATATGCCACGTTATTAATGATATATACGTGAAGAAGAATGTGCATAAATAGTTACACGCACCTTTGCTTTGGTGGTGATCTAAAGTAGCTATTGCACAAACTGGATTAATACAAATTATAAAAGTACGAATTTTTATTACATGGAAATTATTCTGAAGCTAAAAAATCTCAGAATATATAAAACAATAACTGAATTAACTGACATGGAGAAATTATGTACATCATAGTTATACAAATAACAGACAATATTATTCATGATAAAGTTTGCCGATCATTGTCATATTAGCGCCATTATCGAGGACCTGCTCATACCAGATCCTCATTATTCTTATTAATAACTGACAATATGTTAGTTGACAAAGTTTGTTAATTTTAAACTTGTCCTGATAAAAAAGTTTTAAAAATGACTTGGATTTAGCAAAAGAAGCACTAAAAAAATTTCCTATTCGTCGGGAAAAATTAAATTAAAATTTGGCCGACCTGAACAATAAGATTTTACTTTTGCAATGGCTAACTATGGGTTAAGGTTAATTAAATAAGTAGAATTCTCTTAAGTAGTTTGGTAATTTAGTAATTTTTAATTACCGAGCTATGCGTCAATACTGATAACATAACCTTCTTACTCAGTCGTACCTGTTTATTATAGTCTAACCTGAACCAGCTAATTAGTAATAACGAAATCTTAAAATTTATTTACGTATTTCATTTTTTCATGGTGTTTTTAACATGATCTTATTCTTGTTCGATTGGTTAGACTATAGAAAGCACACTTTTATTGCTCTTAAGAAAAACATTCAATATTCAGAGTACCTTTCACCAGTAACATCAACAACGATAGAATTTACTCCTATTCCTTCTTCTTCAATAATCACCTATTAAGTTAAAATGGGTATACACCTGCAAAAGTCTTAGTTTCTCGATGTTAAAGTTATTATAATCGTCAGCATTAAGGTAAAGATTGTAGGGGCTACACAACTGCTGCCACCTGTTGGCATTTTCGTCAGTACTGGCTTTCTTGTTTCTTCTTCTTGATCTGGGTCATATTTGCGTGGTGATGTTGGTTTATCATCTATAAAAAATGAGACATAAGTAAGTTTTAACAACCAAGCAAATCGCAGAAATAATACAATAAATCATAAGTTAGATCTAAATTTGGACCAATTAAACCGTTTTGGTAAATCCCTGGAAAAGCTTTTCCTTTTACATATGGTCATACTGTCCTGTCCCGAATGCGTTCACCCCATAGATATATGTATATCTATAGGCTAGCAAATAATATTGGCGATTGTGGCAAATTTACTGAGCAGATTCTGTAAACAAAGTTTTCTACGGGCTTGCGCGTTGCAGGACGCCCAGCTTGTGATAAACAGGATCGTGTTTCAAAATTTAGTTGTTAAAAATACACAGTGTAGAGTAAAAATCAAGCAAGAAAAAGCCACGGCGTCATCGGCATGTATGCATCACACGTACACGTTTCCAGCAACGAAGCTATAGCTTCGTAGCGTAAAGCGCGTTTTAACAATACAACAGAACAAAACAATGTTCTTCATGTGTGAATGAACTATTCCAGGGCAAGATAATGATTAATATGTTGTCTATCGAAAAAATCCGGTTGTCTATCTACTAAGACAATGTATTTTTCCTATATTGTGTTGTTATCGTGTGAACGCACTCGGAGCAAGAAGTAAGGCAGTAAACGTAAAGTTATATAATTTGATTAAAGAGGCACAGCGCGGCGTCGCGTCGTGATCCATGACAATGACGATAAAATGAGCACTACATTGTCAAGCGCAAGTGATGTTCACAAAGCTAGGGACAATATAATACTGTTCTGTTCCGCGTATTGTCCTTGGGTAAATACACCTTAAGGTATAAAATATTATTTATTTTCTTCATGTATAATTTTCTTACGTAAATTTATGTTTTTTCCTGTTATTCAAATAAATTTAAAATCCGTGGGTTTAAAGCAGCCTCGCAAACATCTAACTCATAACTCTATACTTATAATTAGGGTTCATCAAGCAGGGTGCAGGACCATATACACCGGAACTATAACTACCGCGATGTGTCGCGACTCGCGGCTGCACCGTGTCAATACATCGACATGTCAAGACATCGACATCAGTGACGGGAGAATCGAATGATTTTCAGAATCGATTATTTTGTCGGCTGCATCGTGTCAATACATCAACATGTCAAGACATCGACATTAGTGACGGGAGAATCGAATGATTTTCAGATTAGATTATTTTGTGTTCGAATACTTTTGAGAATCGAATGGTTCTTCGAATACAAAGAATCGAATTATTTATATTCCGAATTCCGCTATATTATCGAAGAGAGTCAAACGTGACCAAGTTCCCAAAAATTTGTACATGATTATATTTTTTAATAGTTGGTTTTAATATTTTTTATTAGATGTTCTGTTACTTTTTATGTATGTTTCTTTTATTAGTTGTTTTTTGTTTGTATTGTGTTTATCTTTTATGTTTGGAAAATATCATCTTTATAGTCTTTAGATTTATATTATTCTTTTAGGAAAGAGTGTTTATTTTTATCATTTTTGTATTATATTTTATCGATATTTGACCTATTTTACGTTGTTTTTTTAGATTTTGTGTAATAAAGTCTATTAAAGTATTTTTATTTACTAAACTTATTATGTTCTTAATACTTTAAATTTTAATTCTCAAAGTTTGAGAGTCAAACCTCCTATATTTAAAAAAATATATATTCAAAACTTTCAATAATATGTCCCATTCGAAATAAAAAAAATATGTAAGGACAAGGACTAAAACTAAATTAAGAGGGTATTCGAAAACTGACAAAAAACTAAGCTACGGTGGATAATAATCGGAGCCGACGCAAATTTTCATTCCGATTCAGCCTTCGATTATTCTCTTCTTCTATTGTAATATTTCGCATCCTCTCAGAATCGGCAGAACCTCGCTCGCCGACACACGCAACTCGCAAGAATCGATTTTTTGGTATTCGAATACTTCGTTGAGAATCCAATGCATTCGAATACATGCCAGAATCGAATATTTATATTTTGAATTCGAATGGTCCCTTCACTAATCGACATGTCAAGACCAGCGTTGCCGATTTGCCAGTAATTACTGGCATTTGCCAGTAATTTAGGGCTCTGCCAGTAAAACTTCCAGTATTAAGATAATGCCATTAATCTTTTTTTTCATAAAAATACAGACATTATCTAATGATATTATTTATTATTTAACTATTTAAATGTTAAATAAAAATTATTCATTATCGACATTTTTTCTAACCAATTCAATAGCTCAGATCCAAGGATGATATTAGTGGCTTGGTGGTTGGTGGCTTCCATATCCCCAGATTTGTATATTTTTATTTTTATGCTTTACATTTGGGATTTTCGGGAACATTGATCCGATTAATCAGATCATCAGCTGTTATCTCTTGTCTCTTTTTAATAAGTTCAAACAAAAAGATACGAGATTACAAGATGGTAAGGGTTGATCGGATTAACCGTTTCCCGAAAACGCTTACTATTATATGTTATATGCTTTCATTTAACCTAACAAAAGTGCCAGTAATCGCAGAAAAAAATGCCAGTAAATGACAGTAATTCTAAAAAGTTTCGCCAGTAAAAAGGCGGCGACGCATCGGCCACGCTGGTCAAGACATTGGCATGCTTTGCGGTGGAAACAGGTTACAAAATGTTCGTAGTAAATATGTAAATTATCTCATACTTTTAAACAGTTTAGTTACGGTCCAGCCGCACAGTGTGTTAAATCGACCATTTAGCACGACATAAGCCCCCAATGTAATTTTGCATTATTCTTTACATAGTCTAGCAATCTATATTTAAAACAGTCCTACTAAGAAAAAGGCAGTCAAAAAATATAATATATATTTACAGTTCTCGGGGAGGGGGGGAGGGGGGGGGGGGGGCTTAACTTAGTGTTATTTTAAGATTAAAATCAACGCATTTCTGTACATCATTTTCAAAACAAAAAATATGACACAGAACTTAGCAAATTTTTTACCAAATTTTTACATAAATACTGTTAATAATCAAACTGTTTTACAGTATAAAAACATTTTAAATATTAATGCCCTTCTCCTAGAAATTTTTGGGTTTTTCGATGTATCATTATATTTATGTATTTTTTTTAACTCGTAGAGCATACAAAAAAGTTTGTCGGAGTTTAGTTTAGTTTCCCTCTAAAAAATACAGAGTAGGATCCTTTTTAATAGAAAAGTAAAAAATTTTCTGCTCATAGGTGCCCATTCGAGACTTATGTGGCTTTAAGAATAGCTCTTTAGTTATTATCGACTTGACAAAAAAACCACACAATTTGTAGATGATCATAACTTTGTAAAATTTTTTCGAATTTAAATATCAAGTGGATATGAAATTAATTTAGAAAAGTTTAATACATTTTCGTTAGAAACCGCAAAGCTTGTGATCAGTTTATATTCATGGTATATTATGCCTCCAACTGTTCACAAGATTCTGATGCATGGATCAGATATAATAAAGACCGCACCCCTTCCAATATGCATGATTTCTGAGGATGCTCAAGAATCCCAGCATAAAGAATGTAAATATATACGAACTTTTCACGCACGTAAATGCAGTAGGAGAGAAAGCAATGAAGATTTACTTCACATGTGCCTTATTAGATCTGATCCATACATTACATCCATGCGAACGCTCCCAAAAAAATCCGGTACCAGATTCATCTGCAATAGATTTTCTTAAAGAACCGAACTCTTCTTACGTTTCTGAGGTACAGCCAACAGAATTATAATAGGCGACATCGATACTTCCCAAGATATTTGGTAAAAATAAAAATTTTATAAAAGCAACCGCCTTAATTCTTTTAATATGGGAAACGAAATTTTCAAATAAAAACCAATAAGTTAGGTAAATTATTATGACTTTTTGAAGTTTGCAAAAATAATAAACATTCTGGGTTCCATCAATAGTGCTCTCGTAGACATTTAAGTACGTTTCACACATTGTTAATTTATTCATTAAAAACTAGTATTTTTGTAAAGATAATTTCTTAAAAATGTAAAAATATATAGGGTGTTAAAAATCCAATTCAATGTCACACCCTGTATACGGTAAATGAGAAAAACAATAATTGATTAAGCACTAAAAGTCTTCATAATTTATCCAACTCATTAGTTTATTTAAACGTGTTATTTCCATACCAGTACTAAAAAGTTAAGAAATACACGTGTCCGGGTGCAGGTGTATGCTTTTATAAAACATCATTCGGCACATAATCCAGTTAGGCTGAAAGTGTTCTCATTGTTTAGGTGGTAAATAAAATTATATGATATTATTAATTGAACATTGTTGGTAACTCTTTAATTTGTTTTTAAAACCCACAATGATATTTATTATTTACAATTAATTCTACAAAACTTACACCAAGCCGTACATTCAAATACCCTATATAGTGTATATCTTGCTCATTAATATTGTAATATCTGAATCGAAAAAGTAACATTATTATTTTTTCATGCTTCTTATAGCTATTACTTAATAATAAGTTTAAAATAATGTTTCATGTATTTTGAAATCAATAATTGTGTAATTAAGTTCCATAAAACATTACATTTTTTAATACAAACTGAAGCCATTTTAATGACTGACTTCTTATTTGCATTTTATAGCAAAAAAAAACATTCATGGCCCTCCTAAAGAATGTCAGGAAATTGAAAAACATTAAATCAATGTTTAAATAATTATGTCGCGCTAGACGGTCGATTTACCACACTGTGCGCCGCCCATGGTCAGGCACCCTGTTTACGAACCCTACTTATGTGATTTATTATTGCGTAATCCGAACAAGGTATTATTATAAATATACTGAAGAATTTGTGACTACTAAGAAATGCACTTTTAATGTTTCACTACAACACATTTGCTAATTATCCATTTACATCTTTGAGGTGCGAAATCAAATTATTTATTTGGTAAGCAACAAAAGTAACATATAAAGTATTTATCGTAAGTCGTCTGTCTGTCACTTGTATGCCAATGAATAGAAAAATTTGTTACTGGACCTGTACCTGGGACCTGAGCGAAGGAGCGAATGATGAAGAGCGAATGTTGAAGAGGAAGAGTAATAAATATTTAAACTTACCGTCTGGTTCAATAGGTCCATTTCCAGACCCAGACCCCCTAGAATATTCATCGTCCGATTCATCGAAGTCTGGTCCATTTCCAGAACCCGAGCCATCAACGCCGTCTCTCTGCATGTAATCTCCATCTGCGTAATTAGGTCCAAGAGAGCTGATTGCCATCTAAAACATAACAAGGTTGTTCGATTTTTTTCACAGAAAAAATTTTTTTACGTAAATAATCAATATTTCCTTTTTATAGTTTTATAAATGGCACACATACGCAAAGGACGGCTATCTGGGGGATTGAAGTTTCGATGCCGGTATGTTGGCACCATTGTTACTTGAAATACGTCACCAACAAACAATATGACCGAGTTGACTAACTCGTGGGTGCACTGAGTGCGTTCGGATTTGTGTACTGCTTTTAACCCAAGATTTTCTTTCTGTTTATATTAAGTAATTGGATTGCAAAATAGTTTTAAAACAATAACCTTAAGTAGCCAAGCATTTAACGTCATTTTGCATTATAAAATATTAACACTCATATTTTATTCCTTTGTTTTCAAAATTACCGGCCATTAACTTCTTACGAAGTTAGCAGCTGCTGCCAACACAAATTCTAGTACCCAACCCAGTAAAAATTAAATACTCTATAGGGCCGCCTATCGTGTATGTATGGTATGTTAAACTTAGTAGGTATGGTATGTTAAACTTGTTAAGGCACACAGAAGCTCTTGAATTTTACCCATTATTATTAACACTATCTATATATTTTATTGTCAGCATTAAGAGTGATGACTAAACTCAAGAAAAAAAACTATTTTTTTTTCAACCACAATTTGTTCCTGATTTTTCAGAATTATTTGCTTATTTATTATGTCTTACAATAAGGAATATGCACATATTTTTTTACTGCATAAATCGTTTAGGAAGTCATTAAAATCCAAAAAATTATTTTGAAGGAAATTACTAGGACAATTTAGCTACAAAAAATGTTTACTTTTTGGTATAATTTATTACAATTGAAAAAGCAGACATTTGTCCTTAATAAGTAATGACGTCTGGAGATCAGCAAAAATAAATGCCAATCTGCATGTTAATGTAAAGCTTAATCTAAAGTCGAACAGGTTTGTTTTTCTCGGAAACCGTCAGAGGGAGAGCAATCGAATTTTTTGGGCTGATAAGGAAATAGTGCAACTAGCTTCGGTAAAAAATTCAGTTATACAGGATGTTTTGTTTCGGAGCTAGTAACCGTCAAAGTGAAAATTTCCGCGATTTCTGTTTACATCGGGTACAGGTCGCAAAAGTGAATTAAATCGATGTAATTCGGAGGTTGTACTCACGGTTGTAGAGGACCGGGAGCTTTAGAACTCTATTAAAACTGGTGAGGATCGGAAAAAGGCAAGTAAATAAAACATCGTGCCGAAAAACGGATTCACAAGTGAAACTTTAAAATCTCAAATACTTTCTTTTTGCAATACATTTACCTAAATCTAAAATAACTGGAAAATAGATATAATATGCATTTGGGAAAACTGGAAATTTCGATTTTTGGTTTTGGTAATTATTCGGATGAACGGAAACAGCGAATTTTTTCATGAAATTTTGCACAGACCCTAATTTTGGGTCGTGGAATACGAATCCGAAGTCAGTTTTTGGCGGTCTCGAATGGTTTTTAAATTAACTTTTAGGTTAGTTTTTCAATGAATTTCTTTAAATTTCGGCACTTTTACTTAAACACATCTATACAAGTCATTACACACTATTTTTCTGAACCATATTTAGGCAAATTTATGTAAAAACACATTAAAAAAATAGAGAAAATATCAAAAAACTGAAAGAAAATAAACACGCAAACCGTGGTATACATTCTCGAAATTTCTGATTGAAAGACGCGATGTTGCCAAATTTACAAATCGCTTTTCCCACAAATTTTAATAGTTGGACAAAATCTGTGCAAAAAGTTGTATACACCCAAGCAAACCTGAGCAAAAAGATGGTCAGGTTTGCTCAGTTTTGATTGATATAGATACATACACACACACACACATATATATATATATATATATATATATATATATATATATATATATATATATATATATATATATATATATATATATATCAATAAAAACTGAGCAAACCTGACCACCTTTTTGCTCAGGTTTGCTTGGGTTGGGTATACACCTTTTTGTTAGCTTTTTTATTATTAATAATTTACAACTTTTTCATGAAAAATAAGTAAACCTGGCAACGCCGGACACTTGACTTGACAGCTGGGAAAATAATGGCGGCTATTAGCGAGTAAAATGGAATTTTCTATGGAAAAAAGCAATTTTCTTAGCTATTTTTGCCTAAATGTGGTGTTTAAGTGAAAGTGTCGAAACTTAAAGGAATCTATAAAAAAAAGGTAACCTAAAAGTTAACCTAAAAGTTTTCCAAAAAAAAAATTTTTTTGGAAAAACCATACAAGACCGCCAAAAACTGACTTCGGATTCGTGTTCTACGATCCAAAATTAGGGTCTGTGCAAAATTTCATGAAAAAATTCGCTGTTTTCGTTAATCCGAATGATTACCTTGATGGATTTTAATTTCTTCTGGGATCCGAATGATTCAAATTAAAATCCCATATACCTCATCGGAAAGAGCTCGTCGAAATATATGACATCCATATTTTTTAGTTTCTTGTTTCTTCATTCTTTATTTTAACCGTTAATTATTATCTAAGAATACCTCCCACTAATTTAAACTTTCACAGTAGACAACCAGATATACTTGCACAAACAAAGGCGGCTGTAATAAAATGTTTGATTATTCTTTTTTATTGGCAACAACATCGTTTTTATTTGTCTTTTACTAATGCCCCTTTTGCTAACAAGGATAGAAATAAATCTGATTCCGTTGGGAGTTTTATCAGGAAAGAAAAGAATTTTGCGATTCCATGTATATAACCAGCAGTACTTCCACAAGCAAAGAAGGTACGATAAAAATTTTAACATATTTTTTTTTATTTGTCTTTTTCTAATGCACTTTCGCCAACACGAATAGAAAGAAATCTGATTCCTCCGTGATTATCAGGAAAGAAAAGATGAATACTGTGATCGCTAGCCTAAAATATGTTCTGGTGTAAACTGTCCATGTAATTGACCAATCGGGTGAATTCTTGTTCAATTGTTTTTTCTGCCATCATTCTCAGATTAAATTGGATAGAATATAGTAACCCGATTTCTTACATCTACACTAATAATAAATATTTTGAATGGCCAAACTCATACCATTTTTATTAGGATTTTGGCAGCAGCATTCTTATACTTACTAAGAATAAGGTTTTACTTACATGATGGACGTGGCGAAGTTTGTCAACTAAATTTGCTATTCTTGGATCTACGTGCTGCAAATTGGATGCAGTTTTAACTTCGGGGTTGTACTTTTGCATATCTAAACCTACATCAACTACTGTTTTGGTATATCTGAAAATTAAAAATATAATTGCTGTATTAACAACCACTATAGACGGCAAGCATCCCATGCTAGACATAATAGCCTCATATAACTATGTTTATTTCGGAATACATGAGCTAATCTTGTACAAAATCAATCTGAAAACACACTGGAATTTATAGCACCAAAATTAAAAAGACAGTTAAAGCTTTTCCCATAAGGAAACTTTAGGGTATGTTCCGAAAGTCACCCATCAGTACAGTACCGTGGTTGACAGAATAATCCAGTCCAGTCTATCTCTACGGGACACAAAATCACCAACATGGTTACTTTCGGAATATACCCTTAGGAAAGAACTAAAATACTGCTGCAATATCTGATTCTTTTGCGAAAATTAAAGTGGGTTAAAATTTTGAATGGCGTAAGGAGATCAAGACGCGATTTTCAACGTTTTACAGACAAAATCTTTGGAATTAAGAGTTTTTAACTCGATTTTGTAAATCTGGTTACCGTTGTTATATGCGGGGTGTAAAACAAACCTGCCGTTTTTTGCTTTAGCAAGAGCGAAAGTCTAACAAATAAATTAAATTTATCTTTACAATACTTTAGGATAATCAAAAAATCGTTGATAAACATCGATTTCTCGGATTTTTAATATTTGCTTTATCTTAGCAGACACCGAAAAGCAGATTTTTGTTACTGATATATTATAAAAAATTTTAAAAATAAATTAGGATTACCAAAAAAGAATTCTAATTTTAATGCAATAATTAGCATAGAAAAATGAAACTTCCAACAATTTAGTCATAAGGGTAGTTAAAAACAATGCTTTTAGAAAAATAATAGAAAACATTTCATAAAAATTAAAAATTACTTAAACAGTTTGTGCCTTGTGCGAAAGTGTTAAATCTAGATAATTCTAGATAAAATATTGTGCCCCTGGTCGTCTGTCACAAATCACTCATATACTTAATAAATATTTGCTTAGTGCAAGGTTATTTTCCGTATTCCTGGAAAAAAGCTTTTGTTAAGCCTCTACCCAAGGTAATCAATCCGAAATTCCATTCAGATCTAAGGCCTATAAGCAGTGGCGGCTGGTGAAATTTCAAAGTTGTATATCTCTGTTCCTACTTACAGGACCCGAACCAAATTTATGGGTTTTAATAGTGAGCCCACTGGGAATGTTTTGGTAAAGAAAAAAAAAACATTTTGTAATTTGCGAAAAAAAGTTAAATTTTTGGTGTGCCCCTCCTAGGAAAAAATGAAAGCGTCTAGGTATTTTATTTATTCTTTTTTCTAAACAAATTTTACATCATTCTGTCGACAGTTTTTAAATTTTGAGAGAAAAAAAGGTGTTAGTAGAAAGTTATAGTCATTTGAATTTTTTCTCAAACTTTATTTTAGGCTTAAAAAAATTCAAATGACTATAACTTTCTACTAACACCTTTTTTTCTCTCTAAAAACTGTCGACAGAATGATGTAAAATTTGTTTAGAAAAAAGAATAAATAAAATACCTAGACGTTTTCATTTTTTTCCTAGGAGGGGCACACCAAAAATTTAACTTTTTTTCGCAAATTACAAAATGATTTTTTTCTTTACCAAAACATTCCCAGTGGGCTCACTATTAAACCCCTTAAATTTGGTTCGGGTCCTGTAAGTAGGAACAGAGATATACAACTTCGAAATTTCACCAGCCGCCACTGCCTATAAGTATGAGTATACTTCTCGTCCTATCCCCAAAATACTATTTTCCCATATGTACGTTACTGTAAATAATATTTCACCTAAAATCCAGTCAGGATTAGGAGAGTACACAGTACTACCTCTGCATTAATAGACGTCAATGCTAATCAGGGCCGGATTGACAGATTTTTATAGAGCGCCAAAGGCGCTCTATGTAACGCCCCGTGAGTGAGAAAAATGTATGTTTGTTGTCCAATTCTGTTTTTCGGCAATCTCAATTTTTTTTCTCCGAGATGGTTGCAGGTGGGACGTTCAAATTTTCTGGGTTAATAGAGGGATAGTGTGACTAGCTTCGGTAAAAAATTCAGTTATACAGGGTGTTCCATTTCGGAGTTATTAAACGTCAAAGTCAAAATTTCCGCGAATTCCTATGAAATCGATTACAGGTCGCAAAATTTAATTAAATCGATTTAAATTTTCTGAGGTTGTAGAGGACCGGGAGCTTCAGAACCCTATTGAAACTGGCGGTATTCGGAAAATGGGAAGTAATTCTTTTGAATTTTTTTATGTCGAAAAATGCCCTTTGTACACCCCACTTTGGCACTGAATAAGTCGAAACAGGAACATCGGACAGAAAAACGTATTTGAACATAAAACTAAAGAATCTCAAATACTTTCTTTTTGCAATACACTTACCTATACCTAAAACGACTGGAAATTGGAAAAATTTGGGAAAAACTGGAAATTACAAATTTTTGATGCAAATCTTTGACGGATTTTAAATGTTTTCGGGGTCAAAGTGGATTCAAATCGAAATCCCATGTGCCTTATCGGAAAGAGCTCGCAAAAATACGTAATTTTCATATTTTTTGGTTCCTTAATTCTTAATAGGAAAGGAGCAATCGATAATTAAATTTCGGTTTTTAACCATTTTTTTTCATGACATCTCTACATTCGAATCACTCTGTATCTTTTCCTATCCAATTTCTTCCAGCTTTTTCAACGCTATCCCTTGGGGATATAATCAGGCTTTAAAATGAATCCCGAATGGGTGATCCTGGGCCGGATTTAGGGGGTACAAACACATTTTTTCTGTTTTTTTTCCATCAAAATTCATCTTTAAATGGCATTATTATGTATTATTTCTCTTATTTAACAGCTCTTTTTTGGTTTATTTTATTCCCTCATCATCTGAGAACACTGCTAACTAATTAGAACTCCATATTTTTGCGTTAAAGTTATAAATAAATAGGTTTTTTTCCTTCGGTGCAGGAAAAATTTTAAAAACTGCGAATATTAAACCATGCCATGAAAAAAAAAACAATTGAACTGGTGACGCTTTACATCGAAGTTAAATATGAGCTGTCAAAATATCAAGTTTTTCTAGCGATATTTTAAAGATCCTGAGCCAGTTTCGGCTTGGAATATACATGGAATTGATAGAATGGACGTTTTTTTATCTATTACTGACCATTTCGTAGCACGAGATGGGCATTAAATATCATTTTTTTGAAATTTTTGTTGACCCTACATTGCATTATAAAAATCAATTTCTATACGGGAAAATGAATTAATTTAATTATAATGTATGAAATGTCACAATTTGGTTAAAATGTCAGCATTTTGATGTGAAATAGGAATGACTCTGGACCAACTTCGGCTTGAAATTTACCGGGCAAGGGATTTAGGGACCTTATACTTTCAGTAGAAAGACATTTCATTTCATAATATACCGATTAAATACCATTTTAATCGATTTTCCTATGACGCTACAAAGCATCATTGAAGATTCTAATATGGAGCTCAGTGGCATCGAAAAAATCCCAAAATATGCATTTTATTTTCTAACCATGAGCGTGTATACCTTTGGGGCAATATATTAGTTATTATTGAATAATTTGAATTGAATTTTAGGGAAATGACTTGATTCGGATCGTTTTAAAGTAACCAGAACGATTCGAAAATACATTTTATACTTTGTGTTGTTATTTTTACGTTGGTAGAATGTCCAAAAAGTCTTTGTATGCGGAAATATCGTTGCCATTAGTACGAATATAAACTTATTGAGCAGGTTTTCAAGAAAATCGAAAATATTTAAATTACTATGTGTCGTGTTTGTTGTATTTGTATCTATGTATAGTACAGGGTGTCCGAAAAGTCTTTGTATGGACAAATACCTTTGCTATTTGTACAAAGATAAACTTAATTGTCGGATTTAAAGCAAATCGTATATATTTTCATTTCTATGTGTACCGAGATATATTATGTTTGTATACAGGCTGTCCAAAAAGTCTTGGTTGGAGCAAATACTCCTAGTAGTACCAGGATAAATGTAATTAAACCGGATTTCATGCAAAGCGATTATATTTGTTTTTATATGTGTTGTATATATGTATACAGGGTGTCCGAAAAGTCTTGGTATGGGCAAATACTTCTACTAGTACCGAGATAAACCTAATTAAATCGACTATATTCCTATTTAAATGTGTGGGTGTTAGTTTGAATGTATACAGGGAGTCCGAAAAGTCTTGGTATGGGACTCCTATTATTACTTAGATAAACTTTATTAGGTCGGATTTCACTCAAATCGAATATATTTGTATTAATATGTGTTTATGTTTGTATGTATGTATACAGGGTGTCCGAAAAGTCTTGGTATGGGCAAATAATTCTATTAATACCGAGATAAAATTACTTAACTGGGATTTTAAGTAACTCGACTATATTCCTATTTAAACGTGTCGGTGTTAGTTTGAACATATACAGGGTGTCCAAAAAGTCTTGGTATGGGCAAATACTCCTATTATTACTTAGATAAACTTTATTTGGTCGGATTTCACGCAAATCGAATACATTTGTGTTAATATGTGTTTATGTTTGTATGTATGTATACAGCTGTCCGAAAAGTTTTTTGTTGGCAAAAATTCTTTCTACGTGTGGTGTTTGTATGTGTGTAGCGACACGGTTACGAAGGGCGCTCTATTCTGCATCATCAGTCCGTAGGAGTGTGATATCTTCCTTAATACATGGCCTAGAAACACGAAACTTTCAGGGCATGACAATGATGATATTACCGACCTTATAGAGCCCCCTCGGGGGGCGATTAGGTGCTCTACGCGTGCTAGTTTTTTACCGAGCTGAGGTCAGACCGGCCTCTTGTCGGAGCGGCCTCCTTGGGACTCTTGGGAGGCACAGAGGCGTACCGCTGATCTCTTATAGTAGTTATTATAAACATTATACAGCACGGTAGTATATACATATTTATATAAAAACAATGGTTTTGTCTACCAACCCCCCCCCCCCAACCAAAAGTCACGGTCCGCCCCTGGGGAGGCAAATACAATACAAACGGATTAAAGACATTTAACATTTAAATTTAAAATTAAAGGAGTAAATATTTTGTTAACCATAAATATATTATGATATGATTTACAAACAAAACAGATATACAAAACAGGAAACCCAAAAATAAAAGAATACTCTGTTAGCCTTAAACAACAAAAATAAAATGTGACTGTGAAAAAAAATCATAGTTAAAAACTAAGAAGCTTTCTTATTGTGCTACTTTTTTCGACTATAAAATCACATCTTGCGCTTGAGCTTTACTTAAAAAACACGATTTTGACGCACAACGAATTGTCAAATGCGGAACAATGTTCTGCGTTCTACCTACAGTTCCGACCTGTAAATTTATATCCTAATATTCGAACATAAAATTTCTTTTTTTTAAAATCTCTTTAACAAATATTTAGGTTTTCAGTGACGCGGGTAATTTAAGGCCAGTGCGGATATTTTCAACACTTGAAGTGGGGAAAGTTGGATGATTGCATTGGCAGCACTGAACGCGATAGCGTCGCACAGTGTAACGTTTTTGATAGTTCGTGGGCATAGGGCAAAACAGCGACTATCGAATTTTAATTTGTTTCGCCTCTAGATTATTCGTAAAATGTATCACCGTAAGGTACTTCCTTTTTAAGCAGAAATTTGACTTTTCTGAGAGCAATAAACATAATGCGAAAATAAGTCTAACTTAAAAAAATTCATAATATGTGTTCTATAAAAAATGTGCAAGCAATTTTTGTTGTAGCTATAGTATGCTAACTACTCTTGATATTTTCAGATTTTCGAGGAAATATTTGTAAAGTTTACTTACATATGGAATTTTGAAGAATTGTGGTCCTAGTCGAAGAAAAAACAAAGCTTGGTGTGATTTTAAAAAAAAATGCCTAAATATGCCTAAGTTGTCGCATACATTAGAGTAGAGGATTACACAACTCATACATTAGAAATATCCAAAAATTTCATCCGACTTTGTCCGATTATTGAAAAAAAAAAAATTCTTTAGTATTATCGCACATGCAGGAATTCCAAGTTGCTTTTTAATGCCGCTTTTGAAGATATTCCAGGTATGTTATATTAAATTTTCTAAGAAGTTACAAGTAATTTAACTTTTAGTAAGAAAAGTGGCTAGAATAAAATTAAATAAAATATTCATGAATCTAAGTACCTACCTACATAGTTTTAAAAATACGTTATTACACCCAGTTTTAAATTGTTATTTTATTAAACATTATATTATTCTAAGAAGTAGCTAATAAGTTAACTCATTAAGCACGCTTTGTAATTTCATTTTCAATTTACTTCTTCATGTTCTTAAAATCTTCACAAATTTTTTGCATGCGTCAAAGGATTTGCTAATGTTTAAAATAACATAACAAGTAACAACCTAAAAATATTACAATAAAAAATGCTAAAATCACAAAAGAGAACTTACATACGACATATATTCTGACTTTCAAAATAATTTATTTTTATTTTTTATTCACGGGACACTGACTCATTGATGCCACAAACACTGTGGGGTTACTTAATTAAGGATGCCACTAAGGTTGAAAACAAAGTAATAAAAGAGCAAAGAAAAAAGAAAATACAAAATGATTTTCGAAATGAACTTGGGATACTAACAGACGTTGTAAAACATAGTGAGGGCACTACAAATACGAAAAATCAACAGCAATCACTGGATGCAACAGAAATTTAATTAACACATTTGCTGTAATTCTTTAAGGGCTTTCTTCCATAAGACAGATAAGTATTGCAAAACTGTATATGCCACTATATAGTTGGTGCTATATGCCATCCAGAATTCACATGTTATTAATACATGAGGCAGGAATTTGCGAAAACATTTCTTCTATTCCTATTGGACATTTATCTAAAGAGGCATCAGAAGCTAGAAATAAAGAGTTTCGTAAATTCCGAGAACATTACGAGCGAAAGCGATGACGGACCGAGAATATTGAGGACATACTGCACAACTTGTTAATTTCTTCAAATCGCCTTATTTCCTTTATTATGCCGAAATATACGGCAAAAAAAATTATCTGTTCTTTGAAACCGAAACACTTTTTAAAGAAACTAACATTGAAGAAGGCAATTTCTAATGGATTAGTCTCCAGCTCAGATTGTGAAAATTATGTTAATTAATGTTTTTTTTATATAATTAGTATTTAAGTCTACTACGACTAAACCGAAAACAGTATTTTTTTATTTATTTTGTCGTAAAATAATTATATTTTTTGAGCGACCGGTACCTAGTAAGGTACTACGTAGGTATAAATTTAGTACAGTAATAACGTACTCCAATATGTTTTTATATGCCACAATTTTTGCAAAACAGCGAAGCAAAGTTCCAATGTCCATGAATTTTCGATTTTGTTACACTGTGCATCGGTCTAGATAATAATCACCTATCGGGGATCTAGTTTTTTCCGGCAAAGTGTTGCCAACTTGTGGGGAATTTCCCGATTTCTGGGATTTCTTTAACAAAACTGGGAAGAATTTTTGTATTAACAATTGTAACAAATTCTGAGTTTTTGTTTGTAATTTACAAATTGTAAATCAAACAATTTGAATACGTTTGAACGTTTGCTTTGCACATTCCTACCGAATAATAACAAAATATAAATTTGACACTTTTTTATTACTTTGTTTTCAACCTTAGTGGATATTGCATGTGGTGGCATCCTTAATTAAGTAACCCCACAGTGTTTGTGGCATCAATGAGTCAGTGTCCCGTGAATAAAAAATAAAAATAAATTATTGTGAAAGTCAGAATATATGTCGTATGTAAGTTCCCTTTCGTGATTTTAGCATTTTGTATTGTAATATTTTTAGGTTGTTACTTGTTATGATATTTTAAACATTAGCAAATCCTTTGACGAATTCAAAAAATTTGTGAAGATTTTAAGAACATGAAGAAATAAATTGAAAATGAAATTACAAAGCGTGCTTAATGAGTTAACTTATTACCTACTTCTTAGAATAATATAATGTTTAATAAAGTAACAATTTAAAACTGGGTATAATATCGTATTTTTAAAACTATGTAGGTAGGTACTTAGATTCATGAATACTTTATTTAATTTTATTCTAGCCACCTTTCTAAGTAAAAGTTAAATTACTTGTAACTTCTTAGAAACCTTAATATAACATACCTGGAATATCTTCAAAAGCGGCATTAAAAATCAACTTTGAATTCCTGCTTGTGCGATATTACTAAAGAAAATTATTTGTTTTCAAAAATCGGACAAAGTCGGATGAGATTTTTGGATATTTCTAATTTATGAGTTGGTAATCCTCTACTCTAATGTATGCGACAACTGAGGCATATTTAGGAATTTTTTTAAAAATCACACCAAACTTTGTTTTTTCTTCGACTAGGACCACAATTCTTCAAAATTCCGTATGTAAGTAAACTTTACAAATATTTCCACGAAAATCTGAAAATATCAAGACTAGTTAGCATACTATAGCTACAACAAAAATTGCTTTCACATTTTTTATAGAACACATATTATGAATTTTTTTAAGTTAGACTTATTTTCGCATTATTTTTATTGCTCTCAGAAAAGTCAAATTTCTGCTTAAAAAGGAAGTACTTTACGGTGATACATTTTACGAATAATCTCGAGACAAAACAAATTAAAATTCGATAGTCGCTGTTTTGCCCTATGCTAACGAACCATCAAAAATGTTACACTGGGCGACGCTATCGCGTTCAGTGCTGCCAATGCAATCATCCAACTTTCCCCACTTCAAGTGTTGAAAATACCCGCACTAGCCTTAAATTACCCGCGTCACTGAAACCCCTAAATATTTGTTAGAGATTTTTGAAAAAAAAAAGAAATTTTATGTTCGAATATTAGGATATAAATTTAGAAGTCGGAACTGTAGGTAGAACGCAGAACATTGTTCCTCATTTGACAATTCGTTGTGCGTCAAAATCGTGTTTTTTAAGTAAAGCTCAAGCGCAAGATGTGATTTTATAGCCGAAAAAAGTAGCACAATAAGAAAGCTTCTTAGTTATTAACTATGATTTTTTTTTCACAATCACATTTTATTTTTGTTGTTTAAGGCTAACAGAGTATTCTTTTATTTTTGGGTTTCCTGTTTTGTATATCTGTTTTGTTTGTAAATCATATCATAATATATTTATGGTTAACAAAATATTTACTCTTTTAATTTTAAATTTAAATGTTAAATACCTTTAATCCGTTTGTATTGTATTTGCCTCCCAAGAGTCCCAAGGAGGCCGGTCTGACCTCAGCTCGGTAAAAAAAATCTGTCAATCTGGCCCGGCACATACCCACATAGCGGATGTCCCCAAAAAGTTTTTATTTTAATTTTATTTTTATACGTGAGTTAAATGATATTGAAAAATATAATATTTAATATAAAAAATAAATAAGTTAAAATTAACATATAAATAATAATTTACATCGTTTTCAAGGTATTTTCTTTTTATGTTTGGGGTTGGGAAATGCTATGATCCGAAGTGGGATAAAGTCTGAGTGCCCAGGCCTTCGGCCTCACCGGCCTCTTTGGGCCGGCGGCCCACCGAGATTTTCTCGGTCGCTCGCCTGTCCCATGATGCTAATATAATCAGAACAAGTGATGAAACTTGCGGTTCAATTGAACGTTCTTCTGAGCGGATGCCACAAAATATCTTTAGCAGAGATACAGATTGACAGACACAATAAATAAAGTTTAAAACGTGATCAAGTAACAACAGATACTCGATTTTAAAAGGTGTTTTATATTTTCCAACATTACTATCAAAATATTTAAACCTCGACATCTAAAGGTATACACTTTTAAAGATATTTATTTTTCACTATAATATACAATTCATAGTTGTTTACAATAAGCATAAGTACAAAAATACAAAGTACAAGTACAAGGTACAAAAATACAAATACAGTTGTACGTTAATGGGGACATTGCTTAGCCTTTAAACTACTTACTCTGCTATTCTCTCTCCATTCCAGCATTTCTTGTCTCTCTGTTCTGCAAACGATTCATCGCCGCATAGGTTGTCAGCTAAGTTTGCATAAAATCCCTTAGTTTTGGACATGGTGGACAAGAATGACGTTATATGGGCATCCGGAAAATGGGGAAAAGACCTGGAACTTGGCTGGCGTGCCTTAGCAATGGTTGATGCTACCGTGCTTGTTTCTACCGTAAGTGCTTCTAGTTTCTGGGAGAATTCTGGTATTTTGCAGGTCATTTTAACCTGAAATGAAAAATAAAACAGCATTAGAATATACGTAATTTTAAAACATGCTGAAATTACAAATTAATTGAATCTTGAATTTAGTCATTTTGAGAAACTAATAAACTATTTTACAAGACAATCGCAACAAAAAGGTTTTGATCAATAATTTTCTAAAGTATCAGTCAATGAATCGGAAAAAGCGGTTTCCAAGGAACTGGTTACAAAATGATTCTCAACTATTTCTCGTCTGAAGTGTTCCTAATAAAGTACCTAATAAATGAATCATCACCGATATTGACCTAGACCAAAAGGCGCACGGTTATAAATGCCAAGGCCTTTGTTGTTATAACATAACTCGCATTCCATTCTCTCAGCGGAAGGTTCTATAGGTGTTTTAATCGCCGCTCTAGCTACCCGCATTTCAAGATTTAATTATTTTATTGCATGAATCACTGAGACTGGGGAAGATATTGTACAGAGGAAGGATAAAATCTTCTTTATAAAATTTAATGTTAAGGCAAGAGACAAGTATACAGTTCATTTATACCAGTTTGTTTTATTAATCCAGTTTGTTGAAACAAATATTTTAAAAATAAAATGTAATGAATATTCAGGCCCGCAGCGGGAATAAACTTTTAGGGCAGCCAAAAAAAATTATTGGTCAATGATTTTACGCTTCTATTATTATCAAAACGAGTAAATCTTTTAATTCTTTATTAACAACCAAATAAAGGAATCATTAACATTGTATAAAAACAAATACTGTATTTTTTTTTTTAAATAATACAGTTTAGACTAAATATTGCAAAGTACAAAAAATATACTATTTTATATTGTTCATATGTACATAATATGTATAAAAAAGTGGTAACCAATTCATATGAACTAAAGGAATATAAACATTACAGCTAGATATAAAAGAGAAAAACCTAAATTAAAAAAAAAAACACATTTTGTTGCTTGTTACTAAGTTTACAACAGTTGTAGTCGGCGTTTTTTCCGTTCGTTCAGGTGGCATTTTCCAATCGCGTCCATGGTGGCCAACTTAGTTTAAATTTGACATGGTTCTTCGGTTTTAAAATTTTTAACAATAACATTATGAGTATATTGAGTATAGATTCACATCCTGCAAGCAATTTTCAGTCAATTATTTAAAGATTCAACGTGTATAATGATTTCATTCAAAAGATAAATATTTTAAGAGATCTATGGTGTCATTTTTTTCTGTCACTGGGACCTCAATATTATTTTTAAATATAGTTTTTCTAAAATAAATCATAAAATATCTTGAACCTTTCATTAATACGTTAGAAATACCCATATAATATTAATTTGCGGTTAATATTGTGAAAATATTCATATAAATGAAAAATAAAGCAATAAATTATACTAAAATAAAATAAAGTTGGCAATAAATGGGCGTGGTCGGCAAATGGAGCCTTAAACTTTCTTAACATAATGTTCATGTCTAGTATTTTGGTACGAGATCTTTCATAGGCCAAAAGTGTTAAATTTGCCATTCTTTGGTGGCACATTGACAACCTCTGGGGTCGATTAATTCTAGTTAATACGAAAAATTTTATTCACAAGTGGCTGTACTACATCCAAAAGTTCGCGATGTAGCCAGTAGATTATAGTGTCAGGAAAAGTCTTGCGGTGTCTAAAAATTTCATCAAAAATGTTAATATCGGTACTATCTTTTTTCTGGTTTTGAACAAATTTATTTACTATGGTGATTTCTTCTTGGGAGGGAAGTTTAATGAGTAACGTCGGAAAATATTTTACATTATTTTATAGGTAAAGATTGTCTTCTTCTGTGCCTACTGGAAACTGCAATAATGAGTTCAGCGTTTTTTGAAAATCTTATTTCTATTTCATTTAAAATTAAATCTAGAGTTTGGCAAAACATATATTTTAAATTCGTCAAACATTTCGGATTGTTTTCCAATTTTATCTGTAATTATATAATCTGTAAGCTTGACATTCGTTTTTCGCGGTATCTTGATAGGTTCACTACAACTGTATTACAAGAACTGAAAGATTGAAGACAATCAACTACAGACTTTAAAACTGATTGAATATTCTAATGTTGTTTCGTTCGCCTGAAGTAGGTATTTTATCTGCAGGTTGAATGGTTTCCAAAACTTTTTTTATAAATACCATACAAAATCGAAACTCCTCCGATTTGACGATTTTTAAAAGGCCAATGGCTTTCTCAACATAACTGCCAACTAAGCTCTTAGGTTTTTGCCTCGCATATTTTTTCATAATTATTAAAAATTATGCGTGTAACATTCAGATGACCACCCCATTTTTGTTCTAAAAGGCGGCACAACGCATGACGTTCATAAAATTTGGCAATGCTACCCCTTTTAAGAACCATGCATAACATGGAGCATTTATATAATAATTGCTTTACTTCTGATGCTTCTTTAAAAGCTTTTAACACTACTAGATGAGGTCTGTTGTTACAACAGTGCATATAATGTATAACCCGGTTTAAGCGCTTCTAAAGCAACGTTTAAACTCTCTCTAGGTCAGGTCCGGCGAAAATAATTTTAGGTCAGGCGGCGCCTGGCCTGGCGTACCCCTGGCTACGGACCTGTGAATAGTTAAGACGTTAAAAACTAAATAACACGCAACCCGTAATACACATAGTCCATATTTTTTCGCTGTTGCCAAATGTACAAATCGCTTTTTCCACGAATTTTAGCAGTTTTCATTTTTCGTTATTGATAAAATTTTGCTTAGGTTTGTTATTTTGCATAGACGTATGATTTTTGCCCATGCTCGAGATTTTGAGTAGTACATATGAGATTAGCAATTATATATAAAACGTAATACACTAACTGGCGCTAACCCGCGTGAATGCGCCATTTATTGTAGAACTCGAAATACTCTTACAAGTTCAGGAGGATCCCCAAGTTAGTAGCCGTAAATTAGCTTCACTGAGTGATACGTCACAGTCAACGGCAAACCGAAAATTATAAGTACCCACCCGTACTATATTGAGCTACACCAGGAACTACTACAATTGTTACGTGCCCAAACTGAAGTAAACCAAATTTATAAAAAAAAATTATAATGTATTCAGATGAGGCTACATTTAGAAGTAATATTGATGTCAATAGACACAATATGCATTATTATGCAACGGAGAACCCACATTGGGTCCGTGAAGTTCAACACCAAAACCATTGGTCGGTTAATGTGTGATGCGGCATTCTTCACAACCTACTTATTTATTTTTCTTGGCAACAGGAGTTGGCAAGACTATTGGAAGAAGTAGACTTTGATGAACGTCAAAATACGTGGCTCCAACAAGATGGTGCTCCATCCCACTTTTATCGTGAAGCCAGAGAATATTTGGATCAGCACTATCCTCAAAGATGGATTGGCCCCGGGGGTCTTGTTACATGGCCACCAAGGTCTTGTGACCTTACCCCGTTAGATTTTTCCCTGTGGGGCTATATAAAAGATAGTGTATATGCCACACCATCTACGACAAGGCAGGTCATGGAGAATAGGCTTAGGGATATATGCCAAAGAATAACACCAGGCTTGTTATCCAGTGTCCGGGAACATATCATTAGAAGAATTGACATGTATATTGAACAAGAAGGACATATATTCGAACATTTATTAAGGAGAAACTGATTTTTTTGGGGGTTACAGTTACAAAAATAATGTGTTAATTACGTTTTACTGAAAACGTAAAGATTTCTATGTTTGTATTTAGTTAGTTCAACCTACAAAATATTTTAAAAACTATTAGAGATGGGGACAGGACATTCTGTACAAAATGTGTAGAGTTGTTGATGAGCTATAAGATGACAGAAAAACATATAGGGTGTTCCATTTGATAAGAGTGACAATTTTTAATTAGAAGTTTTCTGACTTTGGACCTAGTAATAGGACACCCTGTAAATGAGATGTCAAATATCTCATAGTGGGCGGTTTTTTTGATTTAATTTACTCAGGATATAAATTATGGATCGCTCGGAGTCACAATTTAAGTAGTATTTTCACAACAAAGAGTGCTTGCAAATGCCAAATTTTCATTACACGTCGAATTATCTTGAAAACTATGACTCTTTCCTATATTAAACAAATAGTGAAAAAGTCATGAAATTATACGTAGAATTCAAAAATCCATTTAAAAACAGGGTGTCCCATTTAAAAAATCTAACTTTGTGACACTCTACTTTTTGAACGGACCCTGTATAATTCAAAATATTTTTAAAATGTGCAAAATATCCAACCATACTTTAACACAAAAGCTTATCAAGAAATCTTGCCTTCAAGGCATACAATTACTCTGCGCAATCGTTGACTCACCCGTCGTTGTATCTGTATATCGTTGTATTATGTACAATATACTCCTGACAGTAACCCCGTCAGCGCCCATGCCAGTAAAGCTAGTGTCTAAAGTGTAAAAACCGGTAAAGCACTTTCAAAAAATCGTAATTTAAATTTATGCACTGACTCACAAAGTAATTTTGATCGGTAAGTTTAATAACCTCGCTTAATTCTCATGTTAGCTTTGAAAGACGGTTTTAATATTCAAGACGGACGATTTCTTTAGATCATTTTTCTTTTTACGAAAGCAGTTTTAAATTGCAGCTTTTAATCAAATTTTAAATTCTCCGAGTAATCGTTTAAAAAATATATTGAATTTTACAACTAAAATCGCTTTTGAATTTTAGTGTAAAAATAATTTTCTCTTCTTAATATGGTTCTCTGGTAATATATTCTACAATGATACCCACAGTAAGGTAAAGAAACGTATACAAGTATACATCGTTGATCATGTGATACCTCGATTTGCTCAAATCAACATCACAATCATGTCCATAGAAATATTCATTAGAGATTATCACATAATTTGGCAATAGTGAAACTAAAACTCAAAACCCATTTATAGCTTGTTTATCTTACTTATAACAGATCAACGAATAGTTTTGCACTAAATAAAAAAAAAACTTTTGCTTCAAGCACTTGTTTTTTAAACATTACACATTATTTTTAAAAAAATCGGTGAAGTGCAAGCTATACTTGCACAGTTAGTGTTCCATGCCATCAGTTCCCCACTTAACCTGAGCAAACCTCGGCCGCCCGATCTCCGCCCATCTGCCGCGCTAACCGCGTATCACATCGCGTATGCGCAGAACTGAGTGGGGAGCGTTTTGACTGAGCCAAATTAAAAATTTTGAAAAACGTGTAGGACAAAAGTTGTTTCATACACCGTGAGAAATATTTTTGTCAATTTTTTTCTCTAAAACCAAAGGTTCAGCACCTATAAGGAAATAAACAATTACATTGTTTATAACAATTGATCACGCTAGAATTTCTCAATGCTGATAATTTTTGAGTTATTATTGTCACTAAAATAACTTTTCAACCAAGATCTTGCTTATTCACTTCAGCATTCCAAAGTTTTTAATGATAGGTACTATTTGTAAAGAGCTTTAAATATCTGTAATTCTAGATGGAACCATATCCATATGTTTTTACATGCAAATAGAATAAGGTATGAATATGTAGTCATGCAAGTAGGTGCTGCGCTACTAAGTTAGCGTGTAATTCTTGAATGTATAAACATAATAAATACCTACTGGTATGTTGGTATCTTACTCTGCAATCTTCTAACAATCATGTACAGGGTTTAAGTTCACATACTGAGCAGTATTTTAGATCCTATATTCGATATATACATAAGGTAATATTTAGGTAAGTATGGAGTACTCCCAATTGCCATGTAAATTCGTGCCAGTAAAATTTTATCAAACAGAATTCTAAATAAAGAGTAAAGAAACATTCATAAATAAAAATGTTTCTCTAATCAATAATAATTGAAATTTAAGCTTGTTGAAAGTAAAAAGACTTAATAATAATAATTGATAATATATACAGGGTTATCAGAAAAAGCATCATATAAATTTAGGGGTATATATAATCCAAAAATAAGAGAAAATGTTATATGGACATGGGCCCAGAATTAATTCTAAGGGAGGTGAGGCCTTTGAAGATGATGCCCAAGAAATGAATTGTATTTGATAATTCAATAAGTGAGCTTCGGGATTAAGTTAGTACTAAAGGAGTGCCATTATCTGAAGGTACCCAAATTATAAAAATGGCGGCCGAAATACGGGAAGGTGGTCGCACTGTACCTTGTAATAACAAAGTCTAATCTCCTGTTTGAAGCATGATATGTAGCGATCACTTTAGAAAGGTTTCATTCGAAACGGATTGATTCTGGAATTTTGTAACAACTTACTTAATTAGAACAAGTGTCCTATACCAGTGGTTCCCAAATGTCTCGAAATTCTGGACCCCCAAAATTAGAAATTAGTAACATGCGGACCCCCATGAACAGTTTAGCTCCAAAAATATTAAAAGAAACAACCTTTGTTAAAAAAATATTTATTTCAAAAGTGCCGATTTATTCAATGCCTTTAATACGGCTTTTGGCAATTTGCACCAAAAGTGGCACCAAAGTAACTGAAAAACTGAACTAAACTGAACAAAATATATTCTCTTTTCTAGCAGAAAAAATATAATATATCAATCATCAGTTTTGGATTTTAATGAGCAGAATGAAATAATACTGTTTTTCCTGTCATAGTTCTTTCTAAATCTGGTCTAAGATTTGAACAGCCAGATTCTCCAACGCCAGTCCGGTCTAATTTGACAACCAAAAGTTTTTAACGGACAAGTGTAAGACAATTAAGTTTTATGCTATGAACTTATTTTTGAGCTTTCTCACAAATTTGTACAGAGAGGGGCCATTTTCGTAAGTACTTTTGACAAAAATAGAATTAACTTCATTACACGTCGAATTATCTTGAAAACTATGACTCTTTCCTATATTAAACAAATAGTGAAAAAGTCATGACATTATACGTAGAATTCAAAAATCCATTTAAAAACGGGGTGTCCCATTTAAAAAATCTAACTTTGTGACACTCTACTTTTTGAACGGACCCTGTATAATTCAAAATATTTTTAAAATGTGCAAAATATCCAACCATACTTTAACACAAAAGCTTATCAAGAAATCTTGCCTTCAAGGCATACAATTACTCTGCGCAATCGTTGACTCACCCGTCGTTGTATCTGTATATCGTTGTATTATGTACAATATACTCCTGACAGTAACCCCGTCAGCGCCCATGCCAGTAAAGCTAGTGTCTATAGTGTAAAAACCGGTAAAGCACTTTCAAAAAATCGTAATTTAAATTTATGCACTGACCCCCATGAACAGTTTAGCTTCAAAAATATTAAAAGAAACAACCTTTGTTAAAAAAATATTTATTTCAAAAGTGCCGATTTATTCAATGCCTTTAATACGGCTTTTGGCAATTTGCACCAAAAGTGGCACCAAAGTAACTGAAAAACTGAACTAAACTGAACAAAATATATTCTCTTTTCTAGCAGAAAAAATATAATATATCAATCATCAGTTTTGGATTTTAATGAGCAGAATGAAATAATACTGTTTTTCCTGTCATAGTTCTTTCTAAATCTGGTCTAAGATTTGAACAGCCAGATTTTCCAACGCCAGTCCGGTCTAATTTGACAACCAAAAGTTTTTAACGGACAAGTGTAAGACAATTAAGTTTTATGCTATGAACTTATTTTTGAGCTTTCTCACAAATTTGTACAGAGAGGGGCCATTTTAGTAAGTACTTTTGACAAAAATAGAATTAACTTCATTACAGCAACTCGTTCCAAGATGAAAATGATTTGGAAACCAAGCAAATCGGTGAAATATCAGAATAATTCATAAGTTTTTAATAACGACTTATTAACAATGACAGGACAAAATCCTGTCAAAACATAACTGACCAACTAGAAGATTTCAACTTAAACCAGTACTAAATCTTAAACCTTCTTAGTAAATCTGAACGGAAATTTTTAATCTTAGATCTGAAGCAACATCCAGCCGATTTCTTTGTTTGGATTTTAGCAGAATGTATTCAGAGAAAGTTTGTTCACACATACGTCGTACAAAAGGGCATCAAGTGTTTCAAAGCAAAGGTTGTCGAATCCCCGCAAAATATCCTGCGGACCCCTAGGGGTCCGCGGACCACCATTTGGGAACCACTGTCCTATACCATTTTGATACTGGACCGGCTTTACTTAGACTTGAAGCCTATGTGGATTATTCCAGAAAAAACTCAT
Organism: Philopedon plagiatum; assembly: GCA_963971165.1. NCBI lineage: Eukaryota > Metazoa > Arthropoda > Insecta > Coleoptera > Curculionidae > Philopedon > Philopedon plagiatum. The sequence continues at coordinate 35,207,646 of OZ020189.1, read as the reverse complement.
TTCATTTTTATAAATTATATGATGTCCATTTTTGTTCTAATCATAAATAATATTTTAATTTAATTGAGTGAAAGAAGCCAACTTCAACTGGATTATGTTTCAAACATTTATGAAGAGATTGTTTACAGAATGTCATAAAACTAACCAATAATATATTTTTATTTTATTTGATTTAAAGGTAAATAAGTTTTTTTATTGTATTAAGTGCAGTTTCATCAAAAGTGCAGATACACGTTTTCTCAATAAACGATTTATTCGAAATTGTCTTATTTTACGCTTCTTAACTGCTTTTCATGCCATTTTTAAAGTCGCTCTAAAAATTTATTTTGTTCGGAGTTGTCGCGTACTTTGCAGTTAAAGTTCCTGCAAATTTGAAAGAAACTCAGCCTGGCTGCTTCGTCTGGATAAGAAGCAATTTTCGGTAGTTTCAGATTTTGATGGAGTTTTCTAATATGGTAGGTGATAAGGAAATAAAATATTACTGACTTTTATTGAAGTAATATCTACAATTTTTCTCAAAATAAAGATTACTTTTTTACTTTTGTTAGCGACTGAAGTATTGGTACGTTTTTGTTTCGGTCTGTAATAAAAACTTTAAAGGAGAAAGGTAAAACTTTTTACTCTGTTTAACTATTATTTTGACTTTATACATATTTTATTGGTAATTCTAAGGGGAGAAAATAGTAAGCAATCCATTCTATAACTTATAAATAATATTATTGGTATTTGTCAAATTTCTCAAATTTCTGAATACAAAATTTTATGAATACTAGATGGGTACCCACCAGACCGACGATTGATATTATTTTCATATATTCAATAAAAACTGTCCACTCCTTTAGGATATGCTCGCCGTTTTAAAATATATAGAACATATTTTATCTTTTTTCACCTTATGTTAAAATTATAGAAAGCGCCGTACGGAGACGGTTATCATCTAAGACGTATTTTTTGCGTTTGGCGGGAACTTTATCTTTTGATCAAACATGCAGCCAGAATCGTACGGTTAAAATCTGGCTTGAATTCGACAATTCGAAAAAGGATGTTGCTTTTTTTTTATCGACATTCTCAAAGCAGGGAAGGAAGGAAGTAAAGCAACAGAGCTCTGTCCTGGTAAACCTCTTATAATCTTGCTTGGTTTTTGATAAGTACTTTTTAATTTACTCAGGATATCTGCCTCTAATAGATAAATAATACGCCAAGCAACAGAGCAAAATATTAGCGATTTTTTGACATTAATCTTATTAGAAAACCGCCTGTGCCATCACCTGAAAGACGATCCGTAGATGATTCCTGTTATATTTCCAACTCTGAAAATTTTTCCATTAATTTGTTATAAGTAAACATTTTTAAGCAAAAAAACGCGATTTTTTAGTTTTTTGCTTATAAAATGGAAAGTAATGAAGCAATCTTAATAGCGTAAATGGACGATTTATAGAGAATAAAAATACGAACAAAATGAGAGATCGAACGTCCCGATCGGATAAGTAGCAACGGAGAAAATCCGGAAAAACCGGAAAATTAAGAGTTTTTTAATAAAATTCATAAATCAGCCATTTTTAAACGTAGAGGGCTCAAACTTCGGGAAAAAGTAGCAACTTTATGTCCGCAAAACCCCGACGCTGTCTGACGATTAGTTTTGCAACTATCGTCATTTTAATTTTTCAATGCACTATTTTGCAACAGGTCTGGATGCTCTATGGATCGTCCGATTTTAATTATTGAAACGGATTTGAAAAGTACAAGTTTAATTGAACAAAATGTATATTTTAATTTTTCCATAAAATGACGAAACCGGTTGAAAATGCACGTAAAGATGCGTGAAAATGGCCGAGCGCGTGAAAACGGTCGAGTAGCGGGAGAGCAGCGGAGCGAAGGGGAGCCAATATTCGCGCGCTCGGCCATTTTCACGAATCTTTACGTGCATTTCCAACCGGTTTCGTAGCATTTTATGGAAAAATTAAAATATACATTTTGTTCAATTAAACTCGTACTTTTCAAACACGTTTCAATAATTAAAATCGGATGATCCATAGAGCATCCAGACCTGTTGCAAAATAGTGTATTGAAAAATTAAAATGACGATTGTGGCAAAACTAATCGTCGGATAGCGTCGGGGTTTTTGGACACATAAAGTAGCTATAAATTACTACATTTTTCCAAATTTTGAGCCCTCTACGTTTAAAAATGGCCGATTTATGAATTAAAAAAAACTCTTAATTTTCCGGTTTTTCCGGATTTTCCCCTTTGCTACTTATCCGATCAGGACGTTTATAAGCAAAAAACTAAAAAAATCGCGTTTTTTGCTTAAAAATGTTTATAACAAATTAATGGAAAAAATTTCAGAGTTGGAAATATAACAGAAATCATCTACGGATCGTCTTTTAGATGATGGCACAGACGGTTTTCTAATAGGATTAATGCCACGACAAATTGCTCTATTACTTGGCCTATAAGCATAGTGGTCTAACCTGAGTAAATCCACTCGTCTAGGAGGCTGCTAGGAGGTGTAGGAACAATATTTTTTGGAAAATTTTTACCTGCCTTTGAACTATGTACTTTCTGGATACAGTTAAGTACTTCGTAATACAGCTTTTTAAAGATGCAATCGCCAGATTTCCCAGAAGCACGAAAATAATTTTTTTTATATTATCGCGTCGTAATTCAATAGATCACGAGTCTAAATCAAACCATTTTTATCGGCTCAGTAATGTCGAATCGGATAAATTCCAATTCGGACAATATCCTAAGCCAAAACCTATAATAAAGTAACCTCTACATCCAATAAAAATAATGGTCCATGGATGGCTCTTCTAATAGACGGTGGTTTTATTACGCGTCACGGGCCATTATGGCACGAAAATATATCGGCACTTGTCGAAATCAATTAAAATAAAACCCTATCATTTTGTACGGGGATTTAAAGGAAATTTATTGCCCCGATACCGGAACATTAATTTTACTTACCGTAATTTCCACCTGATGATATTAGCTTTTTAGAATTTGGCTAGATATGAATAATGGAAATGGATTTGTTGTTATTACGATGAGAAATTTTAAGAATTTAAAATGGAAATCAAACTGGGAAAAATTCATTTAATGCATTTCAGGTTTGGAAACAATTCATTTTCTCAGAATATGTAAAACGTGAAAACATAATAAGTGTAAAGTGTATTCCAAGATAACTGTTGATTTAGGACTGATGTTTTGAAACAATGACTTTACACCCTATAATGATATAGGGTAGCTGTCTAAATGTTAATTCTTAATTCTAAATATCATAAAGTAAGAATCAAGCAAGAAAAAGTCACGGATGTCATAGAGTCAAAGGCACAAAGACATCACGCGTGCTCTTTCTTCTTTTAGAATACTCCTGGCTTAGGTGCTGGAAATCGATATACCAGTGGCGGAGTCCTTTTAAACAAGACTTTTTAAATTAAATATTATTATAATGATTCAATGATTGTGTGGATTTATGATTTATTACTTTATATGTACAGCGGCATCCATAAAGGTTGCGTCATATGAAAAAAACCTCATTTCCTATTTTTAAGAAAACTTTGGATATTCTTGATAAAAGTTCTAGCACGCATAAAAAACTTTTTTAACGTTATCACAGTTGAAATACAAATATACAAAATGTCAAAAAATGACAAGAATGTGATTCGTCTAAAACAAATATATTTAAAAGGAATATTTTTATAACACAAACTTTCTTTGTAGGATCAAAGAAAATAATAGCTACGCGTAGCTATTATTTTCTTTGGTAGGATGCATAGTTTGGATAAAATTAAAGTAGAACATTGAAAAAACCCGGATTAGATCGATTTTTGCAAAATTTACATCTAGGTTAATCATAAACTATTCACATCGTGCCTTTGAAATCATATGTCAGGAATTATGTTTTGGTTTAATATAATTGGGGTAATTAGTTTCTTAAAAAATCTGTGTACATTTTTCCATTTAAATGTCCTTTAAAGAAACGCGGGCCAGTAACTCTACCCCGATTATACTACACCAGACAATAACTGACCAGGGATGTTGATTTGGCATAGTTCTGTTCTCAGCCAGTGGGGATTTTACGCCCAGTAGTGCATGTTCCGTCTATTTACTTAAAGAAAACAACCAAACAAAAAAAAAGAAATTAAATTTCTACTGATAAGGAATAACTTAAAATCGTACCTGCCCACAATTATGTAGTAGTAGCTTCGTTGTTCCTTGCGTTTATCTTGTGACGCAGTGACCCAATTGCAAAATGTAACGCGATTTTCAAAGTCTTGCCCATATAGCTCTTGGTGGAGTGTAATGTGGTATGTGGTATGGATGAAAACTGCACAAGTGCAATATCATCATAACTGATTTTTGACTCATTCCTGCATCTCTAGCAAGCCGTCTGGTACCTACATGCGGGTCAATAGCTACCGCTCCTAAAACGCCAACGGCCCTATTTTCCCATTTGACGTCCGTCTGAATCAAAATATAATATTTTTGGCTCACATGGATATCAAATGGTGTGGAGGAAAGCAAACGAAGAATTGAAAAAAGAAAATCTTTGTGCGACGGTTAAACACGGGGGCGGATCGGTAATGGTGTGGGGGTGTATGTCGTCAGTTGGCGAGTTGTTTTTTATTGACGGTATTATGGACAAAAACGGATATTTAAATATTCTAAGACAAAATCAGAGAAAAAGTGCGGAGAAAATGAATATATTACATTCATTTAAATTTTATCACCCTTATTTGATTATGACCCTTAACATAGTGCCGGTGTAGCTCGCGAATGGTTGTTGGACAATTGTTCGGCGGTTATTAAAACCCCTTCCTAATCTCCTGACCTAAACGCAATAGAAAAGGTTTGGCATTATTTGGAAGACAAAATTAGAAAACATGAAATAACAAATAAGGAAATGTTAAAAAAATTGCAAGAGAAATGGAACAGAACTGACAAAAAGTATTTAAAAAAATTAGTAGCATCTATGCCTAGGCAATTGGAAAATGTAATAAAAGCAAAAGATGGTCGTATTAAATATTAGGTCTGTTTTATACTGTGTACTTTTACTTTATGTATGAACACTTTTCTGACCCTAAATTTACACTTTGTATTTTCTTATTATTATATTTGCTGTTCTTCTGTTATATATTTATTTATTATTTTAGATATGTTTACTCGACTCTTATGTTCATTGAATCAATAAACCGTTAGAATTAAATTAAAGGGTTTTGTTCTTTTAATGCAGGAAACCATATAAATATATGTGTTCGGATATTTTTGTGAGCTACCCTAAGTAGCTTTTTAAGTAGATTAGAATTTTATAAACAAAAGTACATCATCACATTTAAAATTCCTAAGTTACCCCACCCCTCAAAATAGATAGAGGGTATAAATGTCAAAAATATGTTTGAATATGTCCCCCCATCTCCATATTAACTCACCAAAATTTCATGAAAATATTTTTAACCGTTTTCCAGATATCGCCTTGCAGCACTTTAAAAAACACCCTCTAGAACAATCGAAAGATAAGACTGTCATTTTATCGTTGAATTTCGACCAGAGCAAACAAACTCTAATTAGCTAATTACAATTAGACCAATCAAGCGCCTACGAGTGACCGCTCTCTCCCCCTGAATACGCCCCTGGATTTGGTAAAATCTAATTTTAAGTGTAGTAAATTTATCACAATAATAACAAGGTCAACTTAGACAAACAATCTAAAAATCTTGTAAAATATTTACTCAGAATAATAATATAAGGGCGTAATAATCCCCAAAAACTGGAAAAAGCCCTACTTATAAAAGCTTTTTAAATTATTAAAACTTTAAATTATTCATATTTTCCAAGCCCAAGTTTTTAACGAGTTATGATAATTAATTATGGATTTTCTTGCTTGGACAACCAAAGCAAAGACAACATAATTTTTTTCTTTTTATATTATCAAATTAAATTATTACTTTTGATATTTATCATTTTTTTTATATTTATAAGAGTCTTGATTTAAAATGTTTCTTTCTTGCGCTCTAGTGTTTTAAATTAAAAGTGTTTAACGGATAGTGTGACCTTACAGGAGTTCGGTTATTCGTTGTTGAATATTATTATGACGACTTTGATGACAGACGAGAAAGAACAATTAAATGACGTAACGAGAGTGGAAACGTAGTAGGTTTAAAATGGAATAGTTATTATCCTAACAAGTGCGGAAAGAGTCACTTTCCCGCAAGCGACTGCCGTTACCCGAACGACGCGAAGCGGAGTTCGGGTAAGCAGTCGAGTGCGGGAAAGTGCCTTTCCGCATGAGTTAGGATCAAATTTTTTTCTACTAGCGTTAAAAAAACCAACATCATTTTTACAAAGTTTATTATTTTTTAATAAACAAAAAATAACAGGTATATAATGTTTACTTATTACTTATTATATATATTTATTTTTTTTTTTTTTTTTGGAATACCGTGACCATAACGTATTCGGCTTCCACAACTTGGACATTTCGGAGAAATATGCCAAAAAGACCTCTTCTTTCAGCGACTTTACTTTTTTTGATTCGCACCAATTCATAAAATGTTGGTATTGTTTTTCATATCTTGATTTCGATTTCTCTGGCAGTAACTCCAAATTTGCCAGACTTGCAGCTTCCAAGATATCTTCTGGAAGCTCTTCGTAAGAAGAATCCATCGGGAATACTGTTTTGGGTAGATTAAACGTGTAGAAATCTAAAAAGAATCACTGCGTGTCTGCTGGCGTTTACAAATGATGTTAAATTGTGACTTTGACAATTTAATAAAATTGTTTGAGTGATGGTTGGCATGCCAACTTCTATGTACAGGGTTTTTTGAGTAAGTATTTTTAAATTTACTATTTTTGCAACAAACAGTGAAAAATTAGTGTTTCGCTGATATATCTCACTTGATTTTATTGGAAATGACTCTAAGACTTCATAATAATATTATTCATACATCACCAAAATTTTATTTCAATATAAAACATTAAAAAATATTTTCCCGCACTCAGTGCGGGAAAAATTTTCCCGCACGGTGCGGGAAAAATTTTCCCGCACGGTGCGGGAAACTTAGTCTTTCAAAGACAAAATGAGTGCGGGAAAACGGTGAATTGCGCACGCTAGTAGAAAAATAATTTTTTCTACTCATGTCAATAAAAACCTGTATTGTATGTTCAATAATAGATTCAGAACAAGGTACATTGTGGTTTACACCTTTTCATTGTGCTTCAATCACCATGGTGATTGAACTACAAAGTTCACTTTGTGCACGTGTATTTTTTACAAAGGTGGCGTTGACAGGTGCCGCGTCAAAATTTTATAATTTCATTGACATTTTTTGACATCTTAAAAAGAAAAATATTACTAATCCCATTTTATTAACGGTAACATTCGTAGAAAAAGTATAGTGTATAACTCGCATGGAATGACCATTTCCTACTCGTATGATTTGCAGCACTCGCCTGCGGCATCGTGCTGCAAACGTCATACTCGTAGGAAATGCATGTCATTCCATGCTCGTTGTACAATATACTATTATATTTCATTCTTAACGTTAAACCACAACATTATAGCTGAGAGCGCTGATGTCGTTAATGTCAGCTAAACCTTCGTATAGACGAATAGCAGGATATGCTTTCAAAAATCGTAATTTATTATAACCATTGCAAAGCATAAATAAGTTTAGTTGAGGCTAATACAGTGGAAACAACGCCTGCAGTAGGTAGGTACATATTAAATTTTTGTTACACTTTAGCCTTGTAATATCTTAAATAATATAAGTGTTGATGGTAAGTGTCTAAAGCTGAACTCAGTTAGGTGTTTGCCTCTAATACACTCATGACCAAGAAAAGGGAAAACATTTTGGATAGATTGGAGCGAAATGTTCGGTAACAAAGAACTGTACTTATTTATCGGGCATTATGTTTTCCGATTTTTCAAAAATTTAATTTCTAAGACATCATCATCAACTGAACTGATCTACAAACAAATAAGAAGCTTTAATTAGTTATATAATAGTGTTATATTTCTTCATTACAGAAAAAAAGAAAAACACATACGAAGTGATTGTATAGTTAAAGCTTAATGTATCAGTGCGGTAGACGTTGTCACTACACATTATTTATTTTTAGTCCACACTATACCTGTGATAAAGGTCTTAATACTGAGGCATATTAATCAAAGATGATATATATCTGAAATAGCACGTCACTAAACCTAATAACAATATATGATTAATGTTATTGGCGTGTACGGTAATAATATTTTATAGAGCTGTAGGCAAGATCGTAAAGCGATAGGCGCCATGTCATATTTCTCGCCAAAGTCAAATTGGGGAATATTCTATAAAGGCTCTACATAGTATATTTAATTACTAAATCTACTATAAACAATTTAAAATCGTTGAAAGCTTATATATACATATATATATATATATATATATATATATATATATATATATATATATATATATATATATATATATATATATGTATATATATATATATATATATATATATATATATATATATATATATATATATATATGTATATATATATATATATATATATATATATATATATATATATATATATATATATGTATATATAAGCTTTCAACGATTTTAAATTGTTTATATTTTAATTTTTTTGACCCATATGTCCTATCGTAACACCTATCCTGGGACACCCTGTATATATATATATATATATATATATATATACATATATAGGGTGACTTTTGTAAATTGTTACAAGGCGATATCGCGAAAACAGTTTAAAATATTTTCATAAAATTTTAGTGAGTAAATAGGGAGATGGGGGGACATATTTAAACATATTTTTGACATTTACGCCCTCTGTATGTATTATGAGGGGTACATTTACCTTTGGAATTTTAAATGGGATGATGTCCTTCTGTTTATAAAATTCGAATCTATGTAGAAAACTACGTATGCGTTCAAACTTTTTTTTGATTTACTCTTTCAGTTACGGACTTAATTTTGATTGAATTTAAAAAATAAATAATTTTACTAATAAATAAAGTTTAATTATTTCAGAATTATTATTCGTTGCCATGGAAATGCGTTATTTTTTACTTAAGTCAATTGAGAATATTGACGTTTTAATGAATATTTCTCAGCTTATTGCTTAATTAAACTTGGAAGCGAACTTTAATGTGGATATGTTGTTAATTTTGGGGAGGTGCACAAAAAACTACAGAGAAGATGCACTAGTGTGGGCGGAGAGGTTTCCTAATAATCCGAAATCTCACATGACATTTAAAAGGCTGGCAATCAGACGTCGTACTACTGGCAGTCTGAAAATGAAACCAAGAGTTTGGAAGCGAACTAAAATGGACGAAAATAGGAATAGCATGTAGGTACCAGACGGCTAGAGATGCTGGAATAAGTCAAAAATCAGTTGTGACCATATTCCACTTGTACAATTTCCATTCATACCACATTACACTACACCACGAGCTATATGAGCAAGACTTGAAAAATCGCGTTACATTTTCCAATTGGGTCACAAGACACATGCAAGGAAGTAACAAATTCCTAATAAATGTTTTTTTTTTGCGACGGAGCTATTGTTCATAATTTTGGACAAGTTATCCCTTATCAATAGAAATTTGATTTCTTTTTTTTTGTTTGGTTGTTTTCTTTAAGTTTTAGGTAAATAGACACAATATGCACTACTGGGCGTCCGAAAATCCCCACTGGATGAGAACTCTGCCAAATTAACATTCCTGGTCAATTAATGTCCCGTGTGGTATAATCGCGGATATTAGACTTATTGGTCCGCATTTCGTTAAGGGACATTTAAATGGAGAAATGTACACAGATTTTTTAAGAAACCAATTACCCCAACATAAATCCTGACATGTGGTTTCAACAGGACGGAGCAATACAGCCCCGTAATCATTTGAATGCAATACTTGAAAACAGGTGGATTGGACGAGCTGGTCCGGTCAGTTGGTCCCCGGATTTGACCACCCTTTACTTTTTCTTGTGGGGTTTTATAAAGGACAAAGTGATGGCGACTGCACCTACAACTTTAGATGATATGAAAGAGCGAATCCGCTTTGCCTGCTTATTAGTGACACCTGAGATATTACAGCGGATACAAAATTCATTTAGAAAGTATTTTGAGGTTGATGGGGGACATTTCGAACAACTTCTCAACCATGACACACGATAGATAAGTTGAAATTAAATGGTAAATATTTTATTTTATAACCTAATAAATCATAATTCCGTAACCAGAATATAGTTGAACGTTGACTTTTACTAATAATGGAGAGTGAAGAGAGCCAGATTATAGACAGAAACGTGACACGATCCATGAAATTTAGAGAAACTTGTACAATAAAAAGTTTCAGGCTCAGCAAGTAACAATAATTCTCGTGACAAACAGTCACGAGAATTTGGTTACTTTTTATAGTAACGTCTTTGTGTTGGAATTTCACTTCTTTTTATAGGGGGGTAACTGGGTATTAATGAACATATTAAAAACCAGTCCTATCACCGACCCTTGCGGAACGCCCGATGTAACAGTATGTTGAGCCTACCCGGAACCAAATATTTCGACATATTGTCTATATAATGCAATAGCAATAAGAGAAACTAAAAAGCCAAAATTGGAGAGTTTATTAAGGAACAATGGATGGGACAGTCGATCAAAGGCTTTGGTAAAATCTAAATAAATAACATCGGTTTGGAAACCGTCATTTATTGCCTCGGCAATATACTGTGTTACAATCATAAGATTTGTGGCCGTTGACCTGCCCTTATAAAAGATATGTTTACAGGGTGGTAACAAATTTATTACAAGAAGAAATATTGAGCCATGAAGAAGAAACTCAAAAACATTACAAAAATTTCATATTATCGACACTAGCCTATAATTACAGACATCGGATCTATCACCTTTCTTATATACCCGAAAATCTTTCGATGTTTTCCATATACTAGGAAAAGTTTGTGTTTTTAAACAGAGAGTACAAGAGGTTTTTCTAGAACGAATCTAAAATCTTTTATAAAAAATGCTGGGATAAAGCCCGGACATGTTGTAAAGTTTGGTTCCAGTTTGTTTATAGCATAAATGATTTGATGTTCAGACAAAGTTGTAATGTTAATAACAGGTGTCGATGTATGGTATGTAGTTTGGTCGTTGGTATGAAATATGAAATTAGGAGGTTTATTTAAACTTTAAACCCCAGAAAACACCCGTAAATTTCTCTCATAAAATCGTCTCAAGTACAAGGAGGTGGGACGCCGAGTTGTTTCCGGAAAAAGGTGTCCGGTAGTGCGACTTGAACTTGGCGGGTGCACTATTTGACCTCAAGGTTTTTCTAATACCTGTACCAATATATCTAAACGTTTTTTTTTGCTGTGATGTTAAAGTAATATTGTTACAATTCGTACGAATTATATTACATAACGTGCAATCTATTTTATATACCCTTATTTAATATTAATAATAAATGCCGACCCTGGTACCACATCTAGCTGTAAATAGAATCAGTCCATCCAAAAAGTCTGCAATATGCCGGTATCTAGAGGAAATAATTCTGCACCAGTCTACTAGTCTACTTCCTAGACTTGTAAACAGACGAATACCTGTTTAATGCTTCGGCCAGTCGTCTACGTCTAGCAGTCTGATGTTCTATTTCCTCATCGCCGTGGGTATTGTAAAAGGTGTGACTCCCATAGACGGATAGGATATGGAAAATTATCGTGTTAAACTTGTTTAGTCGATTAAGCTATTAAGACTTTTTTTTATATAGTGGTTTAACCAATCGTTTAATTAATTGTTTTTGTATTTTAATGGATCATCATTTGATGCTTCGAACGTCATAACTCGATCAGGTTTCCATTTATTGCAGAATAAATCAGGAATATTTAAGAACAAAATGTAATCATATTTATATAGTAAAGAAAAATTATTTTAAAAAGTATATTTACCAGCTAATAATACATTTGCATGTATACAAAGCAAAAGAAAATTCTCCCATACCAGGTTTTGGTATGGGACCTAAGCAAACGCAATAGTAATTTTGTGCTAATTATTGATTTATTTCTTAAACCAAAACATTTTACAAAGCTTCCTACAATAATTTTTATTTATTAAGCCAAGTAGGCTACTATAGCCGTATACATGTACTGAAAAAAATAAATTTCTTTAAAGGGGCAAATTTTTAAGTTTATCTTAACTTATAGACGCAGATCTATGTACCTGTCCCTTTCCCAGGATCTTCAATTAATCTTAGACTGGGGCGCCAAGAACCTTGTTCAGTTCAGCGCCTCCAAAACCCAGTCTTGCACCCTCTCACGCAAAAAATCTGGCAACGCTTAATCCACATGAATGGTCAAGCCCTACAAACAACGAAACATTCGATCTCGTTGGCGTCCTTTCGAACATGATCTCAGCTGGCACTAACACATTACTTCACTAGCCACATCGGCAGCTAAAAAACTTGGTTTTCTCTTTCGAGCCAGAAAATACTTCTCCCCTTCCAACTTATACACTCTCTATGTTTTCCAAATAAGACCTAACCTAGAGTACTGCTCCCATATCTGGGGAGCGGCATCACCTTCGACACTTAAGATCCTTGATTCTATCCAAAAGAGAGCCGTTCGACTTATCAATCACCCAGCCCTCACGAGAAAAGTCCCTTCTCTCGCTCACCGCCGCGCTGTAGGGGATTTATCCCTTATCTACCGCTACTTCCACGAATTTTGAAGAACTAGCCGGTATTATTCCCCCCTTGAATGTCCCTAACAGAACAAGAGGCGCGTTACGTATGCATCCCTTTACTGTCCAGCTACAAAAGCCTAGAACAGACCACTTCTCTCGCTCATTCATATCTAGGGTCTCCAGATTATGGAACAGATTGCCTGCAGATGTTTTCCCTTCCCATCCCAACCTCCAATCCCGTGTCAATAGACTACATTTTCCCTTCTCTTCAGACACCCACGGTATGTTAGTACTTAGGCTTGAAGTCTACGTGGGATGTCTTAGAGTTGGAAACCAAGCAAATCGCTGAAATATTAGAATGACTATAATTTTTTAATGACGATTTATTAACAATGACAGAACAAAAACCCGTCAAAACCTTATTGATCCATTAGATCTTAACTTAAACTAGTACTAAATCTTAACCAGAGAAAAATAAGATAGAGAGAAGAATATCTCGTACGGATTTCATTCATAAATACGATTTGCTTTCTATGACCTCCAAACCGAGGTTGAAGCAAGCTGCCACGGGCGTGCGCTGCAGATTTTAGGTTATTATAAAGTACAGTAAGAGTGAGTATGGAGACGCGCCGCAGAAAACTCTCTCTACTTGCCGTGTTGCTACCGCACTGGCTATGTCGGGAGGTATTGTGAGAATCCCACGCGCCCATCTCGGGATGTTGCCGTTTGAAGGTCATAGCGTGGTCGAGCTGGCGGGAAGACGAGATATTATTCTCTCTATCTTATTTTTCTCTGTCTTAACGTTCAGATTCACTAAGAAGGTTTAAGACATAGTGCTGGTTTAAATTAAGATCTAGTTAATCAGTTATGTTTTGACAGGTTTTTGTCCTGTCATTATTAACAAGTCGTCATGTAAAACTTATGAATTATTGCGATATCTCAGCGAGTTGCTTGGATTCCAAATAATTTTCATCTTGGAACGGGTTGCTGTAATGAATCTAGTTCTATTATTGTCGAAAGTACCTACTCAAATTGCTTTTTCTTTATAAATGCGAAAAAGCTTAGAAATAAATTCATAGTATAAAACTTAGTTGTCTTATTCTTATACTTGTCAGTTTAAATCTTTTGGTTGTGAAATTAGACCGGACTAGCGTAGGAGAATCAGGCCGTAGATGTTTTTAGTGAATCTGAACGTATTATACGTTTACAAATGATTTTAGCAGTACAAGCCATTAACAGTGATGATAGAAATTTTAGTCCTATTCCGCTTGCTGGGTCGACCAATGCGAGTGACGGACTCTGTAACTGAAAAAATGATAAGGAAAGGACAGAAAAAGGAAAAAGGTCCTTATCATTTTAAGCTTTGGCACTGAAACGACTTTGCTGTCCTGTCGATGCGGGGTTTAGTTCGGACAATTTAAGAAACCTTACATCCCAGAAGTAAAAATGAAATCTTTCATTTAAACTGAATTTTATAATTTTAATAGTTACATCTTTAAGTAGGGTATGTTATGGTGTTGTACGACGAATTTTTAACGGAAAAATATAAACCAATATTCAATTGAATTTACAATATCTACGATGATGGGTATATGTTGCTAATAATAAGCTACGTCTTGCGACTGCTTTTTCGCGAGAGAGCAGGCATTCGTGTAAAATCGGCTCCACATATTCGGGTATTTTCTGGCAAATAGACGAATATGTGGATGGGGTGTTTAAAGACAAATTTAATATTCGTGCAGAAGGGTATAAGTATTTCCGGCTCGAAATCAATAAATGTACACAAATCAAAGGCGCAAATATTTACAAAACAACCATGGCCCTGGCTGATCCGCATATTCGTGCGCCATCGTTTTAGTCGCATTTATTGCGTTCTACATTTAGTCCGTCGAAAATGGAGTGGTCAAACGGAACGACAATGGAATTTTTAATTTTTTATGAAAATGAACCTGTAATTTGGAATGCGTCTCATCCGGTCCATGAAGTCTTTGGTGCTTGGAAGAGAATTCAACAAAAATTAGGCACAGATTGTTCCGTCCCAGAACTTAAAAAAAGAAAAAGTCTTTGATGGTTTTCTTAATCCCGGGATTTTCAAGCTTTTGTTTTCTAATCCCGGGATTCCGGGATTAATCCCGAAAAAAATCTAAAGGGATTAAAATATTAAATTTTTTATTTATTAAATTTAAACATGCAAATGAACTTGGAAGGTGGTAGAGGAATTCTTCCTCGACCGAGAAAGTACCACCCTCCACACCCTCTTAAAGGGCTGGTGAAATCCTTAAGGATGTTTCTAGCACTGGATGTGTGAGTCGACTTTGCGATATGCAACCCACGGTACCTTAGTACTTAGGCTTGCTGCCTTCGTGGGTTGTAAGATAAAAAAAACAAAAATAAATTAAGAAGCACCTAAACGACTCTAGATACAAAAAATATATGTATAAATTTATACTCATTTAAAAAAATACCGCAAAAATATTAGGGCGACCAAAGTTTCGTCTTTCAGGCCAGAACGTATTTTGTTGCAAAAAAAAATCCTGCGGAAGAGGAACATTTCTCGGGTTCTATGCGTGGTTAGTAGGAATTCAAAGGCTCTTTGAAGATTACGTCCGCGACTGCCACCATTTTCAAATAAATCAATTTCTTGAGAAAGGATTGCGGATATCCGGAATCCGGGTCTTATTACTGGTTTACTTTTGTAATGGCTTTGAACATCTTAGTAATGCTTTTTGCAGTTTGATGTTGAATGGTTCATTCTCTTATGCTCTCAGAATTTCTACAATGGGAATATCATCTTCGTCGCTGATTTCTGGTTCACTTTCGTTGTATGTGTCTAGCCTGATTAAAAGTGTTTTCAATTTAGATTTAATGAGGGAAATATTTGATGTTTTGAAGCAGTCATCTTGTTCAGAGTTTAGAATGTCGGGACTTTTGAGATAACAGAGAATGTCAGAATAAATGGTTCTGCGTTGCTTAATCCTTGTTCTCAATGACTCTTGGAGTTCTGTACTGAGTGGTGATTTAATTCTGGAGAACTCTTTCAACGTGAACTTTAATGCCGCATCTAATTTACATAACTCCATATCTCGACGGCATATGGCTTCAACTTTAATTTTTATTGGTGGGAGACAAGGGCGTCTTTACAAAACTTTCTTGGGGGGGGGGGGGGGGGTAACCCGGACCTAAACTTATTCAAAAAACATATATATATATATATATATATATATATATATATATATATATATATATATATATATATATATATATATATATGTATATATCTTTGTTTATGGGAAGTATGCAATGTAATTCCCAAAATAAGAATATGTCGATCTGTTTTCCAAGGATCATGGGGGGGGGGGGTAATTACCCCCATTAACCCCCCCCCCCCCCCCATAAATACGCCCTTGGTGGGAGAACTTTTACAACGCCTTTGAGAACCTCACTTTCTGAATCCAAAATTGCTGTAATGTTTGGATCAGTAAGATCTTTTTTTATGGAATTCCCTAATAGTGTAAAACGTTCGAGCATGTCAAGTAAGCTGCTTCATCTCGTTTTGCAATCTAATATAACTTTTAGGTCTTTTCCATGATCATTTTTGATATACTTTTGTAGTATATCATTTTTAGTTGGCGATTTTCTAAATATTCCAACTATTTGTGTAACTCGAGACACCAATACACAGAGGTCATGATTACGGGTAATGGTTACTTCCAAAGAGTAACTTTTTTTTTAAACTTCAACCTTATCTATACCTTCAGTGTCTTTTGTATCGCTGTCGGTGTTGCTAAAGAACATTTCGAGATTAATCCCGAGAGTAGCACCCCTACTTAGTGGCAACGTACTGTTCCGTCAGCGTCCGTTGTTGATGGTTTTATTCAGACATAGTAGATTTTTAGTAGATAATAATTGTGGAGGATATATTTCGTTGTTTTCTCTCTGTACCATAGATGCTAAATAGCGCCTATCGTAGAAAAGTACTACAAAAAAAAAAATAATACTGAATGTCGAGAGATTTTCATAATTTGTGACTACACTTTTTGTTTCGGTACCGAAGGCCCCAATTAATTCTAACATAAAATCAACTATATGAAGCTGGAAGAGGGTGCTTTTGTGAAATCTGTTCAAATATAGTTTAACCGCTTCGACCCGTCGCGGTAGAAGTTTATACCGAAATAGTATACAATTCAGCTCATATTAACGAGAGTCCTTAAGATGGAAATTGCTATGGCTCCAACACAACTTTCCCGAAGCCACTTAATTCAATGAATAAAGTTAGATCGACGTTATTGCTTTTTATAAGCTTTTAATTAACTTCACCTGTTAGTTTGCTTGTATGTATGTATGTACGTTGTATGTTTAGATCAAATATTCCAATCAAAATTTCGACTAGTTCTACTAGAGCTGAAATTTTGCACACGTGTCTTTTGAGGTGTCCGGTGACAATGCAATATAGTATATTTAATATTGTTCTAAATCCAATATGGCGGACGCCCCAAGATGGCGGATTACCATTTTCTTTACAATCCCCTTGATATTTGTATCAAATGAAAGGGTTTGACGAGTAGAATACGATAAGCGGTCATTCTAAACCCAATATAGCGGACGCCACAAAAATGGCGGGTTAACGTTTTCTTCACAATTCCCTTGATATGGGCATCAAATGAAAGGGTTTGACGAGTAAAATACGATACTCTATGTGATGTCATTCTAAACCCAATATGGCGGACGCCACAAGATGGCGGATTACCTTTTCCTTCGCAACCCCCTTGACATTTGTATCAAATGAAAGGGTTTGACGAGTAGAATACGATAAGCGGTCATTCTAAACCCAATATGGCGGACGCCACAAGATGGCGGGTTAACATTTTCTTCCCAATCCCCTTGATATGTGTATTAAATGAAAATATTTCACGAATAGAATACGATAATAGGTAACATGTCTTGTAATAATGATGCATTATCAGAAATGCATAAGTAACTAAAAATCTTGTAAAAATACTTTTTAAAAACAAGCTTTTGTTACTTAGATGTACTAAAACGAAAAAATAAGTCAAACTTTGTTATTGGGGCAATGCTGAATGCTATTTATAGGTGGACGTAGTTCGCCTGGGTGGATCCTAATAAAAGCAGTATCAAAGTTATCACTGAAACAGATATATTATGTTAAATTTATTATCTTAAAAGCTTGTCGCATGAATAGAAAAGAAAAAAATTCATACTTGGGTACTTACAATTTCCGCCAAACAAAATTAATGCCTGTATAAACTTTTCGCATGCGAAAAGCTTTTAAGAAAATAAATTTAACATAATATATTATATCTGTGGTGATTGGTGTTGGTGATTAGTATACACTACACACCCACCGCAGAGAATTTCTTCTATGGTGTCATTTTAGAAACTGGATGAAGAGTTAAAAAGCAATTTATTTTAAATGAAATCTCACGGACACTAATTATGCCAGTACAAAACCTGGGAAGGGGATTAAGTACTTACCCTGCCCCCGAAATATCTATATATCTGACCTAACACACTCGAGGTGCCATATTTCTTTCGCCATTGTGAAAGTTGAAATTGCATGTAGTTGTGGCTGCAATTTATTTTAAGTCGACCGTGCGGCGTTTTGTTTTAAACAGGCTCGTTTTGTTTGTAGGAATGTGGAATTTAATATTTATAAAGAGCACGTTAAGTTTCAGTCAAATCGCATGGGAACAAAAATAAGTAAAATAACCTTCTAAAATAAAGTGCCTAGAATAACGAAAATGTTGTTTATGGACATCAGGTCCATTTTAAAAATAGAATTTCCTAATTTAAAATATCTACCTTTAGCTCAATTTTTCACATTAATAACTTTGTTTTTTCAGATATTTATATCTGTATTTGTGCATAATATACCAAAAAAGCAATAAAAAGCAGTTTTTTTGGTAATTATGTAGTATACCCATTTCTGCTATTTTTGCGTTTTTTGAAAAAATTCTTTTATGGTCACATTCTACTGTCTTTCCTGATTGCCAATATACGTGCGCACATAAAAAATTATGTTGTTCTTTAATAATTTTTAACGAAACAAACTTATGGGACCTGGGAGCGAATAGGGGTGCTGGGCGGGGTAAAAACAAAAAAACACAACATCGTAAAAGGCTTAACAACACTTTTCCCAACGTAATGAAGTGTAAAATCGAAGAAAAACGGTTAATAGCTAAGAAAATTGCTTTTTTCTATACAAAATTCCATTTTAAGTCGCTATTAGCCGCCATTATTTTCCCACCTGTCAACATTGTCAACAATATTGCTGTGTCCGGTGTTGCCACGTTTACCTATTTTTTATCATAAATTAAATTAATCTTGGCGAACTTTGTACCGCTTCTAGAACACAGCCGAAAATGACCCCAAGCAACACCCTGGCGCACCGATCCCTCTTCGCCTGCGAGGAAAGAGACTGGTCAGGGCCCCTAACCAGGTGCTAACCCTGTTCCGACCTTATGGTGCCCTCCGATCCACCGTTCGCATAAAAAACTTTTCTAAGTCGGTCAATTAGGTGACAGATCTAATATTTTCGATCTAACGGTGGGATAACGGTGGCTCGGAGGGCACCCTAAGGTCCGAATAGGGTTAGCACTTGGTTAGGGGCCCTTACCAGTCTCTTTCCTCGCAGGTGAAGAGGGATTGGTGCGCCAGGGTGTTGGTTGGGGTCATCTTTTTGCCCTTTTGGATAAATTTGGTTCATTTTCGCATTTCCCCGCTAACTTTATGTAAAGCTAGCAGTATTTGTGGGAAAAACGATTTGTAAATTTGGCAACAGCGCCTCTTTCCATCAGAAATTTCGAGTATGTGTACCACGGGTTTCAGTGAAAAAGCTAACCTAAAAGTTAAAAAAATTTTAAAATTAATAAAAAAACAACATAATTTTTTATGTGCGCACGTATATTGGCAACCAGGAAAGACAGTAGAATGTGACCATAAAAGAATTTTTTTCAAAAAACGCAAAAATAGCAGAAATGGGTATACTACATAATAATTACCGTTTTTTTAAATGAACCAGGGGTTTGTAAAAACCGTGATGCTGAGCGTGGAGAAGGCAGTTATCAAAAATGTGATTCTGAAGTATTGATGCTTTGAAAATTAAATGCCAAAATTCAAGTAATGCGAATATTATTTTGCTGTCGAGTATCGGTAGGGATTCGGATAAGTCTTAGGACAAAAAATGCTGATAACTTAAAAAATTACTGGATCCCATTCTGCACGGCTCCATATGCACTCTATGCCTATACACGCATTGATACAGACAGGTGAGAAAAGTAAGAATTATCGGATCCCGCCTTCCATAACATTACGGAAGACAGGATCTAAGTGAACTCAATAAATTTCAATAATTAATAATCTTGAGCACGTAGAAATTATTATGCGATAACATCCGCTGGGAATGTCCTTTAATAAATATTCCATACCGTCGGTTTATGGGTAATGTAAGTAAATTATAATAGTGTTTAATTGTGAGATACTCATTAGTGGGAATGAATAACTGCACCAACATCGTAAAGTGATTATTGTGGGATATAAGTAGAAATTGTTGCTTGTAGCGTCTCTCTATACCAAAGTTGTGTTTAGCTGAGGTTTCTGTTTCTTTGAAAACATGCAGATGTAATGTATAGTATAAAGTGTCCATACAGGTAAAACTCCCTCTGACGCCCAATTTATAAAACTAGGAAATTAATTCTTAAAGGAAAATAACGGCAAAATTACATAATATATCATTTGCTATTGGCTGACTTCTGTGTGTTAAGAAATAATTCTTCGCGTATCGAAAATTAGACCCTTAATGAAAGCAGCAACGAACTAAACTTTGCGACATGGTGTTCAAAGCACAAGATCCAAATATTGATTCCCTCCGAGTTATCTGGCCATCTTTTCTTAATTTACATAATAAATAAAGATCCACTGTCTACTTGACAGTCGATCGGATCGATTTTTGTACTCCTGCTACCTCGCTCAGGGGCCTAATTCTTGCACTGATAAAAGGCAGCACTTGCTACAAGAGAATAAAATATCTTGACTGTAAATTACTTTATCCGAAGGTAATAATCTCATCTGAAATGAATGCGTTCTTAGTGCATGATTTTTTATGTCTTTGGTAATTTCGGTTTATGTTCTTGGCAGCAAAATCCCTTTTTTAAAAGCTGACGTCTTTGGGACTGTACAATTTTAAAATAGCATTTTTAACAAAGGTAATGTTCTTTGAGTCAAAGTAATTGTGTCCTTGTCCTAAGATTATGGTCTGCAGTAAGCAGTATGCAAGTTTCTAAGTAGCCCGGCCCGGCAGTCGGCTTTCGTCTCTTGGTTAGTCTGCATTTTTGGAAGTACGCGCAATAATAATTTATGCGTAGTTGTTACTGGCCTTTTAAATAAATAATTGAGAATTAAATGACCAAGTGCAAGTGATCTATATAAACAATGAGTGAGATTAAAGATTTGTGACACCCCGTGTTTGTTTTTAGTATAATAATAAACATAATATAGAGATTAAAAACAATAATAATTTTTTGCTTATATAGAATAACCGAGGCGAGCTGTGACTATCTGCCTTTGTTTGAATTAAGATTTTGTTTTAGTTAGTTCCTATATAGCCCTAAAGGCATTTGTGAGAAATTCAAAATGTTTAAATACAAAACGTTTTTAAAAAAATACGTATTTCTTTATTAGTAATGCACACAGACAATAATTTTTTAAAACAAGATGCTAAAATATAGGCAAGACTATAATTATTTACCTAATTTAATATATTGGCTTGACTAAAGACAACTTCGTCTTTTTTTTAATACGTGAGCATAATAAGCATGGCACATAAGAATTTAAAAAAAATTTCCACTGTATAAAATCAGTACAAATGTGGTAAAAGCAATAAATCCATCTATTTATTTATATACGAATACTTTATTATAACATTTAAAAACATCTGGATATAATACAGAATATGCATGGAAAAATCAAAGGAAAGTTTAAAAATCCAACTCTAAGAATATATTCTTTTAGGTCAAGTAATTGTAGGTTTTGCTGCAAAGAAATATATCCTTGCAACAAGCCATTTGAACTTAAAACAAATTTATGAAAACTTCGATTAAAAGGAATTGTAAATTTATTCGTCTTAATTCAAGGATGCCGTCTTTAAGTCCAAGTAATAGCAAAGAAATGCGTTCTTGAGCAAAAGTCACATATACTTGACTTAAGTATATAGTTGTACACAATTCATTCAGATTTAAAGCTTTCTATTCAAGAATGCTATCTCTGAGACCAGTATGATAATAATCTTGCGACAAAGATAGGTTCTTTAAGGTAAGTAGATACTGAAATTCTTGAAAGTAACAAAAAAATAGCCTTTTAAGATAGTGTATGAACTTACCTCGAGGATGTGCTTGGTATTTTTACAATCTGTTATCTTAGTTTAAGAGATATTTTTTTTTCCGCTAAGATAATTCCGAAACTTGCTTCCAAGTACAGGGTGTCCCATTTTCGGCACTTTTGCGGGGTATCTCCCTTATTTTTAAAGATAGAGGGTCGCGGTTTTCGCGACAGTGTGATACTTTTTGATGAAACGAAAGATGGCATAAAAATATTCTTCATGGCCCCCTTCGTTTTTGACATACAGGGCGAAATTGATTTTTTTCCATTTTCGGACCCCCCTCGCATTTTAGTTATCTTGTAACTTATAAAAAAAGTAAAAATGGATCCAATTAGAGTTTTCTACGTAGAATCGAGTGGCGTGGTTAGATTTTTATCAGATGTGATATTTTTCGAGATATTAACCAAATAAATGTTTTTTTAAATGGAACACCCTGTATATTTCTTAACCATTAAGTTTCCCCTTTCGAGAGCTTTTCAAAAATATATAACACTTTATAGTTATTTTTTATTTTTAGCCCTTAAATCGAACTATTTAATTTTAAACTTTAATTTTGCGTAGTTGGCCGTGTGTAACAAGTGGTTTAACGTCAATTCAGGTATTTAGATTTAAAAATGAAACTGGTTAAAACCTGTATTTTCATTAATTTATTAAAATTTGTATTATTTTTAACCTACAACACTACTTGTTATCTAGATATATAGAAAATCCTATCCAGAACTAAAACTGTTTAGTTTTTAATCACTTAAAGATTAAATTAGTTGTCTTGAATTATTAATAGCAAATAAAAGTCAAATTTAAAAACAAAACATACAAAACTTTAGGTAACGAAAAGAGCTAGAACCGATTAAATGGACTAACTCTTTTCGTTACCTAAAGTTTTGTATGTTTTGTTTTTAAATTTGACTTTTATTTGCTATTAATAATTCAAGACAACTAATTTAATTTTCAAGTGATTAAAAACTAAGCAGTTTTAGTTCTGGGTAGGATTTTCTATATATATATATATATATATATATATATATATATATATATATATATATATATATATATATATATATATATATATATATATATACATATATATATATATATATATATATATATATATATATATATATATATATATATATATATATATATATAGATAACAAGTAGTGTTGTAGTTTAAAAAATAATACCAATTTTAATAAATTAATGAAAATACAGGATTTAAGTAACCAGATTCTTTTTTAAATCTAAATTCCTGAATTGACGTTAAACCACTTGTTAAACACGGCCAACTACGCAAAATTAAAGTTTAAAATTAAATAGTTCGATTTAAGGGCTAAAAATAAAAAATAACTATAAAGTGTTATATATTTTTGAAATGCTCTCGAAAGGGGAAACTTAATGGTTAAGAAATATACAGGGTGTTCCATTTAAAAAAACATTTATTTGGTTAATATCTCGAAAAATATCACATCTGATGAAAATCTAACCACGACACTCGATTCTACGTAGAAAAATCTAATAAGATCCATTTTTACTTTTTTTATAAGTTACAAGATAACTGAAATGCGAGGGGGGTCCGAAAATGGAAAAAAATCAATCTCGCCCTGTATGTCAAAAACGAAGGGTGTCATGAAAAATATTTTTATGCCATCTTTTGTTTCATCAAAAAGTAGCACACTGTCGCGAAAACCGCAACCCTCTATCTTTAAAAATAAGGGAGATACCCCGCAAAAGTGCCGAAAATGGGACACCCTGTACATGACTGACTTTGACCAAGAAAATATTCATTTGGACATATCGAAAGACATGGCGGCCTTGTTCTGAATTCGTTTTTCTTTACATTAAGATATCCTTTTTATCAGTGTGAAAGTGGAGAATTCTTAAGGAAAAATTACGCCATTTTCTTGCGACATCGACAGAGAGAAGTAAGTCAACAGCATACGACAATATACGTCATTGTCATGAATTATTATTAATTGATTACTTATCAAGACTTGGGCCCCAGTTCAGAATTCTGTATCCTTAACAAAACTGTATGCTACAAGGCTTATTTCTTTTTTTTTGGTTAGCTCATCTGTATAACATCTGAAGGGATCAATTATTGCGCAGTTTGTAGGTTCATCAATACCTTAGAGATAATGTAACGTACATTTTTAGTTTTCCAGCAAATAAAACTCTATATAGAAAACACTCAGATATGTCTTAGAACAGCCATTTAAAATAAAGCCAAAATAGAAAAAATGGTTAAACGATTATTCTTAACAGTATTTTATAAAATCTTCAGACTACTAGACTTTGATAAAAAATGTATTATGTAAATTTGTGAACAATTAAAGTTTGGCATTACAGTGTATATTTTTTAAAAAAGAAAAGCCGCAGGAATTTTGTTTAGAAAACAATGTAGGGTCAGGTGTCTGTTGATGGGGTTTTAGGAGTAATATACTTTTAACACCATTAGACATTTATACTAAGCTATTATTTTCAATTAATTCGGTTCTCATTAATAACTGAATTTTTAAATGTTTATAAACAAGCAACAGTAGGGACAAGCATGCGGTTGCAGCTTGGACTGACGAACAAAGGCTTTGACACTGGATAAATCTACCAGGCCAAGTTGATTCAAACGCGTCCGTACTAGAACTGTCCTTCAACCATCGACTTATCAGCAAGAGGAGACGGAAACATTCATTCATAACTAGTCTTTTATTTTGTTTGATTTGTTTTGTTACATTTTTATCATTAATAAAACGGATGTAATAAAAATTAACATTTATTACTCGATAAAATATTCACGTCATGTAGTGAGTGTATATTTTAATACCTAAATGTTTAAAGTACGGTCCTGTCTATCACAAGACAAGCGCTGTGAAATGAGCAAGTCCGTAGACCACCGACTTTGTTTACGGATTCAGCTTGGTAAATTTGCCACATTCGCAAATGCTGATTATTTGTCTATGTATGTCTATGGACAAAATGTTTAGCAAAAAAATGTTCTTGACTGGCCAATACCTACCCACTAGATGACAAGTGCTAGGACAAAAACTCAATGGAAAATAATATTAGATTTGAAACCATTATAGCCATTTTTGTAGGTAACACAACCGACGCACAAAACATTGCAGTGGGTAAAAGGACGTCTTGCGGAAAAATTCGGATTATATGAAAATGCGTTCCATTAGTGAGTGTCTACGTCATGGATCGGGAACTATATTTAGAAAAATTTTGCGTATGCCAATGATATGTCATTAGATGTAGATTGGGTTGCCACCTTTTGGGCTTCTTACCCGGGACGTTATCTCCAAAATCTTGCACATTTTTTTATAAAGACTAAAAGTTGCGAGTCGCCTAAGCTATATAGTACTACTTTAAACGATACGATGATTTTCAGAAGAAAATAGGTAGGAATGGCACCGCAATATTGATAATATAAAATTAGATATGTTTACATTTATCGATAATTAAATAGAACAGCAGAAAATAACCATGTTTATTAATTCTGTGACAAGTTTAACATTTTTTTGCTATAATATACGATTCCGGAATACTCCCGGGTCCTGGCTAACATTTTTTGCTGCCCGGACGTAGCCTAGAAGTCCGGGATGATCGCGGCGAATCCGGGACAGGTGGCAACCCTAGATGTAGAACCCTCATTTTATAAATAAATGCAATAGAATGGTTATTACATAATACCTAATGCTAATGAACACAGGGACACTACAGCAACCTTTAATGAATACGAACTAATATGTATGAGTATTACATGTTTATTTTATTACAGAACCAACCAACAAGTAAAACGGCACCGCCACTGGAATCACTTCACATTCCGATTGCATTGAAAGTTTTTTTTTTCGATTTAACTTGGCGGGTTTTTAATTTTCATTAGTATTTCTTGTTCAATACTCGTATACGATAGCTATGGAATAGCTGTGTTAAATTAAATTTAACAAGTAAATTTATCAAAATATTCGTTACAAAAAGTTTATGGGTTAAAATTTTCGTGTAGGTTTCTAGAATAAAAAATACACATTCCCCGCCACATGCTCGTTTAAATGACGTTGAAATATGTTTGCCGTTTCTTATTCGGTCCCCGAACCAAGTTTCTCCGGACTTCGGCTTTCAAATCGTTCAAGGTTTATTTAAATTTGCTCAGTTTATTGCATTCTTTAATTTGAAAATGTCATTGTTGTTTTTTTCCTCCACTGAAGTTCCTAAATAACAGGATACGGGGCAAGATAAACAACAAATAATTTATTTTATATAAAAGATAGAGGTTCACGACATTAAATATATAATTTAATATTCTAACATCGTGTTTAAATTAAGATGCCAATATTCTAAATTATTTATTAGCATATTAAATGGTGTTTTTGTTAATCAAAACAGCAATAAACTGCAGCTAAATGTTATAAATATATTTAAAAACCGTACACTTGTTCTTAGCAAAAAATCAGCTAACATTTCTACTATTTTGTTTTTCTAACATTATGGGTGCCCAGTTATATAAAAAAAAATTGTATAAAATATGCTTTTATTATTATTAAATACACCTCCGGACAAAAAAGCAATAAACAAAATATATTTTATCAAAAAATAAAAACGAAAACTGATAAAATCGTTTTGGTTTTACGGCGGTATACTGACAGGGTTTTGAATTAATAGGGGTTGTGATATATTTTTACGCGCAAAAGGTTTCAAATAAATTCTCACGTTACAAACACATCAAAAAGCTCAAAAAGCCATTTCTCTTCAGTGATTTTTTGGTGATTTGTAAAATGCCTTCCGCTAGTTTTATATAAACACATTTTTTATCCTTTGAATAATACCCGTATCGTATGGCGGTAGTTTTTCACAGATAGCGAAAGACTCGGTTTTCCAGCATTTTGCGTAAAAAATGACACGGATTTTCTGTTTGACTAGTGTAAAGAAATAAATTTGTATTCGTTTCTAACTGGCAACTGTTCTATAAAAGATCTTTTAACATAAATGGGGAAGTCAATAAGGATTTAAAAAATATTATTTATTTTTGGAAGGACAAATCAGTCGAGTGTACATAAAACTGATATACACTGTGGGCCAAATTAAAGACCACCTAAACCTTATTAACTATTTTGTTTTGCAACTGATTTTAATATATGCTGACGAAGTCTATCCTGTCTTAAAATATAAAATTAGTTTTCAAATAGTATAGATAGCGTGAAACAAAAAAATCAAGATTCATTTAAAACAGTGCATTTGTACCCGTTGCAAAAATCAGGGATTTAAGATAACAATATCGAAAACAATATATTTTTTAAAAATTAAAGATATCTTACTACTTGTAAATTAGGAAGTGACTCCGCTGCCGGCGCCGGCAGCCGTCATGGATGCCGGCGCCGGCAGCCATCATGGATGCCGGCGCCGGCAGCCATCATGGATGCCGGCAGCATTAGAAAATTAGTGTGATGAGAATCAAAATACCTTAATTCAATCAAAAATTATAGTGTAAACTTTAACGAAACTGAAATCTTACTACAAAAATATAACAATTGTTATTATTCTGCGAATTTCAGGG
Organism: Philopedon plagiatum; assembly: GCA_963971165.1. Lineage (NCBI taxonomy): Eukaryota > Metazoa > Arthropoda > Insecta > Coleoptera > Curculionidae > Philopedon > Philopedon plagiatum. The sequence goes on along the minus strand of OZ020189.1, from coordinate 35,180,013 downwards.
TAGAAATAAGAAAAGTAAACCCATATAATATACCTTCAATAAGAGTGTTCAATTTGTCTGATATCAATTTGATTGAAATTCTTGTCTTCTATGGATATATTGCCATTTTTTGAGGTAGAAAGAACTAGCAGAGCATATGGATCTGTAACTCTGTGACTCTGTGTCTCTGTTTTGCTATAAAATTGAAATAAGCTTTGGATGAAGTATGATTGTGATTTCGTTCAATCCCCAGGATGCATAGAAGTTGTTTACACTCACTTACTTTCAAGAAAATGCTAGCCTGGCAGCCTTTCTTACACGTGGAACACTTCCTTGTTGACTTTTTATTTTTTGTCTTGAATGGTCTTCCACCTTTAACACAGGCTAACCGCAGATACTAGTATTTCTGCTATCTCGCAACCAAAACTCATTATTTGTGGCTTTCTTGTATTCCACAAAAACACAATTAAAATTTTCATATGAAGAAAATTTATCACACACTCATATTTTATAGTTTTTACGCAAAATTAAAACAACACAATGTTTACATATAATTTAAAATACGTAACTATAATTATTTTAGGCATTCCGTTTTGGCCGTATCTGAACCGGCGCCGGCATCCGAGAAATTGTACCCGGGTGCCGGCGCCGGTATCCATGAATCAATATTTTGGGAACCGGCGCCGGCTGCGGAGTCAGTTCCTATAAATTAACTTAAAACTGCACAAAAAAATTTGTATTCCTATTTTATTTTGCGTATTAAAAAGTGTAATTCTAAAAACTGCAAAGATTTTTATATGTATCCTGTTACTGATAAATTATTCTGCCCCTTAGCAGTTTACAGAATATTATTCTTTAAACTGTGCCCTTAGTTAGTTATATTTCAGGTCTAGTCGGTTACTAAATTATATCAAGTACTTTGGCCACCCAGGACCTCTATATTATGCGTTATAGAATTTACGACCAGAGTTTCTGTATTGCAGAATATTAGGAACATAACTCGATAACTTTGAAACTTTTATTACTCTACGTGCCAAGTTTTACTTACCATAAATTTTAGCAAATATTACAAAAAATTAGGCTTGAGAGCATGTAAGCGATACATACGGACATACCTCAGTCTTAAGTTTTTGCTTTTTTAAATACTGTTTATAAACCTAATTCTCCAAGAATTTTCTTTCTTGTTTAGAAACAAACCAGAAAAAAATTTCACTAGAATAAAATCTTTCATCCTTTAAATCCTATTATAAGTTAAGCATGACTAAGAAGATTACAAAGAAAATCATGTTGTGATATCAGCGGCACTCTTAAAGTGTTACCTCCTGTAGTAGTATACAAACAAGTTGTATGAATGAAAGGTTTCTGGAATAACAGGTAGATTTTACGTCAATAAAAGCGCCGCAACTCATCTTTTATCATGTTGCTTTTCTTACTAGTTTGATAAATTGATCGGGTATTATGATGCTAGGCTTAAATTGATTATCTTGACATTTCAGTGCAAGATCAAATTACTCAAGGAGGGTGGAGGGTATTCTTTTTTAAATGACTTGCATTGTTACGTTTCACCTTAAAGTCTCTCTATAAACAAACGGTTTTTAACGTAAGGGTACCTTTCTATTTGGAGAGTTAAAACCTTAATTCGAATTAGTGATTCTGGTACTCTGTTGTCTCTTTTTATGAGAACTAATTCTAGTACGATACAATATAGCTTGTACACTTTTATTTACGTCGCCAGTTAAGTTCCTGGAGAATTTGCAAAAAAAGGTCGATGGTTTAACTGGGGAACCGTTTTCAAAAAAAGATTAACTAGTTACAGGATTTGCAAACAAGACGACAATTGGAACTGTTACAGGACTGCAATTTTGCCCCAAGGCGCTGCAAGGCTTAGCGGGACTTTCTTTTTATTTAAGTTTGCATAAGGTTTTCTAAATAGTTTCCGAAAGATGTCCAGCAACAAATTAGTCAAAATCAGTCAACCAGAGGTTGAATTTGCGCCATATTGAGTTTTTCTAATGAAAAAGAATGTCGGGTGAGACATCACTTTTAAGGTTTTTAAATACTCAAACTACTTCTGAGCGTGCAACATATTTATGTTGCCGTACTTAATTTCGTGTATCTATAGGGGGTATTGGTGAATTATTGTGGTAGATGAATTTGTAAAAATATTCCCAAATTATTCATTCTTAAAACGCAAGATGTCAAAAAATAATTTCTTGTGGATTTTCAATTTCAATTAAAAAAGGGAAAAAAATTAAAACTGATGTACCTGCATATAAGGAGATATACTTTTCTCACAAATATTAGCGAAAGAATGCGGCAAGATCCTAAATTATTTCATACTATCGTTTGGATAGACGAAGCAAATTTCTTAACTGCGGGAATGTTTATTAGACGAAATGTTCATGTTTGGTCGGATGAAAATCCCTTTACCGTCGAAGATATTGCTTTTCAGGGGCGTAATTCAATCAACGTTTGGTGTGGGATATTACAAAATAAAATTCTAGGACCACTGTTTCTTCGGGGAGCATTAACTGGCCAGCGCCAGAGGCAGAGAAGAATGTATGAAAAGTGCGAAGAATTGGCGGACATGTTGAAATTTTTTCTATGATATTTATTCGCCAATGTTACATAATATTTATCTGTTTATGTTATAATTCATTTGTTATTGTTTATAATCGCTGGTTATTGCTTTCAAATATTAATAACTAATACAAATCAACATTTATTGTTTCATAGAATAACTCATTTTGCATAAAAATCAAAAGATAAATTCACGGTTACTAAAGTATTATTGTCAATCAGGGCATGAACCTTGACTTACCTACGGAGACAATTTAAAAAGGTAGCAGGTATTTCGTTCGAAACCTGGATAGTTACGTTTAAAGTATAATTATGCGAAATAATTTTTAACTTGAAATATTTCACAAACGATTTAAAAAACGCATAGGGTATGTTACACAAAATATGTCTAGAACTTCTCCTAGAATCCAAATATATAAAGATTATACCATCCAATTTAAAATAAGCGAGAAAATCGATGTTATATACTATATTTTTTCTTATTCGATGCTCAATTGTTTTGCTGATTATATAAGATACATGTGAATGATCCATAAAAATCCCCAAAACTTTCATATTTAACATTTTGTCCCATCTTTAAAAATAAAAAAGTTATAAGGCCTGTTCACTTTTATTTGAATATCCCTGTACCTATTGTCATTGGCACTGTTTTAGATTTCAGTAATTAATTTGCTATAAATTTTTATTTTACTTTCTGGGAAGTCAATACGCATTTACGTTGGCAAAAGTTTCTCAAAAATTACTCTACAATAGTCAGTGTCGGATAACAGCAGATTCTGAAATGAATCAAAAGAAAAATAATGGGACTAAATAGGACTTTTCTTTATCTTCTGACAGCCCACGAAGACCGAAGTCTAAGTACTATGTACCGTGGGTGTACTGGGGAATCGACTCACACATCCAGGGCTGGAAACATCCGTTGGGATTTCACCAGCCCTTTAGGAGGATGTGTGGGGTGGTACCACTTCGGTCGAGGAAGAATTCCTCTACCACCTTCCAACAGCTAACAATCACAAAATATCCATGGTCGAAGCGGGATTCGAACCCGCGCCTATCGGTTGCAAAGCTGGCGCAATACCAACTCGGCCACCGGAGGTCACTTAATATGTAATACATCATATTGAACAATTAATTATTTTCTCTGGTACAATACCTCACAAATTATTTTTTTAAGTTGTCAAAACACAAGGTTTTCTTATTGGATCCATGAGTGTACTTCACAAAACAAAACTTTAACAAAAAGTAATAATTTATTATGTAATGGCAAAATTATTTAAAACAAAAAGTTATCATAAGAAAATAACGGCCAAATAATTTCCATACAATGCATTTGGGTGTGCCAAGTATAATATTTTATTCCTTTGCTAACCGATTTTGATAATTTATAGCCTATAGAATTTTCTTAATTTATTTTCTCATTTATTTATTCCTTTTTGTTTATCTTTTATCAGGTTTATTATGCAAATAATATTTATTCCGCATAATCTTTAAGTGACCGTAGGTGGATACTATCTGAACCGTTGTCTTAATGGACCTTAAAAGTAAAGTTTTATGATGTGCTAAAGATGTTCTACTGGATGAATTACACAGGTATGCATGTTAATGTTTTATATATCTGTAAATAGTGATTTTCAATCGCTAAATTTACTAGGCAAACATATTTATGGCTGATGGTTCAATAACCATTAGAAATGTTGGTGGAACTAATAAAAAAACAATTAGTTTGACATAAATGGCATTTAAAAACCATACGATTAGGTATCTCACATACCACTATTGTATATTTCTGAAAGCTTAAGACGATCCGAATTGAAACAGAAAAATTTACAGTATTTTTTCATGTGAGACGGCAGACTTCAATGCTGAATTTACACGCCAATTGATAAGCCAGTCCAATAAGACAATCCAATATTGGTACTGTGTGAATAGAGGTTCCGAGGTAATGGAATGGCCCCAAGTCATTCCAGTACCCGAGTCATTTCATTTAATAGAACGTCTATAGTCTATCTTTTCGGCGTCAACAGCTTCCCCCACCACTAGTGTACTGGATTGGATTGCCTATTGGCCGTGTGTGAACGTATGTTTCTAGCCGGTAACCAGTAACCAGTAATAAGCCAGTAGTGATCAAGAGATGCTTACATATTTTGTAACGTTTCACGTGTTTTCATTAAGATTTTGGAGTCATTCTCATACACAATCTGCACTCGTGGGGTCTTCTACTTGTAATTCTTTTAAAATGAGACATTATTGTCCTAGCGATAATCTTCTGGCAATCCGTGTTCACCATCTTCTTTTGACATTTATTTCATTCTCTACCATTTCTTGAACCTCCTTTTGCAATAATTTTAAAATATGTTTTAACATAGGTCTGTAAGCTCTTTGTTATACCAAAATTTCATATTGTCTTTTAGTTTTTTTTTAGTTTAGTATGTTCTGTTGAATGTTAGATATTTGACATAATAGCCCGGGAGGTGGTGTCAAATTTTTATGGGTGATTTCAGCATAACTACTCTCTATTCTGTATGGTAGTTTGTACTTGACAAGCAACTAAAATAAGTGTTAGCTGGCGCGACGCTGTGACCTGCGGGTGTAAGAGGCTGCCAAACTCGTAAAAAAAATTTTTTTTTCGAGTCATTTCAGCAAAGCTAAAAAGCTGTAGATTGTTTATTTATAATGTTTCCATCATGAAAAAATGTGTTAGCTGCATGGGGTAGGTGGAAAAACTTGTTAGCTGCCGAAGTGAAAATGTATGAAAAGTACGGAAAATCAAGTGATTTCAGCAAAGCTAAAAAATTGCTTATATAACAGTTTACGATCTGAAAATCGTATACATGACTGTTAGCTGGTATTAAAATGTGGCAAAACCTGTTAGCTGGGCTTTCAAAGTGTAGCGTAGCATTGAGGCGCGGTGCCTTTAATGACGCAGCTAACATATTTTTCCACCTTTTCTTGTCAGCTGACTACTGATTTTTTTATCATACACTGATGAGGTACTCATTTTCATACCTGCTGATATAACATTACTGAAAAAAAATGCAATTGAAAGAGAATACGGAAGTACAATGGTATCATATATTGTATACTAATATTATAAATAAATTAGTGTATTTTATAATTTGTACATTTATCGAATTGCAGAATATTATTTCAAAAAGCAGAGACTATGTTTTCTACTAGTATAGTATACGACATTGTCGTAGTTAGAAAGGTCTAAAAATCCGATTTCGACTGTGAAAATGATTCAGATGATGAATATAAATAATTTGAGAGCTTACTGAATATATGTTATTACATTTTCTAAATTATACTATTACAAAAATGTACACAATTTATATCGATTGTAGTAGAAGACATTTTTCTTGCTGTTCGAAATAATATTCTGACATTCGATAAATGTACAAATTATAAAATACACTAATTTATTTATAATATTAGTATACAATATATGATACCATTGTACTTCCGTATTCTCTTTCAATTGCATTTTTTTTCAGTAATGTTATATCAGCAGGTATGAAAATGAGTACCTCATCAGTTTATGATAAAAAAATCAGTAGTCAGCTGACAAGAAAAGGTGGAAAAATATGTTAGCTGCGTCATTAAAGGCACCGCGCCTCAATGCTACGCTACACTTTGAAAGCCCAGCTAACAGGTTTTGCCACATTTTAATACCAGCTAACAGTCATTTATACGATTTTCAGATCGTAAACTGTTATATAAGCAATTTTTTAGCTTTGCTGAAATCACTTGATTTTCCGTACTTTTCATACATTTTCACTTCGGCAGCTAACAAGTTTTTCCACCTACCCCATGCAGCTAACACATTTTTTCATTATGGAAACATTATAAATAAACAATCTACAGCTTTTTAGCTTTGCTGAAATGACTCGAAAAAAAAATTTTTTTTACGAGTTTGGCAGCCTCTTACACCCGCAGGTCACAGCGTCGCGCCAGCTAACACTTATTTTAGTTGCTTGTCAAGTACAAACTACCATACAGAATAGAGAGTAGTTATGCTGAAATCACCCATAAAAATTTGACACCACCTCCCGGGCTATCTACTCTACACTTTGAAAGCCCAGCTAACAGGTTTTGCCACATTTTAATACCAGCTAACAGTCATTTATACGATTTTCAGATCGTAAACTGTTATATAAGCAATTTTTTAGCTTTGCTGAAATCACTTGATTTTCCGTACTTTTCATACATTTTCACTTCGGCAGCTAACAAGTTTTTCCACCTACCCCATGCAGCTAACACATTTTTTCATGATGGAAACATTATAAATAAACAATCTACAGCTTTTTAGCTTTGCTGAAATGACTCGAAAAAAAATTTTTTTTTGCGAGTTTCGCAGCCCCTCATCATCTTAAGCCCCGCTTTTGGACCAGCTGACACATGATTCTTCGATAAGCTATGAAACAACAATCTGCAGTAAAAAAATGAACTTTGGTGAAATGGTCCGATAAAATTTGACGCCACCTCCCGGGCTATAAACTTAGTTTCTAAAAAACAATAACAAAAGAATATTTCAAATGCGTATATAATATTTAATTTTAACCTGCTTTTATTAAAAATTTGACCTTTGTCAAGAAAATGCGGCCCAAAAAATAATAAAAAAGTGATTGAAATTTTGTTTTTATTCATTCTTGGCAGGCGTTTAATTAATTACCTTAACTTAGGGTGGCTCCCAAATGTCATAACTGAGATTTAGAGGTGCTCGTAGTCAATAAGCTTGCTTATATTTTTGCAGTCAATGAAACAAGAACAATACCTACGTAATATGTATGTCATACTTCAACAAATTTACTGTTCAGAAATATTGCCCGAGTTGTTACCAGTCAGTCCCGAAAGCCAGGAATACGATTATAAAAACAGTAATTTTGTAGAAAAATAATTTAAACTGTTTGTTACTAAATTTGTACGTTCTCTTTATAATGATTTTTTTGAAATCAGTTTTCTAAACCCTTGTCAATCGTTTTAACTACAAAACGGATTAAGCAACTAAAACGGTTATCCATGGGTTTTTATTAAAAAACTTATACTAAACTGTTTTAAAAAAACTGCATAGATATAGTAAATGAAGCTGTTTTTAAATTTATTGCTATTATTAGTCTAAAACGTAAAACTAAAAAAAATAAAGATTTTACAAGATATTTTAAGAAAATTCTTGTATTATTTTGGTGGCAACATAATAACTTGCTCGATTTCTAACTTTAACTTCCCCAGCTGGGTACTTAGTATATTAATATGTTTGCAAACGCTGCCAGGTGTATGTGCGGTAATTCTAGGCCCAACTCCACAGACTTGTCGGCGATACTTCCGGTTACGGGGCAAATTGGAAAGTTTTAAAAAATCGATGATATTAAAAAAGAGCTGAATTAGATACATAAATTAATCATCATATTATTGCTATTAGAGCAAAATACCTTTCTTAATTTATGTATATTTGGATAAAATATGAAAAATTAGGTGTGTGCAGGCCTTTCACCCCAACTTTAATTACTTGGGCTTTTAAAAACAATCAAATTAAAGCAAAGAATAACCGGTGAATAAAAAAGGAAAGCTTTGTAGATTGCTTTGAAGTTTCATATATGCTAAATTCTGTAGCCTCAAATCCCCTTGATAAGCAGTAAAAAATAGCTTGAATATTCATACATAACACCATAAGATATAATTTTATTGCAAAAAATTGGACAATTGCAGAAAATGGACCAGGCCACGTACCTGGCCCATTTATTTTGCGATAATCGGCCAGCAAAAATTTTTAGCCCTTTCGCAAGTTAGCTGTTACTTCTGCTGGAAGCTATTTGGGTCGAATTTCTTAAAAGTGGTCAACATTATATTATGTTTTCGTTATAAATTTCATTGAGTTTGGAAAAGTTGTGGATATGGATTGTGATGTTAGAGGTATGTGGTTTATTCTAAACATAAATTAACTTACCTTGCTATTGGTTGTGAGTGATTTGTAGGCCTACAAAGTTCCATCATATTAATTTATATTATTTTATTGTTTTTAAAAATGTACGAGCTGTTTAGTTATATTACCGGGCTTTATCCGACGATGAATCTTTATGTAAAATAAAGTACAGGTACTGCCGCCTACCAATGGAGGCGGCAGTGTTATGTGTTGGGGATGTTTTTCACGCAAAGGATTTGGACCCCTAGTTCGAATTGAAGGGACTATGGATCGATTCATGTATGAGAACATTTTAAAGACAGAAATGCTGGCGTATGCTAAAGAGAACATGCCAACTGAGTGGTACTTTTAGCACGATAACGATTGGAAGCATGCGTCCAAGCACATATCCCAATTCATGAAACGTGAAAAAGTCAGGGTTCTGCAGTGGCCCAGTCAAAGTGCTCATTTAAACCCCATAGAGCATCTGTGGAAGGAGTTAGATCGCAGAGCAGGATGTTGAAATTATTGGAATAAAGAAGCTTTATTTCAAGCTCTTAAGAAAGAGTGGGGACTCAATTCTGGCTCGTGGCGGTGCTGGTATAAAGGCTCATGGATATGCCACTAAATACTAATTTATCTAATAATAAAAGTGATGTTTCAGTGTTGAAAATTTTTATTTAATTAAAATGTCAAAATACTTTTGAGCCGTCATTTTTCCATTATTTCTGATTTGGTTAAAATTTTGTTTATCAAACTACAGTTTTTTTCCATAAATATGTAGGAAGTAACGTCTTTTCTATTACACAATAAAGTTTATATTTATATTTGACATTTGTTTTAAGTTAACCCAATTATTGTCTTTGTCAAAATACTTTTGAGTATACTTTTGAATAAGAGAACCATGCTGTAGACCTTATAGTAGCGACTTAAAATGAAAACAATCATTTTTTTAATCCAGCGATCAAAAATCTTTCCGACGATGACTTAAACATCTTTAAAATGTTAAAGATGGTTATATTTAAGTAAGGAAAATATTAAATATACTTAATTATATACTTATTATTATAGAATGTACTGCATTAGTTTTTGTTTAACACTTGTAGAGTTTGTGCTCTCAAATATAATATAAACTGCGTCTCAGGCGGTGTTCTTTGTGTTAACTGGACGTAGGCGTCTTTAGTCGTCCGCGTCCTGGCCACCTTTCCTATTAAAGGCTTCGCGGTCATGTCATCGACCAGGTAAACACACCGCCAACAAACTTTTAATCTTTTATAATATGTTTACTATAGAAAATGGCTTGTTAAATCTTAGTATTTGCACTTTTCTTGGGTGCCTGTTAAGTGTACATATTTTAACTTATTGTTTTTTTTTTGGTTCTAAACTAAACACTTACTACACCTGTTTCGACAGAACTTTTTTAATAACTGCTACATTTGCAATTTTCTTCAAGCACTTAATCATATTATTTCTTACTCACACGAGTATTTGCACTGCACACATCTTGCATACGTGCTGGTTGAAAATACCGATGTCGCACGGTGCATTGAAGCGTGGAGAAAAATGTAATTTTCGACCATTTAATATTTAATATAGAGGTAAGTGGGTATTAAAAGGGTAGTAAAGTGGCCAGGTAAAACGTTTTCCGTAAAAATCATTCAGATATCCTAGTATCCTAATGGATTTATGACCATAAAGTAAGGAATATTTGCAGGTAAGATTTTAACTACTGCATTTTTACTTTAGTTTTATGCTAACTTCTGAAGTGTTTCATTTAAAGTGTTTTTGTGATGGAAAATCAAAATCCAGTCATGTAAATTATATAAAAACGTCATTTTGGCTAAGTTCCTTGTATATATATACCTTGTTTAATTCTTAAATGGGGAGTTTGCATTTTGGGCACCAAGGCAATAAATGGACTAATTCAACATGCATTTTGGGCACCGACCCAAAAGGTCCTCATTACAAAAATTGCATTTTGGGCACCGAGCCTCTTATTTTATATAAGCTTATTATTCATTCGTCATTATTATAATTTTGGGTAGGTTAATAGGTAAATAATACATAACTATTTTAAAGCATACGAAAATATGTTTATCATTGTATAATGATTACATTAATTGTACAAAATATCTTAATCTAAATATCTTATCTATTGACATAACAATGGAATGACAAACATTTCATAAAGTGTAGCCTATTGATTTCCTTATTTTGGTATTTAATAATCATTGATTCAATAAATTTCTGTCTTTTCTTAACTTTCATGTCATGGATTTGTATAGGTTTTTGAAGACTTTGAATTTTAATATATGTGTCGGTTTGAAACTCTTTCAGTTTTTCAACAAAAACGAATAGGTTAGGATGTTCAGCATATATTTGTTGTACGAGTGATGGTAGATGAATGTTCTGCCCAGATAATAGGTGGAAAAAGTGACTCTTCAGAAATATAAGTATCTACTAAATAGTCGGCATATTTCACTCGGGGGTCTTGGGGCATATTTTCAGACAATTCAAGAGCAAAACACTCACCTACTTCAGTCGGATCGAGATACATAAGTGCAAAAGTCAATTTTAACCACTTGCCTATTTCACTTGCCTCATGCTTGTATTCCGGTACCAAACCACAAGTTTGAATTTTTCGGTACCATGCCTGAGACAAGTGAAACCTACAACCAACAATTTTAGCATTAGGCCAAGTGTTTAATATAGTAAGGTGTATGGCTTTCTCAAAATCTACAACTACCTCTTACCTCTATAATATTTAAATCAATTCGTTTTGACAAACACGCGCCTATGACTAGTTGAAATAGTTTTGTGTATATTTCCGCGCTCTTACTTGGAAGCAAACAATAAATAAGCGGTATGTATCTTCCATTTACAAAACCGTGTATAGTGAAAAATTGGCAGAAGAATTTTGTACAGTACCTAAAAGTACCATCTATGTAAATGCGTGACACGTCTTTAACAATGTTGATATTTGTATCACAAGAAAAAATTATGATGTTATCTCTTTCGTTATTAATTAGTACGAAATTCTCATTTCGCGACGTAACTACATTCAAACTAGATAAAGCTATATGTACCTCTTTCATGTTCTTCGGCAAAGTTGGTAGTATTCGTCGGCGGCTGTTGTACATATTGTGTCTTATGTATTGGACATCCCTTGTCGTTAAGTTACTCGGAAGGTCCCTTTGTAACTCCTGGCGTATGATCTTCATAGGTTTTTCCGCAAGGTCTTCTGTAGCTTTCCTTTTGCAAGCAGCACTTACAACTTGTCGTGTTAGGCTTGCCAAATTTGCCTCGTGGTTGTGCTCTCCTGGATGTTTAGTTATTACGATGTCGTTTGATGACCCGAGGGTATGTACCGTTGCTTTGCACTGCCGATTAGTACACCTCCAAAACTTTTCGCTCGTTGACTTTATGTCTTTAGTAAAACTAAATTTAAAATTATCAAACACTAACACTGGTTTTCCTCTATTACTGGAAATTATTTTGGTTTCCATTGCAACTATACACGATCCGCGCTATAACAATCTCAATAACCAAAGAATAATAAAATGTGTTTCATTTTTGCAGGGGGGCTTTATATAGGTTACATGAGAACAATATCCTTACTTACTCTGGGAACTATAAATATTTAACAATGTGGAAGGGTTGATTTCGAGTTGACCATTAATACGTACTTAAATCGTAATTAAATCTTTGGTGCCCAAATTGCAGTTTTCATAATCCCTCGAAACTGACCGCAAAGGGTACCTACCTGTTTGGTGCCCGATTTGCATGCGCCCCTTAAATGCAATGAAAGAAAATGTGCAAATTTTTATTTACAATTTTTTTTTTAAGGTTTCGCAAGCTTTTAAAAAAACTATATAAATCTATACAAGCAATTTTTTTGGTATTTTGTATAACATTTATTGCAGATTAAGCCTGTAGGTATAAATATAATTTAATTGAAAATATTTGCAAACTTTTGAGAAAACTTATTTTTTCAGGTGCGATACGTCCTCTTACGTTTGGGGCTGGTTTCTAATTTTGGCTGTCGGCTGCAAGTGAGAAAAGATTGTGCAATAAAACAGTTGATTATGAACGCATATAATATTCAGAACCCTGACGAACCATCAGAATTAACAAATATTTGATACTTGCGTTTTGAGGTTGATATACTCGTATCTACTCAATCAACTTCATCTCCATCGTCAGTTAAAAAAACTACCCTTGCACCAAACCCTTGCTCTTTATTTGAATCTGGACTTATCTGAACGCAAATACGCTGTGTTAAGGTCAGTTGTAAATAGTATACATTACATTGCATTACATTTCCTAGTTTATATAGACTAAATTTGTTTAAAAAGCATTTTTTCCTCTAATTTGCGGCTGTTTCTGAAACTCTTATTAAGGTAAATATTTTGATATGTTAAACAAAACAGTTAGCAGTATTGCAGAACTTTTTAGCTAAAATCAGCAAATTTAACACTCGTTTGTAAATGGTGCATGGATGGGAGTTCAGTCAATAGTACTTACAAACAAACATTTTTAGAAAAAAATTCTACTGATGACTATGAGTTTATGTTTTTTATAGCCTTTCTTCCTTTAATGTTATTTGAAACAAATTCGGGGTCATTTATTTGAAAAAATCAGCGATCGTCGTTATCGTTATATTGCCGATCATTCAAATTTTTATTTTCTAAAGGAAACACAACGTTAGTTAATGAAAAATATAAAAAATTTGAAAAGTATTTCAAGAATAAAGTTACAAAAGTTAGTACAATGATAAGGTGTTTAAAATTAATTTTCAATTTTACCTAATAATGATTGGCGGCAGTGTATGTAACACTGTACCTAACAAAAACAAAATCATCATTTACTTCATATATTTGTGGAGCAAAACCTACAGAGATCAATAAGACAAATTGAAGTAAGTTTATTCCAGATTCAGAAAAATAGAAGTACGGTTTATCGACACTGCACTGTTTTTTTGGAATGTTGCTCGAAGATAGCGTATTGACTTCCCTTTAAAAAAATGGCGGGCAATGGCAGAGTTTAAGGAAACAAAAGAACAGACCAGAAAAAACGCATTCAGGGGGGGCTTAAAAACAGCTTGGACTAAATATAGCCAATCCAAAGGCTGACTATGGTACATTACTTCCAATGACGGCAATACTGTTAGAAAATTCTTTGAGCAATATAAGTGCTGAAATTACTATCTTAATGAGGAATTACTTTTTAAGTTTCATGAGACTGTTAAATTGTAAAGCAATTATTAATCTAGCCAGATTTAATACTCTTGTTAGGGAAACTAAAGAACTATATCTTCGAGTATTCGTGGTATAAAAGACCCGTAATTATTATTATTTTATTACGTTGGCACTACAAGCGAGTGTACTGGCCGGGACCTACAGTTTAACGTGGGCTCCGAACCACGGTCCTCAGTAACACGACAACCAGAGCGCTATCCTATGCTGCCTTTTTGTTACCTACTGACTGGGGAGTGTGAAACGGCGCCTTCATCTTCATCATAGGCGTCGCATCATTTTACACTTTTCCCTACGCTTTTCCACCTACCGCACGGTAGCGTGATACTTTGCGTAACGTGAAATAGGCCCAGAACTTTTTACAGTTCCGGTGGGATTTGAACCAACGACGATGATCAAAACTCGGCTTATAATTAATAATTATTATATATCTTAATAATTAAAGAAAAAGGCGAAGAAGAAGAATGTGACACTTCATAGATAATAAAAAACGGAAAAATTGGTTACTTCATTTTTATAAATATTTTAAGTTAACCGGGCAAATCCATAATTGCATAACAATAAACTTGTTTATAAGTAACAGAAACAATGAACGAAACCAGGCAAAAAATAAATTATTAATTTATTACCAACTGGAATGAATGAATCTTTAACAAACCTTCAGACTTAAAGGCAGAAAAAAGCAAAACCGGATACTAAAATTAATCATCATAGCCAGAAGTTCTTACAAAAAACATTCTAATTATGATACCATATGTTCATGGAGGGCAATTTCGCAAACTGATCTTTTCACGTGTTACTGCAAAAAGGCTTACGTGAACCCAACCTATATAGCCATTTACGAACACCGCCGCACTCAAGAATGTTTTTCTTTTCGTCTGATGAGCTCATTCTGCTTATTGGTATTTTATGGGTTACAATCGTTCTCAAAATGGGAATGACGATAACGATATTTAGGCGTTGCCGTGAAGTATATCTTTTTGTTGTGGATTTCTTGTTTGTTGTTTATTGAGGATCGTCGAAATCTTTGTTCGGGCTAAATTCAGGATTATTCTTAGAAATTGGGAATTGCACACTACAACAGACATGTTATATTGTAAAGTGTGCATCAACAGGTTCTGCGATAATAGGAATTTCTGTTTCTTTTGTATTTTGCTAAGCTCTACATGGTGAGTTTTTTAAAGTATTACAAGGAGATATCTGGAAAACAGTTTAAAATATTTTTATGAAATATGGGTGAGTTAATAGGGAGATGGGGGGGGGGGGCATATTTAAACATATTTTTGACACTTACCCCCTTTCTCTATTTTGAGGGGTGGGGGTAACTTTGGAATTTGAAAAGGGATGATGTACTTTTGCTTATAAAATTCGAATCTACGTAAAAAACTACGCATGTGGACAAATTTTTTTTTTGATTTGCTCTTTCGGTTACGGAATTATGATTTTATTAGATCATAAAAAAAAATATTTACCATTTAATTTAAACTTATTTATAGACTGTCATGCTTAAAAAGTTGTTCAAAATGTCCCACTTCAACTTCCAAATACTTTTCACTCTTTTTCTAAATGAATTTCGTACCCGCTGTAACGTTTCAGGTGTCACTGATAAGTAGGCAAAGCGGATTCGGTCTTTCATATTATCTAAAATTGTAGGTGCGGTTACCATCACTTTGTCCTTTATAAAACCCCACAATAAAAAGTCAAGGGGGGTTAAATCCGGAGACATAGTAGGCCAGTTGACCGGACCAGCTCGTCCAATCCACCTGTTTTCAAATATTTCATTCAAATGATTACGGGTCCGTGTTGCATAATGGGGTGGAGCGGTGGAGCTCCGTCCTGTTGAAACCACATGCCAGGATTTATGCTTTGGTTGAATATAATTGGGGTAATTGGTTTCTTATAAAATCTGTGTACATTTCTCCATTTAAATGCACTTCAAAGAAATGCGGGCCAATAACTCTATCCTTGATTATACCACACCACATTAACTGACAAAGGATGTTGATTGGCAGAGTTCTCATCCAGTGGGGATTTTTCGACGCCCAGTAGTGCATATTGTGTCTATTTACTTAAAGAAAACATTATTTAACAAAAAAAGTTCTCCCTAGGCTGTAAATACTGGCATTGCTAAAATGGACAAAATTTAACCAGCATTTTTCAATTTAATAAGGTCTTATCCATTGATCAGCAAGAAATGATACTATTCATTCATAACTAGCTTTTTGTTTTGTTTCATACATTGTGCGTGTGTAGGACAAAGAAAGAGTTGCTAAACATCCGAATTCACGCGCCGCACAGTGATGCAACAGCGGCAAAAATATCAAAATATTTTAAGCATTTTTTTTAACTAAAATTTTACTCGTATGATTCCTAATCCTAATAGTTCATATTTTCAGAATCGTGAAGATTTTTAAATAAAAACGGGCCCCTCACTAAGTCCTGATAATAGATAATCGAACTTATAACAGTATTCGCTGATGCTCCAGTCTTAAGGTCAAATTATGAATAAATAAACTTAGTGCGTTGGACGTTGGAGACAAGTTGGCTAAAACTGATAGTCCCTTCAGAAATTACAATGTTTGCAATTGCTGTTTTTCATGATAATTCTGATTTTGATTTCCCTGGCACCACAAAAGCTTCCAATAAAGACCTTGATGTACATAATTAAGAACTGCTTAATCTAAAATCAAACTTTAGGTAAGCTAATACAAAATGCTCCAAATTACTCCAAAGAAATATGACTTAGGTTAGAATTATTAGCCTTTTTTCTACACATCTACGAAGTTTCATGACCAACTCTTTCCAACAAATTAATACCCTTTAGATTACATAACTTTCCTGAAAACCACGATTTCGGTTAACAGAATAAATCACGGATAACAGTACATTACAGAGTGTTATCTTAGGTAATCTAAAATATTGGAGGCGGCAATTCTTCAATTAGTTTTGAAAAATAAAATGTATAATACTTTCGCCTCATCAATTTAGTTTTCGATATACAAAGTGTTCAAATTTAAGAATACAATAAGTACTTTTGCAAAAGAAAGTACATATAGTTCGAAAATATTTACATTGCTAAATCATGAGTACAAACAAATTGAACCAATCACATTCAAAGCGAAATTCGAAAACATACACACAGGGTCTTCAAAAAGTATCAGAAACCCCCTCCCCCCCCCCCCCATCAGCGAAAATATTCGTTTTCGAGAGAAATGTTTCAGACAAAAGTTTCAGGGTTTTGGACGAGGATCTCAATGGTGACCTTGAAGCTGACCTTGGCGTTGACCTTCAAGGTTATTCCAAGGCCAAACGTTTATTTATTATTTTGACCTTGGAATTTGATGGCCTTGATGCATATCTGAACGTAAAATTTTCCGTTTTTTCGATTGGCGGGCGGTGTCAAAAATAGGAGTTTCCATTTGAAAAATAAAAATTGACCTTGAAATAACCTTGAATGGCAACGTCAAGGTCAGCTTCAAGGTCACCGTTCAAAACCTCGTCCAAAACCCTGAAACTTTTGTCTGAAACATTTCTCTCGAAAATGCATATTTTCGCTGATAAGGAGGGGTCCGATACTCTTTGAAGACCCCGTATATTGTAGGAGGCTTAAAATAAAGCCCTGCATACTCATTTATTTGCATGCGTACAACATTTTTTTTTAGTTTTACACGAGTAAAAATTTTTTTAGAATATATATTAATATTATATTATCACTTTCTGTTGTTTTATATTCTGGTATATTTTCCATATTGACTCATGAAAATTTACAACAATCGTGTAATCTTACTTGTATAAAAAAAAGCCCGCAAGACCGGTCTATTCAAAGTATTCGAAAGAACTAAATTTATTATCAACTTCTAGTCGCGTACTATTACTCTTGTAGAGCGGTTAAAATAAAGCACACTTCATACCTCTTATACTGTATTTTTGAAGATCTTTACCCGCTACTGCGTACTGACCATTCATTAAATTGTAATTTTATCTACCAAAAATCTTTTTGAAGATACCAGATACTTATTATAAATATACTGATCATATTGCAATATTTGACTAATTTTTCATAATGTTATAATGAACATAATGCATTAAATACTGATCGATTTATTGCGACCCCTTTAGAAATCGCAGAAGGGTTGATGGCCAGTGGGTTTATTCAACACGGGACGCCATTCAGGATTTTCAAACAGAATTTTCACACATAGCCATGGATTTCGACTAGTTTCGCCAGGTTTTAGCTAGATCTGTGGTTTTGTTTAGAGAAATAGGAAGTGTGAATAGAAAGGAAGGCCGTGGAAGACCCAAAGTTGGCACTGCCCAAAAAGTAGAAGAATTGAGGCAAACTGTTAATGAACACATACACACCCCTATTCGGAATTTAAGCCAGCAAGTAAATGTATCCTACGGAATCTGCAATACAATCCTGAAATGTGACCTGCATATGCACGCTTATCGTTTAAGCTCAGCCCCAGAACTGCTACCAAACGACAAGCCGCAGCAAATGCAGTTTTCAGAGTGGTTTATGGGAAATTTGCATAATAATGAACACGTATTTGAAAAAACCTGTTTTACTGACGAGGCATGGTTTTACCTCTCTGGTTATGTAAATTCTCAAAAAATGAGAATATTGAGTTCTGAAAATCCACATTTCTTTATAGAGAAGCCTATGCATTCACAGAAAGTTGGCGCGTGGGCGGTCATATCGAAAAGAAAGTTAATTGGACCGATTTTTTTATGAAGGGATTCTCAATTCGGTGCGATACCGTAATGAAATTTTAGAAAATTTTGTAAACGCAGTAGACAATGAAGAGATGCGAGAAGGCTACTTCCAACAGGACAGCGCACCAATTCACGTAACTCTTGATAATTTAAATTTTTTGGAAGAATTTGTCGAAGACCGAATCATTAGTCGTAATATGCCACGTAGGTCGCCATCACGGTCGTGCGATCTCACGCCGTGCGACTTTTTTTTTATGGTCACATATTAAAAACTCGGTTTTCAAAACACCTTGTGAAAATTTACTTCCGCTATTGTATGGTAGATGGAGCTTGGACCATCTGTATCTTTATTTATTTTCTGTGATTTTTTATACAGCTTGTCTAAAATTATAGCAAAAATTACTTTTAGTAAAAAAGAAACATGTTCTCTCAATTTATGCAGTTAAAACATAAAATTCTCCGAAGTTATCCAAAATTAACGATTTTTTATTTTTCGCGGAGAATATTTCCGAAAAATAAATTAGCGAGAATGTTCCATCTCTAGTCTAGGGTAGTCCAGAAGTTTCACATAAATAATGTAACTAATAACTTTATTAAGACTTACCAAAAACGAAAAGGCTGCGTTTCATTTATGGACTTACCTGTAACAAAAATGAAAGATTATTATAATTTAAAAAATTAAGAATAATAACAAAGTACGATTCAGGTAACGCTCAATATACGAGTACTTACAAATGTGGGAGTATTTCATCATCAAAATTTCATATTTTAAATTTCATATTGGTAGGAATTAAACACAATAATGATAATAATAATGCTTTTTGTGCCTGGCAAATATAGTTGACTTAAAAAAATTTTATGTATATGTGTCTACATCAATTTTAGGGTAAATAATTTTTCTTGCATTTAATCAAAATAATGTGTTATTATATTTAACTAGATGTTGCTTAAGTCTTAAATGTTACAAATCAGCGATGTAACGAGAGATTTTAATAATTGCTGTACAATATTTATCAGCGGCTTTTGCTCGTGAACAAAGTGATGAACCGAGAAACCAAAACAGGAAAGAACCTCACCCAGGCACCCACATTAGGTAAAGAGGTTCACATTATTTTATGAAGTGTCAGTTTAAGGTTTCATGATGAGAAGGTAAACGCATAATCGTGGGAGAGTAAATATGGCGCACCCCGATTAAATTAATTACGAGCAAGAGAATTTTCGATTTAAATCTTTTAGATAATGGTAGATAATTTTGGAATTTAAAAATATATAACCAGTTTTTACTTTCGTGTTTGTTTAGGTGCGGACGTTCGTTTGGAAAACTAACATTGCCAATTCTATGAGAGTTTCAGGTCCCCGACCATTCAAGTATGTTTAGTCGCATATTTAGTTTTGCAAAGTCTGGAGGCCAAGTCATTAGGCCAAAGAAATACGAAAATTATGACATGAATTTTAATTAAAATTACTGTGACCAAATTAGTCAAGGATGAATCAGACCACTGTTAGAAATAATAATGTTGTTTTTTATGGATTGCAATCTTTTTCAGATTAAGTGTCTAAAGCTATTATTTAACAATAGGAATTGAATTTTCTTCTTTTTTTTATTATACAGTGCTTTCGTTTCAAAACGAATACACCTCAATAACACTTGAAACTTAAACTTAAAACTAAATTCGCCCCTCCCCATCCCCAGCCTGATCAACCAAATAGAATTTGGTCGATCCTTCAATGAATTATGATCAAAAATAAGCTAATGTCACAAATGTTTATTTATTTTCAATATCATCACATATTTAGAAATTTTCCTTTAATAAGTATTCAAAATGCGTTCTATTCATGGATTTATTAAGGATTCGATGTTCCGTATACTGTGAGAGTATCGAACGTGAAGCCTGTTTATTTGTTGTTTGTTATGAAAACATTTCCCCTAGAGGTCTAGTTTACGAACTTTAAGGAAATACGTAATTGAATCAAGAATGGTAGTAGAAAGAGATAAAATAGCATTGGAGTGTTGGAGCTCAGAAGTGTTCCTGTTGTTGCTTAGGAAATACGTCTGGACACTCGGTTCCACGTACGTCTTTGTCTAATGAACTAGAAAAGAAAAAGTGCGATTTATAGATATAAATGACTGAGCGACTTTAAATAAACCTTTAGAAATAATAAAACCTTTTAAGCTTAAATTTATTATTATTTAGCAGAAAAATAAAATATTTTAGGGCTTTTATTACTTTTAGTAAATCTTGTGATGCTTCTAACGTATTTTTTGTACAAAAATACAAGGTAAAATAAGATGTGGCCAATGTTTACAAATTGTGTTTACAGTGTCGCTTAGAATGGTTTGTTTTGGCTTCAAAGAATGTTAAATCATCCCGTATCCATTCTTAATAAATCCATGGTTCTATTATTGTTTAGACAATGATATGCCTATTTTTGAACTCTCGTTGAAGTTATAAAATGTTTCAGTATTACTACTAAAACGATTTTGTGTGAAATTTCAATAAGATCAAAAAAATCACTGGATATGGATTGTCAGAACAAATTGAGTATATTTTACAATAAAAATCTATGTAACAGTTGTCATAGTCAAACAATTATTTCGTAAAATTATAGTGTATTTGCGAATACACCTTGTATTTATTTATTTACTTGGAAAATATCATACAGTATATTAGTACTTTCACATTTTCTTGTGAAAAGAGTATTTATAAGAGAATAAAATGTAATTTTATATTTTAGTTGTGTTCTGACTTTGTATAATTACATGTTTTAAGTAGCTTTAAATAATGTAAATATTTACCTTAAATCATATATACGAGCACAGAATTTTTAAAATTGTACAAACTGCTTTTCACAAAAAAATTGTAACTTTCAGTCATAATATTGCTTTTTACATTGTTAGCAAATTTCCAAAAAACAGTTTTTGACTTAAAAAAAGTGACATTAAAGTGAATTTTCTAAAATTGTCGTATTACTGAAAATAAAGTTATTCTTTATCTTACACTTCTGGTTATTATAACTGATTAGGGTTTCAATTTTTAAACTTGATTAAATTAGGTTTTTTATCGGCTTCAAAACATAGGCTTGCTTCAAAATGATGTATCACAAAGTAGGGGTGCTATTTGAAATTTCAAAATAGGGGTAGCTGTGAGTGAGGGTAAAACGTAAAATTCAATATGTATTATTTTTAAAATTCTAATAAACCCGAGCAAACCCAAACACGGAAGCGAAATAGCTCATTAATGTTTAATAATATTATAGATTTCATAAAAATAAAAGTTGAATGTTCAGACAAAAAAGTAATTATTAAATATCTGCTTCTCTCAATTAAATTAAACTATTATTAATTTACACTGAAGACAGATGAGAACGTCATGTAAATCACACGAGGTAAGTCAGTTTTTCTTAAAAACTACCTGTCTATGTTGACCGGGAAAATTGTTAAAGAATTTTGAAAAACACCGCATATTTTACAGCATTGAAATAATGAACCGACTTGTACTGTTGCCAAGTTTTCCAAAGCACTTACAACCTGTACCTTGAACTGAAAACTGTACAATTTAACTTATCGTTACCTTTTTATAGGTAACAAAACAAACAATCGTCTTACCTTAATCTGTTCTCTAGTAAGATAAAGCATGGTAGTTTTAATAACACGCGTCTGTGTATTTGTAAGGGTATTCGTAAGATATCACTTGCCGGTTGAAAATTTCTAGTCTGTACTTTAAGCAGATGAGTTATGTTTTACATTTTCCAGATTCGACTAAACGTTACAATTCCAAAATTTTCTCCGTATACCTTTAAATTCTACGTTCAAAACAAAATATGTTTTTAATACATCTCTTCTGATTCTCTGATATTGTTGAAAATGCACTAAGGCTAGGTATTTTAGGTTCTAAATATTAAACAGAATTACTAAAAAGTCAAATAATTGGCTACAAAAGTATTAAAACTAAGATTTTCGGTGGATGTTAAGCTCTAAAAATCAAATTACTGTAACTCAAATAACGAACGTGCTACGCTCAGCTTGCGATTTTATTATAACAAAGGCAACTAAAAGCTTAATATCCTAACATCACCCAATGCCGACAAAATGTAGAAAAGGCCCTTTAACTTAATAAAGCCATATTTTACTCCCAACGACAAAATTACTATTGGGCTCATAGTGTTCTTTATGGCGCGTAATAACATGCATCGGTAGCAATTTGAAAGAAGTTTCCAAACTTATAATGTCCATATTTCCCGGGTTATTGTTGCCATAATTGCGTTACACAGCTTGGCTACGAGCTTTCCTCCGACAAAATATTGCTCAGTTATTCTATATAAGTACCGAATATTTTATCGAGCCAGCAGGTTGCCGCCTGAGCAATTGCTTTAAAGGATACATATTTCAATTAGTTTGTTTAACCTTTACATGCTCTATTTGCTCTATAGGATGGTTTGCTCAGGTTTAAGAGTTATTTTAAATTTCCTTTCGAGTTTTATTTTTTAATAAAACACGAATAGAGAAGCGGGTAAAATCATGTAGTGTTTACTTGAGTGCATAGAGCAAATATAAAGGTAAAATAAATTTAATATCGATTTATTTTATTTAGGGAGATGCAGGAAAAGTTATATTTTTAAAGCAAGATAAAAGGTTTTTTAAGACTGTTAAACTATCGGGTTGGATGTTAGCCGATGTCAAAAAGTTTCTTTCAGCTTTTAGTCTGGCGTAACGCCATCACCGTCTTTTTTAAATGGTAGCATTTTTTTTCTCGATTTCGGTAGATTGTTTATGTCCAAATACAATTTTTGGTATCTGAGATAAGAAAATTCTGTAAAAAAATATTAAAAATTAAACAGTTCAATTTTATTTTAAGTTAATATTGCAAGGTCTTTTAAAACTAACTAAGAAACAGAATGAAACAAATTAAAAATAAATATAAATTTTAAGAAAATAACTGAACACTAAAACTATCCATCACAATTCGTTTTTTCAAATCTCATCATCTGGCCTATTCATGTATACTCTGGCTTTCAGATGTACGCAGAGAAAAATTGATTGGGGTGAGGTCTGGAGCCCTCACAGGCCATTTAATTGTGCCCCTTCTGCCTATCCACCAGTTTAGAAAAACTGACCCAACCATCATCAATTCTATGTTTTTTTGATAACAACCATTTTTCAAGCGCGTGTTAATGCAAACAAAGTAGAGTTTATTTAGCATTTTTGGCACTGACATGAAGTTATCGTGTAAAACTAAAAGTGATATTTGCATATATTTTAACAAAGAAGAGCGTCACACTCAGACTAAAATCACTTTATCACTTTTTTAATTTCATTCTTAAAAGCTTGCTTATCTAAGATGCCAAAAATTTATATCATGATGTTTAACTAGCTAAATGATCTACTGAAATCAAGAGAATGTATGTTATTACGTCATTTGAAAAAAAAATTGATCGTCAAAATCTGCGTTTTATTAAACCCAAAAACTTTTATACAAAGTTTCTTTTTGCAACGCCTAATGAAGGATGTAGAACCATGGTTTCATACATTTTGTAATATGAGGTAAATTACAGGACGTAAATTTTAGGACGCGTAAACCTAAATAAAATTAATTTATCGAGATCAGATTTTCTATATAGTTTTTTTTAACAGGGATTTCTTCACGATACTGGCAATTACGAGGCAGTTGACAACAAATAAAATACTAGTATATACGAGAGAAACTTATTCAAAAAGATAATATGCTGCAGGTAAACGCATAAGAATCGCATGTCATATTATCTGTTGATAAAATGAATTCAAGAACACTTTCTTTAGAACGATCTTTATATTACCATAACAAAATTGAATACAGAACAAGTCATACTGTAAATATTAGAAATCAAAATAATTTGGGAATAATTAATTACACTGAAAACTTTAAATATTCTTTTAAATATAATAATTTTGTTATTTGTATAACAGTACCTATAGCATTAAACATAAAAAAATAAGATAATATGCTTCTTTTAATAATCAGATTAAATTTAATTTTAATAGGGTTGGATTCCAAGATAGACTTGCAATTTAATCAAAACCCCCCGTTTTTTAGTACCTAACTAGTACATTTCTGTCAATTTTACTGTTATATTAACAATTGCTATATTTTTTAAAAATGTTTATGTTATATTGTGGCACAAATAAATCTTATATAACATTATTTTATTCTTTTTATATTAGCACAACGTTGTCCCAGTAAAACGCCTCCTTTGCCAGTATATTAAATTAATTTCTTGTAATTAAAACATTTTTACCTTACTATTTTTCTTTTAAGTCTAAACTAACTTGACTATGACTATATCTATTTTCAGAAAACCTCCTGTGGTTAAGAAAAATGAGAGTTTCATTTAAATTTCAGCCGAAAAACATGTTATTACGGCTTAGCTTTTGGATTCAGAACTACTTTATGTCCCATTACCAGGCCGTTATGTCTGAAAATGGCCTCTTAGCACATGAAAATATTTTTCTTCGTAATAGGCCATTTTTGCCTACTTTCACGATATTTCCAAACAAGTTAAAGCTTATTTTATTTGGCTTAATCCTGGTTAACATCGTTTTAAGTAGTTTCGCCAATTTATTTTTCTGGGCCCAGAAATCGCGTTAGCAGGAGGGCACCCAGACCAGAATCAAATAGTCCTTATTTTATTTTTACTTGTCATTTTACGGTTATTTACACTGATTCATCTTTACATTTATTTACATTTAATATATATAAGTATACAAGAGTGGCTTTGTGCTGTTGTTAAAATTTCCAAGCATGTACCTACGTCATACCTACAATCTTGAAACTGTAAACAAAATACGGGACAATTTTATGCACTCTGTTATCTTTATGTATAACAGTAGAAACTGACTGACTGAATGACTGACGTATCAACACACAGCCCACACCGCTGGGTCTAGAAACTTGAAATTACGCACATAGGTTTCTTATATAACGTAGGCGTGCACTAAGAAAGGTTTTTTTTAAAGTTCAGCCCCTAAGGGGGTGAAACAGGGGCACAAACTT
The DNA here is from genome assembly GCA_963971165.1 of Philopedon plagiatum. NCBI lineage: Eukaryota > Metazoa > Arthropoda > Insecta > Coleoptera > Curculionidae > Philopedon > Philopedon plagiatum. The sequence continues at coordinate 35,154,556 of OZ020189.1, read as the reverse complement.
TGTATGGAGAAAAATTTTTAGATGGTCCTATTAACTCGAAACTTCATAGAAGTACTATAAAAATAAATGTTTAAACACGTGGTTTACAGTTTTTAATAAATCAACCTCTAAGGAGGTGAAATGGGGGTTTAAAGTTTTAATGGAGTAAAACTGTTATACCGCGGACGAAGTCGCGGACACAAGCTAGTTAACTATAACTCAAATTTTTCTGAGCAAACCTATACCAGGTTTGAAATGTTATCTTGCGTAAAAGGCTGAACATGGAACGTTACGAATTAATCTCTATAACTGATTGTCGCTATAATAGAATGTCGCTATAATCTGTATCGCTAGAACTGATTGTCGCTATAACCGAATATGAGTAATTATATCAAAGAGTAACTCATTTACAAGAGGCGAAAGCTATGTCGGGTTCTTTGATGTTTCATGTACCCAAATTTTCTGACTTTGGACAGTCAATACTACCTACTACAGAGTAAAAAAGTGTTATTTGAATGACAAATTTGTAGCCAATTTCGATGCACACTGGAAAACATCATTATTTTAATTAAAAAATATTAAATTTAATGAAAATGCACTAGATCTCCACAAAACAGGAGGCATGCGCACCTAATACACTGGCAAGAGGTATAAAAAACATTTTTTTTAAATATCCGGATTTGGTATAAGAAAATAAAACACGTAATTATTCCTAATTTTGAAAATGAAACAGTTATTTCCAATCTCTGCAAAAAAGACTTAGTTTAAATCTATGGAATAATATAAGAAATACGAGAACTCTAAAATACATCTCAGGGAGGCCGCACATCAAAGAAACATAAACCGGAATCTAATTTCATAAAATAACAACACATTGTTTTAAATGAAACTTCACCCATCAGCGAGATGCATTTCGTGTGACGTCATAAGGAAACAAATATTTTAGAAACTTGTGCATGAAATAGATTCGGTACTATATTTTTGTTTCACGTTTCGCTTAATTTCGTTTGAGTTTGTTCGTTCGCCGGTAAGGAAATGAAAGACGATCAAGAATTTAATGAATTTATTGCAATTTAAGAATGTGTGGTCAGCAACGGAAACTAATCTAGTAAATGTCTGCAATGACATTGTCTAGAATGATTTAAATTTGTCTGGGTGATCACTTAGTCGTCTTGACACTATATAGGAACTATATTAAGGATTTTTAGCGTTATACGGATGAACCCAGTAACGTCGTTTTTTCATTTATTTTTCCTTTTTGATTTTAATGGTGTTGTGATAACAGCAACAACAGCGTCGTCTAGACAATCGTCGGAATCCATTGTCAACTGAAACACGTTTTAGTTTTCTTCTGTATGTGTATTACACTAAAAAATGTTTCATATTTCGTATTTTATATTTCATGATTCATGTTTATTGTTTCTCCTTTAAAGATAATATTTCGAAGTAGATAGACTTTAGTGTACTAGATGAGTTAAAAAGGTACTAGATGTAGTACAAATGTAGTACTAGATGTAGTACCACCTCAAAGATGGCGATCTTGCACATGCGCACAGAAAATAAATACAGGTGTTGTTAATGAGTTACTCTTTGATTATACGTAAGCGTATATACGTTTTGTTGCTCAAGCTTATTAAGCGTAATGTTGTCACCGAGAAAGTCGGTCTGTCTATATTCTTTATGGTCCCTGATGGTACTTAGCTAGAAAAACAAACAAAAACATACTGCACAAACTGCACCCAGAGACAATACAAGTCGGCATATGTTTGACACGTGTTTATTATTCAACAAGGTAGGTACTATTATATATGCAAGATGTTGTTATCACAAAGAAGCTGTAGGTAAGATGAGTGCAGATTAAACAGTTGCAATCACCTCCTGATGATCCTAATATGGCTAGCGAAATGCGCATCGAGTGCAAAAATCACGTTTTGGTGTGTAGTAAAACTGTATAAAAAGTATTAGTACACCTAAGTTACATTGTTCCAACAGAGCAAATCAACGAAGTTGGGAACTTAAGTGTGCTTAGCTCTGAAATGTTAATTTGGGGTATTTGCTAATTATGTAAAAACAGTAAGCAATTACATTATTTATATACAAGGTGTGTCATCGAGATGGATCGTACAATACATCTTAAAATTTGAAAAACCCTTCGGGTTTTAATTTTCTTAGGGAATGATGTTCATAATTTCATAATTAAGCATAACTATTTTTTTATCTTAATCTAGATTAGATATATAAGTATCTGTCAGAGATGGTATTTGGTCGTGCCTACATACAAAAATTATAATTTGACTAGAGCAAAACCGCAGGTATCAGCTAGTAATATGGAAAACATGCAACTTACATGCTGTGAAATTACTGTACTGCTTCGTTAATCTAAGCAACAACCGAACTTCAGAATAAACTTTCAAAAAATACAATTAGCAAATTGGCACCAACTGATGTTAACTTGTAGCAAAAGAAATATGGACAATCTACTGTAATTTCGTTCAAAATATGTATCAAACTATCATATACTATAATATATGTATTACTAGATATTATGTTGATTAATTTTCGTAAATGATCATTTTATTCTAATCGAAATTTCTTGTAACTAGATGTTAGGTTTTATTATAATTTTTGATTTAATGATAGCCATTTTGTCATAATGGAAATTAATTAAACATTTAAAAATTGTATGCCAAAGAAATTATATACAAATATAAGGCTTTAAAATTGTTTTGCACAAACAAATAATAAAATCTAAAAACAAAAAGAACGTCGAATTGCAATTACTTTTCATAACTGAGTATGTCCCAATTGTCCTATTGCCATCTGCATTTCGTGCAGTTTAAAACTACTTTATGTAAATCAACATTCTGCATTTCCATGTAAGCTGGGCATTTTGAGGTTTGTTTCATTTACAAAATGAAACTGTAAAAGCAAATACCCGCTTAACATGGATATTAGATACCAGAAACAGTTGAAAAGAAAACAAAAATATTTCTCTAAATTTGTGCTTATTAATTTTTGTTACAACTGCATACCTACCTTCATAAACAAATACGTAAGTAATCCGGGAGGTGACTGTGCGCAAACCTACGTCATCGCATACCATGACATGGTTTTGTAACGAAAAATATAGAAAATAAGGTAAAAAAAACTCGGTCTACTAGGACACAGACAAAGAACGGGCGCTTAATCCAGACTTGAAATGGCAACATAATATATGCTATTCTACTTGTAAGTGTAAAATTTACATGCTTGAAGGTATTATTTTTCTCCTGTATAATGTACACAGAATATTTTAATTTTTTCCGTTTATTGCAAGGTTATTTACCATATTTGAAATTTCTGACATAATCTTCACGAGTATGATTGCGCCATACGCTAGTGTTAAATCAAAAATAAAAAATCTTGCAATTAGATAATTATCTTCATCATCTATAGATGCAAAAAAAAGTTATAAACTTGTTTCCAAAACACACTTTAGGGAAGTAAAAAATATAGTTTAGTCGCCCTGTGATTTGGGCCTTGTGTAATATCGTGATATATATCAATGACATATATCGGATATATTTACTTGCAGAATCTTTAATTGATAGTGTGTGTTTGACACATTAATAAGTAAGTGACGCCAAATTAGATCTATTTACTGGCACATACCAATAGTGTTAAGAGGTGTACGTTTACTTTAGGTAAGTACATCGATAAGTCATTAGCATGTGGCAATGTTGAACTAAAAATTAATAAACCCCCCTAGTAATATTGCCCCGTAACATTAGAGCTAGCCGATGGCTTGTTATATTATTATGTCTTAGCCCTTTACAATAATAACTATTAATTATTGACAGCAATTATCGTTATACCCTAAAAAACGTAAGATAGATACGCAGTGGGAAAACTAAAGTTTCGGAAAGAAACTTTAGCTCGACGAGGTTTTCAATAGTCAATCTGGAAACCTTGGTATTCGAAAACTTTAAATTAAGCCAATTTTAAGTTTGGGTTCGCGTATCGAAAAGGGATTTAAATAAGGGAGTATTATATTGTTCGATACAAGATAAAACGTTTTAATGATATTGTAATTCGAGGTTTAGCTATACAGGGTAACTGTAAATACTCATATATATATATATATATATATATATATATACAGGGTGTTATGGAAATCATTTAATATATTGGAATGGGTAACTCCTGATATGAATTCAGATTGAATAAAAATATTCATAAATGGTGTTTCACTATTAAAAAAGGTAAATATCGGCCCTCGAAAAAAAATTTTTTAGTACCTGCGCGCCACTGTCATAAATACATGGCCATATAAAAAACAGCAAGAAATGTCAGTTACAGAAAAAAATTTTTTTGTTTCGAAGTCAGGCGTTGCCAAATTTTTTTACCATATTTCTATGAATCAAGTTTGAAAACCTAATATCTTTGTTACCTTTAAAGAAAGAACTCCTAGTAACACTAATTTCAAAGAGCTAAAATATTACAACACAAAACAATACAGAGAACTGCTCTTCAAGTGAAGTGTAAAATAATAATCTTCAACTAAACGTACTTATTAGCACTGGAAGTGGAAACTTTCTTCTTCACTAAATAATATCCACAAATGTCCAGTGTTATCCTTATAGCACTGGAAACATTCTTTTTCACTAATTAATAAAGTTAATATACTTAATATACTTATAATAATAAGTTACAAAACTGGATTAATGTGTAAGGAATGTAAACAAAGTGATGACATTCCCAAACCAGAGAAGTATATCGAAATTATGTATTTAAAGACTTTAGTGGACGAACTAAAGAGTAAAAATGAAATTCTTCAAGAAAACAATAAACTTCTTAAAGAAAAAAATGCTTACTTTGAAAAGAATATAGAAAATTTCGAAAATTCTAACCTAATAAAAAAAGCCGTAAAACCAAAAATTCCGTGAAATTAGCTGCGAAACAAACAAAAGAAGCAGAAATTGGCATCGAACAAAACGACTTGAAATAAGGACCACAACAACAGTCTAGCGTGACTGCAAGCCATCCCAAGAAAAAAGAAGAAAATGACAGTGGCATTAACCCTACTTTCAGCCCCTTCAATCAAACCCTTCTATTTTCTTTGATTTTTCTATGCTTTCAACGAAGTTGAACAAAAACAAACAGAAGCTTACAGTAAAAAATAAAAGAAACAAGTGGACCCAAAACTGAGACCAAACTCAATCGAAGGCAAACAGAGGATGCAACCACCTTGAAAGCCGCTTCATCAGGTAGCTATTCTTGGTAATTTGTATCACGATTGTCTAATGACACAAAACCTGAGGATATTGGAAAATACCTAAAATTAAATTATAACATCGACTGTGAATGCGAACGGATAAAAACAAAGTGGAAGCAGAAATATAGTTCTTTTAAAATTGGTGTGCCCACGGATAAAAAATCTGTCATTCTTGACAAAAATGTTTAGCCAGTTGGTATTCAAGTAAACAGTTTTTTAAACCTAACTAGGTTAGAACCTCAACAGGGGCGAAGCTTGGTGGTAGCAAATCGTCATGTATAAAACTGCTACATTACAATGTCCGCTCTGTGAAAAACAAGCTTCACGAGCTCGAGGCTGCCATTGCTGATTGTGACCTGGGAGTCTTATGTTTAACAGAACATTGGCTGGAACAGGAAGAAATAGATCCGCTGAGCCTGCTGGATTATGTTGTCAGCGCATCTACATCACGAAGTCAGTCACTTGGTGGTGGAACAGCTGCATCTGTCAAGTTTCTAGGGCCATACCTATATAGGAAGCTGAAATGGGATGTTCATGTAGCTAATGTTTGTAAAAGACTTGGAAGTAGTGTATTTGTTTTACAAAATTTGAGTGAATGTGTTTCAATAAATACCCTGAGAACAGCATATCATGGAATTTTCCATAGTGTTATGACATATGACATTATCGCATGGGGACGGTCACCTCATGCACAAGAGTCTTTGGTCTCCAGCGAAAGGCAGTCAGAATCATGGCTGGCCTAGGGTACAGAGAGGATTGTGGGAATGCCTTTGTTCAGTTGGGAGTTCTTACCCTTCCTTCGGCTTACATCCTGCAAAGTTTGCTCTACATCAAAGACAAGGACGACCTACTGTCTTACCAAGACATACATGACCATGACACTAGGAATAAGACCAACTACGTTCCACAACACTGCAGGTTGGGTAAATGTCAGGCTCGACCAGAATATTATGCAATAAAACTGTTTACTAAGTTACCCCAAAATGTTAAAGAGCTCTCTACTCAGCAGTTTAAAATGAAGGTGAAACAGTTCCTAATAAAACATGCTTTTTACATCACAAAACAGTACTTAGATTATAGTTGTAATATATTTTAATATTTTTATTTAGATTTTTTAATGTGTTTGTATTGTGTTCATTTCGATTTATAAATTTTAATGCATTGTATTGTCAGGAATGTTTTTATTATTGTCTAAATATGAAAATTATTTTATCTGTAATTGACGTGTGTAAACAATTTATTTGTAATAGCATGAATAAATGAATTTGAATAGAAAATTAAACTGTTTTAAACCACGATTGTATAGGGATATCCAAATAAAAGTGAACAGGCATATAACTTTTTTATTTTTAAAGATGGAAAAAAATGTTAAATATGAAAGCTTTGGGGATTTTTATAGATCATGCATATATCTTATCAGCAAAATAATCGAGCATCGGATAAAAAAAATCCAAAAATATGATAAAAATCATACCATCCAATTTAAAATAAGTGAGAAAATCAATGTTTTATACTATATGTCTTTTATTCGATACTCAATTGTTTTGCTGATAAGATATATGAATGATTCATAAAAATCCCCAAAGCTTTCATATTTAACATTTTTTCTCATTTTTAAAAATAAAAAAGTTATAAGGCCTGTTCACTTTTATTTGGATATCCCTGTACATATTACCACGTACACAGTATATTATCCAATTTGAATTTGTTGTAAAAATGCTAAAAATATATAAAATAATGCAAACAAGGGGCGCCATCAAGGAGGGGGGGGGGGCAAAATGAAAATTGGAGAGCTTCCAACTATACGATGGTGGTTAAAACTTAAAATGGGCACACCGTATATAAATATGTTTAAAGGCACAACTATAGAGATGGTAGTGACCAGTGGCATATGGTGAAATTTCTAAGTTGTATATATCTCTGTTCCTACATACAGGACCGGTCCCAATTTTAATTGGTTTTAATTCCCACTGGGAATGTTTTTGTAAAGAAAAAAAAACGTTTTGAATTTGCGAAAAAAGTTGAATTTTTGCTTGAGTTTACCAGAACATTCCCAGTGGGCACACTATTAAAACCTCTAAATTTGGTCGGGTCCTGTAAATAGGAACAGAGATATACAACTTTGAAATTTCACCATACGCCACTGGTACTGACCTACGTTACTAGCCATTATATCTAGTTCACGATACACTTACAATGGTATGCTACGTTATGACGTCACTTCGAGGGAAAATTTTAAATTGACTAGGCGCTTACCTGAGCAAATGAAATATGACAATAATATTTTAATAAATGTCAACTCAACATACTACCCGACAATAAACTGACCTGTAATATTTGAATAAACGTCAACCCAATACACTACCCGACAATAAATTGACCTGTACATATGTACAAGGGGTGCAAGTGTCTAGTCAGTTGAGGATTTTCCCTCGAAGTGACGTCATATGTAGCATACTGTTGCAAGTGTATCGTGATCTAGTTTAATAAGAAGCATGAAAAGGTAGTAATAAAAAAATAATTCCTCTGTATCGATACACGATAGCTCAAGCTCCTGTTTTATAACAAACGACATAAAATCTTAATGTTTTATTTTAAAAAAATAACTAAACTCTAAAACTGTCTAGAAGACAAAAAATAAAATATAATCCATAGAGGAATGTAACAATAATCAAAATAAATAATTCTTTGAACAAAATTCAATATTTAAAGTAGTTAGTCGACTTATTTCTTTTAGGTATATGTCTTCTATATGTAACAATGGCAATTCTTTAAGCATACTTATATTGTTTCAATATAGTGTTTCTTTCTTCTAAAATGTTATTTTTTCTTTGTTTTTCCTGTAACTTTTTTTCTTTTATTTCCAGAAGTTTTTTATAGAAATCTTTTCTATCCTGTCTTATTTCCTTTAGAATATGTATATGTCCTTAACTCTTTATTCTTGTAACTAGTTTTTACTGACATTGTTTTTACAGATGCTACTTCCTTTGTCTTCTCAGTGGCATTTGCTTCCATTATAATATCCTGCATTATATTCTCCTTTTCCATGTTTGTGTCCACTAAACCAGTATTTTCCTTCTCAATTGCTGAATAAATCACGGTGTCTGAAGACAGCAATATAGCTGGATGTATTCCTTTTACCTAGAATTTTATCCATAATCTCTACATATTCAAAATCTTTCCTTCCTCGGCCTGTTATTGTTATCTATATATTTTTTGTACATTCTTTCTAAATGTTTCCACCGATTCTCACAATTTGCAGCAGTTATGTTTTGTTTTGTTTTGTACCGTAATTCTTTTGCTATTTCCTCAAACATTTTCTTAAGGTTTCTTATTTTTAAAGAACCAACTTGGTTCCTATAATCTTTATACAAATCCAAGAACATAAGTGTAGAATTGTGACTCCACTTATATGATTCTCCTTCATCTTGGGCATGGGAAGGATTGGTTGAGGGCAATATTATAAACTCCGACATACCTAAAAAAGGAAATATTGCTCTATTCTACGGTAAAGTGAAAATCTGGCAAAAACTTACCTTCTTGTTCACACATTTTAATAAATATTTGCAAAACAAACAATCTACTAAATATCTGACACATAAAAAAAGTATGGTTAATGGTTAATTCTGCTTCCTTTCTTAAAATCGATGACGCCTTTTTTCTCTTTTTCGATATATGGGCTTAGCAGTTAACTCTAGTGTTTCAAAGACAATAATACAAACAGGCCTTTTATTTTAAATTTTCGCGCCAAATAAAAGTACAGGAAGTGACAAAGAGACATGTTTCATGATGAAGGGAGATCGAAATAGAAGGATTTCTTGTCATCAAAGGTCCGTGCGCCATATTTAAGTTTGTCAACAGCACACAAGCCACACAATTGAATGTTTTAATTTTTTTTTTCGTTTAAAGATTTAAATAATTTAATTTATTTTCACTACCTGAAAATGGTCTTCGTCGATCCGTTGTTAACCAATATTTTGATCAGTTTTATCTAGTTTCTTTGAGTGAGTAGCGTAATAGGGTTGAAAACTAAATTTAATTTAAAACACTAATAATATTTACGTATTATATGGTAACGTTTGCCGGTGCAAATGTAATTTAGCGGATCTGGTTATACTTTTGAAGTAAGTACTAGGTATGTAGTTGTGCTCAATTCAATTAGTATTTTCGTTTTGATTTTTAACTTTTCCTTGGCAGAAAGTTTAAGCTAGTAAGAATAACGCTTATTTCATTAATAACGTAATATAGGGTGTCTTAAATATTACTTAAAACTAAGGCTACTGACAAAAATGATTGATTTCGCAGTGCCTTTTTATTTTTTTTTTTTAGTTTCTTCGTAGGAAGAGGTTAAAAAAAATTCTTAAATGTCTTAAATTACGCTTAAAAACAGAAAATAAATTCTCCTTAAAGATTTATACGTCTGACAACGTTTCAACAAATTCATTTGTTTAAAGTTTTTCGCGCGCAAATTTCCGTCAAGCGCCTTGTGTACGATCAGCCAGATGCGGCGAATATAGACTGGTTTTAGGGTATTTTTGAAAATTTTTAAAATGTTCGATTTAAGAAAAAAAAAGTATTAGATATGTCTGTAGACCATCCCAGGAGTCACCCATTCCAATATATTAAATGATTTCCATAACACCCTGTATATATATATACTCGTATATATATATATATATATATATATATATATATATATATATATATATATATATATATATATATATATATATATATATATATATATATATATATATATGTATATATATATATATATATATACATATATATATATATATATATATATATATATATATATATATATATATATATATAATATAAATATTCGTAAATGTTACAAACTTGTCGAAGTAGCTTAATCTCTATTATAGTAAACGTAACAATCTGTTTGCTACTTAAGCATGGCCAAATATCCTAAGAGGAGTATTTAGCGCTTATTATACTATTTTTGTCACTAAGTAATTTGCTTTAAAAAATCTGCAGACGTCTTTGCATTGAAGTTCCCTCGCGAAATGAAGTTAAGTATAATTAGTGATGCCACCGAGACGAGAGATTGTCGTCTCTCGTCTCGTTTTGGCGAAACGAGAGGACGAATTTCTCTTAATGCTCTCTTGTCGAGAATTTTTCCCCTCTCTCGTCGAGAATTTTTCCCCTCTCTCGAGCTTTCCCGTGCTCTCCCGCAAAGAATTCTCGTTCTCTCGAGCAAATAATTTTGATTATTTGATTTATTTAGTTTAGCGGAATGTCTTTTCGATTAATTTTTTTTTATTCAACATCAAGGAAAAATATATACACTTCGACTATTAATTTTTTTGGTTTTTGTTGTGGAAAAAATCATTTATTATAAGGTTTGTTCCAACACAGAGTCCGAGAACGGTTTTCGATCAGAAATAGAGTTGCCCAGATAAGTATTATATGTTGCACAGCGACAGACGCGTCTAGTGTATGTAAATGACTGATTGTTTCGGACGGTCAGAAAACAGTTCTGACTGCTTGTTGGAACAGACCTATATTAAAATCAATCAAAATTACCCAGCAAAATGACAAAGAATTTTACCCACAAAGACTTATTAGAACAGGGAGGGAGAAAAATTATCAAATTTTAACATGCTAGTTACTAATTTTGTTGTTTATCGACACTAAAAATTAACTTATAAATATAATAAATATATGCTAAGATCTTAAAAATTCGCATAATAATAAATACAACCAGAATTTAAATACAACTTTTTATTTGACAAATTATTATGCAAATATATAAATATTGCAGACATAAAAAATTAATTTTCTATTTTCCTAAAATAACAAAAAAACACAACATATTCATTCATTATTAAATAATTCTGGACTTAGACTGCAGGAGTACCAGGAATTTAGATAAAGCAGAGTTCTCGCAGATTCTGCATTAGGACGGTTTCGATATTTCGTAATTACAAGACCGGCCTTTGAAAATAGCCTTCCAGCGGGGACACTGGTGGTAGCTAATAAATCTCCGGCCAGTTTTGCAAGATTTCGGAATACTCCCTCATGTCACCTACACAATTTTAGAATATTTGTATCTTTGAAACTCAGCCTTTGCTATATCTACATTGCTGGAAACAGATGTTTTTTGATACAATCCGCCCATTAAATTCATCGCTGCTTGTGCTTGATGACTATTTTTCTTGTTCAAGCTGTTATTGTCATTGTCGCAAAAAAAAAATGGGGAATATTTCCAAAAAAAAACTGTTTAAAGTATAGGTAGGTTAGAAGTAGCTAATGAACTAACCTATTAATGCTCATAACTATTTATGCTTGCAATTTGATAGCTGTTCTTATTACGAGAGGAACTAGACGAGATAAAGGCACTCTTGAGCGATAGAAGGGAGCTCTGGTCGAGACGAGAGACGAGAGACAATTTTCTCTCGTATTCGAGACGAGACAATAGAACTCCTTTTGTCGTCTCGTCTCATCTCGCGGCATCACTAAGTATAATAAAACTGGAAAATGCATACTATTTGGTCTTTCATCAACAGTGAGTTACACTAACTAGTCAATTTTAATAATAAGCCAATTGTAGTATATTTATAAGTACTACTACAATAATCAATCAATAAACACACTCATAGTAAAATAGACAAACTTTTTTATTTCCGACTCTGTACAAACATTTCATTTTCCACATAAAATCCTTAGCTCAGAATAAAATATTATTTCTTTTAAGCTAATGCACCAGAGTTGTAGCAAAATTGAACATATTTTTTTATCCCGTTTTGTACGAAAAATCTAAATTGTATGAATGCTTTAGACATATCCAAATACGTTTTTTAAATCCAACCCAACCTGATTTGAAAAAAAAAAACAAAACAAATATTTAAAATTGCACACCCTGTGTAAAAGCACACCTAATTTTATAAATAATACTAACAACCTGATTATACAAAGTGCTATTAAATAAGTTACATTTGTATAAGATAAATAGTACTTCAGTTGAAGCATAATCCAACAAAAATTGAATTTTGGGGTTGCCCACCCTCTATCTGGGTTATTAAAATTATTTTTATTAACAGTAAAAGCCAGATGTATAAAAAATATGTCTACATAATTTTTGTAAAAACGTACCTACTTGAGTTGTAGTAATAAACTAAAAATTAATTTGTTAATGTGATCACCCTGTAAATGTATATTTCAGCGGATGTATGACCCGATTCAAGCCGGGGTGAAGTTCAATTTATATGTAAGATTTTTTTTTCGGTCAAGCAGTTCGCACCAATAGACAGACCGATGCCGATGGATCACGGTTCGATAGATAGTCAGACGGACGGAAATGGAAAACCATCTTTTTCGTTATCTAGGAACCCCAAAACGTGAAGATCTGAAAAAATCTCGGGAGATGACTTTTTTACGGATACAATACTTCCTCTAGCGGGGGAAGTAATACATCTCATTTAATTTCAAAAGTACTTTATTTTCGACATGTTAATAATTTACAATGCTTTTCTACAATAGTTTTGTTTACCCTGCATGCAAGATGAAATGTGGACTAGGTTTTGCAAATAAAAAAGCAATGTATGCAGAATTCCATTATGAGAAGTTATTTTGTATTTGAATTTTCCACCCTGTATAAAAAATTAACGGTCAGATTCTCCAAGGCTAGACCGGTCTAATTTGACAACTAACGTCCGGTTGCACAAACAACTTAATCACGAATTAAACTAATTAGACACTTGTAATGTGACAGCACTTATGCCAACGTCATTGCCAAAGTCTAAACGTCAATTCAATTTACTACTTGATTAAAAGTTTTGTGCAACCGCTGTAAAAGTTTTAAACTGACAAGTGGAAGAATAAGATAACTAAATTTTATGCTATCATCTTTTTTTTTTCAAATTTATAAAGGAAAGTGCAATTTCAGTAGGTACTATCCACATTAATAGAACTGGATCCATTGCAGCAATACGTTCCAAGATGAAAATTATTTGGAAACCAAGCAAATCGTTAAAATATTAGAACTCATCAGTTTTTAACGACGACGTATTTACAATGACAAGACAAAAACCTATCCAAACCTAACTGATCAACTAGAAGATCTTACTTTAAACCAGCACTAAATCTTAAACCTTTTTAGTCAATAGGAGCCTATTTTCCACGTAAAATCCTTAGCTCCGTGTAAAATACCATTTAAGGTAATGTTCTAGTAAAACTGTTTTTTTATTTTACCACCTTGTATTGTACGAAAAATCAAAATCTTCACTAAACGCTTTAGGTAGGTACATTAAAATACTTTTTTCACACTTACGTTCTTGAATTTAAGCAGCAATTGAAAAGTACTTACTATTTAAAGTTGCACACCCTTTATAAATATATAATACATCTAATTTGAATAATACTTATGCAAAATGCAACGAGTACATAAGTAATATTTGTATCAGTTAAGTAGAGCTGCAATTAGAGCAAAATCAGACATAATTTAATTTTTTAAAGTTGTTAACCCTTTATTTGGGGGACTGGAAGTGCCTTTATTTCTATATACGGTACAAATCACTATCTTATATAAGTTAACTTATAAAACATGACTGTTGTAATGGCCTTCGAGTTAAAACCAGAAAAAAAATTTAAGGTGCTCACTCTGTATATTTTTCACTGGAAGTTTCGTCGGTTTTAAGCCGGGGAAAGTCCAATCTATATGCAAAATTGTATTTCTTTTGGTCAAGCAGTTTTTAAGTTTTCGCTCCAACAGACCGACGAAAACGTGAAGTCATTTTTTTCGAAATCTAGGGAGTAGGGACCCCAGAATGTGAAGATCTGAAAAAATCTCGAGAGGTGATTCTTTCAACAATATAACACTTCCTCTAGCAAGAGTAGCAAGGAAATTAAAAACCATGACTTTCCGTTGTAGACACACAATTCATTAAAGAAATCAAAATTGTATTTTGAACTTCTCCTGTAAAACCACGGGCCATAATCAGGGATGTTAAGTGTCGAAGGTGATGCCGCTCTCCAGATGGGTGAACAGTACGCTAGGTTAGGTCTTATTTGGGAAACAGAGAGTGGGTAAGTTGGAAGGGGAGAAGTATTTTCTGGCTCGAAAGAAAAAACTAAGCTTTGTAGCTGCTAGACATTGGTGTTGTTTAAGTACTTTCTAAACAAAACACAATTTATTTTCAGTGTAACACATAAAAAGACATAATTTATTAGATTTTTCAAACTGCATCTGTGATGTCTTTTTCAAGACGTTTACTGGTTTAGATAAATTTTATTTCGGCGACAGACCCAATCTGGCAAGTGGGGTGGGTAGTTCTCCAAGGCGTCAGAGACCTAGAAGTGCTGGAAGTGACATTGTACAACAAACGTCAATAAAAAAAGACAAGATGGTTTATCAGAGGATTTGCAAAAAGTCGATGCCGGGGAGCATTTCCAAAAAAAGTCGACTGTTTGGTAGAAAATAACATATTTTTTTTTAACCAACTTCTGATTTTTAATGTACTTCCATAATCTAAAAATATTGGTTTTTATTGGACTAACTCATACCTATGCTCTGGCATACATGTTGAAAAAGCTCCAAAAAAAGAATCGGAGGTCAGAAGAAATCCAAAATCTTTTAAGTGCTAAGTTCAGTCCAGTGACGGATCTACAACGAAGTCATAGGGGGGCTACAATAAACTAACAAGACCGCCATATTTTACTGGTAGTTCAACTCAAAGGAAATGAAAGGGTTTGGTCTTCAAGTCTGTCGAATTATATTATTTTCCCTTTGTTGACGCCACTGATGTGAACACCGTAACAGCTAACCAGGAGTAAGATAATGGCACCAGCGAGCGGTTTGTTTCTCTATTTTGTAAGCACCATATTTTTTTGCGTTGAATTCCGGCAAATGCCTCTAACAAATTCTTACATTGGAAAAGCATACAGTTATTTTTAATTAATTTGAATCTACTTAAATATAATATGGAACAAATATTGCAAGATTATGTTTTCTCCTATGGTAAACTACAGGTGCAAATATCTAAATCATGGATTTATTAAGACTGGATACGGGATGATTTAACATTCTTTGAAGCCAAAACAAACCATTCTAAACGACACTGTAAACACAATTTGTGAACATTGGCCACATCTTATTTTACCTTGTATTTTTGTACAAAAAATACGTTAGAAGCATCACAAGATTTACTAAAAGTAATAAAAGCCCTAAAATATTTTATTTTTCTGCTAAATAATAATAAATTTAAGTTTAAAAGGTTTTATTATTTATAGGTTATGTTATTTCTACAGGTGTTTATTTAAAGTCGCTCCGAGTCATTTATAAATCTATACGTCGCACTTTTTCTTTTCTAGTTCATTAGGCAAAGCCGTACGTGTAACCGAGTGTTCAGACCGAGGTTCAGCAACCAGCACAGACAGCAATACTTCTGAGCTCCAACACTCCAATGATATTATTTAAAATTATCTATTATTTTGTAGTTTTTACCGTACGCAAGATTTATGGTCTCCTCCCCTTTCCTTCTGTCAGCAAAAGTAAGACAAAATGTCACCTCCCCACCCCCTAAGCCTGCTTACATAATACTTGAATGCTCCCTTATATTAAAATTTTTAATTTAATTTAACTGTTATTTTATTTACAGTTTTATTACAGCTGGTGTCGATAATAGTTTATTGCAGGTAATAGGTCAACGAAAGAGCTTGAAACGAGCTACCTACGTATTTGTGGAAGTTGCCAAAAAGTTTGCTTTAAACGAAGCAAATTGCAAACAAACAAAACGAAAAACAACAAATATATTTTTGTTATGATACTACATCACCTAAAAATAGCAGTTTAACCCTTACGTTGTTAAGCTCTAAAATACAATTCTTAAGTGATACATGGTCTCAATTTAAACATTTTTAATGAATACGGCTGTAAATTTGGTCGTGTGTATTTTACCCTAAATCAGTATCTGAAATCCGATTAAACTAATTAATATGAAACGATCAATTCAAATTACACAAACGCAAACGACTGGAGTACCAAAGCCGGTAATTAAAGGTAAAATTAATTTTAGCCCACCCAAAACTAAATGTCCTTTATTTAATTGTGCCACTAAATTTCGCAAAATCCCACATCACTGTTTCAGATAAAGGTCGCCAATTAATACAATTAAAAAAACTGTAGAACCAAGAGCTATGGAAAATCCTCCGCCCGATAACTGAGGTTAAACGACGCCCGGCACGGTTAGTACTTGGATGGGTGGCCGTTTGGCAACACCGTGTCTCATTCTTTAGATTTCGACAAGGAATGTGGTCGAGGAGTTCTTCTTCGGCCACGGAGGTACCATCCCACACATCCATTTAAAGGACTGATGAGATCCCTACGGATGTTTCCACTTCTGGATGTATTGGATTTTTCAAGGTACACCCAAGGTATTTATTTACAGGTTATTTATAGGTTTTAGCTTTCGTGAACTGTCAAAAAAAGTAATTTAATGCTATAACTAGACGACAAGGGCGGATTTAGAAATTTTGAACTTGTATATCTCTGTTGATACTTACGGGACCAATGCCGAGATCAAGGTTTTTAATAGTGAACCTACTAGGAATGTTTTGGTAAAGAAAAAATATTTTGTAATTTGCGAAAAAAAGTTGAATTTTTGCGTTAACCTCCCCCCCCCCCCCCCCCTGGGAAAAAATGAATACGTTTAGGTATTTATTTATGGCTAGTAATTATTTCTGCAGCGATTTAAATAAGTCGATTGGTAAACTTTAATGGCAAAAAAAATTTCTCGGGATGTATAATAATTTTCTGCCAATACTTTAAATAAACCGCCTGTGAAACAATGATGAGCAAAATATAGTTGATGAGTTCGGCATAATAAAACTTTAAGTAACAAATAAATATCGTTCAACAGTTTTTAAGCAGCGTTTCGTTTTCTGCAAAATATTTACTTTAAAAGCCCAGAAAGTCAAATGATCTGTATTTAATATTTTTAGTTGGCAATTGTTGGAAAATAGCGGCGAGATTCGTTGGTAGGTAGTAGGGTCTACATGGTCAGGCGATTCGTGCGACCAATTAGCAGCGATCGGTTTCTTTAGTTCGTCTGTTAAATTCTGTCTGTTTGATCATCACTAAGATTGGCCACTTTGATCTGTTCGCTAACAAACCACACATATTATTTGCGACCCTTTATATTTCAAATAAGGAAATTCCCACATAAATCCACTGTGCGCAATAAAAAAATTGAATCACCAACCACACACACCTTCAAAGCGAAACTGAATGCTGCTGCGGCCGAGTTCCCCGCAGGGCTGCCAACTGACCTTTACTGATTTACTCTCAAAACTTTCCTGGATTACTCACAATTACTCACAACTTCAACATATCAATATCAAGACACCATTTTTTTGTATAAACCGTAAAACACCGTAGGTATATTTGTTAATACTAATAAGTGTCAACTGATGGCGCTTTTGTTTTTATTTTACTACTGTGCAATGTTGCTAAACATCAAAAGCTGGTGTTGCGTGTTGCTAGGGTTGCCAACTCGGAAGAAAGCTATAGTAGGAGCGCTTTCACCATTTTGACAGGAATATGTTTTATGTAAATCACACAGGAGGGGAATACCCGAGACGCTGCGACACCTAGTGTTGCAAGTTGCAGTATCAAACAGACGAATCACTAGCTACCTTACTTATCCTCTTATATTTTTATATTGGTTAAGCAAGAGAGGTCGCTAAAAGCAGTGCAAATCTAAAAACTGCAAAATTGTAATTACTGCTAGAGCGCCTAAAATTATGCCTAAATTTAGATTTTTAAAATTAAATTTTTAATAAATTTTCAGATTAGAAATCTGCATAACTACCAAGAATATACTACGTGAATATACGTTGATCTCTCGATTACTCACAATTTACTCACAATTGCCACTTACTCACAAAATTGCTCACAGACCAGCAAATTACTCACAAATGTGAGGAATTACTCACAAATTGGCAGCCCTGGTTCCCCGCCATGTAATGCTACTGCAGCGGCACTCACGTTGGGCAGCCTTACTAATAATACCATGAAATGTATGTTCTTTTACATTAATAAATATTTGGAATTTGCTAATTAAATGGTTTATTTTTTATGTAATTAATTACCCATTATGACATGCTAAGTTCATTTTAGAGCAGTCAGAACAGTATTAGATTACCCATCAATTTGTAATGTTACAATATTTTTTCAGCAGTGAACTTGTTTTTGGAGCAGGCAAAAAAATAATAAAATGTAATATATTTCTCACAGATCAAATAATTATTTAGTTGCAACTTACTTTTTTTTACTGCTTAAAAGGTTTTGAAGCTGCTTGTTCAAACCTAAAACGCAGACCATTTTTTGTTTTATTACCTGATCAAGGTTCACCGCCCAATCCATTATTTCGCCGACCAATCGTATATTACGATGTATCAAAATCGTAATATTTCGCTGCCCGTTTAAATTACACCCTTTATTTATTATCTTTTCTAAACAAATTTTACATCATTTTGTCGAAAATTTTGAAATTTTGAAGAGAAAAAAATGTGTTAGTAGAAAGTTATAGTCATTTGATTTTTTTAAAATATATTTTAGGTTTAAAAAAATTCAAATGACTATAACTTTCTAATAACATATTTTTTCTCTTCAACTTTCAAAATTTTCGACAAAATGATGTAAAATTTGTGTAGAAAAAATAATAAACAAATACGTAAACGTGTTCATTTTTTCCCAGGGGGGACGCAAAAATTCAACTTTTTTTCGCAAATTTCATTTTTTTTTTCATTACCAAAACATTCCAAGTAGGCTCACTACTAACAACCCTGAACTAGGCATGGGTCCCATAAGTAGCAACAGAGATATCCAACTTCAAAATTTCTAAATCCGCCCTTGTGCGACGAATTCTTCTTAGTAAGAATTCAAAGTACGGGTTTGGATGGAGTTTTCAAAGGGTGTAGATTGTTTTAGGAATTTAAAATTTGAAAACTCTTATTCGTTTCTCATTATTAACATTGCAAGGCTATTACGAGGTTAACTTTTAATACGAGTAGTCTTGTTTTAAATATTCTAAACTTAACCGTTTACAAACATTTCAATTTTGTTTTCTAGGATTTCTTTTTTGGACTGATGATGTTTATCTCAATATTCACTTAGGCCATCTTAAATCCACCACTATAATTATTTAAGTGGTGAAACTGTGTTACTTTAGTGGTTTCTATAATATTTAGGTAAACTGCAGCTCGGGTTCGTATTTCCTCATTCCCGACCATGTCCAACCGGCTATTATATATTCTTCAGTATTTACTCTGTTGTGACAGCATTTAGTTCCTGTTTGTTTCCCAGGCTTCCAGTTTTTGATATTGCAGATTATTTCTACCATGTCTATTAATCTTTTCACCTTTTCTTTTTGAAATATTATAGGTCCGTATTTGGAGTTTCTATCTGTTTCCTTAACTTGCCCCCACCAGAAGTCTGTTCGGAAAACACATCTTTGGTCTCTAATATATAGCAGTTTCAACAAAAACTCGCATAAACGTTTGGTGTAGAGAAAATTAGGCTAAATCACATATTGCTCACTTTGAGCCCACATAATATCTCGGAACCTTTCCATAGCCGGTCTTTGTGTCCATGGAGACTTTTGATCTACATCACCTAAACTACCTAATCCCAAATTTTGAACCAATTCGATAGAAAGTCCTTTTCCATTTGTTTTGTGTGGGGTCATTTGAATTCTTCTAACACCAAATATTCTATTAAAACAAGTGCGCAGGAAAATAACTCCGGTTAAAAAAAAATTAATTAAAACGTATACAATACTCATCTTTTATACATTAACATTAAAGCTATAAAGGGAAACGTAAAAAAAAAATTGTAAAATTTCTTTGCTGATATAACCATATATCTAAATTTATATTTACAAGCTTTAGATGTAATTTCTTTCTTCGGCACACATTACATTCAGTGAATTGAAGACGACTTGACTACAGTAGCTGTAATTTATTTCTCTTGATAAAAACCGAATGTGGTAGACTATATGTTACTAAAGCACATTCAAGCATTGATTTATGACCAGCGGAACAGTATTTCTATTGAAAATTTATCCAAGCGTATATTTGTATTTTCTTATTTTGGCCGTATTTTGCGTAAAAAAAGTAATTATATATGATTTACGATGCTTTTGACCACAGCGGAAAACAAATTGTTTACCTCAAAAAATTAATGTTTGTTGGAAAGTTATAATTCAGTTAGGACGCTGGCTGAGAAAAATAAAATGTTAGGCGGAGCTTAGAGCATAAAAAGTTACCCCATTCAGGAAAATTGGAGGTAACAACACAAAAATTATTAAGCCGATTGGAGATGGTCGCAGATTGACAATAGCAGTGGAACATATTGATAAATGAGGCTATTTCCTTCCATTGTTAAATTCAGCATCGACCTGGACCATAGCATTAAAAAAACTTTCTTTTGTATATTTATGGAAAAAAACGTAATGTAAGGAGTATAATAAAAATTCTAAGTGATATTATATTTTAAGTAGGCTTTACGGACTACAGCCGGCGCTTTCGCCATCTAGTCAGGATTTTATTTGGAAATTAAATTGGGGGTAATCTGTTGTGTGAGACAATAATGAACACAATAGTTTTTAAGAAAAATTATATTACTAAAAAAAATTACAATTCGAATTTGGCTAAAGTATTTTCTTTGTTATTTATATTTGTTGTATTGTTGTTTCCTATTCTCCTATTAATTCACAGAACAAACACTCCATTTTTGCACTACGATATTTAAACTTGGTTTAGCCTAATCCACCGTTTCAGAATGATTACTTCGTCTTGCAGAAACATATAAGTATTCTAAACGTGGACTAAGCGAAACGAAGTTTAAACATTGCAGTGCAATTAGGGGTAATCAATAATTTCCTTTGGTTAGTAAATCTGACAGAAGGGCCTTAATATCACTTGTAAATTTTGATGCATGGGAGCTATTTTGAGAGGATGACAAAAATATTTGTTTTTAAAAATTTCATCTCCTTAAATTTATTATAACATGCTGTAGATTAGTTAGTGAACACTGAAGGCACTTTTTTTTTCAAAACTTAAATCTAAAATAATATTTATACAAATACCTACTTACATTTAGGATAAAAAATTAATGTAAACCAATAACTGTAATTTATAACCGAAGTAGGTATAGCAGATGTTCAGGCACAAAAACGAACACTTCCATATATGGCGGTAAATCATACCTATTTTACTAGTACAACAATTTCAAAGATAAATAGTTATTATCTTGTGAATCTAAGCCCAGCTATTTTCTATGAATGTTAAATAACGAGAACATGTTTTTGTATGTTGCGATGTAATGAATAAAGCTCTAATGGTATGAAAGTTAATTTTTTTTAGAGTAGGTATCGAATATTATTAATATATATGTATATGCAAAATGTAGGTATATATTTATAAAAACACGCATATAAGTGAATTTGTATTTTTTTACAAAAATTCAATTATTGGCGACGCATATTAAGGAAGCCAGCTGCAGCTGATTTTTAACGGGGAAGAAGGGCACACTAGACGACAAAATTGACAAAGATGCCAAATAACACGATAATAAAGACAAAAACCAAGCGAAAATATTCCCCGTTATAGCAGTTAGCAAATCGCCTGAAGAGGCGCCACGTTCCTAATTTGAGTCGCCAATTCCCTCTAATTTCAATTCTAAGTACTATACTTATGTGGGGGTTTGATTAAACGGGATATGCAGTAGGCTGATATGGGACTTGAAGGACTGCAGGTTTGTGGGGGGTGGGGGGATAACTTGTGCAGATAAGAAGTTATATAATTTGGGCACCTTGTTTATAAAGAAGTGATAAAATTGATTCTGGGTTTCAGTAGCTGAATGGTAAAGAAGTGAGTATGGGACGCGTTTATTGTTGCTCTCTGGTATCAGCTAATGAATGAATCATGAATTCGTTTAATAGGCCAGAGCTGCCAAGTAGGTATTTTGAAACGGAAAAAATGTAGGAGAGAAAATTTACTTCATGCAACGGTTTCATGGGATGATGCTTGAAAGCCCTTTAGTTTTCCCCTCGAGCAAGGTCGGCGTCTTCCTTCTCAGAGGGGTAAAGTGACCAGAAAGAGTTTTTTTTTTATTTTGCCTCTTTAGGCTTTATTCATGTTTTTCGTCAGATAAGTATAATTATCATTATTTCTCGACATAACGATAATTCAAATTAGAATAAAGTTGGGTGAACCCTATTAGCGGCTCAAATTAAGAAAGCCAGCTACAATCAGCTGATACTTAACGGGGAAGAAGAGTTCATTAGACGACAAAATTAACAAAGATGCCAAATAACAGGATAATGAAGACAAAGATGAAACAAAAACTTTCCCTGTTATAAATAGTTAGCATGTTCTCAATTTGAGTAGCTAATACCAAAATCATTTTAATATATTGAAAAGTTTATTATAAATGTTATAAAAAGAAATCATATTTTGAAGTACGCAATATATTGCGTAAAATATATCCGGTTAAGACCAAGTTGAACCTGGCGCACCAAGAGTTTCGCTTAATAAGTACCAACAAGAGCTTTTTGTAAAAAATCAACAAATCATATTTTTTTAATAGTCACTTGAACTTTTGTTTTTGTTTCCACTAAATAAGATTTTTAATATCTGTTTCCGGTTTCGTTATACCATCACAATAATCTGTTTAAATGTACCTGGCACCGAAAAAATGCGACAAAAACTTTTTATGATAAAACCGTTCCGCAGAAAATTATGACTTTTTCAACTCTAGTAATTATACATAACTATCTCAATAGCCAGATAATAAAAAAAGCCGATCATCAGCAAGTAAACTAGCTCCACAGCTTAATCCTTTAGGAAACAAAAACATGTTTCTAGGTTCAGACCCTCCTTATACAATATTTAAGATGTCATGGACAACAATACATCTAAAAACAGTGATTTATTTGCTTAAAGAACTTTCTTTAATTACATAAACCTCATTAAATAATACTACCATACCTATGTAAATTGCCCAAAGCTGCTTTCGCATCAACACGGTTGTCCTAAATCTGATAATGTTGCCCATATACGGATTATACTCCAAACAAGGAAAGATTTAAATAAATTAATGCCTAAAATGTAAAAGTTGCATATGATTTATTTAATCTGTGGCAAGAGTAATCGGCGTAAATTATTTTTAACGTGGACCTAATTAATGCAACTGCAAGCCCAAAGGAAAGATAAAAAACTATTTAAAAACGTGTAAAAATGGACTTTTAATAAAATGCCGCATTTAACAAAAGCAGGCGTTTTCAAGAGACAATTTGGAAACTAAAAAAATGGATTAAGGCTTTTTGTAACTTTTCTTGCTTAAATATGAAATAAAGTCTGGGATTTACTAAAAAGGTTTACCCCTCCATGCACCGTTGGTGTTTAATCTCGTTTAGAAGCTAATCCCGAGTAAGACGCAAAATCTGCTATTTCGTAAAGTAACATAGATTACTTGACCCTGTTTAAAAATTATTCTCCCAATATGGAAATCAGTATATCAGTTTAAATGTACATCTATTAGGTATTGAAAAGATTTTGTCCTGCCATCTCTACTTATATAAGATGAAGAAACTGACTGACTGACATAGTAACGTACAGTCCACATCGCTGGGTCTAGAGATTTCAAATATTGCACAGTGGATTTTTATGGGCATTTACTAAGCAAGGGTTTTTCAAAATTCAACCCCTAAGGGGGTGAAAAAGTATTAGATGGTCCTATTAAGTCGAAACTTCATAAAAGTACTATAAAAACAAATGTTTAAACACGTGTTTTACAGCTTTTAATAAATCAACCCCTAAGGGGGTTCAAAGTTTGTAATGGAGTAAATTTGTTGTTTCCCATTACAAATTTGGGAAAAAGCTCAGAAGTAAAATCGCAATACAAAGCATAGTTGTGTTATTCTTAAGGCGCCTACTCGCGTAGCAATGTGCAGGGGCCAATCTGCAGGTCCCTGTAGATTGTCTCGTGTGTAATCCAATCGTTTCAATTTAACGACTGCCGGATATCGGCTGCCACCAATCTCTCTGCTACGCTACCCTACAAATCGTATGGTGTGTAGAACAGTTGGTTGTATAGTACACACTTCTCTTTATTTTGGAGGTTCTATGAATAGGTGATGTTTTCATGTCTATTACTGAGGTATTTTTTGTGTATATTTTTCTTATGAATAGCAAAATTTTAATAAATATGATGGAAAAAGAAAAGGAAGTTTGGACGGATATTATAATATATTTCGGGATATGCCTTTTCCGTGGGATAAAATAAATAACAATTATCTAAATCGAGTGGCGAGAAATATCAAATTTTTTCCAAGTCAGCAACTTTAGCGGTATTTAAAAAGACAGTAGAAAATATGTGAACCACGTATAACAGGGGCCATTGTGTATACCTGCAGGAACCGCCAAAACTACTGATGAATTGGGATGTGTAGAGGGTACACCCGACTTCTCTCCGATCGTTCCCTGCAGATTGGCACCTGCACATTGCTACGTTGAGTAGGTGCTTTTACACCTGTCAATTTAAACCCCCGATTGTGAAATCCGGTCTTAGTAATACAAAATCTGGTCGAAAAAGATTTGGTATAAGTTTTATGTACACTTGATAATAGTCAAATTGGATTCGAAATGATAAAAATTATTTTGGTGTGCTGAGTGAAAATTTAATAATAAAAATCATTTCTTAAGACCTACTTGTTTTGATGATTCGTGACAAAACCTATCCGCAATTAAAATCTGAAGTTGTTGCACTCAAAACCTAGGTCGCTTCCGTGCAAAAACATGAGTTGCAAGTTAAAATATGGTTTATAAAATACATTTTTCAGTCTTCCTTTCGGAAAACTGCGGCACAGTACATGATAAATATGAAGATTGTTTTTGTAAGAATTTTCCTGGTATGGACTACTACAAGAGAATAGTTTTTTTGCGGAATTATACAAATTCTTGTCTGGGATGTTCCTTGTCTATTGTATAAGCATTTAGCAAAATAATAGCCTAATTACTAAGATAGTGAAGGTGTGAATTTGTAATAACATTCAGCTCCTTGCATTTTATTACCATATTTGTATTAATAAATCGTATTCTACAAAGTCTATAAAAAATAAAATATAATACAAACATCTAAAATTAAAGTTTTTAGTTCTCCCGTGTTATTGGCAAATTCTTGCTTTTATGCTCTATACATATAATGAAAGATAAAATCAAGAAACCAAAACTTAGTTTAAAAAATGTGATTTGAACTAGCGTCGAAAATAAAATATGATTGCCAGATGTCAACAAGAGCAAAATCTTTTCAGATATGTGCAAATTTACAGATTGAGTTGCGGGCTTCGGATTGCCACACTTCTAAAAATATACGATATTGCTATCATCTCATAAAGCGCTTATATATAGCCAAGCGATATTTCATCGATTTATTTGACAAGTAGAAGACGTGTTTATTTCTACACATCCTTTATAATTTATTTGAGAGCTTTTAGTTTGATAAAACTTTTTTTTAACCAATGAAAAATGAGCAAAGGTAAATCTTTAAATTCCGTACGCATACAAATCCATTTCAGTCGATCCCACGTTTGTCGTAAAGCTTTACATCGGATTCAGTAATTCTCTTCATAAAACCAAAAAGAGAACGCAATAAAAACATAATAAAGATGCAAAAATACACAGGTTTCTCTCTATCTGCACGATGTTTCCAACCTGATCGTATTAAACACACGGCTTTAATTTACGTGGTTACTGACTATCTAAAAGGTTTGTTCTCGTAAATAGATATTCCAACGAAAATTTTACAGTAAAACGGAGTAAAGTTCTCGTGACTGTTGATATTTACTAGGTCTGAAACATAGACAAAATATATAGTAGAGAAATAATGTCAATTACGAATGCGGCAAATTTACCGAGCTGAATCCGTAAACAAAGACGGTCCTCTGCGGGCTTGCGCATTGTCGAACGTTTGCCTTGTGATAGACAGGACCGTACTTCAAAATTTATTTCACATGACGTGAATCTTTTATCGAGTCATAGATGCTAAATATATTACTTGTAATTATTCTTTTTATTAATGATAAAAATGTAACCATTAGTGAGATTTAAAAAGTGTATAGTTTGTTGGCTTAAATCTGAGTTTTCTTGCTATACAAAACTGTCGATAATTCCTCGAAAATAGCTCAGTTTATATATATACAGTGCGTCTCTTTAATGTCCCCCCCTCTAAGCCTAATTTTTTAAACGTTACATTTACAAAATTGAAAGTTGAAATAAAATATAAGCATAGTATTCTAAACAATAGAAATAAAATATGCAACTGTTTTAAGAAGTAAAATAGTAAATCAAAAAAATTACATGTGTATATTTTATTGGATTGGCATCCCATCCTGTATAATTATTGAACAAACCAAGTTCTAGGGTAAGATGTAAATATTTTTACACCTATTTACAGTGTGTGCACTTGATACTTTGCTGAAAGCGCTACTACTTACGGCCCCATGTCAATCTAATCCACCGATATCTTAGCAATCCTTTGGCGAAAGCGCTTTTTTCTTTCGCCATCCCTTTTAAAATACTCCCCTCTACCCTAATCCACTAGTATTTTTAGTGCCCCTTTGACGAAAGCGCAAATATGCCTTTTGGACACACCCTTCTAATCCACTGATATCTTAGCGATCCTTTGGCGAAAGCGCTTTTTTCTTTCGCCATCCGTTTTAAAATACTCCCCTTTACCCTAATCCACTAGTATTTTTAGTGCCCCTTTGACGAAAGCGCAAATATGCCTTTTGGACACTCACCCTTCTAATCCACTGATATCTTAGCGATCCTTTGGCGAAAGCGCTTTTTTCTTTCGCCATCCCTTTTAAAATACTCCCCTCTACCCCAATCCACTAGTATTTTTAGTGCCCCTTTGGCGAAAGCGCAAATATGCCTTTTGGACACACCCTACTAATCCACTGATCTCTTGGCGATCCTTTGGCGAAAGCACTTTTTTCTTTCGCCATCCCTTTTAAAATACTCCCCTCTACCCTAATCCACTAGTATTTTTAGTGCCCCTTTGGCGAAAGCGCAAATATGCCTTTTGGTCACACTCACCCTTATGCAATATAGGGGAAGGAGGCATTGACACTATATATGACCTTCTTACACCATCTTACCCCTTACACAATGCCCCTAATACACACACACCCCATCAGTGCCTTCCTGACACCTTGACCACACTCAATATACGTCACTGACAAATATTTCTACTTCTCCGTGTGTGTATTCACTTCAACACCGGAGTGCATTTAAGATAAATTATATTTTTTACCTCCTATTCTTTCACATATTGATATAATTTAAATTTGGAATTAAACTATTTGTATTTATGCACTACTTGTAAGAAATAGACTACGAAATAATTCCTTATATTTAAAAGTTGGATACATAATTGGCGAAACATATGAAATGTCTGTAACACTTTGTAAAGACTATTTTTGTATCGAAATAACAAGCTTCAGAGGTTCGCTATATTCGCCACCCCAACCAAAAATACCATAACATACAAATGACTGAGATTTTTTCGGCCCGGTTCTGATCGCCGCGTTGCGTCATTGAGTTCAACAACCACTTTTGCTAGACGTCCCGAGTGCGCATGCCTCGAGAGGACCGTCGTTTAAAAATCTGACTGGCGCCCAATGCGTACAAACGCACTTTTTCGCCCATACATTGGACGGATTCAGCTGGTGTCGCGAATACGTTGTGATGGTCTAAATATATTTTGTCTATGGGATATATCGTGAAACCCGATTCGATGGAACCGGGCTGATGCAAGCTCATTTCAGCCAATCCTGTGTTTGTCGTAAGGATTTACATTCAATTCGTTACTGAATCCTGTTTTCAATTACACAAAATCAAAGAGAGAAAACATAATTAAGATCGAACTTACACTGTTTTCTTTTTTGCTTAATTGTGTGTGGGTTTTTACTAGAATAGAAATTTTGTACAATTTTTTACACAAACTACTTATTTGTTGCTCATGCTCGCAAGTTTTTCACAAATTGTGGGCAAGAATAGTCGAAAAACACAAAAGTAAATTTATTTTAAGTAAAGCTTTCTTAAAATGTAACCAAAAAGAAGGGAAATCCCTACTTTTACTGTTTTTGTCTCCGTTTCTAGTCGTCATTTTCAATATTTTTATTCAAGTTTTGCAAAGCGGGAGACATGAGACAAGAAATTCTTTGTACTTCTGTTTATTTCTAACCTAATTATGTCGTTTACAATCAGCAGTTTGTATGTCACTTCAGTCCGAATTTGTTGAATCGCCGTTTTTATCATATGAAAATTTACGAGACGTCCCGAGTGCGCATGCTTCGAGTGGACCGTCGTTTAAAAATCTGACTGGCGCCCAATGCGTACAAACGCACTTTTTCGCCCATACATTGGACGGATTCAGCTGGTGTCGCGAATACGTTGTGATGGTCTAAATATATCTTGTCTATGGTCTGAAACTGTTTATTTTACAAGTTCCTCTATCCTCTAAAGATTAATCAACCTATATCTTCAACTAAAACTAACTTCAAGTGATTTAGCTGCTACGCATTATAGACAGGCTGTGACTGTTAATTAAAATGTGTAACGGCCAAGCCAAATGAAGTCAGATTTGATTAAATATACAGTATGTCCGCGGATAGTGTTTAGAAGAGGACAAATGGACCAAATTTTGCTACGCCAAATTAAGATACGTAAAAATCTCACTCCTAATAAAAGTTTTCGCTTGTAGAATAAATAAAATTCATTGTATTCAATTCCTATATGAATTTGGCGAATCGATCCTGAAACTCCAAACGACTTCAGTATGAGTTTTATGCAGTATTTAAAACTGTATGTGCATTCAGATCTTTATAAAAACATCTCAATGACGTTGAACTTGACTTTACATCAGGCCCCACTAGCTTTTACGGCCGAATACTTAAGAGAACTTGGCTCCAGTAATGTTTTTGATGGGATTTCACTCCTTTTTGTCTGGTGGAAATTTAGTTTTGAACGTGTAGTCTATTGAACGCGTAGTTTAAAGCGACATAGATTTTTGTTATGCACATTTATATATTTTACTATAACTATGCGTGTGTTTTTATTGGTAAATTTTATTTATTTACACACTGAAATGAAGAATCGGATTTTGCAATAACCACCAATCCAGTCACAATACATAAGAAAATTACTTACGAGTTTCTTTACTCTGGATCACTTTTCACTGGGAGGGGGAGGGGGCGGAATCGCCCCCGTTGGAACTTTTGAGCTAATCGGTTATTAATCACTGAACTATTTTGGTTAAAATTGAATTAACAAGAGGTACATAAATGTAGATATAGAAGCAATTCATTTTATCTGAATCCTTTATTTTTATTTATAGTCTGAGGTAATAATTTCAAATTGCATTTTTCTGATTACAATTCTTTTTAATTTGACATTGGAAACGGCAGCTGATGGACACAACAGTCAAAGTTGTGTCACTGACGCTCCCTAGTTTTTTCTTGAACTTAAAAATAAAACGAACAAAATTTTAAGTTTAGTTTATTGTTAAAAAAATATTTAATTGATCAACTAAAATTTTATTTAACAAACATAATAACAAAACATAAATCGCGTTCCTAAGGACTTTGGTACCGCCAAGTAGTATCGGCACATAACTGGCGATGCCGCGCGGCATGTGCCATATTATATTATCACTAAGTAAAGCGGGAGATTTTTGTTATATTCCGGAAAACGGGAGATTATTAAAATTAAGAGTCGAAATCCGGGAGAATCCCGGAATTCCGGAAGGCTTGGCAACCCTATGCACTGTACAATCTGACCATATTATACATTCGGCACATCGGAGAGGCACTCGCAATGATAAGACATGGGATGTTAATGGGACGGATTTTCAGTTCTGATTTGGCCAAAGCGAAAATCGTGCAGCGTTGCCAGTTCATTTAGCACCATTAGTTTTATCATAAGAATAAAGAATAATCCATAACACGTCTCTGATGCCCACTTTTCAACAGATAAGGGAGAAGGGCATGAGTGCCGCCTCTTTCAGTTATGACGCTCGTGACTTTTTCATGCTTGTTTCTGCTTATTGCGGCTCGAAATTGAAGGGATTTCTAAAATTTTTTTAACATTGATTGTATTAATACAGCACCAGAAGACTCTACAGTTACAAAGTAACATCATGATTGAGGTTGGAAGTTTTCAATATTAAAACGATATTAGTTTGGGAGCAACAGGTCGATTCACTGCAACACTAAGTTAGATAAGATAAAATCTATAAGCCATCCGGTAAGCGGTAAGCTATTTTAATCAAACAAGCTGGATTTCCATTAAGGCAAAATGGAAAGCTTCAGTGTAATTTGTGTAGATTCAATGCCGGTAATTATTAACTTCGGGGATTTATTATACCAGTAGTGTGTTACCGTCCACTCCATTATTTTAGAGATTATTCAAACCGATTAAACTATCAGTACTAAGCATACACCAACCGTAAATTAGTATTAACATTATTTTCCTACTCAAAATTAATTGCCCAAAAACAAGAAATTATACGCATGTGTAATTAAAATACAGGGGTATTAAATCTGTGTAGATTTGCGAGTTCCGACATGAATATTAGCTGAAGGAAGAAGGAAGGTTTAATTTTTTTGGATTAATATGCCATATTATTGATTTCTGAAAATATGTTGCTTCTGTTTTCTTTGTAGACAAACATTTCATGCTCTGAAATAAAATCTGGGACACCGTAGTGATCCCAAGTTCGAACTGCACTTCCGGACACTCTTTTTGGAAGCAACGTACTTTTTGTACTGAAGAATACTTTATGGCTCAAATTTATGTTCTGCAAATAAACTGCTTTATTTCATGTTCCATTCTCTTTTAGTTTCCAAGTTAAATCCAAATATTAGCTATTGTGATATTCACTGATCAATAAAATTTTAGTTTACTTTCTGTAATCCTAGAATACCGAATTTTAACACACATTCAAAACAAAAAATCCAAGAACCTAGTTTTTTTCCAAAGCCCCCGAAAGTGGGCGATGATACAGAATAAAAGAATAGAGAAATCATAATCTTATGTATTGTGCCTTGATTAATGGTTGTTGTAAATTTAATTTCACGATCTTAATAGGTGCGCATAATCATGGTAAAATAAATACCCGTAATAAAAATCTAACGTCTGCTACGGGTGCTATAAACTACACACTACACTCAAAACTCAACTACCACCGTACAAAAAAAGTGAAATTCCAACAAAAACATTCTTGTAAAATCAAGCCAAGTGGTCGCCACCATTTGGCCGTAAAAAGGAGATCTGATGTGGAGCCAAGTTCAACATCATTGTTGTGTTCAACATCATGTGGGTGTAAAACTTTTTATTTTACAAGGTTCCCTAAGGTTTAATTAACTTACACTATTGGACAAAAGTAAAGCAACAAAATAGTAAATTACAAAATTGCCCTAATTCATTAAACAGCATTTGAAAGTAAAATATTTTCTAATTTTAAAAAATGGTTAATATACATAATAATATATATAATAATAATACCAATAATATAATACCCTATAGCCCATTGCAAAAGCTAATTCAACTAAAACAAACCTGTTCGACTTAGGGTTAAGCTTTGCATTATTTTCGGTAATCTCCTGACGTCACTGATCATTTCCTGACGTCACTTTTTACTAAGGGCAAATGGCGGCTTTTTAAATTGTAATAAATTATTCCGAAAAGTAAAGAATTTTTATAGCTAAATAATTATCCTAGTAATTTTCTCTTAAATTTTTTTGTTGGGTTTGTAATGACTTCCTTAAAGAGAGAGTCTCAAATTTACCTAAGTCAAGTTTCCCTATACTTCTAATAGAACAAAATAACAATTCTAACAAACCTAACAGGGGGTTAAAAATTTAACATGTGGCCTTTTTCAGACTATACCTACTTCTTATGAGGGGATTTTTGACCGTTAATTAAAGAATTAAACCTAAGCAAATTCAAGCACTAAGTAGGGTTTTCCATCGCTAATAGCAGGGACCTCCTTCACTATTAATTTTTTATGAGATACTTACATAACTTAATTCAATAAATTTTAACTTTAAAAACAAATAACAAAAAGCATCTGAGGACCCATTTAAAATGTGAGCTACTTGAATTTCTATTTCAGTTACCCAATTCTAGGATAACTTCTTTGGTTTTAGAATAGGACCCTATCATGGCAATTACTCTCATAAAAAACGACAACAAACTATTTTTCTGGGTGTAACTTTTTAAATTTAATGAATTGAATATTTAGTCACTGTCTGACCTTGCGGTTCGCCTGGCAACTTCAAAGCAAACGAGACGGCGGGACTTGCGGTTTTTCGCCAACACCACAAAGTCAACAAAATTTAACGATGACTAAGCAGGCCACATGTTAATCAAAATTGAGAGGTAATAATAAACTATGGGTGTTATGGCAGCTAAAAAATAAAGTAAAACGTCGCGTCGCGGTCGCTGCTGAAAATTATTAAAAAAGAATAAAAAATAATTTATGATATTGTAGGAACGTATAATTATGCAACAATTAACATAATTTATTTTACCTTTAAATATCTTAGCGGCTAGATTCAGCATTGCTAAGACTGGTACCTAAGGGTTTAAATTGATAATTGGAAAAATAAGACAAAGTTTGTACTATGACTTTTTTTCTAAGTTTATTAGCAAATAACAATTTAAAAAAACCAAATTAGATTCATAAAAAAAACAAAGTTAGACCAACCAGACACAGTACACAAACTACCAGAGTACGAAGATACTTCCATTTTAGTTAATTTATTTGTCTACAGTATGTCCGCGGCGCCGGCGGGGGTTTAGAAGAGGACAAATGGACCAAATTTGGCAAGGTACGCAAAAATGTCACTCATAAAAGTTTTTGCTTGTAAAATAAATAAGATTTACTTTATGAAAAATTTAGTTTTTTTAAAGTGAGCATAACAATCCGAAAACATTATTTTGCGTAAGAGTAACAAGAGTAAAACATACCTTGTGTATCATTTTCTACCAAAAGAACAAATATAAATTAAGTTTTAAATTAAACCTCAAGCCGAACTACAAGATTTCATTAAAAAATTTAAATGTTAAATGTACCGAGTTTTATCACTATTTTTTTTTAAGTCTCTCTCACACCTTTAACCAGAGTACAATAATGACTCCTTATGGACATGTTTGTCTTTATTAACTGAAGCAATTGTTTAATTCAAAATACTTCTTATTCAAGTACAATTTTTAAATAATATGAACATTTAATTACACTCAAAACTCCACCCCGATATTCAACACATTTTTCTAATTGCTTTCTTAGATATTTGAAGGCATTCCTGATTATTTCCTGGGATATTGAACGAACAGCCTGGGTAATACTGGAGTGGCATACACAATTTGTTTTAAACGGCGCCATAGAAATATATCGGTCAACGTTAAGTAGGGGCTCCTTGGGGGCCACAAAACTGGGCCATTTCTACCAAACCACCTTGGACCAAATCTACCGTGAAGCCATTTTATTACTCCGTCAGCGCAATGTGCTGGACTATCATCTTGTTGAAAATACATTTTTTGGCGAAAATTTAATGGCAAATTTTCGAGTTCATCGCTAAAAAATGTAAGCATTTCTAACTATGATATTCTATTGCAGGTGTAATTAAAAAAATATGGGCCTATAATACCATGGAGAGATATCGCCCACCACTCGTTCACTTTTGTAAAATATTGTCTTCGCCTCATTACTCTAAATTCTAGCTTTTCTCGAGACCATGTCAAACCTGACATGCTGTGATGCTACAGTTCCATTACTAGAAAATGTACCATTGCCACAAAAAAATAATACGACAAAGAAATTTGCTTTAATCTCCTGGACTATTATAGGTAACATAGGTATGTTAATTTGCAGGTAGGTAATCCCTAAAAAGTTGTGATTTGTTGTCATCAACTTGTCAAATATTATATTATATTGTCATCAATATTTGCTAGATTTGCTATATAAAAAACGATAATGCGAGCATTAACTGTAGAACAAAGGGTGGTAATTATTGATATTACTGGAAACAGCGAATTTTTTCATGAAATTTTGCACAGACCCTAATTTTGGGTCGTAGAACACGAATCCGAAGTCAGCTTTTGGCGGTCTCGTATGGTTTTTCCAAAAAAAATTTTTTTTTGCAAAACTTTTAGGTTAAATTTTAGGTTACCTTTTTTTTATAGATTCCTTTAAGTTTCGACACTTTCACTTCAACATATCTGTAAACTTATAATTTTTATTAGTTTTCGTCACACAAAACACCACATTTAGGCAAAAATAGCTAAGAAAATTGCTTTTTTCTATAGAAAATTCCATTTTATCGCTACTAGATGTCATTATTTTGCCAGCTGTCAATTTTCCGGCGTTGCCACGTTGCATTTTATTTTCCCTAAAAGGGCAAAAAGATGACCCCAACCAACACCCTGGGGCACCGATCCCTCTTCGCCTGCGAGGAAAGAGACTGGTCAGGGCCCCTAACCAGGTGCTAACCCTGTTCCGACCTTAGGGGGCCCTCCGATCCACCGTTCGTATCAAAAACTTTTCTAAGTCGGTGAATTAGGTGACAGATCTAATATTTTCGATATAACGGTGGTATAACGGTGGATCGGAGGGCACCCTAAGGTCGGAGCAGGGTTAGCACCTGGTTAGGGGCCCTGACCAGTCTCTTTCCTCGCAGGCGAAGAGGGATCGGTGCCCCAGGGTGTTGGTTGGGGTCATCTTTTTGCCCTTTTAGGGAAAATAAAATGCAACGTGGCAACGCCGGAAAATTGACAGCTGGCAAAATAATGACATCTAGTAGCGATAAAATGGAATTTTCTATAGAAAAAAGCAATTTTCTTAGCTATTTTTGCCTAAATGTGGTGTTTTGTGTGACGAAAACTAATAAAAATTATAAGTTTACAGATATGTTGAAGTGAAAGTGTCGAAACTTAAAGGAATCTATAACAAAAAGGTAACCTAAAAGTTAACCTAAAAGTTTTCCAAAAACAATTTTTTTTTGGAAAAACCATACGAGACCGCCAAAAGCTGACTTCGGATTCGTGTTCTACGACCCAAAATTAGGGTATGTGCAAAATTTCATGAAAAAATTCGCTGTTTCCAGTAATATCAATAATTACCCAAAGGGACAGGGTACCTGTAAGAGATATTGCTGCAGAATTGAGAGTAAGCAAGAATACAGTGATATCATGCAAGTAAAAAATTGAAGAGTAGAGAGAGATCTCGACGGGGGATGAAGAGCCTTAAACGCGACAGAGGAAATCAATTTCCCCGAATCCTACTAGGAATTTTTTGGTAAAGAAAGAAATATTTTTTACTTCTCGAAAACAAGATGAAATTGTGGCGGAGCCAGTAAACCTAAAATATAATTTAAAAAAGTCAAATAACTATAACTTTCTATTAACACATTTTTTCTCTTGAAACTTCAAAAGTTTCGACAAAATAATGTAAAATTTGTTTGGAAAAAATAATAAATAAAATACCTAAACGTGTTCATTTTTTCCCAGGGGAGGCTCCGCAAAAATACAACTTTTACAATTTGTTTTCTTTACCAAAACATTCCTAGTAGGTGCACTATTCAAAAACCTGAACTTGGCATGGTCCCGTAAGTAGCAATAGAGATATACAACTTTAAAATTTCACCAGCCGCCACTGACATTTGTCTATGTTCCAAGAGCTCTACTTAGGTGACTACCGAATTCGAAACGGCTACCTATAATATGTATTTTTCTTTTCTTAATAATGTTCTTGACTAAGATCTGTGATCTTATATTTCAATTTTCATGATATCACTAGGACATTATTTTTAGTAGTTTCTATCACCATCATTTAATCTAGAATATAATAGTCAGAATGAGGCTGGCAAGAGATCTCAACGTGCGTCCATCATTGTCGCTTTAACAGCTGTTGGAAAGAGCAAAGTACCTAAAAAAACTTATTCATAGGTAAGTTTGCAGAATGGCGAATAACTACTGAAAGAGGTTCGAACGTGACATGCCAAGGAACATCTTTCCGTTAGTAGAAAAAATTGTTGGATCACAGTTGGCCTATTGACGACAGGTTAGTAAGGACACAGTGATCACCACTTTAGTCATTCAGTGATTAATTGATTGATGGATTCATTTCTTATTCATTCATTAAATTACCAATTCATTCGTTTGTCCGTTCGTTCATTCATTCAAGGTTTTCAATATTCTTTCTAAATTTGTATGGTGTTTATTTATTTATTTATTTATTCATTCAACATGTCATCATAATATACATGACATAGTCGTCATCTACAAATATTGTGTGTGTGTGTGTAGGTGTGTGTAGGTGTGATGGTGTGTGTGTGTGTAAGTTAATGACACTGGTTAAGACCAAATGGCCAGATCTACAAATCTTAAAATTACTAAAATACTACCGTTACAAAAGTCATACCTTATCGATACATTCTTTCTATTAGCTCCAACCTCAAGCAGAACCAAGAGACCGACCAATCAAATACTGCAATTACAAGTCAACAGAAAAACATACATAAATAAAACAATCATAAGCCACTAATTATATATTGTAAAGAATTCCTCCAACGAGTACACAGTTTGTCATAATAATAATGATTTGAGTTTTGCTTTAAATTGATTCCTGTTTTCCATAGAACGAACGACCGCGGCGCGGGAAGGTGGATATACTCGTAAATTTTTAAAAGGAGCTGCTTGCCGTCGAGGCGAGCCTATGCCGTGGCGTCGTTTGTTAGTTATATGAACGTCGTAATGCGATTCTGATGGTATTATGAACACGTCTGTGAAAAAATGTTAACTAGACCATCACAAAAAATTTCTCTACACTTTAAATTAGCCTTATCCTTTATTTCCGAAAAACTGTACGTGTTCTTCCAATCCTATCGAAAGAATTAAGGGGCGCTCCAGTGGAAGTGATGAACACTGTCAGAATATAAAATTCCACGTTCTATATTTATTACAAATCTCAAAGAACCTAGCAACTTGTGTGTTATTTTCTCTAAGGTAAAACTTAAATGCGATTTTACTAAAAAACATTTAATAAAGGTGGATATAAATAGTACATTAAAGTACAAGTTTTATAAAACATCATTTTAGAGCACGGGTCCATGTTAGAAAATGAGCCGCTTGCGGTTTTCTAATGGAGCAAGTGCTCTAATAGCTTTATAAAACATGTACTTTATACTATTTTTTCTATTTTGCATTTTTTTCTCAATAAAAAAATTTATATTTTAAAATAAAATATGACATACAAATTTTGAAAATTTGTATGCCAAAAATTTTATGTTGGTAATACTATCAAATTTTATTTACCACAGCAGCCTTGATAAATTAAATTATTTTATTATACATGACCACACACCGCATTACTAACTTTTAAAAAATAACAGAGCGGTTGCATAAAAAGCCTGTTATGATATTGAAAACGGTATCGAAACAGCATTGTTCAAAATAGAAAAACAGAAATAACCATAATAACTTGAAATGCTTCTCATAACGTTTTTTGTGATTTTTGTTCGACAAAAATAATTAAGTCAGGTAGAGATTTGTATTATTCTTAAAATATCTTAATATTTAGTAAGTTTATTTTTTAATTATGAAATATACGTATACAATCCCAATTGTTTATTATGTACTTATAGGTTTTGTTGGATCTCTAATATCCAAACTTAATAAGATAAACAATACTTATAAACACAGTACCGTCAAGAAATCTCCTTTCTTTTCCTACAAAAAATATCAAAATCAAAATACTGCAAATTAATTGGGAAATAATACCATTTGTATTTTAATAATGTTGGCAACAATCTTATTCCAAATATTTGACAAGAAAGGCAAGGTTATGCAATACTGTCACTCTTCGTCACATTTAAATGTCTGTCATTTGTCATGCGTTGAAAAGAGGATAAAAAAAAGTCTTCAGAATATGCCGTGGAATCAATCAGGCATGTCTTGAAAGGTAGGTAATTATTTAGATTAACGTAAACAGCGAATTTTTTCATGAAATTTTGCACAGACCCTAATTTTGGGTCGTAGAACACGAATCCGAAGTCAGTTTTTGGCGGTCTCGTAAAAAAAATTTTTTTTTTGCTCCCCCAACCTGGGCAAAAAGGTGGTCAGGTTTGCTCAGTTTTGATTGATATAGATATATATGTATCTATATCAATCAAAACTGAGCAAACCTGACCACCTTTTTGCTCAGACAACAAATTTAAAGAAATTCATTGAAAAACTAACCTAAAAGTTTAAAAAAAATTTTTACGAGACCGCCAAAAACTGACTTCGGATTCGTGTTCTACGACCCAAAATTAGGGTCTGTGCAAAATTTCATGAAAAATTCGCTGTTTACGTTAATCTGAATAATTACCGAAAGGGTAATATAGGTAAAAGGTATATGCGAATGAAAAATAGAACTGTTAAGTTCTGAAGTTTTTATTTTTAAGTAAATTAAATATGGTAATCACGGAAGAGCAATAAGCTTTTATGATCGAAAGCTACTTTAGAAATGATAGAATGGTTGATGGCCAGAGATTTTATTCAACACGGGACGCCATTCAGGATTTTCAAACAGAATTTCCACACATAGTCATGGATCTCGGCCAGTTTTCCAAGTTTTGACTAGATCTGTGACTTTGTTTAGATAAACTGGAAATGTGAATAGAAAGGAAGACAGTGGGAGACCTAAAGTTTGCACTGCAGAAAAAGTAGAAGAATTGAGGAATTGTTAATGAACACCCACATACCCCTATTCGGCGTTTAAGCCAGCTGGAATGTGACCTGCATGTGCACGCTTATCGTCTAATCTCAGTCCAGGAATTCTTATCAAACGATAAGTCGCAGCGAAGGCAATTTTAAGAGTGGTTTAGGTATTGGTAATTTGAATAATAATGAAAACGTATTTGAAAAAAACCTTTTTTACTGACGAGGCATGGTTTTACCTCTCTGGTTATGTAAATTCTCAACAAATGAGAATTTGGAGCTCCCAAATTCCCAATTCTTTATATTCACAGAAAGTTGGCGTGTGGGCGGCCATATCGAAAAGACGGTTAACTGGACCGATTTTCTTTAAGGGACTCTCAATTCAGCGAGATACCGTAATAAAACCTTAGAAAATTTTGCAAACGCATTAGACGATGAAGAAATGCGATAAGGCTACTTCCAGCAGGACGGCGCACCAATTTAGGTAACAACTCCCCCCAAGTGCTAAACAGTGTTTTTGATGCTATAAAAAGAAGATGTTTGAAAGTAGAAGGTGAACAAGTCTCTCATTTAGTTTAAATTTATAATTTTTAGGTTCTCTGTTGAACATGTTGTTTTTTTGATTTTGTGTTATGCAATGACAATGACAATAATGTAATTTTTTTAAAAATAAAAACTTCAGCACTTGATATGTTACCTTTCAAGAGTAATAATTCAAGACATGCATGATTGACCCCACGGCATTGTTTGAGGACGTTTCTATTTTGATCTTACGTTACCATTGCTGCAGAGGAGGTACTTAATGAATTTAACTGAATAAAATGAAGTGTCTCCAATGCACAAAACTTTAACACAAATACCAAACGATAAAAATTAAACATTTTGTATATAAAAAACGACTTTACTAATACCATATTATTTTCTATAAAAAAACGAAAAGCGTTAGAAGGGAAATAGAAATACTTAAATCGTGGGCCTTAATGGCCTGGAGTACAGTTTTATATTATACCAAACGAAGAAAACTAAACATTTTTTACAGAAAAAAAACAAACTGTAGTTAGGCAGGTAAGGGTCAGGCGCGGCCCGTGAAATTTCAAAGTTGCATATCTCTGTTGCTACTTATGGGACCCATACCAAATTCAGGTTTTTTAATAGTGAGCCTACTAGGAATGTTTTGGTAAAGAAAAAAAATATTTTGCAATTTGCGAAAAAAAGTTGATTTTTTGAATTGACCCACCAGGGTAAAAAATTAACACGCTTAGATATTTTATTTATTATTTTTTCTAAACAAATCTTACATCATTTTGTCGACAATTCTTAAATTTTAAGAGAAAAAAATGTGTTAGTAGAAAGTTATAGTCATTTGAATTTTTTGAACCGAAAAATAATTTCAATTTTCGGTTGCGAGAAAAGTTCTGTGCAAAGTGCTTTTTTATACTGCTCTTTATAAATGGTATTGTTCCTGTTTGAACCACAGTGTAAACCATTAAATTTAAATGGTACAACTCTATCTTCGAAAATCGATATTTTGCTGCCTCTCCCGCCGTACAGTGACCCACGTCTTTTGTGTTGTTCGTCTCGGATAGTGCTATAAATTCACTCTGCGACGGTGACGTTTTACTAACCAAATTATTGCTCACAGTCTGTTCAGATAAAGATCTGGGAGAAATTCCATTCATATTAATAATGCAACAGGTAAAATACTTCGCTTGTAGCAATATTTTTTGGATAAGCGTTTTAGAAGGCTAAAATTTTAGCAAGTCTTTTGTATACTTTTTTATTTATTTTAGGGGCCGGGCCGCCGCGCCTCCGTCCAAGCAACAACAAATTAATTTGTTATTAACACATTCTTTGAATTACCGCATTGCAATCTTAAAACTCTATGTAGGTATGTAGACATGGAAATTTTTCATTTGAGAATTTCAGTAAATGACGTTTTTCAAGGGTGGTAGGATTTATCAACTATAATT
Source organism: Philopedon plagiatum (assembly GCA_963971165.1). Taxonomy (NCBI): domain Eukaryota; kingdom Metazoa; phylum Arthropoda; class Insecta; order Coleoptera; family Curculionidae; genus Philopedon; species Philopedon plagiatum. The sequence goes on along the minus strand of OZ020189.1, from coordinate 35,113,558 downwards.
TAAAAATAAAAAAACGGCCCTTAACTGGCCTGATTGTTACCGACGCAAATGTTATAAATTACTTTCGTGCGGTAGCAATATTTTTGGAGGGAATATAGATTACGTTAATTTAAAACATATTATTATGTAGGTGTCAGGTTTGATGAAATTTGGCACAGAGAGAGTGTTGGAGAAGCCCAACAGTTCCTTTAATTTCTATTTTTCTCTGATAAATATTAAAAATCAATAAAGTATAAAACTCCTTGCAAATAATAAAAAGGCGCTCTATATAACGCCCCGTCACTCAGAAAATGTTCGTCCGTTGCCGTCATTTTCGACATTTTCATTTTCTCAATTTTTTTTCTCGAAAACGGTTAGAGGTGGAGCAACCAAATTTTCTTGGTTAATAGAGGGATGGTGCATCTAGCTTCGGTAAAAAATTCAGTTATACAGGGTGTACCGTTCCGGAGATATTAAACGTCAAAGTCGAAATTTCCGCGATTTCGTATGATACACGATACAGGTCGCAAAATTTAATTAAATCGATTTAAATTTTTATAGGTTGTAGAAGACCGGGAGCTTCAGAACCCTATTGAAATTGGCGGTATTCGGAAAATGGGAAGTAATTCTTTTGAATTTTTTGATGTCGAAAAATGGCACTTGCAGACCCATATTCAATTCTACATTGCTCGAAAACGCAGCGTCGGACAGAAAAATGTATTTGAACATAAAACTAAAGAATCTGAAATACTTTCTCTTTGCAATACATTTACCTATACCTAAAACGACTGGAAATTGGAAAAATTTGGGAAAAACTGGAAATTACGATTTTTCATGCAAATTTTTGACGGTTGTCAATTTTTTTGGGTTTCAAAATGGATTCAAATCGAAATCCCATGTACCTTATCGGAAAGACCTCGCCGAACTACGTAATAAACATATTTTTTGGTTCCTTCATTCTTAATAGGAAAGGAGCAATCGATAATTAAATTTCAGTTTTTAACCATTTTTTTTCATGACATCTCTACATTCGAATCACTCTGTATCTTTTCCTATCTAATTTCTTTCAACTTTTTCAACGCTGTCCCTTGGGGATATAATCAGGCTTTAAAATGAATCCCGAATGGATGATCCAGGGCCGGATTTAGGAGGTAAAAACTCATTTTTTCTGTTTTTTTTCATCAAAATTCATCTTTAAATGGCATTATTATGTATTATTTCTCCGATTTAACAGTTCTTTTTTGGTTTATTTTCTTCCCTTATCATCTGAGAACACTCTACACTAAGTAAAATTGCATATTTTTTCGTTAAAGTTATAAATAAAGAGCTTTGTTGCCATCGGTGCAGGAAAAATTTTAAAAAGTACATACATATTTTAAATGGCTTGCCTTGGAGAAACAAATGAAACGGACTCTCTTTACATCGATATTAAAATATGACCTGTCAAAATGTCATGAAAATACCAGATTTTCTAGCAATATTGGAAGCTTCCTGAACCGATTTCGGCTTGAAATATACATGGCAAAGGTGAAACGGACTTCATATTTATAATTACGGTACATTTCATTGGACGATTTAAGCATTAAATACCAATTTTTTTTATTTTGCTGAGGCCATGCAAATGCATTTCAAAATCACTTTTATATGGAGAAATGTATTCAAATATGAAGTGTCAAAATGTCGCAAAATGCCAGTTTTTCTTGCGAGATTTTAGGGTTTCTCAATCGTTTTCGGCATGAAGAATACCGGGCAATGCCTCTATAGGCATTCCCGTGTGAATTCCGGAACATATAATTTGAAGACTTACTCATTAAATACTAATTTTAACAATTTTTCGATGACGCGGCGAAGCATCAGAGAAAGGTTATTCCATTAGGTACTATACGGGGTAAATCACAATGACTCATGATTTAAATTTGCTTAGATTTGTTATTAATTGAGAACGGCTTATTCGATTGAAAAGAGTGATATGTCAATCGAAAGGGGAGGAAGTAAGCTATTTTCTTATTTAAAAATAATTTAGACATTTCGTTGGCATGACGACGAAAAATTTGCTATTTCCGATATTTATTGAGTTGGAGAGTTGAAATTTGATATATGAGAAGAATTCGGTAAATCATTCAGAATTATATGTGTAAATTTTGATTCGCATGGTTTCTATAGCAACGATTAAGGATAAAGTTGACAATTTCTAACTCACTCACGGCTGATCTGATTGAAACGAGTGAGGTGGCAATCGAGAGGGAATGAAGTAAGCTACTTTTTTATGTGAAAATAATTTTGACATTTCGTTGCCATGACGATGAACAGTTTGCTATTTCCGTTGTTTATTGAGTTGGAGAGGTGAAATTTGATATCTGGGTAGAATTCGGTCAATCATTCAAAAACATTTTTATAAATTTTGATTCCGATGATTACCGTAGCAACGATTGAGTATAAAGTTGATCATTTTTAACTCGCTAACGGCTTATCTGATTGAAACGAGTAAAGTGACGATCGAAATATTAGAAAGTAAACTACTTTTTTATATGAAAATAATTTTGACATTTCGTTGCCGTGACGATGAACAATTTGCTATTTTCGTTATTTATTGAGTTGGAAAGTTGAAAACTGATATCTGGGAAGAATTCGGTCAATCATTCAAAGATATATCTGGAAAAATCGATTCCCATGGTTGGCATAGCTACGATTAAGTATAAAGTTGACAATTTATAACTTGCGGACGCCTTCTGCGATTGGAACGAGTGAGGTGGCTATCGAAAGGGATGGAAGTAAACTACTTTTTTATTTGAAAATAATTTCGATTTTTGGTAGTCATGACGACGAGCAATTTGATTTCTCCGTTATTTATTGAGTTGCAGAGTAGAAATTTCGCATCTAAGTAGAATTCGGTCAATCATTGAAAACCACTTTTGCAATTTTCAATTTTGATGATTGCCACAGGAACGATTAGGGGTAAAGTTAACAACTGACAACTCGCGGACGGCTTCTTAGATGGAAAGAAGCGACGTTCATAATATGTATGCACAATTTTTTTCCATTGAGACATCAGTGGCGTGCCCGAAGGGCTCGCCACCAATCTTCATCCAGCTCGACCATTTCAGGAAGATGATGTTATCAAATGTATGGTTCCAAGCCGATCGAAAGATGACAAGCTTAATTTAATAGGGTTTCAGCGAAATCGTATATATTGTATTTATATGTAATAGTTAGGTGTTTGTATGTATGTAGCGATACGGTTACGAAGGGCGCTCTATTCTGCATCATCAGTCCGTAGGAGTGTGATATCTTCCTTAATACATGGCCTAGAAACACGAAACTTTCAGGGCATGACAATGATGATATTACCGACCTTATAGAGACCCCTCTGGGGGCGATTAGGCGCTCTACGCACGCTAGTTTTCTTTCGAGCCATCGGAGCTCAAAGAACTCTCGGCCCAGTGCCAATCAGATCACCCCCCCCCCCCCATCTCTCTTTCGAGCCTTCAGACCTCAAATAACTCTCGGTCCAGTGCCATTCGGGCCACAGCACACCCCTCATTAACAATGCAAAGTCCTGTTAAACTCTTAAGGGTCATTAGTATCCCGGAACCCATTGTTTCTCCAGGCAGAGTCCAGTTAAATTCTTTCGGGTCGTAGTACCCCCTTATCTCAATACTTCCGCAGGCCATCAGTCGGAGTAACCATTTTTGGTCCTTTAACCATTTCACGTAACATTTCAATTGTTAGAACTTCGGTCAGGTGCCCATCAAAGAAATAAAATCTCGGAACAATAGAGTCATGTAAAAATGAATATTCTTATTACAACTGTCAAAATCAAGAGTTGTGTTGTAATTATGCAAGTAAATGAATATAAATATTGTGTTTAGTGAAATTGATGTATTTTAATGTCTACAAAAAGCAACTTACAGATATTGCGCAAAAAGATAAAATGAACCAGCACCCATGGAAATAGTTTACAGTGAAATGGAGGTAAGGTCTTGGTAGAAAGTCCCTTATCCATCCAGAGAGATTGTTCATCGTCCGGATTTACACAGAAAAATTGTCTAATTTTTATCCTGTCAATCATTAGTTTCCATGGGATAACTGTCCACAAGGACGAAGACGCATTTAAAAAAAATTGCACCCGTGTAATTGGAATCATGGTCCCTGGAATGAGAGTCGACTAATATACAAACTGCGCCACAGACGCTGTTGAAGAGAAAGGTGAATTTTTGATACATACACAGAAAAAACTGCTATGCTATTTTTAATAATATTATTATTTTTGACCACTGTCACATTAGTTATATTAAAGTTAATGTTGTCTCAACAAAACATTATTGAAATAATCCAAAAAAAAAAACTTATAATTGGAGTTCAAAAGTATTCCTACTTATTTGAAAACTATATTTCCATTTTTTCAATGACCAAAATATTATTGGAAAATAATAAATTTCTATTATTCCCTAGAGATAGAATTATTAGAGCCAAAAAATTAAACTGTTTGATGAGAATGGTAAATATATTTGGGCGAAAAATAGCTATTTGTAGGCGGTGTGATTCAAATTACAATATATTTTATTAAACGAACAAAAACTTCAGTTTAAATAGAAAATCTAAATATCTAAATAATAGTCAATAATCCTTATCATGTTAATTAAAATAAGCACTCCAAAAAAACATATAAGGTATTAGAGAAATAATAAAAAAATATTAATTCAATGGGATCTATTGTTGGCTGAAATATTAGTTCTATTTCTTGCGGACACCTTTTGTCGAGGGTAAAATTGTGCTGTTAGTATTTGTTTGTTGAATAGTCGTTTAAGCTTGCAGCCTGCTGTTTATTGAGTTAAAGGTACGCCAAAAATAATAGATATTTTGCAATTCTGGGGACTGAAGCAACTCATTTCAGTGATTTAGTAAGTAACTAAAGTAAAACAAATCTAAAACGCTTTGCAATAATAATAAGTAGTTCGATTAAATAAGATTACTGCATCAAATAACCGTTATATATATATATATATATATATATATATATATATATATATATATATATATATATATATATATATATATATATATATATATATATGGTTAACAATGATAAACTAATCATTGAACGAAACCGAATTTGTATTGTGCAACACGGAATAGCGTGTGTCATTGAGTGAATTGGAATCTAATTCAGTATACGATAGTGTTTTTTCTGTATATGGTACTATAAATAGCTATATAATTACAATTAAATAAGCGAATTACAAAAAAAAATATAAATACGATTTCTTATTTTTTCCTTTACTTGTTGCTTAAGACCTACACACTGGCCACTACAGAATTGAAAAGTAAAACAAACTCAAGAGCCTTACTGGAAGTAAGTTAGAATTTTAATTAGGGGAAGATTCAACTTTCCACCACGAGGTACACCGTTAGCGTATTATTAAGAGGCCAGTACTACGAGCGACAGTGAGCCGCTCCTGATGCAAGAATTTATTAGTGGTTAAGTAAAATTCGCCAATTACGTCAGTTTTATTAAAATTTACAAATAATTATAAAATATGAGCAAAGTAATCCATGGTGTCCCTAAACAATACACCTTTTTATATTTAACAAATTCAGCAAGGGACGTGTCATTTTATTTTTTTGTGTTAATCTGCGCAAAGTGAACAGGGCAAAGTGGCCAAGCTGTCCACTTTGTCCGGACATATTTAGTTTATTTCCGATATGGTTTATAAATGCCACCGGCAGATGCCATGAACAAAGCAGTCCCCAAATGCATTACGAAGAGCAAGGTACATATTATGTAGGTAACATAAGAACGTAATAAGTAAATAATTAAGATATCTCTACTCTACAGGGTGAATTTTTTTTAAATTGTTACAAGGCGATATCTCGAAAACGGTTAAATATTTTCAGAGTTAAGTTGATGGAGGGACATATTTTTGACATTTATCCCCTTTCCTTATTTTTGGGGGTCGGGGTAACTTTGGAATTTTAAATGGGATGATTCACTTTTGTTAATAAAATTGGAATCTACGTAAAAAACTACTTGTGTAGACATTTTTTTTTTGATTTGTTTCGGTTACGGAATTATAATTTATTAGGATATAAAATAAAAAAATATTTACCACTTAATTTCAACTTATTTATCGTCTGTAATGCTTGAGAAGTTGTTCGAAATGTCCCCCTTCAACTTCGAAACACTTCCTCACTTTTTCTAAATGAATTTCGTACCTCCTGCTGTAACATTTCAGGTGTCACTAATAAGCTGGCAAAGCGAATTCGGTCTTTCATGTCATTTAAAGTTGTAGGTGCAGCCGCCATCATTTTGTCCTTTATAAAACCCCACAATAAAGTTAAGGGGGTCAAATCCGGGGACCCAGAAGGCCAGTTGACCGCCCACACTAGCGCATCTTCTCTGTAGATTTCTCTACACTTCCCCAAAATTAACAACATATTAAATTGCACATTAAAATTCGCTTCCATGTTTAATTGAGCAATAGACAGAAATAATAGTTAAAACGTGACTTAAGTAAAAATAACGCATTTCCATGGAAACTAATAATAATTCTGAAATAAGTAAACTTGATTTATTGGTAAAATTTATTTTCCAAATTCAATCAAAATTTAATTATCCATAGTTTCGTAACCGAAAGAGCAAATCAAAAAAAAATTATACACATACGTAGTTTTTTATGTAGATCCGAATTTTATAAACAAAAGTACATTATCCCATTTAAAATTCCGAAGTTCCTCCCTATTAATTCACCAAAATTTCATGAAAATATTTTAAACCGTTTTCGAGATATCGCCTTGTAACTCTTTAAAAAACCTGTATATGGGCAAAGCGGGACCTATGGTTGCCCGGATATGCCGGGCAAAGCGAGAAATTGCATTCAATTTAATTACCTACCTATTATGTCATTATGCTACCTATACCTATAGTAAGGTTTTATATTACATTTATATAAAAATGTCTTGAGTTTCCTTACAGTGGAAAATTTAAAACACATGTTCTTAAAGTTTTCTAAATAAACGTGTCCTCTTTGCCCGTACTTCCTTTCCCTACACATCAATGCGCCTGAACGCTCTAGAACGTCCGTATGAACGCTTTCAACGTTAATATGTTTTAAAAACTAATAAATAAAGGTTAATATAAGTTGAATATACAAAGTATTACAAAACATACACTGCAAACAGAATCGGGCTTTTTAATATTTTCAGTTAAAGTCAATAAATGCGATCCTTCTTTAAAGAAACAAAGTGGATCGTCAAAAATGTATTCATTTTATGAGCGTTAATGCGCCCTGAAACCCCATTTCTTATTCATGACAATTAGGGTAGTTTTTCCTAGTTCTAAATCAGGTTAATATCTTATATTGTGTATTTAGAGAGCCACGCAGTCACGAAATTTATAATTTTGTTTGCGTTTAATTAAACGTTCCATTTCATTTAGTGAATATTTGAACAAACAGAAATGTAGTTTTCTTTGACAGTGTGTTAACTGAAACACTATAAAGTAATAGCTTTAAATAATGGAAACGAAAGAGTTTAGTAATGTGGAAAAAGAAACACATTAAAAACAGAAAACACAAATCTTTAAAAAATAAGCATTAAATACACTGCAAAATTTTAAGAGCTTCTAGAACATTAGAAAGTATAAAAATAATAAGGAAACAGTTTATAAGATTCGTATTCATATTAAGTTCTGGGTTTTATGGAAACAGTTTGACAAGACCGGCGCCGGCGCCGGCGCACAGTGGGCCCAAATTGGATTTTGTCGATCGAAATTCTGAAACTTGTTATATTTGCTTATGGTATTAAAATACTCACGAAAAAAATGTCATAAAAAATTGGCACCCCCTGGGGGTGCGGTTAGGGAGTGGGAAATATAAACACAGCCTGATTTTTGGTAGTGAGCTTTTATGGCATTAAAGTAATAAAGGGGAAAATTATGAACAAATATGACACCCCTTGGGGCTCGACTAATGAAATAAAATGCGGGACAACGCAATTTACCGTTTACTTGCCACCCCAACCGGCGCCGCCGCGCGGGCTGGTATTGTACAAGTCTGCACGTGTCTGCAGCATTTCTTGGTATAATTGTCTTCCTTAGACACTAAACGAGCTGACCATAAGCAATTAATAAAATCCTGGTGGATCCTTGGTATTGCAAGGCCGGATTTTCTTTTACATGTATTGTAATCTGTAGGATTTTCGACGAGGACGTATTTTATAACTGTATATACAAAAAGGAACAAAAAGTAAATATGCATTTTGTAGCCCAAAGAATGCTTTATAAGGTAATTTATACACCAACAGCAAGTTTATGAATATAAAGTAAAAGAAAAGAAAAATATACTTGCTTTAATTTGTGTATTATTACAAGTTCTTAATTTGTTCGCACTTCGCGCGTAAAGCATGAAGTTGGAATGCATATGCTGATGTTAAATACTAGTAAAATAAGTAATTTACAGGTATTACTAGATATTCATGCAATTCTAACTAAATTGGTTAAGATAAAAAAATGACTTTCGATCGCGTTTTCTTAAATCGGGCCCACTGTGCGGCGTCTCTGTGCAAATTTACGAGAGAGATGCTTAAAATTTATCCACATACATAAATAAAATGCTAGCTTTGATTACTAATAAAGAAATTATAACGGATCGGAGCGGTACCGATGCCGTTTACTAAATCTAAATCCATATAATATTCTCAAATCAATTATAATGAAGTAAAATTCAGGAAGAAAAGTATTTCTACTTTAATTTCTGATACATTTTTGAAGTATAATGTTACTTGTCAACTTGACAACTACTTTTAACCAAATGTAATGTTCCGTTGAAAAGTGATCTATAAAATATAAGTAGACACACGGACCCTCACATAAACATAATGTAAGATAAAAAAAAGTTCTCAAAGTATACCATGGAATCAATCACACATGTCTTTAATTATTATTCTTGAAAGGTAACATAGGTAAAAGGTATAGGTGAATGAAAAACAAAACAATCAAGTTCTAAAGTTTTTATTTTTAAGAAAATTGCATTATTGTCATTGTCATTGCATAATACAGAATTTAAAAAAAAAACATATACAACAAAGAACCTAAAATTTATAAATTTAAACTAAATGAGAGACGTATCAACCTTCTACTTCCAAAACATGTTCTCATTCTTCTTTTTACAGCATCAAAAACATTGGTGAGCACTTGGGGGGAGTTGTTAATCTCCTGAGATTTATTTGTAATTGTCGCCCTAGGTCTTCTAAATTTTCACAAGGGGTTTTCAAAACCGAGTTTTTAATGTGTAGCCATACAAAAAGTCGCACGGCGTGAGATCGCAGGACCGTGGTGGCCACCTAACTGGCATACTATCGCATCTCTTCACCATCTAATGCGTTTACAAAATTTTCTAATATTTCACTACTGTTAGAAAAATCGGTCCAATGAACCTTCTTTTCGATATGGCCGCCCACACGCCAACTTTCTGTAAACAACTAAAAACATGGCTGCAAATGCAGAGGCAAAGAAATGTGGATTTTTAGAACTCCACATCTTATTTGTTGAGAATTTACATAACCAGAGAGGTAAAACCACTAGCCATCAACCCTTCTACCATTTCTAAAGTAAGTTTCGATCATAAAAGCTTTTTCTTCTGCCGCGATTACCATATATAATTTCCTTAAAAATAAAAACTACGGAACTTGACAGTTCTATTTTTCATTCACCTATACTTTTACCTATGTTACCTATCAAGAGTATTAATTAAGACATGCTTGATTGATTTCACGGCATGCTTTGAGGCCGTTTTGATCTTACGTTATAAGTCGAAATACCCTTTTCGCACTATATAAGAATTAAGATTTAATACAAAAAAAGGTTATGCTTTGCTAGGTTATACTGTCTTGCACTGGTGAATAATGACCATCAGTGTTGCCAGAATTATTTTTTATTTGGTACAATTCTAATTGAAATAGTATTAAATTTAATGAAAATGTACTAGATCTTCATAAAACAGACGACGCATGCGTGTCTGGTAAGAAGAGGTATAAAAGACAAACTTTTCGAAATATATGTATTTGGTATAAAAAATAATATTGTAATTATTCTTAATTTTAAAAATTAAACAGTTATTTCCAATCTCTGAAAAAATAGGTAGTTCTAATCTATAGAAAAACAAAATGAGTACTATAAGAAATACGAGAATTGTAAAATATGTATATCTCTTAAAAACGTTGGAAAATATTTCGTACTAGGTTTTGATTCACACGTACATTTTAGATCCCTTAAAAATGTGCTAAATCTAGTACAATTGAAGGGTCCAATGCAAAATGTGCCTAAGTTACATTTGATCGTTTCTGAGAAAAGCGGGTTCAAAAGTTTTATCTGTTGCTGAAAATGTTATCATTAGGTATATGATGCTATTTTTTTCACCAGTGATGCTTTCTGATCATTGGAATATTACGACATCATTTTATTCGATTTTTAGTACATTGTACGTGTAACGGAAAAAATTATAAAAAAATTGACTCGGGCACCCTTTACATATGATTTAGGACAATTTTTTTTTAATATGCCATACCCACTGTCAAATTAAAAACAATTAGCCACTAACCTAAAAAAACTCATAAATTGAAATAAAGGTATTATTTATTAACTGAAATAAAAATTCAACTTATAAAACAATAATTTGTCTAGAAAACGCAACACAAAAAGAACTTAAGTTTTTTTTGAATATGAGATAATAAAATTCATTTAAAAATATTATTCATATACATCAGCTTTAGGATTGACTTCGGCTGCATTCGTAGGGAGATCCTTGGAGCATTACCATCTTTTATTTATGTTCTTCTGAAAAATTCAATATTCCTGGAGGTTACAAAATTGAAAAAATGCATAACATCTTTAATGGCTTTATCTCCATATGCCAGGCTTGGTTCGCCGGTTATTTTTCGACTGGCCCAATTTTATAGAGGTTTATATCTGCGATCTCACCATAGTAGTTTTCTTTCATTCTGGGACGATCTCGCTTTTTAAACTCTATAAACCTTGCAATTCCAGGTATAGAAAGCTTGATATGAGGGGTAAACCAACCTTTAAAATCCTTTAGTTGGACAATTTTGTCACCTTCTGTAAGGGTTCCATCTGACCGCAATGAATGCTGAACGAAAACACATCTAAATGGGTGTTTTTTTATTGCAGTTCTTGATCAAGTTAAAATGGTATTCTGGATTATCAACCTTATCTGTTTTTAGTTGGTACTCGATATTTTGGACTTAGGGACATTTTATAGAAATTTTGATGACACCAAAGGAAAGCTTAAAAAATTACAACAGAGGGCGCTACTATCCTAAACATGAGAAAAATGTGGCTTGGGCACTTTTTGCATTGTACCCTTCAATTGTACTAAACTGGCAACACTAATGACTATCGATGGATTCTTACCATAAATAATAGATACACAGGAAAAACACTATCGTATATTGAATTAGATACTAATTCACCCAATGACACACTCTATTCCGTATTGCACAATACAAATTCGGTTTCTTTTTAGATTGGTTTCACTTTCATACCATAAAACACTGAAATGAGTTGCTCCACTCCCCAGAATTGCAAAAGATCCATTATTTTTTGTGTACCTTTAACGCAATAAACAAACAGGCTGCAAGCTTAAACGACTATTCAACGAACAAATACCAACAGCACAAAAAGGTGTCCGCGAGAAATAGAAATAGCCAACAATAGAACCAAATGAATTAATATTTTGTATTATTTCTCTAATTAATACCTGATATGTTTTATTGGACTGTTTCTTTTAACTATTAACATGACAATAATATAAGGATTATTTTGACTTAATTTTTAGATTTTCTATTTAAACTGTAGTTCTTGTTCGTTTAATAAAATATATCGGAATTTGAGTCATACCTCCTACAAATAGCTATTTTCGCCCAATTATATTTAAGCATTCTCATCAGATAGTAAATTTTTTGGCCCTAACAATTCTACACTCTATAATAGACATTTATAGGTTTTCAATAATATTTTGGTTATTGAAAAAATGGTAATATAGTTTTGAAAGTAGGAATACCTTTGAACTCCAAAAAAGTCTATATTTAAAGAAATATTTCTTTTGATTACAATAATATTTTGTTGAGACAATATTAACTTTAATGTAACTTATGTGACATTGGTCAAAATTAATACTACTATTAAAATAGCATTGCAGTTTTTTCGGTGTACAGTAAATAATGTCGCGCTAATTTTTATTAATGTGATACTTGTGTTTTATTTTGGTTATTTTTTATTTGTTATATTATTTATTGAATATTGTAGATATTGCATAGGCATATAGATTTCAAGGAAAGGAAACGATTTTTTGCACTTATGTAATACAAAGTTTTGTTTCATTCATATAGCTTTCAGCCCAGGTCACTCAAAGTCCCTAAAATTGATATCGTAATTTTAGCGTCGCGTCGCTTGGTTGCCATTTATTCGACAGTCTAAATTGGTTAGTTTTAAAAATTTCTGGAATATAATAACATAATATAAATATCCTAACAGCCAGATTCTCCAACGCTAGTCCGGTCTAATTTGACAACCAAAAGTTTTAAACTGACAACAGTAAGAATAAGACAACTAAATTTTATACTATAAATTTATTTCGGAGCTTTTTCGCAAATTTATAAAGAAAAGGGCAATTTTAGTACGCACTTTCGACAATAATAGAACTAAATTCACTCTAGCAACCCGTTCCAAGATGAAAATCATTTGAAAACCAAGCAAATCGCTGAAATATCCGAATAATTCATAAATTTTCAATGACGTCTTATTAACAACGACAGGACAAAAACTTGTCAAAACATAACTGATCAACTAGAAGATCTTAATTTAAACCTGTACTAAATCTTAAACTTTCTTAGTGAATCTGGATGTAAATGTCTTCCAGACATTTTTGTAATATTTTAAGAATGGGTTACGACAGATTTTGCGATTTGATAAATCGCTCCAAACTTAAAAAAGAACCTTTTTAAGTGAGTATTTTAGTAATTTTCTCAGTACCATTCTACAGCAGCGTGTCGATTTCAGATAGTTTTTTTTTGATTTCTATTTTAAATAAAATTAGCTGAATCTATTGTATTAAATAAATCTAAAATTTTTTTTTCCGGTGTCGTCTATATTTGGTGACGTAAAAAATCATGACATTACTGATCTCTATCACGAAGTAACCTCTCCAGATTTTGAATTTCACTATTTGTTATGCAATAAACTTGCATTCCAATTAATTCTGCGTTTTAAATATCGTGATTGCTTAATGAAGACTCCGGCTTAGGCTTTTAATTTAAATTCGAGAGACAGTTCACTACTTCCTTGACCTGCCATAACGTTAAAAGCATTCGGCCAGCTGCTAATCCAAGACGGTATATTTTAGATGTCTTCTACAAAGCTCAGTAATTACGAAGTTGGTGGCTCTCATGTGGCTGGTTACTTTTAAAAATTACCTTATGCTTTCTAGCAGATATAGAATAGGTTATTTTAAGGTAGGTACTTTTAAATTTATTTTTTTTGACTATAAAAGAATTTCCTGCGAATTTAGTTCCTAAAATAAAAAGATAACATACGGTTCTATAATTTGTAGTAAGTATCATAATTTTCTCTGAAATTTAGGAGATCAATTTTTATTTTTTTTATATTCAGTATGTTCACGGATGGGGTTAAGAAGGGAACAAATGGACCAAGTTCTGAAAGATACGAAAAAAAGTCATTTTTAATAAAAGTTTATACCCCCACAAAAAATCACAAAGAGGAAATTTTGATTTTTTTGTACGGTGTGCTCAAAAAATACAAAAGCATAAAATTGTGTCAAAAATAAACGTACGTTATTTATCGCACAAAAAATTTTACATAAAAACTTTCAAATTTTACAATTAATCGAAATCCAAAACTGCAAGAGACTTCAACTTTGTAAATTATCAAGAAAAGCACAATATTTTTCCCATTTTACGACATAGCGATTTAATTTATAATTCACAAAGCTTGGGTTTCTCTTCAAATTTTGATTTGATTAAAAGTAAAATTTTCAACAACTTTTTACTTAACATCTTGCGTTCAGATGATAAAATAAGGTGCGTTTGTTGTTGTTTACTCTTGACACAGTTTTATGTTTTCATATTTCTTGAGCACCCTATATAAAAAAACAAAACTTTCTCTTCCGTAATCTTAATTTTTTAGCAAGCAAAAACTTTTATAGTAAACGACTTTTCTTCTTATCTTTGAAAATTCAGTTCATTTGCCACCGTGTCAACTCCATCCGTAGATACTGCAGCATATATAATATTGCAAACATGTTCACCACTTTTAAGAACAAATGCTCTTCTGCCCAGCAGCGAGCTGAAAATCTTGCTTCCAGGACCAAACAGCGGGTCACCGAGTTTTTTGCGTTTTAAGTTTAGCGCTAAGCGGTAGCAAAAACTCTCTATTACCTAGTTAATGTCAGCATTAGCAGCTTTCGAACCTTACCCTGAACATAACATATACCTATATAGGCCAAGCAATAGAGCGATTTGTCGTGACATTAATCTTATTAGAAAACCGCCTGTGCCATTACCTGCAAGACGATCCGTAGATGATTCCTGTTATATTTCCAACTCTGAATTTTTTCCCTTTAATTTGTTATAAACATTTTTAAGCAAAAAAACGCGATGTTTTTTAGTTTTTTGCTTATAAAATGAAAAGTAATGAAGCATCTTAATGGTGTAACTGGACGATTTGTAGAGAATAAAAATACGAACAAAATGAGGGGTCGAATGTCCCGATAGGATAAGTAGAAACGGAGAAAATCCGGAAAAACCGGAAAATTAAGAGTTTTTTTAAATCCATAAATGGACCATTTTTAAAGGTAGAGGGTTCAAACCTTGGGAAAAAGTAGTAATTTATAGCTACTTTATGTGTGTAAAACCCCGACGCTGTCCGAAGATTAGTTTTGCCACAATCGTCATTTTAATTTTTCAACACACTATTTTGCAACAGGTCTGGATGCTCTATGGGTCGTCCGATTTTAATTATTGAAACGGATTTGAAAAGTACAAGTTTAATTGAACAATATTTATATTTTAATTTTTCCATAAAATGCTACGAAACCGGTTGAAAATGCACGTAAAGATGCGTGAAAATGGCGGAGCGCGCGACAGCGGTGAGTAGTGGGGAGAGCGGAGCAGCGAAGGAGAGCAAATATTCGCGCGCTCGGCCATTTTCACGCATCTTTACGTGCATTTTCAACTAGTTTCGTAGCATTTTATGGAAAAATTAAAATATACATATTGTTCGATTGAACTTTTACTTTTCAAATCCGTTTCAGTAATTAAAATCGGACGATCCATAGAGCATCCAGACCTGTTGCAAAATAGTGTGTTGAAAAATTAAAATGACGATTGTGGCAAAACTAATCTTCGGACAGCGTCGGAGTTTTGCACACATAAAGTAGCTATAAATTACTACTTTTTCCCAAAGTTTGAACCCTCTACCTTTAAAATGGTCCATTTATGGATTTAAAAAAAAAAATTTCCGGATTTTCTCCGTTGCTACTTATCCTATCGGGACGTTCGACATCTCATTTTGTTCGTATTTTCATTCTCTACAAATCGTCTATTTACACCATTAAGATTGCTTCATTACTTTTCATTTTATAAGCAAAAAACTAAAAAAATAGCGTTTTTTTGCTTAAAAATGTTTAAAACAAATTAAAGGCAAAAAATTCAGAGTTGGAAATATAACAGGAATCATCTACGGATCGTCTTTCAGATGATGGCACAGGCGGTTTTCTAATAAGATTAATGTCAAAAAATCGCTAATATTTTGCTCTGTTGCTTGACCTAATAACGAACGGTAGATAAATAAATAATAATAATCATCAGTTCCATAGACATCACTCACTAAAATGCAAATAATTTTTATTCATTTTTTAGTAACAGTTATTAATATTTTAGATTCATAATTCAATCAAGCGTTTAAAGCAAAATTGGGTTCATTACTAACCTTGAAATTTGTAGAGATTTAGGAACATAATCAATATGCCTAATGCGTCCTCATGAATAAACCCTAAATCATTTAAAATAAAATTATGATTTGCAAAACGTGGGGCGAATATTAATAATCCAAATGTTTTCCCATCTGGATGACTTTATGTTTGATATTTAACTTGGATTAAATTACATTTAAAATTATGTAATTTGCGTCTAAACTTACAATGTTAATACTTTTGTAAAATAAGACGTTCGTATGCCAGTAACAGATATAATGTGATAAAAATATAATAATTTATAATTTAGCATTTCTATTTATAAAATTTATTCAGTGGCGGAGATCTGGCAATCCTCGTTATTTTAAAAAAATAGTAAATAAACGTTATTGGAGTTGCTGACATACATATTTAAGATTTGCAGATAAACTACAATAAAAAAAATTTACCAGTCTAGTATTTTGCTATTTTAACGATATTTTCTGCACAATTTTTGTTTATTAAAAATTGTTACATCTTTCTAATACAATGATTTTTGTACAATGATATGTGTATATATTGTAATATGACAAATCTTCAGCATTTTTACTCCAGTAGCGTTGGTAGTTATTACTACTTATTAGGTAATTACACATCTGATACCCTGTATCCTTAATATCGAAAATATGGACTATTATCAATATTTTTTCCCATTATAAGACCTCCTCTCAAAGTCCTGTTTTACTTTTACCGAGATTAATACTCTGTATATCATCCCTGTTCAGGCAAAGTATCGTAATCATTATTTTTGCAATTCATAATATCTTTTTACCAAGTACTATAAGTTGTATTCATTTTATGTTAATACAGCACTATTACCTGGTGCCAACAACAATTATGTAATATGTTTCAATGTTCATCTGGCTGACTAATGATTTTATATTTTCTCATTTGGTGTTTTCACTACTAAATATAGACAACTAATGGGTGCCCAAAATTTGTCCTTCGTTGTCAAGAACGGTAGATACAGTATTTGCAAAAAAATATCAAAAAGAATGGATATAAATACCTAAAGTAATATTATGATAAAACGATCATGGAAAGTTAATGTAGGTACTCTTATGATCCCTTTTTGCCGAAACTTTATTATTTTATTTAAACAATAAATTATTTTATCGGATTAAGTTCCTTTTGGTAAAACTTCTCTCTAGACTCTAGACCATTAAAGTTTCTGAACTTAATATTCGGTTTTGTTTTATGTTTTTGGTAATAACTCTATCCCAAAAAAAATTCTATATAGGTTAATAAATACCTAAGAACATTATCCTTATGCCGAATGCGAATAGTGATGGTATTTTGAAAATAAATAAATTTTTTTAAACCTAAAATATAAGTTTAAAAAAAATCAAATGACTATAAGTTTCTACTAACACATTTTTTTCTTTTAAAATTTAAGAATTGCCGACAAAATAATGTAAAATTTGTTTAGAAAAAATAATAATAATAATAATTTTTTTTTCCAGGTGGGCCAATTCAAAAATTCAACTCCTTTTCGCAAATTACAACATATTTCTTTCTTTACCAAAACATTCCTAGTAGGCTCACTATTAAAAAACCTGAACTCGGCATGGACCCCATAGGTAGCATCAGAGATATACAACTTTAAAATTTCACTGGCCGCGCCTGGTTGCATAGCTGTTTTTTGAAACATTGTCTTAGAGTCCTATATAAAACTATAAACAACATTGAAAAAAGCACTCTGTACCTTTTTCGTTGACATGAGTTTCAACAAAACACAACTTTATCTGATTAAGTGTTCTGTTCTAAAACTTCTCCCGAATCCATTAATGTTCTTAAACTTATTCTAGTTTGTTTTGTGCTTTAATAATGTTGCCCGAACAAATTCTATGTCTCTTAATATCCAAAAACATCAACCTAATATACTCCATTTTCTGGTGCCTTTGTTTTAAATATGACGTATCTGACTTATTCGCGCTCTCAAAACAAAACTGCTTTAAATATGAAAATCATTTAAATTACGATTCGTTGAAATTTAGGGATGCCATCATTTTGCCTAATGTTATCTAGTTAATATATAATAAGCTTTTTGAAACGAAAATGCCACTTACGAAAGGGGAGACAAACATTAATAATTGAAATGTTTTAGAAAGTCAAAGTTTAACAGCGCCTATATGACATTTAATTAAGTTTTGTTCAGAGTTAATTATCGGGTACTTTTAACATTAAGATATAGAGAGTGCAATCTAAACAGACGGTGTGTGTAAAAACACATAAAATTTTAACGTTAGTTTTAAGTTTTAATGTTACAATAGTCATTTACATTATAAGTGCGGTACGAGCTTTATTACAATCATCGCGAATGGGATTATTGCCACACAAGTATAGTAATATGCACTAGCGCATGTGTAATTTACAAATTATCTACGATTATCTTAATAAAAAAATAATATTAGCTTGATTTTTATTTAAAAAATCATATTTACCTTTTTAAAATTTTATTTATGATACTGCTTGTCACATTAACTTCTGATGATTGATAATCAAAGTAACAAGGTTTTTAGGATATTTTTAGGAATTATGTTTATATCGACGACTTGTAGCCGGCTTGAAAGTGAGGCTTTAAAACTATTCTTAAGCTTGAAAGTTTATTTCGGTGACTTCAACTCACTTATCATTTATCTACTCGTTTCTATCCGAACGTGTAGATAAATGATATTTATATGTCGGTTATTAAAGAATAGAAAATAAATCATAATGTACACTGTCCGTTATCGGGAAATCCTCCTTAAAAAAAGATTATACTGCGGTTGTTAGAACCCCAAATGAAATATATTATCTAATAATGCAGCAAGAAAAAAACCTACAGGAAAAAGGGCTTATGTAATAAATTACTCCCATATTGTTGTGTTATCAAGTTTTCCAGAAAGGGCCCAGTCAGAAAATCACGAGGTTACCACAGAATAAAAGCTCGAAACTTTTAAATAGGTACTATAGAATGATATTAGGCTGTATTATCGATTCAGATAAGCATCTACACAATTTATTTTTTGTACAGCATGTATTGTACATACAGGATTACAGGTTTAAGTTACGATTACTTGCTTGCAATGCTTTCACCACTGAATGTCAAAGTTTAAGACTGATGACGGGATATTATCAGTATTTGGCAATAATAAAAGTAGTCCGATATAAGCTGTCAGATAATTGGTTAACCAGAGAAATAAAAATTTGATCAAATACAATTAAACCAAAACTTCGAGGAACTGTGACCAATAAGAGTTCACTAAAGCAACTCCAATGAATGATGAGAAATTATTTTTATTGAAATATAGCACTCATCATTTGAACAGTAGTTAACAATAACTTTGTTGAACTATAAACGTTTTTCAGCATAAAACCCATCGTCATTGTGCGTTCAGTATCAAAAGTAATATCGCAGAAAACTATAATCTGGAGTAATCCAATCATCATCTGCTAATGTGTTATCTTTTCCCATCAGTTGTAAATAAAAAGTATATACACTATTAGTCAATGCTTAGGTCCACCCGACCACTGTTTTTATGAAAGTCGGGATCTTGAAGATCCAGCGTTGTTAAGCGTAAAAATACATTAGTGAATGAAATACATTGTAAGTATTTCTGACTAATAAAAGGGGGGTTATCTGGCGATCTTGCCGGCCACTCAAGTATACCTCTTCTTGCTATTCACCGGTTAGGAAAAGCTTCATTCAAATATTCTCGAACATTTTGCGCGTAATGTAGCGCTGAACCATCCTACTGAAACCATATTCGATCATCATAAAGATCTGCATCTGCATGATGAAGAAATAAAGCAGCCAAAGCTAGAATAAGGTTCTCTCGCAAAAAATTGAGATATAACGCCCCATTTAAATTATCTTCAAAAAATATTGGCCCAATGACTCGGTCACCAATTATGCCTGCCCCAACGTTAAGCTTTTGTGGACGTTGAGTGGGAGTTTCGCGAATCCAGTGAGGATTTTAATCGGACCGGTATAGACAGATTTGCTTATTTACATGACTATTTAATACAAAAGTACACTCATTCGAAGAAATAAGCCAGTCCAAAACTATTGAATGTTTCCAGTGAATTCATCAAAATTTCACATAAGTGAAGTCGACGATCTGGGTCATCTTCCATTAACTTCTGCGCCATTAGCATTTTATAAGGGCGCATTTTAAATAAATTTATTAACTTTAATGCAGATGATTGACTTACGTCATTATCTCTTGCCAGTTACCTAACTGGAGTGACAGGGTTTTCCCGGAGACTAAGGAATATGTGTCTTTCTGCATTACACGAGGTTGTCGGTGCCTTGGTACATCCCTCATATGACCCAATTCACGATAACGAGCTTTTATTTTGCTAATGGTGCGTTGAGAAATTGGTGGTAACTCAGGGTGCTGTTCTTGAAACAAACGCGCTACTTCTGTTTGAGTCCGCAATCAATCGCCATACCTTATCATCATTAATATTTCAATTCTGTGCAATTCAGTGAAATCAGGCATTTTAAAGAAACTTGGGAGTATAAGTAGACCTTACACGATGAATAATATTGACAATATGTATCAGTATTAACAATACAGCAGTCAATCCTCGTGCCAAGCAGTCTCAATACTGCCCTACCTTACACGATCAATATTATTGTAATATAATATGAAATTATTCAAAAAATACCATTTAAAAAAAAAAAAATTCGCTTATCAAGTAACAGAAATTCAAAAGTAAATAGTGGGTTATATTCCTTTTTTATTTTATATTTTATTTTATTCCTTGCCGCGACGTATCACAATACATGCATTTGAATGTGAAAAATAAAGTTGGGATAGTTTCGTTCCATCCCTGGACGAAGGGCAAAATTCACGGATATGCAAAAAACTGTTGAATCAAAAAAATGTTAGTCGTGTTTTTAGATTTTTTCAAGGAATGTATGGATTCTTTGTTATCGAACCCTGTACCTATATGGTAGTGTGTGAGGTAAGTAAAATTTTTGCGATGTTTTCTAAGAAGACTTATCTTATTTACTTATTTTCTTAAAATAAAAACTTTAAAGTAGAAGTACCAACGCTACAAATTATATTTCTGCTTGCTCTATACAATGCAACTAAAACTTTAGCATAATGACAAAAGTTTTTAACGTACTAAAGGAATATTATTATTATTATTATTAATTTGTCTGATTGTAAACCTTACCCTGCTATCAATATCCTTTATCTTCTCCATAAAATACATAATAGCTGACGAAATCTGCCCATCCAAATTTCGGATAACCAAATCCACGTTAATTCCGGCATCATTGGAAGTTCTTTTCATTGCATTTATCAAACTTTCAATGCCTTCCACATAACTGTTCCACGGTAAATCTAACTCGGCAACGTATTTGCTTATGCAACCACGTAACACGTTCAAGCAATATCCCGAACACGGTTTGCTATTTTTGATTAAAGCCAGGCACTTCGGACAATAAGTCATTTTAAGTAGCGCTAAATGGCATTCGGAACTCGTAGAACTGTGCTCGTCAATTATTAAAGTATCCGTTGTGTTTAATACTTCTACACCGATGCTAAAAGCTTGTAAAAGCAGTCGAGTTGCTTCAAGACTTTTCGAAAGGGATTGTGCAATATCTTTAGGGATGTCTCCAAATGGAGCAATTATATCTATATTATCGTTTAAACATTGTTTATATGTGACAGTAAAGTCTCCGGAGGAGGACAACCCTGTTTGTTGGCGATATGCTAAAGGAAACAAATTTACAAAAAAGCGATCGACACTCTTTAAAATATCTTCAGGTGTTGTTGTGGGTTTTTGATCGTTTGGATCGATTTTAACATAGTCTCGAATATCTCGATAAAGCATCTCTATAGTTTCGCGTGACAGCACGGCCATGTTTTGGTAGACTTGCGAAAAAAGAAGTAGCGTTTTGTTTTCCGATTGGTGTGCCAGTTCCCATATATGATCTGAAACAAAAAAAGTTTGTAAATACAGATACTGAGATTCCTGTTTCGAAATACTGTTACGAACTTCGCGGAAGTTTATAGGCTTTTTAGCTTTAGTTTAGGATCGTGTGTTTCGAGATTTTAGGTTTATTTTATATTTGTTTCTAATTTAATACCCAGGTTAATTTTTATAAATACCTATACGGTCAAATAGTCCTCCTTAGAACGGACCATGCATCTTTAAAGTAGTTAATGCAGTTTAAAAGCCCTGATGGTCAAATATCACGATGGCTACAACGTCTGCAAGGGTACGATTTTAAAATTGAACATCAAAAAAGCCTAAATCACAAAAATGCCGACGCTTTGTCAAGAAGACCTTGCCAACGAGAATGCAGATACTGCAACAGGCAGGACGAATGAGAAAATCCAGATGATTTCCAATGGCGAAGGACACAGCTTCAATATTCTTTAAATTGGGATCCTAAAGTCCTAAAGAATAATACGGAGCGACCCATATTCCAAGAAATTTCCTCAAAATCTGAAAAAGTTAAGGGATACTGGGCATTATGGAAGTTCTGCGTAATATCCCTAAAAAAACATAATGACTTTGTCTATTGTTAAGTTTCCGGAAATGCGATATGGCGAGGCACGCCTACAAGAAGTTTATAAACCACAACTCCAAGCACGGAGACAAAAATACAATGAGAGTCTTCAAGAGTATGAAGCAGATATTGAGCGGCTTATAAACCTGACATATCCAGCGTATTCTGAAGAAATTGGGAAACAAGAACTAAAAGATAACCACGAAAGCATGAAAGAAGACTTTAAGAATAGCCAAGGAATTATGAAACAAGAACTCAAAGATAACCAAGAAAGCATGAAAAAAGAATTTAAGGACCTTAAGAATAGCCAAGAAATCATGAAACAAGAACTGCCAATGACAGCCAAAAAGAGATGAAAGAGGAAATAAGAAAAATCCAAGAAGAAATGGAACAGAGCCAAAAAAACATAAGAGCACGATAATTATTATTTCAATTAAAACTTATCAAAGGGGAAATGGTGGAAGTAGATCAGAAAATTCAGGGGGTTCAAGAATAAATAAAAGAAGTTCATGGACAAATACAGCAGGAAGTGGCAAAAGAAATGGCTAAAGTAGACTAGAAGATGCGGAGAGTACAAGAAAATGTTCAATGTCTGGTGCAACTGCGGTTTCAGGTTGAAAGGCTGGCTAGCACAGGTGTAATGAAACTAAAAGCTGGGCAGGTGTAACAGGTATAATGAAACCACCTACATTCGATGGCAAGGTACCCTGGTTTACTTATTTCCGCCAATTCGAAGCTGCTGCGACTGGTAATAATTGGAGTATAGAAGCTATGGAAGTTCTGCGTAATATCCCACTTCTGACACCAATTGTACCAGACGGCCGAAATACTACACAAACTTTCGGTTTTCTAATTTTTATTCACTTCTTACAATAACCTTCTTTCTTACCGGCAATACATTTACTGACAACAGATAAATGCGTTTCTAAGACTCAAACTAAAAATCAACAACGAAAGCCGGTCTGGAGCCTTTATATACCCTTTTGTCGGTTCTGGAGAATTCTAAAACATTTTAGAGGGATCGAGTATTCTGCAAAAATCCAGACCGCCTTTCATAGGCGTAACAAGTAAAAATTATCAGGGTATTTAATTAGAAACTAATATAAAATAAACTAAAAATCTCGAAACACACGAACATAAACTAAAACTAAAAAGTCTATATACTTTTGCGAAGTCCTTAACAATATTTAATCTTATTTTATAAAAATACTATCTAAGAGGCTAAAATATTTTGTGATTTATCTTTTATTTGCAACTTTAATCAAACACACGCTACTGACCAATTTTTTAATCAGTATTTGTTACTTCAGAGTGTATAGTAATAAGCAGATTAATTAACAGGTCTAAGATGCCATGAAAAATTCGCGCTGAATAAACGCCATTTAGCGGTTAATAAAATAGTTCAAAAATTATCAAATTGGCATGCTATGAAAATACGGACGCCTTGAGTTACCAAGCATTAACATTTATATTTTATTTGATAGCGTTTTTTATATTTATATATTTACAAGTGGACTGAAGCAGCGGAAATAATAAAGTTTAGAATGCAGCTTAGGTAAAAGGTAATAACATAAATTTGTTCTCTGATGAGACTCTGGCCCATGGTTGAATAAGATAAAGGTATGATATTGCGCACCGCCATATTGGGAAACTCACAACTATACTTAGGTCTTGACTTGAGCATCGACGCACAGTGTTTCGTCTACAATACACCAGCTGGACATAATACCAAATTGGACAAGTTTAAAAATGCACTAAAATATAGTATAAAATAAAAGATTATTTATTTAGTTACCATTTAAATATTTATGAACTATCGTCTCGTACACGATGTTGACGATTCATTCAGTACTGTATAATAAGTCTTTGTGGTAGTTTATCTGTTGAGCTTGGTGAAAATTCTTTTTGGGGTGGGGTTGAGGGCTGAAATAGCAATGAATTTTTACTTTTTTGTGTCACTAATAAGCAGGCAAAGCGGATTCGGTCGAAATGTTAAGAGACTTGTGAAAATATCTGAAACTACAGAAAAACAATAAAAATTTTATAGCTGGATTTTTTGCGATCTCTAGATTCATGTATCAAACTATACGTAGACACCCTTTAGTTAACCAACAGAAAAGAAAAGCAAAATAAAGATGTATTGACAACTAGTAAAAATACACTTTTTTTATTTGAAAAACCAGTGTGCGACGCCGACGTGTCAACACAGAGTCATGAAATATTAGAATGTTTAATTTTTCAAGTTGGACATTGAGTAGTTGGACCAATGTTACCCAATGGCGCCTAAATTCTACGCTGTGGAGCCGACGAGTTTTGGCAGCGGATCATCCTATGTTCGGTGATCCTACCTTGTTTACTTGTACCATGCTCTGCCCCATTTCGTATCAAATTAGTTAACTTCCCAATAATTATATATTCTACATAGTAGGTACTAATAAGGTATTATTGTATATTTTTACAACAGAAACAACAGGGTAAATAAATTTCATTGGTTACAAATTGTTGCTTGTGATTACGGCATTTACTACTAATATTAGTCTTAAAAGCTTACCAATACATTGTTAAAATCCATCCACCTTTTGGAGGGAGATCCTATTCTTATTCCATAAATAAGGCTTGAAATAGATACACCAGATTTCCCCTAATATCCCACCAAATATAGATTAACTATGTTTAAACAAAAACCCTGAGGAATCATAAAACGTCTCTATTTTCAAAAGTTTAACGAAACCACCCCATGTCCCTAAAGACACATTATTTATTTGATGGAATAAGTTAGACTTATCTGCTTGTAAAATTCGCCAATGCAGTGTGGGGAAAATCGAAATTTTATGGTCCAAAGTCCGTAGACACTAAGTCATTATTATACATTAAAGTTTACATACAGACCATGTAAAAATGATGTCTTGATTTAATGATGACTGATGTGGTGAGACTATCTAGGTAACAAGGTAACAAGCAGGGATTCATTAGTATGGTAATTTTTTGCTCGGAGATACGCCAGCTCCTCCCAAAGCAATTTTGATTTTCAAGCTACACGGACTTCACATGGACTTGCCGCATCAAGTTTCTCAAGTAGTGAGATCTGATCAAGTCAAGTCAAATAATTATATTAGGGTGGTTTGTCAAACGCTTGACTTAATTTCCATAGTGCACTTTTTTTGGTTGTCAATAATATATATATATATATATATATATATATATATATATATATATATATATATATATATATATATGCAGTGACCGCCAGCATATGGGAAAAATTTTTATCTTTGAATTTAATTTAATTAAACACGCAAAAGTGTAATAATAAAACAACCGTTAGGTGTCAGAAAATTAAAAAGTTGACTATATTAGAAGTAAAAATAAACATAAAAACAATAAATTTTTTATAAAAATAATAAAACTGAAAACTGTAAGAATTGGCAACAACACAATTCGCTCGTCTTCGCAGCAGAAATTTAAATTACGAATACCACATACAGATACCAATAGTAAACGACGAGGAAACATACCGTAATTGGAATATGCCGCCAAATGTCAATTAAAAGTTGCAGGGTAGTAAACATCTACGGCCAGATTCTCCAACGCTAGATCGATCTGAATTCAAAACCGAAAGATATTTCCACAATAATAAAAATAAATTCATTCTGTTCCACGACAACAATAATTGAATCATTTGGGAACCGACCAAATCGCTTAAATATTAGAATAACTCAAAAAAATTTAATGATGACTTCTTAACAATGACAGGACTAAAACATGTCAAAACCCAACTGACCAACAAGATCTTAATTTTAATCAGTGTGAATCTGAACGATATTATTTAAATTATAATCTGGCCACAAAAATACTTTATAATCTAGCAATCCGAAGACAATTATGCCAGTAAATATTCGATATTCGGGTTTACAGATTTTTTTTTGATATGACATTTAAAAAGTTTCGAATATCCCACGTCGAAAATGGCATGTCTGAGGATTTGGCATTAGAACTCCCAAAGTATGTTTCATTTTTGACTAGCATAAAATTTATATTCTTAAAAACTATACAAAAATCATAACTACCTAATAGATCCAATTTAGCACCCATTGCGGCGAGAGAACAAGTCCATGACGGTACCAGTGCCTCATCGGCATTCCTCGTAAATATAAATTAATTTTTGCCCACACAGTGAGAAGTCCGTAAAATATCTTGGCAGTCCCAGGGCCAATGACATTCTTTGCTTATCTGTCTGTAAAATCGCCCAATAACCTCCGGCAGTCCCGATGCGTTTAGTTCTTGTTTTCTTTTGGCTGACGCCAACATGCAACGACTTTTACTGACCCAATCGGTAGTTTGGGCAGTTTAAAATGGTTATGTATGCAAACTGTTTTTAGCCACTCATTTGGTCAAAGTCGTTTCCTTTAAATAAGTATGTTATTTGACATATATCGATCAAGTAAATTCCAGTATTTATTAAGTGCGCTATAAGAATTCTGTACCTGTCTCCTTATATACCTGCCGTGTCATGGTAACATCTACTAACTCAACTTGAACTATAATTGAGGAGCCCCATTCAATAAGGGGACATGCGCTCGGCCCGGCCCGGCGGACCCAACCCAACCCTGAATATATATGCAATCCAACCTTTATGCGTCGAGTTTTAGAAACAATTAAAAAACAATACCTTAACGTTGATTCTCAGCAAACTTCCAGCGGGAAAGTTGTTCCTTAAAAAATAAACAAATTAGAGCAGGTTGAATCCAGCGTTGCGCGCCGCGTGTATATACATTTCGATGCGTGAGTAGTAATGTTTGAACATTGCAGGAGATAATTTGACGTTTAGAATATACACATTGATTGTAAAAAAGTGTTACAAGAATAAAAATTGTTTTATTAAAAGTATATTATCAAATATAAATTTTAGGTAACACAAAGCATTTTAATACAAAGGATTTTTTAATATGAAACATTATAGCATTAATTTTTAAAACGTAGGAAAAGCATGCATCATAATCATTTCACTTTTTTGGGCTTACTGCCTTTAACAGCTGTGTTTTGAAAAAGGTTTTCCTAAAATTTGCAACCTTCAGGACTAAGATATTTAACCAAGTTTTCAAATCATTCAGATTTTCGCGAGAAATTCCGACATCTTTAGCAAGCGACGATTTTTCTAAATTGTAAAAAGTGGTGAAAATTAATTATTTTGCACATGGCCACATTGACGTCTGTTCCAGTTATAATGAAATCACGCAACTATTATTCTCGAGGAAGTAATCACTTTTGAAAATGTGCATTTGTGCAAATGAGCCATGCTGTTTTTAAAATTAAATAGCTTTAACATTTTGTCTCGATTTTTGAATGATTAGCGCAAAAATAGTATGTGTACCTCGTAGAAAAAGCCACATTTCCAGACTCTGTACTGCTTTTTCAATCTTTGAGTCATATGGGAATGGTAGGAACAATATACTATTACTAACAATAAAAAAACTGCATTTAGGAAAAAAGAAAAAACTGGACTAACGTAATAAACTAGAAAATAAAAGCTTCAAACATTTCCTTTTCTTAACAGCAGGTTAAGTTTTTGTAACAATTTATTAATAATTCATTCCCCTAGAATGTCCGTATCTGACATGAAGGCTCAAGGGAGGATACCAATGAACAACAATGCACAATTATTAAAAAACAAGAGCACACTTGGATAACTATTTGTAAGGATCTGCTAGTCATATACTCAAGAACTATGAGGAAAACAATTTTCTTGCAGATTTAATAGTGGCAGCAGTCTCAACACCGCTAGTAATAAACATTACCATAAACCTTAAGTTATACAAAAATAACGACTATACATTATTATTAAAATTCAAAAACACAATTTGATAACTATTATTAAGGATTTGCGAATCATACATTTAACAATTATGAAAATAATTAGTTTTTTGCAGGCTTTAACAGTTAGTTCTTTTCCAGCACAACAATGTCAATTATAAACATTTCAGCCTACTTCCGGTGACATCAAATAAC
Source organism: Philopedon plagiatum (assembly GCA_963971165.1). Taxonomy (NCBI): domain Eukaryota; kingdom Metazoa; phylum Arthropoda; class Insecta; order Coleoptera; family Curculionidae; genus Philopedon; species Philopedon plagiatum. Next base: position 35,085,016 of record OZ020189.1, on the reverse strand, counting down.
AACTAGGAGCATAGGTAATACGAGATAGAAACATACTTCTTGGATCATTATCGATGTTAAGGATAAATAGTCATAAACTGAAGGATTATGAGAATCTCTATTTATACATGTTTTAATAGTGTTTGATCCACTATAATATACAACATTGCCAATCGCAAAAACTCGAATATTCTCCGATTACACGACAATAATAAGTACCAATAAGAAACAGAAACATAGAAACGCATTTGGAAAACTACTTTTTAAGAATATGACAGTCATATATTGAGAAATTATGAATATTACCACTACTACTAACAACTACTTACAACTACTACGTAATGCTAGCTTTAACAATGTAATGTTTGTCCTGTCACAACATATAACAATAAAACTAATAAGAACAAACAAGTTGTTAAACAATAGGAAAAAGAAAGTAAATAAAACATGAGAGAGATAAAACACTTCGAAAAAAGGAATCTAACCTTTCCCAATTTGACTAAATTTGTAACTTTGTAGAAAAGCAGTTACAGTTTTATTGTCTGTACGACGCGACGCCTTAAAACGGTAAATTTTTCAATAACAAATGACTCCAGGTATTCCTTATTAGTTATCAGACTAGCAACAACAGGTTTTTGGCTAGTTTTACTTATTTCTTTACAGTTTTCTAACTATTTATCATAGACTAAATAATACATAGACGAACACTGGCGTGTAACAAAAATGGACCAAAGAGCGGGTCTCCCTGGAGACATTTTGGGGTTTTACTGATTTATGCTAGTCCCCCATTATATACATATGTATATATAGATATATAATGGTAAACAAATGAAGGGAGACCCGCTTTCGGTCCCATTTCGGTGTATTCGAGAATTTGTCTATATTCTTTATAGGCTCTGCTATTATACATCCTATTTACTAACTTCACTTTTTGTTTGGGTTTGATTTTAACATTGACTGCTAGTCCCGGTTCCAGATCTAAATAATGTGTTAATTTATAACTACGGCAATTATTTTATACAGATAGGTAAGATTTTTCACCTTTGGCGCTATATCTCTATTCTTGTCACGAAATCTGGAAAAACTACAAAATACTTTTTTGTTCTCTACAAGATTACAAAGAAAACGATAATAAAACAAACTCGCTATGCTAATTCGTTTGAAAGATACGGTGAGTTCAGTTTAGACTGATTTTGTTCGTTATGTGATCTGGCATAAATGATGTTTCGAATATTTTAGGTCAAATTTTGATTCAGCATGTCTCCAAAACAAATTAATGTAGCGAGTTTGTTTTGCTATCACTTTCTTTGTAATTTCATAGAGAATAAAAAAGTATTTATGGTTTTGCCAGATTTTGTGATAGGGACGGAGATAGAGCACAAAACGTGAAAAATCCTACCTATTGTAGTTTTCAATGTCTATCGCTTGGAATCCGAAGTCACAAAATAGAATACTTTAAGTTCAAGCCAGAATCAGTCCAGTACATTGATTCAATAATTGAAGTGGTTTATACTATTTATAATACATTTGTAAATCGATCATATGGGTCTGGGGCTGGTCAATAGCTATGATACTTTGATAGTAGGGTTCAGTTATTCAAGCTTTAATAATAGAATTTTTCTATTCATACAGTGTTATACTCTTATAAGAAAATCGCCTCCCAAATGTGTATGTACAATGTGTTTTATGCATACTGTTACGTACTGGAAATATGGAACTGTTTCGTAATATACATATTACGTATCAGCTACAGGAAATTTTTTTTGCTCCAGTTTTATGCTGGTATTAATCAAGGTAGAGCGCGTTTCCATGACAACTACGGTGCATAGTCGACTTAAATATATTACGGGCGACGCGCGTCTCTTTGACTGATTTTTCGAATTTGTGTAAAACCGGATCCGAAGTAAACTCGTCCTTCACCGATGTGCTTACCGGATGAAAAGTATTTTTTATCAAACATAATATGTTAACAAATATATCGCGAATGGGTTGCCTAATGAAATATGGTCATGTAATATTTCACTCACTTGCTTACCAAATGAACTTATATATAGGGTAGACCGGTGACAAAAGTAACAGGGTACAATAGTAACAGCGAAAATATTTTCGAAAGTAGAGCTGGCAACACTATATCCCGCTAGCCCTACATTCTTGCAACCACCTTTGACTTAGCCCTTAGTACTTACTTGACTTCCATGGCAAAAAGCGGTACATAGTCAATGATTTTGTTTTTTACTCCTTTAAACTACATTTTCACGTAAGTTGAAATTTTTAGATATTTCTAAGTTTACACAATAATTTTTAAAAAAATTTGTTTGGTTATAATTAAGTGCTTATGAGGCTATAGTTTTCTGCTGCACTTGTATTATTTTAGCGTGTTTTAAATAAGCTACAACGCTCTGAACATCGACATTCTGTTTGGGGACAATTGTAACAACAATGCCCGGGGACGATTGTAGCGTGGTACCACTATTCCGCCATAGATTTTTCTTCATCAAAGTTAAATATTTTGGTACAGCTGTTATATCCCATTGTAACGTTTGCTTCTGGTTTATTTTCTTGACGAGATTTGTCTATTTTTTGTTTATATCTCAAAAGGGATACAAAGTTCGTATTTTTGTGCAGCGAATTAACAAACCGCTACTTCGACAAGTCAATACTTCTTCCAAGGCTTGTTGATAAATGCTGAGAGTAGTTGGGGTAGCAAGTGTTTTGCCCCAAAATCATACGAGATGTTTCCAGAAATAGACCCTGTTTCTGGAAACAGGTACAAAACAGCTACAAAACAGACCCTGTTTATGGAAACATCTCAGAAATAGCTATACAACCCTGTAAGAGGCAACTTCGCGTCTAGGTGCTGGCAAGAAAGTGACCACGCCTTAAAATGGAATGAAAAATGCAGATCGAAGCTCCATCAGAAATAACATATGATTTTGGGGCAAAACTTTTGCTACCCCAACTACTGCTGAGGTCTTTTTCACCCCTCTCCGTAGTTCTTACTGTTATTCATGGCACTCGACAATTAAAAAAAAGAAACAAACAAAATATAATATAAATTATTGGTGTTACAATTGTCCCAGGGTCGGGACGATTGTAACACATGACACGACTTTGATATATCGTGAAAAACTAACTTTAAACCTAAGTGACAGCCTACAATATTTTCGCAAAACCTTGGCAATAAGATATTCCATCAGAAGTCGAGAAGTAATTTAGGATACATTTTTTAGTATGAGACTTATTGACATGGAAAGTAAAAATGTTACTGTTGTCCCCAGTCTACCCTACCAATTGAAAGTATAAAGTAGGGAACATGCAAAAGTTAGGTTGCCTACCTTTTTTTGGTCCCTATTACCGGGTTGCCAGGTATAAACAGGCGAATCGATACTAGTTATTTGTACTCATCTGCTTTCTCAATTGAAACATATATGAAAATAAAGATAATTTTATTGCGAACACGGTGGTATAAGGTTGCTTGCGAAAAATCTGTCATGAATCACGGTTGCCAGGCTTTGAAATTTAAAAATTGGAGCAAGCGATGCGCGACAGAGAAGCATTGCGCGTACTATTCGATGCGATAGAGGAGGACGCCGCATAGCAGCTGCGCATGACGCGACTTTTGGATGAAAGAGAGTAAGCATGCATGTATTTATATTGTTTTATAATAAACTTTTTTTACATGACCCTAATGTGTTCATCATTTTACATACATTTTACATACCCTAATTTTGTTCATATTAAAAATACAATTTTCATTTTTGGGTTGAAGCTTTAGTTGACAAATACACATTTTTTTGCCATAAAAAAACAATTGCATCAGAATCCTAAAGAAAATCGAGAAATCGACGTGGTTAACGGTTTAGGCTGTGTAGAACCAACTCCTTCTACTTCGTGTAGGGCTATTGAGAAAGAAGTAAATATAAATTTAGACCATATAAAGTCAAAATCGTCCAGCATTTACATGGGGATGCTGAACATCGTCTCATTTTTTGCAACTGGGTTTTGCAGCAATCTCAAGCCAATGTGAATTTTGGAAGATTTGTAATATAGTCCGATGAGGCGTATTTTACAAGCTCTGTGTATTTGTAATAGACACAATACCAGACATGGGTATCAAGAAAACCATCATATTTACTTTGAGCGGAAGCAGCAGTGAAGATTCGGTTTCAGCGTTGCTTGTTTTATTTTGGGAAGGTATAAAATATAAACAAAGGTTTTTTACATTTTCCTTTTAAATTTACTAAACAAACATCTGTTTCCGGTTTTATGTAAATTTGTTTGAAACAGTGAATTTTTTTATCTAAAGTTTAATTCAATTATGTTGTTGGGATTTAAAATTTGAAAAATAAACCTCCATCAATGGTAGTTATAATGTCTCTATTCATTTGTTTCAAATCATTATATAACGGCCACCCATGAAATGTTACACCCTTCTTTTTAATTGTAAACCATCTAACAATTATATATTTTTGAAAAGCTTATGAAAAAAGCAATCGAATGAAAACAAAATAAACAGGATGTCCCGTTTAAAAAAAATGCAACTTTGGTTTTTATCTTCAAAAATTTTCCTTCTAGAAAAAAATTGAATACGCCACTAGATTCTACGCAAATCACTATACAATAATCAGTTTTTATTTAACCGATAAGTTAAAAGGCAACTGAGATACGAGTGACACGAGGGGTGCTTGAAAATGACACATCTTGGAAATCGCCCTGTATCTCCGAAACGAAGGGGGCTATGAAAATTCTGTTTGTAGCATCATACGCCTCATGAAAAAGTAGCATGATATTGTGAAAACTGCAGCTCTCTATCTTTAATACCCTGTAAAAGTGTCGAAAATTGGACACCCTGTAGATAATATGGGTAAATTTCTTAAGATTATGTTAAGTTACCAATAAGGGCAAAAAAGCTCAAAAATATTCGTATGAAAGGATAGTACACAACTCGGATGGTACTTTATTACAAATCTGTTCGATTATCGCTCGCTCTTCTCGCTCGTGCTGCATAATCTCACTCATTTGTAATAAGCACCCTTGTTATGTAATATACTATTCAATATTTAGTACTAGCTTACTGGGTGAATTCGTTAAAAATATTAAAAAATTTACAAACACTAAAAGCTTACTCAAACTTGCAAGACAAACAATATCCTTAAAATCTTACATTTTGATTTTTCTTCGTCTCGTAATTTCAAGAGCTCACTAGCGTTTAAAACATTTTATTTGTGTAACAGGAAGTGACGAATAGTTCGTTTAGCTAAGTACCTATCCAAACAAATCTAAAGCAATTGAAGGAAGCGAGACTTAGAAAATCCCGACGGGTAAATTAATGAATTAAAACTATTTATCAGTGTCTTTGTCCGTGTCTATAGGGCATTATGCTCTTAAGGGGGAAATTTAATTTATTACCATTTAGGAAATATAGATCTACTTCTGTTTAGGAAAGAAAAAAGTTTCTTAAAAACTACTAAAAAATCTATGTTCACTAAAAATATTATAGAGAGCATATTGGAAGTTTTTTTATAAAAAATGCTTAGGTTTTAAATCCAGGAAAGGATTTTCCATTTGCGCATTTTAGCGGCGCTACCCACCGAGCCACCGGGAGCGTTAACCCCATAAAAAAGTCCAGTGAGGTCGGGAGACCTAGCCGGCCAGTTTACATTTCCAAGGCGGGAGATGATCTCCGTAAATAATTCTCTAACGACTTCCATATAGACGCTTGGGTTGTATGTGCGGTGGCCCCATCCTGCAGAAACCATGTATTCTAATTAAAGCCATCAAATTCTTGTAGCTGAGGTATCAAAAAATCCCGAAGCATCGCACAATATCGATCACTAGTTACAGGATAGGCTAGTAGTAATGGTAGTAAAAGTACGGACCGAAAATTCCTGAGGCCGACATCGCACGACAGTTACATTTGGGCTGCTTTTCTTCTTTTTGCCTTGGATTGTGTGGTGCCCATTCGCAACAACTGTACTGATTAACTGCGCCTGTAAGGTTAAAGTGCGCCTCGTCACTGAACAGAATATTGTTAATTCGGTCGTTTGCTTGAGTTGATGAAAATGGTCTATCGTTATTTCAGCGAAAGAACGACGCACTATGGTTTCAGAGCCTCAATTATACTTGCATTTGCATTATATATGAAACAGTCAAATTTACAGTATGCCAGTCATAATAACACTTTTATTTACATGTTATGTGACGTCACAACCAATAGCGTCGCGTTTTACGTGTTTCGAAATTTGTACGACAATTAGTAATATAAAATATTTTCTTTTGTTAATAAAAACTAATAAAAACAACCATTATAAGTATTTCATTTATGTAAAGAATAAAAAAAAATATTTCAGATTTATTTCGATTATATGCCTATTTCCTATTTCTTTCCTTTTCTAGCCCCACCATCAAAATTTAAAAAATACGTGAACCCAAGTTGGGAAAAGTTACGCCTTTAAAATCTGATCGTAATCGTAACATCGGCGCGCCAGAAATAAGGTCAGCGTTGAGTCCGCAGTTGTTAGCTGATCAAGTCGTTGATTGATTGTTTTAGTAATCGTCTATGTTTGGGGGAGAGGATTTTGCCAAGGGTATTTTCTGTCCCAAAACGATTAAAAGTGGTTAGTCATATTTTAATCAATTATGTTTTTTCTTAAATTCTTACCGATAACTAAAAATGCCGATTCAACTGCAAAAAACAATATTATTACCAGTGGCGAAACTGATAATCGTATGGCTTTTTGCGAAATCAAGATTAAACCTAGAGGTGTAGCCACAAGTTAGCTCGCCTGTCCCTTCAGTTCGGATCCAATTGAGCTTCTACAAATGTCGACCAAAAAAAAAATCATTCACCTGGGCTCTTTAATCGACTGTGCTCTCCCTCTCCCCTCGCCATGGTATGGGGTCTGCAGGAACTCCGGGAGTTGGTATATACTATAAATAGAATCTAATTCATGCACAACTTCGTAAAAAACTTATTAATAATTTTGATTGTCGCACAAATTGACAATGTTAATTATTATATTTAATGTGATACAATAACTATTATGATGTATAAATAACTGACAATTTTTTTATTTTCACAGAGATATGTAAAAATAAGTCGCTTTAGTTAATTTGAGATACATTCTATTAGGAAGTATGATTAGAGTGACAGAGCTCTGAAAGTATACTATATAAACGCTTAAAATTTAAGAAATAACTGTAACAGTTTTCTTTAGATCCCTAAATACACGTAAGACAAATTTTGCAAAAATTCATAATAAATCAATTTTACATTTTGATAATGCTGCTTAAACGGCTACCGACCGCTTTTCGATCTAACAGCGTTCACATTCAGGTTAATTAATGTTTCTCGCAGACAAAATTGTGTCGGTATAAGCCACAAGGAACACAATACGGCACGGTATGTTCCAGGCCTGTAGTTTGCAAACAAATGGCTTGTCAGAAATGTCAAGAACCCACCTATTGCTGCTTTGCAATGCATTCACATTTGACAAAGAAATTGTGTTTTGGTTGGAAATTATATATGGTAATATGAAAAACAGGACATTTTAAACAATATTTTTCTAAACAATTAACCCTAAAACATGTTATATACCAAAGCATTAAACATCCTCTAACATTCATGTTTAAAATCGGATTCACAATAGATTCCACATTACTTTGTGCAGATACTATAGATAGGAACATCAGTAAACGCAAATAAAGACAAAAAAAAACCCAAATCTTTACTTATTAAAAGCAATGAAAAGGCGAAACACTTGTTAAAAGTTATTAGTTTTAATAGAATAGAATAAGTATGCTTGCATGCAATCCAATTAAATCTGAGATTTTTTTTATATTCTCCACATAAATTAAATATTTATGACGGTTGTTTTTAATCATTTGTTTTGATTTTTTTAAACAAAAAATTTTCTTTTACGAATTTTTCCAAATTCGAAACTTACAGAACGTTATCCTATTGGTTGTGGCGTCATATGTTATGTAAATAAAAGTATTAGTGTGGCTGGTGTATACTGTAAATTCAAGTGTTAATTTATTCTCTTGTTTATTATGAGGAGATTTCATGGATAATAAACGTTACATTTGATTAAAAAGATTGATCAACAATAACCACAACGACAATCGGATATTTTGCAGTCTCACAAATCTATTCTATTTCTTTCCTGGCCGCCGCGCGCCGCACAGTGCGGAATACCTGTGACAAAAATCTAATGGGCAACATGGTATGTTTTAAGCGGGAGCCGCGCAAATAGATTACAAAATATCCGAATTATTTGTATAATAACACATTGGACAGTGCAAGTCCAAATTCTTGTCGAAACTTGTCAGGTATTTGAGTATTATGCTTGATGCGACATAGAGGTAAAATTCGCTGTACATTTTTAGTTGTTTATAATCAGTGTTTGTGTGTACCAGCGTCTGTTTTTGCAAACGATATAGTATGGAAGGAACTCCCCGAGGTTAGTACTTTTTAAAAGTATTTACTTTTCAATTGTTACTTAGTTTACTTAGTTACATTGATAGATATCGTAACCTGAAAACAAGTATTACAAAATTTCTGATTTGGTAAGGTGTAGTAACGTGACCTAAGCTTTTTTTAAGTATGGCAAATGCAAGCATCCTACTTTTTGCTTTTCCGGTTATTCTAGATATTCACGTTTTTAAAACATACAATATTTTTTGCTACTAACTGCTACACTGACTGCTATCTTTTTTTTTGTAGTGGGCCATCCCAGTATTAAATATCGAGATCTTCTTGAGGTATGGATTTCTAACCCCATAACTGAAAAAGTTTCGAAAGTTATCTCGGAAATTCTCGAGCTGTGCAACATTTCTGAATGTTCTGATGTACTGAGTGATAAAATTAAAGCAATATCAGAAACCTACCATGCAGCTTTAACTAAAAAATGGAGAAGATGCAAGCGGAACAAATTTTATTTACAAAAACGGTATCATGCGTGGCTTAACACGAAAATTGAAATACCAGAAGATGTGTTTCTCCAAAAACCCCAAGCTTCTGACAAATCGGAACCGCGAGCCAGTCGTGGGCGGCCGACAATTCCATTTAGTGAGGCATCATTAAGAACAAAGCGGCGTAGGGTTCAGGACTTGCTATTGTCAACATCCAGTGAGGAACTTAGCTTTGCTGCCACACTATCACAAAAATCACTAAGCCCGTCAATCCAAACTCATCCTGAGCTACCTCCTCATGAACTTGTTGCACTATACTTGGATTTAGATCTGTCCGAAAGAAAATATTGCATTCTGCGTAGTTTTATAAATAAGCTTCATACCAAGTGTTTGCCAAATATAAAATGTATAAGGCAAATTAAACAATCGTTTTTACCCACAAATATAACCATAACTGAAACTTCCGCCGATGTTCGATTGCAAAACTTGTTGAATACAACAGCTGATAGTATTTTTCAAATGGTAGACGTTTGCGACTCCAGTGAATTTACACTAATTTGTAAATGGGGATTCGACGGCAGCTCAGGACATAGTATTTACAAGCAAAGATTTACGCAAAATTTATTCCCAACGGATGAGTTCTTGTTTGTTATTGCCTTGGTGCCGTTACAAGTTGTTACAACTCCCAATAACAAGGAAGTGTGGGTAAATACTATGCCTTCTTCTACATTTTTTTGTCGCCCTATAAAATTTATGTTTATGAAAGAAAATGCACAGTTAGTCAGAGACCAGGAGTCTGCAATACAAGAACAAATTGAAAATCTCTCTCCTCATACAATGCATTTAAACAATAGAAAGATTCAAGTTCATTTTAAATTACTTTTTACTATGTTAGATGGTAGCGTAACTAACATTTTGTCTAATACCAACTCTACTTCAAAATGTTACATATGTGGGGCGACTCCTAGTGAAATGAACTTAAAAAAAGTTACTGAAAAACCTTCGAACAGTGAACACTATCGTTTTGGTTTGTCTACTTTACACTGCTGGATCCGGTTTTTGGAGTGCCTTCTACACATTTCGTACAGACTACCGTTTAAAAAATGGCAAGTAAGATCAAAAGAGCATAAAGCCATATTTGAAAATACCAAAAAGAAAATTCAAGAAGGGTTCAAATCACAGCTAGGACTAACTGTAGACAAGCCAAAACCAGGCTTTGCAACGACCAATGATGGCAACACTGCCAGAAGATTTTTCAGTAACTCAGAAATTACTGCCCAAATAACAGGTATAGATAAAGGTCTAATAGAGAAACTTTATATCATTCTAAGAGTTCTATCTTGTGGTAGGAAGATTCATCACGAAAAATTTGATTTACTTATAAAAAATACGCTCCAATCATATTTAGACTTATACAGTTGGTTTTATATGCCCATTAGCCTGCATAAAGTGCTAGTACACGGATGTGATGTCATTCGATTTTTTGATCTCCCTATAGGTCTTCTTTCTGAAGAAGCTTTAGAAGCTACACATAAGGAAATCCGGAAAAATCGACTGAATCACACCCGTAAAACAAGCAGATGTGACACCAATAAGGACCTCTTTAATGTTCTTTTACTTAGTTCGGACCCACTCATATCGTGTCATAGAAAAACTTCTGCAAAAAAGAAAAGTAACGATTTTGCTGGTATTGAAGAGTACTTGGATCTTAATGATAACCTACATAATGAATCAGACATCTTGACGGACTATGACCTCGATATTAGTGACACAGACTCAGAAGATAGTGTTTAAACGCACTTCTGTTTTTCTTTTCGTCTAGTGATAGGTAGAATGCTAAATTGTTATTTATAACAATTTGTAATACTATTTAATTTGTAATATTTAGGTTATATAATTATTGTATTATCTAATATGGTAATATAAATATGATATTATAACTAAAAAATAAATACAATATTTTTCGTACTTATTTGTCCACTTGTACAATTAATATATAGATCTTTACCACTTAAGTAATATCCGATATTGCAGAAACCTTCACTTTAGTACTCTTTGTCCTTCTGGATATGATATTAACAACAATTTCGAAAATCCGTGTGAGTATTGATTTTTGTCACAAAATTCACTGTTTTTCCGCACTGGGCGCCGGTTCATTCATTTATGATGACTGTTTATTTCTCTACCACTCCTGACTTTACCCAGCCTTTACCTGCAGAAAAGAAAGGAATAAAAGCTTAAAGCTATTTATTTAAGAAATATTAACTGCTATGTGCTAATAAGCTCCGTCTTTAGAGCTTAAACGTAAAATTATAGTACAACCTGTTCATGCGATTGACAGAACTTTACCGATTTTTTTTTGTAAAATGATTTATTTTTCTTCTAAGCTGGAAATAAATTGTAAATTTGTTTTAAAATGGAGGTACTTTATTTGACTCACAAAGCAGCGCAGTTGGAAGTTAGTTAGATATGTTTGCTTTAGTTACTGAGTGAGTTGGACACGAAGTCCCTATGCCATCTAGGAGGGTTTCTGCTTTTAACCCAGCTAATAAAACAGTGGCGCCCATTTGATCCCTCTACTCTCCGGCATTTGAGTTAGGGCATTCTTTTGCATGCATGCGCAAGCTACTCGCGTTCGGCTCGACTCGTTGTCTTTTCAAATGTTAACTTTTCAGGACTTTCAATTTTTGTTTTGAAATGTAAGTTGAAGTATAATAATATCTTCTTTTAGAAGTTAGAATTTTCAAAAAATCGATTTTTTTTAATTTCATTTTCGTAATGTACATATATTCCAGTATACACACAGAAAATTTCAAGGCAATCCGGCGATTATTTTCGAAGTTACACGCATATTTGTAAAGACGTGTCAAAGCGATTGTACACTATGTACCTTGCTTTTGAAACTTTAAACGCGTTTTTCTCAAAACTGTGTTTTTAAAGTCGGTGACGAAGATTCCTCGGAAACGGCTGAACCGATCAGTCTCAAATTTTAACCCAAGCTTCTTAAGTATATTTTTTAGTAATTAATCGAAGGTTTTTTCTCACCGATAAATATTTTTTTTATATAAAAACTTTAAGGCCAAACTTTTGGCCAAAAATCGATTTTCTTTTCTGAGAAGCCGCCATTTTGTCAAAAAAAATTATTTTGCTTATTCCTTCGATTAATTAGAAGATTATACATTACTTTAACGAAATCCGTTCGGATTTTTCATTTTCGATGATCCAGTCCCGAGATATCGTTGTCACCGCAAGATGCCTTTTTTGAGAGGAACTCCTGGAGATCAGCTATAGCAGCTTTCAAAATTATTATTATTACAAATACAAAAATCTTAAAATACAGTTAAAAGTTACCATAATATGTGTACAAATTTTCACATTAATAAATTTAAAAGTCTTCTCAGGAAAAATTCTTGAAAAATCGCTTTTTTTAGGCCTCCTGACTGTATATGTATAACCCCTTAAGTAATTTATTTATTTATCGCTATTTTGACAGTGGTAAATCATCACTTTAACATTTGTGTTTAATCTTTCGATATAATTTAATACACCATAAAATAAATGAATACCAAAATATGTTTATTTAAATTTGGCGATACTAACATTGAATAATACGAATATTTACACGGTGTCCAAGATAAGAGGGACCAGTATGGGGATTTCGTTTATAGTTACAAATACATAATTGGTTAAATGGGAAAAAGTTGCGTAATTAAAAAACTAATAAAATGATGTTCCGAAATTTTCTAGATGATTTTTCATTTTCGAGATATTTTGGAAAAACTAAATTTTCGACTTTTTAATTCAATTTTTTTCTGGCGTTAATATGAAAGGTAGGGCAAAACTAATAAAACTTCTTCAAAACAACTTTTAATGAACTTAAAGATTACGTTATCAATTTTTTTATTTGACCTTTCGTCTTTGGGCAGCGATCACCGACTTCACTTTTTTAAATATGGTCCTGGTTTTTCGATGTAAATTTTTAGAAGCCACTTTCATTCTGAATTCAACAGTGTACTACACATTATGGTTAAAATACGTTTTGAATCTTTTTTCACCATTATTAAGAAATTTCGGTGATACGGACCTGTCTCATAGAACATTTCATTCATGGTTCCAGATTTCGAAATTTAATAAAGAGAATGAAGCATACTCAATCTTTTTAATTTAAGTTCAAATAATCAATTAACTACTGTTCAAAGTATTATATGGTGAGCGAAAAAACTAACCTATCGAATTTATGGATTGAAATGAACCTATATACCGAGAAAAAAATTTCCCTGCAGGGCAGGATTTTCTGCTCAATTTTAAAAGGTGTCGGTGAGCATTCAAAGTTTCCCATTTAAATAACACGTAAAAAATCTTTTTTCATTAAAAATTCCACAACTTTTGAACCGTTTAGGATAAAATTTTTTACGTCGCGGATTCTTGTAGAGCATAAAATTTCCTACAAAATCTATCCCAGGATTATTTTTTTCAATTCAAAAATTCGTATATTTGAAAGCTTTGAAAAGTGAAAAAATCAAAATATTCAGTTTTAGTGATTTTGTGACTAAAAATGTTTATATGTAACAAAAATTTGGATTTAAATAAAATAAAATAGTTGAAAAATATCGCTAATAATCTAGATTTGTCAAAAGAAAACCTATTGTGTTTAATAATTAACTTTTTATTGCACTTGAAATCATTTATACACTCTGGTTGAGAACTAATTAGTTCTTAATCATTTGAATGTTAAAAAATGTAATTGGTGTAATGAATAACGTTAACAATTGTGAGAAAAATGTTTCAAAAATAAGGCCCTGAAGTTTTTTTAATACAAAAATATTGTGTTAAATTTGCAATAAAACATTAATGACTATAAGAACTGTTTTTTTTTGACAAATCTAGATTATTAACGATATTTTTTCACTATTTTATATTAGTTAAATCCAACTTTTTGTTCAATATAAACCTTTTTAGTCAAAAACACTCAAACTGAATATATTTTTTTTCATTTTACAAAGCTTTCAACTATACGAATTTTTGAATTAAAAAAAATTATCCTGGGATAGATTTTGTAGGAAATGTTATGCTCTACAAGAATCCGCGACGTAAATTTTTTTATCCTAAACGGTTCAAAAGTTATGGTATTTTTAATGAAAAAAGATTTTTTTACGTGTTATTTAAATGGGTACCTTTGAATGCTCACCGACACCTTTTAAAACTGAGCAAAAAATCCTGCCTTGCAGGGAAATTTTTTTCTCGGTATATAGGTTCATTTTAACCCATAAATTCGATAGGTTAGGTTATTGGCTCACCCTGTGTAGTGTATACCACACATTATGGTTTAATTACGTTTTAAGCATTGTTTGACCATTATTGACTAAGTTTAGTTTCATACATTTTTTAATTCCATTAAAGTATTGAAATGCATTTTATAATTAGTATGAAACATTAATTTAATAACCAACCAATTACTATCAACAATACACCACAAATAAAGGAACAAAGGACATTCATGGACAAGGGCGTTTATATGGGGAGAGGGGTAATGGGGTAATTACCCCCCAAGAATGACGATCCGCTATACAGAGACAGCATTACCCATCAGTTTCTCATTCTAAGATAAGGACATGATCAACATACACTGAAACTACCCTCCCCCTCCAAACGAAAAAATATAGACACCCTTGTACATGGATGGTAGGTACTTATCACTAGTATTACCTAGCACATTCGTAAAAGTCTTGTGGTGCTGTTTCAAAAATGTTTTTGAGGGTTAAGGCAATTTTTAATCCCTACTGATCATTTGGATACAAATATTTTTCAGTAGTAATTAATTGATTATCCCGACTTTGGCAAACAACAATCTATTCAGTGCTTCGCACTGGCACAAGGCAGCTGCTTCCTCTTTATCTTGGCAAACCGTAAATCTTCTGCTAGGCCATTGTTACTCATGCTTTCTTAATCTGCAGAGTCTCGGTAGTAGATCCACTATTTTACCCTTACAACATTCCAGTTGTTGCTTAAGAGTTTTGTTGTAAATTTCGACCCAAATCCTTCGCTGAGTTTTTTTACCTGTCTGACAACTGGTGTTTATGCCCTCCATGGCCAGGATACCTGAGTAGTTCATGTTTCAATAGCCGTTCTTTTATTGTATTACTTGAACTTCTACGGGAAGGCTCCGCGTCTATCGGAGTCATAATGGATCTTTCACGAGCTATGTCACCGCTCAACTTATTAATTTTTTAATCCTGACGACCTTTATGTCCTGGTAGCCAGGCCAACGTTAGCTTGTTCAACCTGTCTACTTCTGCGAGCAGTCCTAGTTTGGAGCTAATTTTACAGGAGATGATTGCTTTAAAGGCCATCTTTCTTTATTCTGATTTAATAAATATCTATCTTAAGTGGGACACACTGTAGATTCCACTAACCTGGTATCCTGGTATATTATTTCAGTTTAAATTAGAATATGTGCCTAAGTATACAGAAAAACTTTTGTTATATAAAATATTTAACACTTCAAATATCGGCCATATTGATTTAGGTAACTAAATATAAACAGGCGTGCTGAAACTTCCTTCGATGTAGGCGTTCGCAGGAAATGTTTGATATTGTCATTTCACCCTAAATCCGGGGTTTTGTAAGTCCTTATTTTGTTGAATATCCGGGTGCAACCCACTTTAGAGATTTCTATTTCCTTCCTGAAGGATTTAATAAAAAGTAAATAGAATAAAAGGGATTTTGTAATTAAGGGATATTTGGTTTCGAAAGGTCAGCAAGCAAATTTAATGTTACATAAAATTTGTACAGTTGTATCTGGTTTAAATAAGCAAAAACCTACGTGTTTACGGGGGATCGTGATTTGGAGTCCTCTTCCATCTTTGTATCTTAGACGACCTTATAAAACAAGATAAACAGATAACAAATATATTCTTTTATACTTTAAAAACAATCTAGTTCTTCTAGATTTAATTGGCACCACTCCTGTAATTTCTGTTCACAGAATTGATAAATGATATCATGCGCCATTGTTGGTAATTTATTTTCTATGTATGAATGGCATGCGCTGTACATCGTTCGCCCCACTTTATTATTAGGTCTTTTTTTCAAATAAAAAATAGAACTAAATTTAAAATCAGAGAACTGTAATACATGTTAAACGTTCTTATATTATCTAATAAATCAAACTTATCGATAAAAATAAGTAAATGGCTTTAATGTAGATTATGGGTACACGAAATAAAAGTCAATCCAAAGTTCCAATTCGTCTCCTTAGCAACAGAAATGCATTCTGACTTTGAATGTTTCTAACAGTGTACTAAATATTTTAATATCGCCAGTTCCGCATAGTAATAATAATGACACTGACTTTCTAATATCACTGATGTAGTAGAACAGCTATAATTAAAAAGTAAGTACTTAACACTTTAAATCTAATAATAAAATGTATGACGGTTTTTATTGCCCCGGCAAATATAAATAAATCATTAATTATAATTATAATTCTGCTCATTGGCAACACTTCAGTTGATTCATTTAATTTCAATATAATATGACAAATAAGCACGGGATGTGACAACGAGTGACAGTATTGTTATAACATATTGTTTGTCAAATATTTGACATTAAAATGCTAAGAACATAATTAACATACAAGGAAAAAGTAATGTTGCTAACTTTAGGTGCCATATTTTGACACAGTACGTACATACATAATTTAGTACAGTCGAGAAATACTGAAATCAGATATATATATATATATATATATATATATATATATATATATATATATATATATATATATATATATATATATATATATATATATACAGTGACCGGCAAAAAGTTCGCAACATATGGGAAAAATTTTTATTAGGTGAGTATTGGAAAAACTTTTCCGGGGGATCGGTTCTGCATGTCCGATAACCTAAAAATCGATTTTGACATACGTCACGTGACCACTGGTATAGCGTCAAATTAAAAAAAAAATTGTTAATTTACAAGAAGTGAGGTTAGTTGACGAGATATCAAAAAAAGTTATTTGAAAAAATTGCTTAGAATTAAATTCTAGGTCCTTGTGCAAAATTTTAAGATTTTATTTAAAAAAATTGGAAAACTCAATTTTTTTTAAATATTTTTTTATCGATTTACAAATTTCCAGTTTTTTTCGATTAGATAGCTTGGCTAATGTAAAGCCCATGTATCTGGATGAAAATAAACGAATGTAGTAGTTTTTTCTACAACTGACAGGACAAAATTAAAAAAAACAGGGTTTCGCCGAACGCTAGCTGTTGCAATGATTTGTATCTAGCAGCAGTGTCAAAATTTTAGAGACATTTCAATGAGATTACATTGAGAAAACCTTAATCGTCTTAAATATATCTGAAGTTCGACTTTTTGTAAAGTTAAGGGGATTAAAATAGACAATAAACAAAAAATTACCTGTTTATTTAATCGAAATTTTATAAACGAAAACCAATGTAAGAAAAACTTAAAAGTAGTCAAATTCTGTACTAACAACACAAAAAATCATTGTTTTTCCTTGGGGGCACAAAATTTAAAACTCAGTATGACCACCATTTCTCTCCATACATACTGTTGTTCTCGAGCGCAACTCTCGATTAACATTTCGGAGCATTTTACGATTTATTTGCAATACACAATTTATAATGACATTCTCTAAATTTTGTATATTCCTAAAGGGTCGATGTTTGTACACAGGGTTCTTTAGGTATCCCCACATAAAAAAATCTAACGGAGTCAGATCTGGTGATCTCGCAGGCCACGGATTTTCAGAAAACCGTCCTATCCACTGGTTTCCAAATTCTTGATCCAGCCATCTCTTCACCTCATTTGTGGAATGAATGCTAGCTCCGTCTTGTTGAAAGTATAAATTTCTTCTTTCGGCTAATGACAAATTGTCTAAAAAGTCAGATATCTCAGTTTGTAGAAATTCTAAATATCGTTCTGAATTTAAATTGTCTCTAAAGAAAAAAGGTCCCACTATTCTGAGGTTGAAAATTCCGCACCACACATTAACCTTAAAACTATATTGGTCTTTACTCTGAATTACAAAGTCTGGGTTTTCGGTGGCCCACCATCTACAGTTTTGTGAACTGACGGTTCCGTTAGAGGTAAATGTAGCTTCATCCGAGAAAAGAACGTTCTTTGGGAAATTAAAATCTTCCTCAATCATACCCTGGAACCAGGCACAAAAATTGAAGCGGGCGTCATAATCCCTATCTTTTAATACTTGTACAAATTTAGGTTTGTACGGATGAAATTTGTTTCTTTTTAATATCCTCCGCACAGATGTTTCGTGAATGTTAGTGATCTCCGATATTTTTGACTAACTGCTAATTGGGGTGTTTCTGTGATCGACAAACACACATCCAGAGAACCTTCGTCACCTGTTACCGGTTTTTCATGGGAAACTTTATACTGATTTTCTACCGATCCCGTTTCTTTAAATTTATTGACTAGACGAGATACTGTGGAATAATGGAGGGATTTATCGGGGTGCCTCTCATTAAAAATTGCTGCTGTTTCTCTATGGCTTTTGTAATTATCTCCAGAAATTAAAATAATTTCTATCTTTTCCTGAAGAAGTAGTGTGGGTGCCATTTTAAGGAATAAAATATTAATAAACTTATGTAAAATATCAAACTTAGTAAGATGCGAGACATAAACCAATGACATAGGTTGAAATCAAACAAATTATAATTTGTTTGACATTTTTCTGTTGTTTTTAACCTACTAGATTATTTGGTTGTTTTAATTTCAGAGCCTGCTTTGGTAGTTTTAAGTACAACTAAATAGACCTGGTTGTTAAATTTATGTGCGAAAAATCTTAATAAAATCTTGATACAGTCATTTCATTAGATTCAAACCATTGCAACCGCGATCGTCCGGCGAACACCTATTTTTTCGATTTTGTCCTGTCAATTGTAGAATTGTAGATCTGACTCCGTTAGATTTTTTTATGTGGGGATACCTAAAGAACCCTGTGTACAAACATCGACCCTTTAGGAATATACAAAATTTAGAGAATGTCATTATAAATTGTGTATTGCAAATAAATCGTAAAATGCTCCGAAATGTTAATCGAGAGTTGCGCTCGAGAACAACAGTATGTATGGAGAGAAATGGTGGTCATACTGAGTTTTAAATTTTGTGCCCCCAAGGAAAAACAATGATTTTTTGTGTTGTTAGTACAGAATTTGACTACTTTTAAGTTTCTCTTACATTGGTTTTCGTTTATAAAATTTCGATTAAATAAACAGGTAATTTTTTGTTTATTATCTATTTTAATCCCCTTAACTTTACAAAAAGTCGAACTTCAGATATATTTAAGACGATTAAGGTTTTCTCAATGTAATCTCATTGAAATGTCTCTAAAATTTTGACACTGCTGCTAGATACAAATCATTGCAACAGCTAGCGTCCGGCGAAACCCTGTTTTTTTAAATTTTGTCCTGTCAATTGTAGAAAAAACTACTACATTCGTTTATTTTCATCCAGATACATGGGCTTTACATTAGCCAAGCTATCTAAACGAAAAAAACCGGAAATTTGTAAATCGATAAAAAAATATTTAAAAAAAATTGAGTTTTCCAATTTTTTTAAATAAAATCAATTGTAGAATTGTAGATCTGACTCCGTTAGATTTTTTTATGTGGGGATACCTAAAGAACCCTGTGTACAAACATCGACCCTTTAGGAATATACAAAATTTAGAGAATGTCATTATAAATTGTGTATTGCAAATAAATCGTAAAATGCTCCGAAATGTTAATCGAGAGTTGCGCTCGAGAACAACAGTATGTATGGAGAGAAATGGTGGTCATACTGAGTTTTAAATTTTGTGCACCCAAGGAAAAACAATGATTTTTTGTGTTGTTAGTACAGAATTTGACTACTTTTAAGTTTCTCTTACATTGGTTTTCGTTTATAAAATTTCGATTAAATAAACAGGTAATTTTTTGTTTATTATCTATTTTAATCCCCTTAACTTTACAAAAAGTCGAACTTCAGATATATTTAAGACGATTAAGGTTTTCTCAATGTAATCTCATTGAAATGTCTCTAAAATTTTGACACTGCTGCTAGATACAAATCATTGCAACAGCTAGCGTCCGGCGAAACCCTGTTTTTTTAAATTTTGTCCTGTCAATTGTAGAAAAAACTACTACATTCGTTTATTTTCATCCAGATACATGGGCTTTACATTAGCCAAGCTATCTAAACGAAAAAAACCGGAAATTTGTAAATCGATAAAAAAATATTTAAAAAAAATTGAGTTTTCCAATTTTTTTAAATAAAATCTTAAAATTTCGCACAAGGACCTAGAATTTAATTCTAAGCAATTTTTTCAAATAACTTTTTTTGATATCTCGTCAACTAACCTCACTTTTTGTAAATTAACAATTTTTTTTTAATTTGACGCTATACCAGTGGTCACGTGACGTATGTCAAAATCGATTTTTAGGTTATCGGACATGCAGAACCGATCCCCCGGAAAAGTTTTTCCAATACTCACCTAATAAAAATTTTTCCCATATGTTGCGAACTTTTTGCTGGTCACTGTATATATATATATATATATATTCCAGCTATCTATCTATCTAATTTTAATAAATCTCGTTGTGTCATTGGTCATTAATACTAAAAATAGTTACTAAAATTGAAAACAATACTGCGATTAGCATTGTGAGTAGAAACCTATCTCAGCGAAACCCTATAGACAAGATTTCCTCGGTACTGATATTTGTACCTATAAATACCCTCCCATGCTGTACCGAAAAACCATAAAGAGAAAAATAAATTCTTTGTTCATAAAAATTGTTTATCTTACATTAATATCAACAAAAATCTATTAAAATCAGTCGATTAATTTAATAATACAAATCCGTGCAAATTTAGAACTCATTAATTATTACTACCAAACGTATATAACCAAAAAATCTGCACTAGAATTTTCTTTGGCACATGTTTACTGATCGATAATTTCTGCAAAATATTTTTCATGCATCTAAATATATATTTGTTTAATTAGTTGCTTTTTTTAACAGAACACCGCACTTATTCTAAGTAATATCTGACAGCAGAATTTTAAAGCTTTGTAAAAAATATAAACTTTTTTGGCTATATACATTAATAACATTAATCTATATAACGCACCCTCAATTTTTCAACTTCTTGAGGAAATTTTTTCTCGCGGCATTATTGTCGTATCCTACCTACATTTTTTTACTTATATGACTAAAATTTTCACCTGGCGGTCATCTATTTTCGTTATCTCTTTCATTTATCTCACCATTTTTACTACTAATGGAATGGTCATCGCAAAAAATTCACCCCCTCAGTGCTATTTCTTTCCTTTATATTTCATATGTCGTTGATGGCACAATCTATCTATGTCGTAATCTCTTTGGTTAACGTATACAACACAGCTGTTAAGAATGTCGTCTTATTAGGGGGTGGTGTTAGCCCTCCTCTCTTTAAAGAAATTAATATATTGGCCCAAGCAACTATGCTATAAAGAACGATTTTTGCTAAAGGTAGTCAAAACAAAATATAATTAAATAACCCTTTATTTTTGGCTTGATAATATAATGAATGACAGTTTACAACCACCGTGCTGTGGTTCAGTGAGAGTCGTACTTACTTATCTACTAACTAAGGCAACGTTACCGGCGATATAGTTTATCGGACAATGTTTCGGAAAACCTTGATTTATTTTCTAGTTGATGGCATTATTTAAGTGCAATAATAATAAGGTCGTCGCATCAGAATAAAATAAAATATCCATTTTTTGTGTGGCTTCATCGTAAATAACCGTTTGCAACCACTGTACTGTGCTCGGGATCAATGTCAGTCGTAATTACTTACTAACTGAGGTAACGTTACAAGCGATATTGTGTATCGGTAAATGTCTCAGAAAACCTTTATTTATTTCGTAATTGATGATAGCAATATTTAAGTTCAATTATCAATTATATTTTTCTTTATTGACAAGATGAAGTGTGGGATATTAATTAATTGCTAAATGGGCATGAAAAGCAGGAAAAAATAAACGGGGGTTTCACGTTGGATAAAGATCTTAAAATAATACCTAATACTCAATGGGAATTCTGGTTTAGAACTAACATATAGGTAGTTTAAACGTATAATCAACAATGACTTTTTGAATTCCTTTATCAGGCTAAAATTGGTCAACGCCGTTAGAATTTACAACCACTGGATGATATCAGTAATTACTTTACTGGATTATGCAAAACTGTACAACATCCTGCAACAGCTATCGTTGGGAAGAACAACTGAAAACTCCGTTATTTTATTCTCGGTAATACTAAGGATCCTTTTTAACCTTTTATGTCTTTATTTATTTTCTGGTTGAAGGGAATCGATTTTTTAGAGTTTTACCCTTATAACCGCGTCCGTTATAAAGCACAGACGACAATGACGTTGCTGTATTACAGTCCGGGAAGGTTCTTTAAAGAAACCAGATTGGAAAGAAGCAATTCGAAATTCAATTAGGTAAATTGTTCGATAAATCTATCGTGTCCTCTAATTGATTAAGTAGTCATTTTAAAACAGAGCAAAAGAATTTTCGTCTGATTTGGTAACAAGATTTGACTGGTATTGTTAAACAATCATGGATTTGCAAAGAGTAGTATTAATGTTGGACACTTTCAGAATTCAGCCAATGATAATGCTGACGTAGTAACCATTGTAGGAGGTAAGCGGTCTTATAAATTTAAATTTTCAATCTACATTTGGTAACTTTTCTTAATCCAAAAAAATGGAGGATTCTACTTTATTTTGGCTGTAGTAACTAGACTTATAAAAATTATGCAGTCCTTAAATTTACACTGTAGGCATATTAACTTGTGCTCTCCGTCCTTATGTTCAAAGAAGCCCTGTCCCTGTGATGGGCTTCTGAGCAAGATATTCCATGCAGGTGGCTTACCGGCTTATTATACCAAAACCTCAATAGTCAATAGTCCCACTATTTATTTAATCTAAGTTCTTTTTATTTGCATCTACATTCTAGCATGCCCATTGTGTGCCAAGTGCCATGGCAAATAGGAAAATGGGTCTATCTCATTTAAAGTCACCAAACAGAAATTGAAAATACGATTTTTTAAATCATGATATACCCCCACTATAATCAAATAATGCCATTTCAAAAATAGGTATTTTGCATTTTATAAAAAGTTCAGTTCAAATATTTAATTTTTTATTCCTTTTTTAGGCATTTTATTTAAATGTGGTCGTCAGGTTCGTCACGACAATGCAGTTATGGGTACAGTAACACTTTAATGGTTGATATAATTTATTTTCAGGATGAAATATTATTAAAATTTTGGGTAGTTTAGAATTTTTACTAATACATAGTAATTTTTTAACGAAAAACAGTAAATATTTCAACTGTGACGAACTTGACCTGATGTGACGCACTTGATAATTCTATCTGCTCAATCAAATCGTTGTTTAAATAAAACAATGCAAGGAGAATAGTTATACTATTTATACTACAAACTTGAGGAAGTTTTACAAAAGCAACTTAGCTACGTAGTTAAAAAGAAATCATAATATTACAGGTTAAGCCACAAGGGATTATTGAAAGATAAAATGCGTTTAGTAACACTAATTGGTGGTTCAGTGACGTAAACAATGTCTTGCTTAAGGTACCAAATTTTGTCTTCCTTGGCAGGCCAAACATATTTATTACATCTTACGGAATAAAGAACTTTTACTTCATACGATAAAATATGATCATTAAAGTCTTTGCCAGTTATTATGCCTGGATAAAATATGTCATTGTATTTTACAATGACCCACTGATCGATGGTTAGGTTTTCATTAGTAATTGGTATTAATTCCGCATTGTTGTGATCTTTATTCTTGCAGTTGAGAATTCTCGTTAGAACAAACAGCTCGCAAACATGACAATTACAAATTGTGGGAAATTTCTTACAATTGCAAGATAACATTCTTGCAAACAAAACAGGATTCTTTTTTGTTAGAATTACTTGTCCAATTTTCATGATACCCTTAATTATTTCCACACCTTCAAGATTCTTTTTCGAATCCATATTTAGAATGTCTTCACTGGAGATGAAAAATAATTTTACATTAATTCTGCCCTGAAGTAACTCAAATAACATTTCTGCATTGGGAATGCTGGTTCCTTTTGAAACCAGATTATCAGCCACTCTTTTTACAGATGCACCGACTCCATCGGGGGCACCTTTTCCATGGGCTGCTTCAGAGAAGTTCCATGTTGCATTGGTAAAACCAAGTTCTCTATAGAACGTTCTTAAAAAATAAAAGTTTTCTTTATTTTTATACTGCGATGTCGGCCCATCACTAAAGAAGTGTATATTTTGTACTCCTTTTTGTCGTAGCTCTTGCAATATCGGTAATAAGTGCGCCCAAATATCAGATGGATCATGTCGGGTTGATGAAGATATAGTACAAACACATTTTGGAGGCTCATTTTCACAATAAACGACCACTGTGTGTAGACTTGCTTGACTGTGACTCGATCCAAAGTGCATTGCCTGGACTTCAGAACTCATTTTGCATGTCCAGTTCTCGGAAAAGTCCATATGTACCGCAGCTTTATCATATGCAAGTTCGGCTATACACTTTTGTCTTTGCGCAGTTTGATGGTTTTTTTTTGAAAACATTCCCACAGAAGACAGCTTTTAGCTCCATATTGAAGCGCTCGCAGAGTTTTCCCAGTTCACCCTCCTCTTCTGAAAGTTTGGTTTTACTAATTGTAAACGTTTTTTCTCCTTTAGTCTTTACTTCTCTTTCCAGCTTCCAAAATTTCCATTTAACCAGCTTTTTAAGATCAGTCACATTATCCACAGTAATAAACGACTTATCTTTACACACTGTACAAATATTCTGCATGCACTCTTTTGACTTAGTGTTACAAACAACGAAACTACACACTTTTTCAATATTTCGTTCGGTGCATAGCTTTTCTTTTACTAAAACATCAAGTTTATGCTGCATATTTGAATGTTTTTTACATAGACAGGGTATCTCTGTCCGATAGCTTTGGACGAACTACCCAGAATGGTCTATGTCTACAAAATGTGGAAAAGCCTACTGTATTTAATGGAAATTCTATACAGAATTTCTCATGCAAAACCTTTAAATTATCATTTAGAAATCTTTTTTGGTACCTAATTTTCCCCCGACTTATTGTTTGTTTCTTACCTGGGGTAAGAGTAGTAACATCATCTCTATTAAAGAAATCAATTATTCTTTTATGTATGGGCTGCTGCTTACGACGTTTTCGTCCTTTTTTATTTAAACCTTTTGAATAACAACCCAGTGTACTTTTAGCCAGTGAGAGACATTTGTATTTCTTCATAATTCTACCCTTGGAAGCTGCAGATATTATTTGTTTCTCCTGTTCAGATTTGGAACTTGCATAGTTTTGTTTTAGCTGCGAAATCAACGCATTGTGAAAGACTAGCGTTTTCTTAACACTGTCTGGAACGTCATGCCCTTGGGTATCATCGTCATGGCCTTGGTATAAGGACTTAGTTGTTTTAAATCGACTTCTGTACTTTTTTTCTTACCAGATATTTTCTTAATTCTGTGATAACGTTTCTTGTATTTTTCCGCATCTCTTCTAGTTTTTTTAACTCTTCTTCTAATAGCCTTATTTTCCTGTACGCTGCGCTTCGATCTTTTCGGACTTTCTTCCTTCCAGAAGAACGGTTAGCTTCTGCATGTGCATTTCTTCGAATGCCGTCTTCAATATGGAAATCTCTATCAATAGGTTCTGGAGTTCCTGGAGGAGTATTTTCTTCAATATATTGAATTTGCCTAGATTCAGCAATCTTCTTTTGACGGCTTTTCAACTGATACAATCGCCATTTCTTTCTTTGGTATCGTTGCTCTCTTACTGAAAGCTCAGCAATTGGTTTTTTTGATTTTTTAGCTCTTTCTCTACTTTTCTTTAAATAATCCTCTTTTTTTCTGGGTTTCGCCTTAGCCTATCTCGATAGCGCTTAGCTCTTTCTGCCTGTGTGAGTGCCATACCTGAAAATTTCAATATGTTGTACCAGATTGTCAGGTACGTCACACGTTGGTCAGCTGCGTCACGAGATTTTGTGACGCAGCTGACCGTGACGAACCTGATAATTGTACGAAATCAATTCTAAATCATATTTAAACCAACTTTAATTTTTCCTATTTTTGGAACATAACCAACAATTTACTTGTTTGTACATTTCTGTGAAGTTAGTAATAAAAAAAGGACAGACATAAATGATTAATTAGCGTGACGTACCTGAAGTCCAATAAACATACGCACCTTCAGTAACCGCTTTGCTTATTGTTTATTGTTAAACTTAAAATGGCGATAACACTTGCTCTCATCAAATGCAACAAGTGAACTAACACGTACTTCCTAGAGGTAAAGTCAAGTAAGCATCTAACCCCATCTCGTTTTTTTTAAAGAACTACGGAATGTGACGAACCTGACGTTTGAGGCTAGGGACACTGCTTTGTACGCCGTAATTAAAAATGGAAAAGTAAATACAGATTTTGTAATTAAAAACTGTATTTATCAACAAATCTGCGAAACACTTATGTAAACATTTTTGAATTAAGTTAATTATTTTTGTTGTAGTTTACAATTGTGAAGACATATTAGTGTATGGGACAGTGACGCAACTTTTTATACTTTTAAAAACTGCCATAAATCAGAAAAAATTAAATTAAATTTTCTTATATGTTAGGCTAAAACTAAGTCTATTTGGCTTTATGTAGTTTTAACTACCTATAATAAAAAATTAAAGGTAACTGGAAATTTTCTGAGGACAACAAATAGCGATCTTAAATGAGAGAGACCCAAATGCTGAAAAATTAACTAAATTTTGTTATCTGCCTGGGGATTTGCATTTGCCGATTTTCGCATTAGTGATTTGACAAAAATTCCGAAATTAGATTCAGGCAGATTGTTATTTCACTGGGTAATTAACAATTAACTAGGCATTTACTATTTACCCAGCTCTGCGTTGGTCATTTGACAAATGAAGATAATGAGTTTTAAAATTTCTTGACATTGTGTATAAATCACAAAACACTCAAAATGGCCACGAAACACACCAAAACAGGTCAGACTGCAGACGAGTAAATAAACAATAATAAACAACTAACCTCAAAAACATGTACAATACATTGTACATAAACCTAAGCAAATCTGAGCAAAGCGCTTTCGAAACTCAGCATTAGTCAAATAGTCAAATGACCAACTTAGAGCTTGGCAAATAGTAAATGCCTAGTTAATTGCTAATTACCTAGTCAAATAAATCCAATCTAATCTAATCTCGGCCTTTGTTAAATGACCGATGCAGAGATGGGCAAATGCGAAATCCCTAGGCAGATAGCAAAGGTTTGTTAATTTTTCACCTTTTTGCTTTTTGTCATGGTACTTAGCAACTGCCTAGGCAAATAACTATTCGCCTGAATTTGCTTTATGCCTACGATATATACCTATATTAACCAGACTGTCACTTATCACCGTAACAACCGTTTATATGATAACCTGAGCAGATATTGTAAAATAGTATTTGAAGCTTGGATGAATTAGGAAGGATTCGGTGTTCCGTATACTGTGACCGTATCGAACGTGTAGCCTGTTTATTTGTTGTTTGTTATGAAAACATCTTAGCCTGGAGGTCCAGTTTACGAAATTTAAGGAAATACGTAATTGAATCATAAGTACTATTACTTTTTTATAATTTTGTTTTCATCTGGCTTGTCAAATTTTGTCGCGAGTAAAAATCTAAAGAATTGCTGGCAGAAGCTGTCTAACCATTTTTAACTTAAGTCATTTTTGACACCAAAATTGTCTGTTTTGATTGATTAGTCGGAATTAAAAGATGGAAATAGTATATAGTTAAATTTTGGTCATCTCTCCAGATGACCTACATTCTATAAAATATAGAACTGCAATAAAGATCTCAAGCTTTCTTTCCCTAGCCCTAGGCCCTAGATTATCTACCTACGTAAATTAAATGCCGGTTATCAACTAAGTACTTTATAAAAACCAGAATTTGTGATAACATGTGTATTCAGTTCTTCATATTAACAGTCAAAAGACAATGATTAATCAAATTTCTGGAATATTTTTGCGTTCAGCCCGAACACTAATTGCACATGAAAAACCTAATTATTCAACCGCAACGGGAGCGTTGTACGCGAGAACAGGCAGACGGATAGTCGACTTCCATATTTTACTCGATGAGATCATTTTTAAATTAGTCCACTGGGTATGACTCCGAGCGCAAAATTGCCGATCTTAAATATTTTAACAAATGTTTATTCGGTATGTTGTGTTTTATCTCATCAGTGGCATTAATAGGAATTAACGAGATGCATAATAAATTTATTCAATTACCATAATTGTGTTGCTAAATTAAGTTAGCGAGTGGACGATAGCTACAAGATTCTTATAATTTCACACTTTTATCAAAGTTTATATTCTTTAAACTGTGCTTTTACTAAACGTGGTGCCACAGCTTACAATAACATACAGCTCGGGCACTCCGCAGCGGCATCTTTGATCTGGCAGAGTTCGCTCAACGCGCGCTATCTCTCTTGCACTCAGTGCCGGCTCAGGGGGGGTGGCTGAGGGGCTATCAGCCCTGGGCGGTGGGCTAAAGGGGGCGGTGGGCTAAAGGGGGCGGTGAGTGGAGTAAAAATTGTAAAGCTGAAAAACAATAACAGTTGTACAAAAAAATTGAGACAACTGACACACAAAACAGTTGACATTTTCTGGCGTGAAATCTGTTATTCTATTTTTTGAAATTCCTTGAGCTTTCTCAATGATAAATTGGGATAACATTTGAAGAAATTTCTAAGCCATATTTTGCCGGCATCCGCGTCTTTTTTTTCAAAACGGACGAGGAAGGTTATTCCTTATAGCAAGCTGATACGCCAGTCTGCGAATGTCTGCGAGTCCTAGACCATAATATATTTTGTTCATTTCCAAACAGTACCAAATCTTCTTCCATTTTAGGCGATAAAAATGGTTTTCGATCCATTTATAGTTTACATTGTTCTTCTACGGGTTGCTCACGTTTGACATATAATTCAAGGGTTATATTTTTGGAACGTTGAAGCCCTTTGACACCTTTAAATACCCCATTTCCTTACTTTTAACTGCGTCAATGGCTGCGCCTTCATATTCTCTGGATTCCATTTTTATGTGGGAGTCCTTTTTTAGTCATTTTACTGATTTTTGTTTTCCTATAGATAAAAAAGTTTTAGAACCGTACATTTAGTTGGGTTACTAATTTTGAATATCCAATATTAGGACACCTTTCTATCCAGAATTAGGCAACCTTTATGATTAAGGTTATGTAATTAAAATAAAAAAAATCTTGACAGATATTTTTGTTTCAAACACTTCGGCTTATTCTACAACTATTCTAGTACATGCACGCGAACTTTCACTTTCCTACGCTAACTACTTACCTTTTTATAATAATTTTTAGGCACAGAAACAAAAAATCTATGTCACAAATAAACACATTATATAATGGGGAAACCCAGTGGCGTATTCAGAGGGGGAGGGTGAACCCCTCCAGCTGTCTGAAGAAAAATAATTTTATTTCGATTTTATGACGAAGTTTGGGCGTGGCCCCGACAAATTTTCGCCTGCGGCGCTTTTCCGCCTTCCGACTTACCATTTAGTGGCTGACACCCCCCCCCCCCCAAATCTAGAAGTGAACACTGAGCAGCCAAACTATGTGCTCCACATAGGCTCATTCTATGTGAAAGACCTTTCGTTTTGTGAATACAATTATAGAAAACTATTAACGAGTTTTGAGATGATGTAGTATCCAAAATTAGGCAACTATCCAATATTAGGCGACTTTCCTCTACATCTTTGTGTTTTTACGTTCGTGTTATTCACATTTATAATGCCCAGTGGAAATAAAAATTGAAAAACTTTACGGGCGGGGGGGGGGGGGGGGGTGGTGGTCAGCTTTGAATAACCCCGGGCAGTAAACAGCCACTGCTTGCACTGAGGAGAAAAGTCGGGCTCCCCCTCAAATCCAACCTAAGGCGAAGTGCGCGAGGATCGGCGCTAACCGTTCCCGCCAACAGAGTGCCCGAGCTGTGTGTTGTTGTATAAGCTGTGATGGTGCAATAAAGTGGAGCTATTCTGGAATATCCATGTAGAGATACCAGTGTAATTCCAAAAATTAAGTCATTTCTATTTGTAATGTCTAAAATTGCATTTTACACTACTTGATTGCGCCAGTTTTACAAAATGTGTCAAGTATGACTGCATCAGTATTTCGAGTTAATACGAGATAATATACTGGCTTGGGAAGTCATATTACAACTTTTATTATATATACTTGGAACTGAACGAATGAGAATATAGGTAACACTCATCGATACATTTAGGAACAAAAAAATAATGGTTTTCTCGAATCGCGTTGGTCCGTTCGCATTTACTTTTCACTTTATAATGTCACGTAAGTCCCAGATCGCGAATGAAGGAACAAAGAGCGGGATAATTGGTGTAACAGTGAATTTTATTATATTTCGTTATCTCTAGTTTCATATATCAAAATTTATAGGGGGTTGCTTTGTACTTCGAAGCACAAGCCGTGATTGGTTTAAAAAGTTTGTTTATATTTACCTGAGAATCGTGAGAGTTACGGATTGGCAAAGTGAATAACAATATGGCGACTACAATAAACTTTAATTGATTTTGGCGGGTTTGTGTAATAATTAGCGGATTTTTTGAATACAAAAATCTTTAGCCTTGCAGAAAAAATATTACAAATACACATTTTTAAGTTTTTCTGTCGAGTAAGTTGAAATAAATTAGGGTCAGCTACTGATTTTTTTTTGAATGAATACCAGATAGGTAAATAACTCAATTCATAAATGAAAACTGGCATATAAATTTAAACACTGCAACATAACGTACTACGTACATACGTATACGAAATTCTCGGCTCCTGTTTTGAAACGTTGCCCAGTGACGACGGGTTAGGCGAATGCATTGTTTTGAATGAATTACGCAGATCCTCCGGACTGACGTAAGTTCAAAATCTCAGGTTATATTCGCAGTGAATTAACGTAAACTCATGACTTGGCTCAAAGCTACAATATATCGGTTGAAGTCTGAGCGAACCGACGGAACGGAACTCGTAGTGAAATGACTTGTTGCGGGAGCAGTAGTATCTTAAACAGTCATTTTAATTTTAAAAGTGAAAAGCTTTTGCTTATACTTTGCCTAAATTCCAAAATCAATTGTCAACTAGCATAGACTTCCCAAGCAATCGATGTTCTTAACAACTTGGCTTCTTTAAAGACCTACTGTCTGGATCACTGGCTTTTATAGTTTTTGTAATCATTATTGAATTGAAAAGTAGGTGCCCTTTCGTTTAGTCAAGAAGTTTTTTCTAGAACTCACACAAAAGGAATTTTTTGGGAACTCCTTACTCAAAATGGAACCCACTATTTCAGTCAATTACAACAATTGCTTTAAATCTACTTTCCTTGCTAACTTCTCCTATAATACTAACAGTACCCCTGTCTTCATTCCATGCTTTATTTCTTGGCTTGAACTAGTTTAACATGCTCGCTTCCTCGTCACTATTTAGGAGTTCTTTCGCAGGTAGGGAGATGTTAAATGATTTTTTTTAGGAATTAAGGATACTTCTTCCTCTACAACCACATGATTGTTTATGGGTGTGTACGTTTGGACTGTTTTGTTTAAAATACAAATCTGACGATAAAAATAAGCCTTTCGATTTAGAATTTTGCAGATGCTAACGTGCCATGTCGACGGTCGATCGATTAGCCAGAAAAATATAAAACAATGTCGACTCAAATTAAGGGAGCCATAGTTGTATTCGCACAGCTGCTTAACGGAGAAGAAGGGCTCAGTAGATGACAAAATTATTGACAAAGATGCCAAATAACACAATAATGAAGAACAGACGAAACATCCTCACTATGGTAGTTAGTAAATCGACCGATGAGGATGCCATGTTTTGAATTTAAGTCGCCAATATACTTAAAAAGGCGCGATTAGATGATACAAAGTGAATTTTTGGTTTCCAAAACTGAAGATTTAAAACGACTTGTTCAACTTTGTCCATTACTGCATTACTTGTGTTGTTACTGTTTACCTGTACCAGCTGACCATTTTTTTTTTAAATTTGGGTCCTAAATTAAATTTTTGACATTTTATTCATAACTAATACACTTATCCACACGATGTTCACTGAAATAGCTGCTACAAGTTAACCGCAAGTCGCTATAACATTTTGCTTTAACCTCTCTTAAATTGCCTCGTAAATAAGGGTTGCTTGACGGGGTGACTGTACAATAACTTCAAGCTTGAGAAAGGGATTTATCATTTCTCGAGGTCGTGAAAATTAATTGTTGAGCTAAATTTTGACGTAATTAGGGTTTGGACGGTAAATATATAGTGGAATACAGGTCTGTCTGGTTTCTTAATGCGCGGAAGTAAACTTCCTAAGTAGTGGAGTAATAGAGTATGGAATAATTGCTTGGAAAGGATATTTTGTTTACATAACATGCATATTAGAGGCCTCAATACTAAGCTTGGCATTTACTGTTTCTACGAGCGTATTATATGCAGAACGCAATACTGATGCCCAGAGATGTTAACTTTTCAAGAGTTTATTTCTTAAGGGAATAGGTCTTTTTTAAAAAATAGAAATGTCTATTAGCGACGTTTCGAGACTCTCCTGAAACAAACAATTTTTGTCGCTATGGGGTATGGAAAAAAACATTTCCAAGATTTTTTACACGAATTCGTCATAGTGGCGCGTCATTGCGAAACGGGCCTTAATTAGATGATGGATGCTAACAGCAGGAATTTTACGGTCAGATTATCCAATGCTAGATCGGTCTAATTTGACAATCAAAAGTTTTAGACAAGTATAAGAATAAGACATTTAGTTTTATACTATGAATTTGTTTCACAAATTTATAAAGAGAGCGGCACTTTTTGTACGTATTTTGTAAAATAATAGAATTAAATTCATTCTAGCAACACGTTCGAAGATGAAAATCATTGAGAAACCGGCAACTCCCCATCATCGCTTGGCAGTTCGACGCCCCCATCGAACTCGGGTTCTTCGAACGGCCGCTCATCATCCTCATCCCATGCGATAGCATCAAATATGGCCTCCTGGAAGTTGTCTAAGTCAACAAACACTTGTTCATCAAGATCGTCGCCATTGAGATCGACCGTCTCATCGCTCCAAACCGACGAACCTCGACTTACAGGCCTTTCAGCATTCATTGTTAGATCTGGTTACTATCAGATTTAAAAATGAAAAAAAATAACTAATCGACTTATTAATAATGACAGGACCAAAACCTGTCAAAACTTAACTGATCAACTAAAATATCTTAACTTAAACCAGTACTTAATCTTAAACGTCTTTAGTAAATCTGAGCGTTAAGGTTTTGCGAATATTGGTGGGATGATTTAAGAAAATTTTAGTAAAAGTCACATTTTTCGCTTGGAAGTATTCGCAACTCGCATCTCCACTCATGCCGTAAAAACATCGAATGCTCGTAGGTAAAACTAAACCTATTTTCCTAAGTCTTCTTGTTTTGATTACTATAGGTTGCTATGAAATCTGAGAAAAGCAGCTCTGTTTGCAGAATAATTACTGTTCAGTTACTCCCAATTAAGTTTGAATTATTTTTCCTGATGGCTTGCTGGCTGATTTCCAGTAGTTTCTAGAGTGATTTATGAACCAAACTATTATCATACTAGGTGGTGCTTACGGTAGCCCCAAGAAAAGATAAGGAAGGAGAAATCATATCGGACCAAATAGTGTGAAGTAAAGAGACAACAAATTTGGACACTCGAATACTTTGCTCAAGTTGGTGATAGATAAGTTATGATTGCAGTTGTTTTAAAGCATGTTACAAAAATGTCTATAAATTCACTACTACAATACTGGGTAATGATATTCCCACGATCCTTTTAGGCTGGACAGTCACGGTTTGTGGTTCCCGACGTATTTACAGACAGTGTGGGGTTTGTAGAAATACGGAAATACGTAGATCGTAAGTGCCTTAAAGACCAATAAAGATCCTAAACATGCTTATAAACTTCATGCAGAAAGCAACAGATTTCTGTCTATTGGGTATTTCGGCTAGTAATGTAGGAATTTCCCGATATCATGTGGCAATTTAAGACCACGCACTTTAGAAATTCCCCAATTACCCTTCTACATCGGCCACAAAGATTTTTCGCCTGGTATTATGTATGTTGGGTGATGAGGCTAGCCAGTTCACTCCTCCACAATCTTTAGAAACTCTTCGGCCTTAAATATAGGTAGTATAGGATAAAAAGCCTCAAGAGAAAACTAATCATCTCATCAGATCAGTGCTAGAAAGAACTTGCACTAAACCCAGTACTTTTTATAACAATTTTAATCATTTAAATTATTGAATAATTCCAACATAATACACGTTTGCCAATGCTTAACATAGGGTGTGTGTGGTAAAGCGAAAAATAATAACAAAGCTAACTGATGTTTCCACAGGAGGAACTCGAGCACGAGCCATTTCAAATCGAAGCGTCTGCTGTCGCTGATGGTAGATGTTGATGAGACGGTTGAACTAATAGTCTAAAAATAATTGAACAGATTTTTCCAGTATTTATAATAAACCAAAATATTGTTTACCTTAATGTTCACGACCTTCCATTTCATATGCAAAAGTCGTTGACTAAATTCTCAATATAAGTATGGGAAATATACTAAACTATTAAACCAACAACAATTCAATATTAAGACAACTATAAAAAATGTTTTTGAAACAATGTTACCATTTATTCAAATAATACCTTATTTTATTTTAATCAATGAACTATATTCTTTGTCTCAATGTTTTTAGACTGGTAATTTAACATTTTTTAAATGTTAGATTAACCACGTTTGTCACATCTTTAGAACTGCCTTTATTTTGTTCAATAGGCAGTTTTTGGTTGTCAAATCAATCAGTATAATTTAACATCTCCTGGTGTTTCATTCAACTCTCAAAGAACATTGCTTGTATTTAAAGTGCAAAAACTGTTGAATGAAACATTTATTGTTTGACTCAACAGTTTTTTTCTCGGTGTACTCTAGATCTGAACATATTATTATCATCACAGTTTTCTAGAAAGAAGCCTAATTGGGAATGGATGATGTGTTCTGGGCTATGATCGCCAAATCTGTAATACAAATGCCCACCGTCAGGAATCTTCTAAACCTAAAAGTGATTTTGCATGCACTACACGAGAATTTAATAAAAAATATTTCTCGTTATTTAAAATGCAATTTCATAATCGTATAATTCACTCGCGTTACTTACTGATGGGTGACGAATTTATCTATTCTTACTAATCAAAAAATATCATAACCGAATCATAACATTGCAAATTTATTTAAAATGAGAATTTACTGGCTAATAACTAATTGCTGTCCGTATAACATTGTTAATATTACTTGTTATATGATAACGTTCCACTCACGTAATGTGTTATGTGTAAACGGAGGTATGACTTACATTCTATACATTTCAATTTTCTTTAAAAGGTGGGCAGGCACATTTATTCTAACAAAAGAATGCCGTTTAGAACAGCTGTTGCACTTTAAGTGCGTGAAGGTAAGTTGATGGCATACAAGTATAATGTAAATAATATCAAAATGTAAATTAATTAAACCTTGTTATCTTCTAGTAAAGTCAGTACATTACAAATATTTATTTTTCCCATTAGAGCCAGCTCAGTCAGGGAGGCCTGTTATTACATATAGAAACAGAGTAAATATCCTTTTCGGGTGGGTTGTATATGAGATGATGTTAAACATACATGTTACTTCAATGCAGAGCCGTAACCAGTAATGCGTGGATATTAAGCTATCAAGTCAGTCATTACTTATTTTTTAATTGTGGTGTCTTCTTGCGGAGAGGTGTAAAGATTTTTTTATTTATTTACCTCCTATTCCCTTTCAGTCACTTTCTTTTTAGATAAAGATGCAATGAATAATTGCATCATTTTTGTGAAAAGAATGTTAAAAATATTATGAGTTCAGAAATTTTCAAGTTACTGCCTTATATTGTCATATTCAATTAAGTATTCGTTTTTTTATTGCTCTGAGGATGTAAGGTTATGCTAATATCGTAAGTCAAGCATGTGCAATAGCGTTGGAAAAAGCTCATGCTTACTTCGGCCGGGCATATGCACCATAAACAAATATATTGCAAAGCAAAGTTCTGTAAGTCATATTAGAAACCGGATTTCAATATTACATGACGTAAAAATCGGGGTGTGAATTAATATTAGGTTTTGTCAGGTTGTATCGTATTGAACTATTGCTCCTAAAATATAAAAAACAAAATTTCAGAAAAATAAACCAACTTCACAAAACGAAAAGCACTGAAAAGTATGAAATAATATTGTTACGTATTTATTACTGCGGTTAATGGCTACCTTAATTTTCTTAATCTTTCTGAAAAAAAAGATATATTTCTTTTTAGTGCACCTATTCTCCTCCTTCCCCTTTATCTTATCTCCCCCTCTTTAAATTCGTAAGGTCCATGTAATATTAGGTTTTCTGACCTTAATAACCCCAAAAATTACATATTAAAAGAAATTTTTAAAGCTATTGCTACAGTCTACCCTAAGATAAAGAAAAACCCAATACTTTTAAGACAATAATTACTTATTTCGGGAAACCAGCAGAAAAAATTTATCAATCAGAAAACCGTAAAAGTAGCATTCAAAACAAATAATTCACTAGGAAAATTTCTGAAAAATTCAAAAAGTAACACTAATAAAAGTATAAAAATAATAAATCAATAATAGATCAGTGTGGATCATGTCCGAAGAGATACATAGGCCAAACAGGCAGATCATTTTTAACACGTATAACAGAGCATAAAAGAAGTTTTATTAATAATAAAAATAATTCTACATATTCAAACCATCTTTTACAGAATCAACATACATTTGATAACAATTTTAAAATACTACATGTAGAAAAAATAAAAGTAAATAATTAAATTTACTTGAGAGTCTTGAGATAAATCGGTTGAAAAATTCCGACATATTACTTGATGATCAATTAGAATTAAATAACTCGCCCCTATTAAACTTATTTACTTAATAGAAATGAAGCCCAGTAGGAATTCCCCATACCAAATTATAATGATAATAAAACATAAAATTATCTACCTAGATTATTGTATTTTATGACACCTTTGTGAACTTTTAGTTTAAGATTTAGTAAGTAACAAACATCCGATGGAGCTATAGTGTAGCGAAACGCCTCATATTATAATATTAAATAAAAGTGGAAATTTGGCTAAAATTGTCATTATGTGTATAATGGATTTCCATCAAGTAAAAGCCGACACCATTCAAAGTTGAAACCAAATATATTTAAAACGAATATTTTTGAAACAGAAACTTTCTTTGTAGGATGCACAGTTTAAATTAAATTAGAACATTGGAAAAACCCAGATTTGATCGGATTTGCAAAATTTACACCTAATTTTGGCATAAACTATTCACATCATGCTCATTTTCTATAGTTTTTGATTTGGATTGTTCCAGAAAATTTATTTTAAATGTTGTTGCTATAATTATTAACTTTTAATAATTTTGGTAACGCCAGAAGCGTATTTTGTACATGCAGAAACATTTATCAAAAATAGAATTTTCTGAGAAATCATAAATAAAAAGGTTTTCTATTATAGTGCCAACTTTATGTATGGTACTGTATAAACTAGACTAGTTATTTTATCATATTACATTACATTCGTATACTTTGCCAGGAATGTTAAAAGTTTACTGCAATGTTAAAAGTATGTATATATACAAATTTTGTTTAAATATTACCATAATTTATTAAATATAAGCATCTTATAACTCAAAATAAAAAATTACTATTAGCTAAATAAAAAATATATTATTAGCTATCTAAATCAAGTTGCAAACATCCCAGTTCGTCCTCTGATGCACTGTCATCGTCATCACACTACAATCTGACCATATCCTACATTAGGCAACATCGGAGAGGCACTCGCAATGCATCTCTTGGCATGTTGATGGGATGGACTTTATTTCGATTTTGATTTTTCCAAAGAAAAAATCGTGCAGCGTTGCCGGTTCATTTAGCTTCACTATTTTTATCATAATAATAAATAATAATCCATAACACGCGTCTGGTGCCCACTTTGCAACCGATGAGACAGAAGGAAATAAGTGCGGGCTCTGTCAGTTATGACTCTCGTGTCTTTTTCTTGCTTGATTCTTACTTTATTGATGAAATTATCTTACCTGTTATACCATGAACCCTGTATTATTGTCCTACAAAAGAATCACTCAACAATGCCAGGGGCCCAATTATTGAAATTGTTAGAAAATATTCTCATTGGAAAACATTCACACAAAATTTTTCTCACAACTCTCCGATTCGATATTTTTGACAAAATTTTTCTCACAACTCTCCGATTCGATATTTTTGAATCGGTAACGAAAGCTACTTCACAAAAGAATAACGTCTACATCAGAAAATTCAGTCTGACAACACTGTACGATTCTGTGCCGGCAGGTACGGATACTTAATATTACACGTAATCGTCCGTTAGTAAAAAAGAGCAACTATATCGGCAATTAATTACATAGAAAATTAATACTTATCGAAAATTATAAGAAAGTGGGATAGCACCGTCTATTTTATTGATTTTATGCAAATAAGCTAATTTTGAATTTAAATTCTCTGCCGAACTTACCGTAAATTTACATCGACTTGACGTACATGTAGTTACTAGATCTAACCTCGCTTTTTTAATATTATTTTTTGTTTCTTTGTTTTTGATTGTTAAAGTGGAAATAAAAAAAGAGAGCGGGAAATTTATCCCAAAAACGAAAAACATGTGTAATTGAATCTTTAGAAAATGATAAGGAACTACAATACAGTAGATTTTCCATCTCTAGAACATGTTACATAATAAGATCGTTTTCCATTTTTCAAAAAAAAAAAACACACACAAAACCCAAAAGTGATATATAGTAATGACTACAATATTGTATTTTACGAAAAAAAACAGATAAAACGAATTTCAAATTCAAACATTCACTATTTATAAGCCGATAATAGTTATGCCTTCAAAAATGACAAATGTGTCAAAATTTCTAATGAGAATCGAAGTTCCTAATGAAAAGCTCTTTTGATGTTTTAGTTTTCCTAACAAAAATTACACGAAATTATTCGTTTGAGATCAGTCAATAATAAAATATAATCTCAACAATTTCATGTGAACTTTTTCTTGCTTCACATGAGAATCTTTTCTAACAATTTCAATAATTGGGCCCTAGATATAATATTTCATGATCGAAAAATTCCCAAATATTACCTTAATAGAAATTTGATTTATTTTCCGCCCATCAAATATAATAATAATCATAAAGGATTAGAGATAAACATTTGTGAAAAAGGTATGCAAAATACAAATCATTATGACAATATAAGAATGAAATAAACCCATAGCAGAATTAATTTTGCCCGGGGCATTTGGCGGGTGTAAAAGCCAATAAACGCCAATGTGGAAATACTTTATAAATAAACTGGTTAGAACAAGAAAAAAAACCTATTATATATGCAATTTGAAAAATCTACCTGTACTGCGCGGCGTGCACAAACGATTTTCAAGGTGAACAGAAAACGTAGAATTTTACGAGGGTAAGTTAATTTTTATATATTATAAGTAGTGTACTATATAAATTCAAATAAAAGAAAAACCTGAAAAATTTAAGAAAATGTTATACTCTAGATTCTTTATTTGGAATTTTTAGGGGCAGACGCTCCGAAACTGTCTCCTAGTTTCACACACCCGATTCTTCTTTTAATGTCTGCGGCGCTATGTCTAAGCCACTCAAATTCAACCCCCATCCTGACAAAAACTTTTGTCTTGGTGCATAAAACCCTTTCAGCTCTCATTATTTTGCTTTTCTCAAAACCGGTTACTCAAGAGCATCTGAGCTTAACAAGCTCTTCAAAAAGAATAGATTCAATGATGCCTCTTGTATAGGATTGCGATAAATCATCTGGCTCATATCGGTACCCAAGGCCTCCCCGAGTGAGGGATAATTTTTTAAAATTTACCTAACTCAGAATACCAAAATACAAAAACAACTTTATTAGGAACGAAAATCTTTATTATAACTGATATTCCTCAAAACTAAATAAAAAAATTATTTAGGATTTGCTAGTTTTATATCTTTTCGACGAGTGTTTTTTTAGAACATCTTCCTGATCTTTGACGTACTTATAAAATTCTGCACATGATACTTTAAAGTTACAGAACTGGCATTACAGAAAGGCCTCAACGGACTCAGCTAACAAACGATTTCTTTCTTCTGACCACTGGATGGACATTGAGGAAAAAATTCTTTTGCAATTTCCATTGTACGCAGGGATTGTTCTATGCTTTTTAAAAAAATTAACCATATTCCTTCAATCGAACTGTTTTTTCCCTTTTCTAAGGAGTTATTTTCTTCTATAAAATTCGTAAGGTATAAGTTCTGTTGAAAACAATGATCTAAAATTATCATCAAACTATTCGATTTAAATATAATTATTTCTTCCAAGTTTTCCCTTTCTTGGATTTCAGACAGCTACATACATTCAGTCGAAAATGTTGAATTTTTTAAAAAATGACTTGGGCCATTATTAGTAACCACTAGACAGACGTCAAATAAACTGGTTTTCAATGCACAAATCCGCAAGGTAGAGGTCTACTGCACCACGCTATTGTAGTGCGTTATACACAAAAGCTTTCTTTTTAAAGGCCTTTCAAAATTACGCTTGTTGGTGCGTGTACCTTTTAAAATTTAATTCAAAAAACCTTGATAACGTCGATCGGGACTTTTGATACCTTTGTCGGTACGTCGGGAGATGAACTCCAATAACGGTGACAGTCCCAATATATCGGGATGAATGGCAACCCTACCCTTGTAGCATAAATGAAATTTTAACAGAATCATATGTACGAGATAAACGCAGTTCTTTTATAAGGCCTTGAACAATTTACAACGTAAATACAGTCCCCAGGCTTACACTAAAATTTCTCGTTCCCAAAATAGTATTAATAACTTTCGGAACTGAATTGATTTTATATTTAGATCTACAAGTTTGAATTGTCAGTGGCCGTACCAGGCGCGTAGCCGGGGGGGGGGGGGGGGGGCTGGGGGCAACCCACGCTGAACGAAAAGTTGCCGGCTCTAGAAAATCATTGAAATAATTGTCTTGCCTACTACAAAATTATTCCATCATAAAAATATACTATTTTCCATTTTTTAATATAAAAAAATACATAAAATCACAA
Source organism: Philopedon plagiatum (assembly GCA_963971165.1). Classification (NCBI taxonomy): domain Eukaryota; kingdom Metazoa; phylum Arthropoda; class Insecta; order Coleoptera; family Curculionidae; genus Philopedon; species Philopedon plagiatum. The sequence continues at coordinate 35,043,703 of OZ020189.1, read as the reverse complement.
AAAAAACTATTTTTTGCACTCCGTAGCTGAAAAGGCTATTTTAGTAACGTAAATTAAAATAAGTTTGCCTTTACTTGTCAGCTTTAGTTATTAGTTAAAATTTTTAATTTGGCTCAGTCGAAACGCAAGTATACTATTATTGCTGTCCCCCACCCTTATCGCCAAAAGGATTGCTCACAAAAATCTGAAAAAAAAAATCACTAACATTTAGCATTAGGTGTAGATTGGGCCAGTATAATGAGGATTGAAAAATTCTAGCACGATCAATTGTTATAAACAATTTAATTGTTTATTTCCCTATAACTGCTAAACCATTGAGAGAAAAAGTTAAAAAAAATATTTCTCGCGATGTAAGGAACAATTTTTGTCCTTTCAAGTTTTTCAAAATTTTTAACTAGGCTCAGTCAAAACACGACTGCCTTACTATTATTAATAATAATTTAAATAGTGGCTGATGGCACGGAACACTAATTGTGCAAGAATAGCTTGCACTTGACCGATTTTTTATCGAAACTTTATATATATGTTGTAAATCCGATCTCAGCCGCCACTAATATCTGAGTCTGGCTGAAAACATTTTTAACTAGGTCCGGTACAACAGGGATTACCATAAGCCCATTTGGCTGAAGTGGATGTACACACCTCATCCTGTAACTTCCAATCAATCAATGAAGTACTAATACCATGTGAAGGACGAACGGCAAAGACATACGCAGCTTTATACTGTTAATTATTTAGTAAACCGCCCTCGTATATCAGTGAAAAAGAGACCAGAGAATAAGAACAATAATAAAAGGCAACTGACAGTCTGGTAATATGTCTAGACAGAGAGCGCGAAGGTGTTGAACAGTTCGTTGAACGAAGAAAGCACACTTTTAAGAATAGAATGCAGAACGTATAGGGTGCGCGGTAACTGCGACAGGTCAGTACAGGTTTCTTCAGGAATGCTTGAATCGTTAATTGGTCACAAAGCCATTACTTTTCACAGAAACTATTCAAGGAATATATAAATAAATTTTGCTATAGGCCTAGCTTACACTAAAGTTTAATGTTTAAGGATTTTCCGTATTGCATATTGGGGCATACTCATGGATTTATTAAGAAAGGATTCGATGTCCGTATGGGTCCGTATACTGTGAGCGTACCGAACGTGAAACCTTATATTTGTTGTTTGTTATGAAAACAATTCCCCCAGGAGATTAGTTTACGAACTACGTAATTGAAGCAAGAATGGTGGTAGAAAGAGATAAAATAGCATTGGAGTGTTGGAGCTCAGAAGTGTTGCTGTCTGTGTTGGTTGCTTAGGAAAACGGCTGAACCTCGGTCTGAACACTCGGTTACACGTACGTCTTTGTCTAATGACCTAGGAAAGAAAAAGTATAGATTTATAAATGACTCGGAGCGACTTTAAATAAACACCTTTAGAAATAACATATCCTATACATTGTTTACAAATTGTGTTTACAGTGTCGTTTAGAATGGTTTGTTTTGACTTCAAAGAATGTTAAATCATCCCGTATCTATTCTTAATAAATCCATGGGATACTCTATTATTGAAGTCAAAGCCGCAAGCTATTGGTACAGGTGTTATTAGTTTATTACATTTTTACATACATTTATTGTTGGAGGAGTATGTACTGAAATTCATAGTTATTCAACTTTTAATTGAAGTACCACATAAACAAAGCTAGTATTAGAGCAACGCTAAAAATATCAAACTGAAACTAGGTTAAAAATAACTAGAAGCAGTAGTAAGTGTAGGCTGCATTTGCCGGCCACACTCATTTATTGCCAACTTAATTTTATTTTAGTACAATTTTCTGCTTTATTTTTCTATTGTATGAATATTGTCACAATATTAACTGTAGACCCATGTTCTATAGGCATCTTTTAACATATTAATAAAAGTTTCAAGATATTTTATGAATTATTTTAGGAAAACAATATTTACAAAGAATATTGAGGTCCTAATGACAGAAAAAATGTCACTATAGGTCTTTTAAAATATTATTCTTCTGAATGAAATCATTATACCTATACACATTCAAACTTTAAATCATTGCATTGACTGAAAATTGCTTGTAGGGTGAATCTACACTTAATATAAGGTAAGTGCGCCAAATGAGGCCCACTTAAGAGAAGTTTGTTGTTTTTTTTTGGGTTGTACTGAAAATAAGCTTTCGTAGTTATGGGTTAAGATACTTTATACAACTGGCTAACAGTAGCAACTTATAATATTATTGTTAAGAATTTTAAAGCCGAAAAATCATGTCAATATGAAATTAAGTTGGTCAACATAAACGCCACGTGGAAATTTGCCGCCTTAAAACTAGCCTAGGTTTATAAAATTATAATAAAATCATTCACTTAAATGCACTTTTATTTTCAAACTGGCTTTAAATGTGTAACGGACTTGAAACAAGATTGTACCTAACAGCTATCTTGTTAAATATAAAAGCACCGCTAAGTTACGGATTTGGCACCAATTTTAAAATAAATTCGCCTTTTCATCTGCCTGATGTTTTAATTTTATACTAGAAATTCTTATTTTAAAGACATCTTTTATATAGGGTGTCCGAAAAGTATGGGCAAATGTCTTTGATATTAGTACAGATGGAGACACCAAATTTTGGGTGTATCGTATTGGTTAATAAATTTACTTTTTTATGTGATTTAACTTTTTCAACCCCTTTTAGGGGTGACGCTAAGGAGTTGAGGTGGAAAATTTTAAATGCAAACCTATGCCATATGGTACTTCATTTTAAAGGATTTCAAAAAATAAACATTTTGCTGTAAGCCCGAGGTGCGGATCTTAAGTCGTTTTCAAATGGCAAGCCTTTAAAATACCTTTATTCTCTTATTTCTTTAAAAGTTGTTCAAAAAGACCACCATGAACTTCTTAGCAGTAATAAAATCGATTTTCGAACTCACTTCTCACACTTTTCAGAATGGTGGTGTTATTTCTTGGCAGAGCTCCAAAATCAACTTTATTACTGCCAAGAAAATCATGGTGGTCATTTAAACAAGTTTTTTCTAATTTTGACATTTAAAGTGACACTTTGTAAAACTGATTGACGTTATGAAACGTCTTACTTTTTGTAACTAGTTACATAAAGTAAAATTTTATGCAATTGGTGACGAAAAATGTATTTCAAAATTAGTGACAAAAAGAATTATTCTATTTATTAAACTGTTATAATACACGATAACAACATAAATTATAAATTAATTAATTATTATTAATACACGATAACAACATAAATTATAAATTAATTAATTATTATAAATATTGATAACACAATTATTGCAATTATTTAAATTAATTCCCGACGACATACTTTTTTCATTGCTCGAACTTGCTGTTATTTGGGAGACGACGCACGTTGCATTAGATGTTTGACCAAATATTTCTTGCGCTATAAGTTTTTTATTATTCATGGAATTTTCAACATATCCCTCCGCAACAGAGCTAGATTTCCAACCTCCGTGCCTCTTTAATTTTAAAATATCAGCGCCACTGTCTGCTAGGAAAGTGGCAGAGCTTCTTCTGAAGCAGTGGCCAGTATATAGAACAGGATTTGAAAGACCAAGAAATTGTGCAATAACTTTTGGCAGACTGCTAAATGTGTTAATTCCCACAGGATTTCTGGTACATTTTCCATTCGCATATTTTACAAAAAATCTGTTGTGTTTAAGAATCTGGGGACGCAACTTAATATATTTTCTTAATATTTCAACAAGATTCGTATTTTCAATGTCTCCAGTGGTAATTGCAAACTGCCGTATAACTTTTGTTTTTGAAGGTGGGATATCAACACGAAAATGGCTTCCTTCGTCTATAACATTTTCAACTGGAAGAAATGTTAATTCTGCTTTTCTGCACGCTCCTGCCATTCCAATAATCATTGCAACCTTAGCCATTAAGTATTCTTTGTCATCAGCTTCCACTAAAAATTTGGCAAAATCTTCTTTACTAAAAACTTTTGACTTTTTAGCACTGTACCCGTCCGCTCGCCTTTTAATATATGCTACCAAATTTGTATATTTTTTAATATCAAAATTCCTTTTCAGATTTAGTTCAGACCTTAACATTGAGTAAAGTGTCCATAATGTGGAAACTTTTAAATCTTTCTTACCCTCAAAATATGCAAGTAAAACTTTCTCATTAACATGTTTAATTTTCTTCTCATCACACCCCGTAACAAATTTTTCGTATGCCAAATCATAAACTGCCTTTGACTTTTTGGGAATTACTGATACTAAAGCATTACCTGCTGCCTCTTCAATATCGCTTGGTAGCTCTTCAGATCCTGAATCACTCATTTTTTAAAAATAAAACTAAAAATATATCAATCTCGCTAAAAACCTTCCGTTTAGACTTTTTTACAAAATGTCAAACTGACAACTAACATGAAGTAACAGCAACAAACTAGATTTATGTTTTAAAATTTTTATCAATTATATTAAACTTTATTTTTTTATTACTTTCTTCAAAATTAGAAAAAATCTTGTATGCAATATGTTACGAAATGAAATTTTGTGTAACTTGTGAGTTTTTGCGGAACTCACTTCGTTCGTTCCGCAAAAATCTCACGCGTTACACAAAATTAGGCATTTCGTAACTGATGGCATAAATAGCTATTAAAGTAATAAAGGGAAATAAAGGTACTTAATTTTTTTTCAAGATTTTTAATTTTTATAGGCTTGCCATTTAAAAAACCAATTAAGATACGGACCTCGGGTTTGGGGTAAAATGTTTCTTTTTTGAAGACCTTTAAAATGAGGTGCCACGCGGCATAAATTTAAAATGTATAGCTAATGATTTTTTCTGTTCAGGTAAGTTACCTATCGTGTAGTCAAACAGAATCCTAAATTTTGGTAAGTATACCTCTATAACTACTAAATGTAGATAATGAAAAAATTGACTTATTTTTCTTAGTTCAATACACAGTAAAACACACCGTAACAGTAGTTGAAAAATAGCTTATATACTCAAGACTGCAATTGAACTAACAGTATTTTATCAGTATCACAAAGTAAACGACTAGTCTCAAATTAAAATGGCACTATATTGTATAATAAATACTAGTATATTATGTTAGAATACAAAATTCTTTAGTTGTTGATTGAGATTTGATAGCCTTATATAATGTTAGCAGTCAACATACAGTTAAAACGCCAGTTAATACCTATTATATTAGGCAGTTGACTGACATTTTGTCATAAACCTATAAGCAATGTCACTAAATCAACTAGAATTGACCATTAGCCAGTGATGTCGTCGCTTGTTGCTCTCGAACATTCTAAAAATTTTTCAGAGAGTGACCTTTTTTCCTTAAAAAAAGAAATCGAATCAGTTTCAATCAAGTACCATAAAACAATCGTCATTTATGTTGGTGGTCATATGGCAATACAAAACTGATAAAATTGAAATATGCTTTTTACTGTGATATATGGATATGTTAACATTGATAAACCAGGTCTGTCTTAACTTAGCTTGCTTAGTGTCTAAAACCATTCGTGGGAAAAACGACGGCATTCTAAAAAAGCAAGAAAGATATCTCTAAGGGCCATGGAAGGAACAAGAACAGGTTATTGAGGGTGGATGACCGAAGCGGCATTCTTGTTGGCCCACCCCGCGGATTAATTCAAAAACGATCTCGTTCTGCTCAGACGAAGAATGCGGCATGAGAAATGTTATCGACTGACATCGATATTTCGACAAAAATTCGACATTAAATATACATATGCCAGGCCTAAAACCCTTAAAATTATTTCAGCTTTATGATCTAAGGTTCCTTTTTAAGATCATGGTGAATTAATAGTAGATAACTCAAAACAAACCTCAAGCGAGATGCAATAAGGAATATGTACGTATTTTTTTATGGCATAAATCGTTTAAGGAAGTCATTATAAACCCAAAAAAATATTTTAATGAAAATTACTAAGATAATATAGCAGGATTTTTTTTTACTTTTCGATATAATTTATTACAATTTAAAAAACAGCCTGTTCCTCTCAGTGCAAAGTGACGTGAACAGGTTTGTTTTTCTCGGAAACAGTCAGCGGGCGAGCTGAGCAATAGAGGAATTGCAACTAGTTTCGGTAAAAAAATTCAGTCATACAGGATGTATCGTTTTCGAGTTATTAAACGCCAAAGTCGAAATTTCCGCATTTTTCGTTAAAATTCTACAATCAAAGTAATAATAGAAATTTATTGGTGTCAGTATTTTGGTCATTGAAATAATTGTAATAGAGTTTTCAAAGAAGTAGGAATCCTTTAGAACTCCAATAATAAGTCTATATTTTAAGCAATATTTTTTTGTTATTTCAGTGATGGTTTGTTGAGACAATATTAACTTTAATATAACCAATGTGACAGTGGTCAATCATAATACTATTATTGAAAATAGCATAGCAGAAAGGGAAGCATGCGTAACGCGCCTCTTGTTGTTTTGTAAGGAACAGTCAACGAATTATAGCGGTTAGTTCTTCAGAGGAAATCCTGATAATCGGTAGAAAAAGGATAAACCTTCAACAGCGCGGCGATGAGCGAGAGAAGGGTGTTTTCTTGTGAGGATTGGGTCATTGATGAGTCGAGTGGCTCTCTTTTGGATAGAATCAAGGATGTTAAATATGGAAGGTGATGCGGCTCCCCAGATGTGGGTACATACTCTAGGTTAGGTCTTAGTTGGGAAATATAAAATTGGGGAAATATAGAAAAGTTGGAAGGGAAGAAGTACTTCCTGGCTCGAAAGAGAAAATCAAACTTTTTAGCTGCTGATATGGCTATTGGAGTAATGTGTTTTTGCCAGCTAAGATCATGTTCAAAAGCGATGCCAACAAGATCGAACGTTTCTTTGTTATGTAGGGCTTGGCTATCCATGTGGATGAGGTAAGTGTTGCCGGATTTTTTGCATAAAAGGGAGCAAAACTGGGTTTTAGAGGCATTGAACTGAACAAGGTTTTTTTAAAGTTCCATTTATGGTTATCCTCTTATTTTGCCATTTTTGTCGAATTGTGCTATTCGTTTATGTGTAGTGTTTTATAAAATCAACTTTGGATATTTTAATTTTGCCTTGGATAGTGTTTTATTTATATTGCTGCAACATATGTTAGAAAATGTTTGAAATTCCTCCCAACCTTCAAAAAGTTAAACAAACCAGAATAATTAGACAATTAAGATATTAATAACATATGGTTTGTCAACAATGTCGCAAGACCATTCGTAAATTTGATTTTATTTATTTTTATTGCTTGTTTTATCAAGCACCCTTCGGCTAGTTTCGTCCCCTCTTGCATCTCCTACTTGATATTCTGATGACTTGTCCTTTTAAAATATATTTTTGTCGATTTCTTAATGTTATTCATAAAGCATTTTTGGTGTATTATTTTTACCTTTCATCTTCGTGATCCTGACTTTCTCTACTATATATGTACTAGTTTTTGTAGACAGTAGGTGATTACTGTTATTATTATGCTACTCTGACAACCTGCAGTCATATGTACAACTTTTCATGTAAACTTTTTTTTGGGCACCTTCTGTGTGGTATTACGTCTTGTAAAATTCTATCGGTTTTACTGTTGAGCCACGATACTGAACGAAAACTCATTACTCGGCATTATCCATTGAATTTAAAGTTTAAATTTTGGTGAAATCTTTTACCGTCACAGTTTTCTGAATTGGTAAGAAAGGCAGCAGAGGTTTGGAAGTTGCTGTTGCTTATTTCGAATTTCAATGTATTTGATAGTAGGTACTGATTTTCCGTTAACTCTCAAAAATTCCTTGTATTATCTTTGTATTTTAATACATTCAAGCTGGTATTGCTCTTTATGCTGACATAATTATCTCAGTTCATTATTAACATACTCCTTTCCCTATTAGAACTTCAAATTATCGTTACTGATTCAGTAACATAACTATCGACAGATCGTTGACGTCTATTCGATAGTTCTGCCCCTCTATAAAACCCTAACTCTCACAATAAAGGAGTCCTTTCGTCTGCTGTGCACCGCGCCGCGCCGAAGAACAACCGAGATAATTACCTTTTTACAGAGATATGCCGACTTTAATTAGAGTTTTTCGAGATGTCAGTCGTTGCTATTGGCGTGTTTAGCGTGTTCAATTGTCAACTATAAATAAATGTATTTGGCACCTTTTTAAATAGAATTGTTGAGGAAAATAGTAGAAAATAACCATTTATAAAAAACTAATTTAAATATTTATAATTTATATTATAGTCATACTAATCTTTGTTAGTTTATAGCAAAAAATGTCTTGACGCATTGAGCATGGATATATCGTGAAACCCGATTCGATGGAACCGGGCTGATGCAAGCTCATTTCAGCCAATCCTGTGTTTGTCGTAAGGATTTACATTCAATTCGTTACTGAAGCCTGTTTTCAATTACGCAAAATCAAAGAGAGAAAACATAATTAAGATCGAACTTACACTGTTTTCTTTTTTGCTTAATTGTGTGTGGGTTTTTACTAGAATAGAAATTTTGTACAATTTTTTACACAAACTACTTATTTGTTGCTCATGCTCGCAAGTTTTTCACAAATTGTGGGCAAAAATAGTCGAAAAACACAAAAGTAAATTTATTTTAAGTAAAGCTTTCTTACAATGTAACCAAAAAGAAGGGAAATCCCTACTTTTACTGTTTTTCGTCTCCGTTTCTAGTCGTCATTTTCAATATTTTTATTCAAGTTTTGCAAAGCGGGAGACATGAGACAAGAAATTCTTTGTACTTCTGTTTATTTCTAACCTAATTATGTCGTTTACAATCAGCAGTTTGTATGTCACTTCAGTCCGAATTTGTTGAATCGCCGTTTTTATCATATGAAAATTTCCGTTCTATCCGATTCAACTTAATTCAGATCTCTTTTGGCATAGGACTGAATTAAAATACATTTACTAATTTAGCATAGTGTTTTAGCACTGTAAAGGCGTTGCAACTTCCTAGAGCTAGTTAATAAATTTATTATTTTCTTTTCCATTACATACATTTAATTCATATTCCACACTTTTTGAATTTACTTACAGAAATTTTTTGGCGAGAGGGACAATTCATACTTTTATATTACTGTAAGTAATGTTTTATATTACTGTAGTGCAGTGTCTACTGCAACATGTTGCAGTAGACACTCAGACTACTTGTCTGCATATTGTTTTTAAATTTTTCTTCGTCGTTTTAAACTGTTTGTCCAGAGTGTTAGTGTTTATATGTCCTTTATAAATCATAACTAGGAGGGTGCATTCCCTAAAATATTATCTTTCACAGCACTTTATTCTGAAGAAGGTCACAAGAATGACCGAAACGTAAATGAAAACAAAAACAAAATATAAAAAAATAGTAATTCTTCCGGATCTATATATCCCAAGAAAATATTTCTATAAAAAATATATATGAGATCGTAATCAATGTCCATGATCTCTAGTCGGCTTAGCCAAATAACTTCCGAATTTTAAAGAAAAGTAAAGTACATTTTTTTAGTGTAACAAACTGGATTGCGAGGAAAATAAAAATTACCAGGCATCCTGTACGGACTATTAAATTAGATCACTTTTTTAACTTAAGTAAGAAAATCTAATACTGCTATTTTGCTTTCAGATATTTAGTTTTTATATGCTTATTATTATTATTATTATTACTATTATATATTATTATAAATGTAATGTGCCCGGAAAGAAACGAGCTGTCTTGGGTCAAAATATACCAATCATCTTAGTATAATTTTGTTTAAGTAATCATATACAGTGCATTTTAAAAGTGGATTTTACATGTTAATTTTTAACCTCATGTTAGGCCCTGATCTGTAAGGGTCAAATTATCAACGTGCTGGCAAAATTACCTGCAAGATAAATTGTATGTCTGTCTTGTTCTTGCGGATTCTATCGCCGGTGGCATCATTGTCAAGTGTCATTTACCTTGCTGGTAACTTTATCCGCACTTGGATAATTCGATGCTTAGAAGTGTAGAAATAAATCTTGACATAGGTAAATTTGAGAGCCTTAACGTTATGTTAATTTGGTAAATATTCCAAAAGAGCACTAAACATGTCGAGAAAATGCATTTAAAATTATGACAATAAAGTTTTAAATACTAGAGAATGTGTGTTCTTTTCACTTGGTACGAAAAGGTAAAAATCAATAATACAAAGGGGTGTAAAAAATTATAGTTTTTTAAAAAATAAATGCATTTATTAGATATTTTTAGAGTTTTTTTGCATAATTTTTAAGCAAATTAACATTATTTTAGGACTTTTAGAAACCTATGTCAAGTTTTATCTCTGCCTAACATGGGGTTGAAAATTTAACATGGTCCGCTTAAAAAAATGCACTGTATACGAGCAGACAAACATATCCTTAAGTTTCTGCTCAACTTTTAAGAGGAAGATTTATATTCTTGGTGACATACTTAGTAAATGCATGCAAAAATATGTAGCTCAGTTTTGAATCCTGAAGAAAAAGTAAAACTTTTGTCATTTTAAAAGTTTGCCTAAATCTTTATATAATATAGACGAACCTGAAAATTTTATATTTTACTTACAAGTTTTTTGATGGAGCGACAATCTTTTTTTTTTCTTTTAAGAAATAATGACGGATTTACATGTATGTAATGTTCTGTGTAATTATTCCTGTATTCAGGAATATTATGTTCCAATTTCAAATTGAATTAAGAAATACACGAAAATCTTCAAATGTAAAACATGCATAATGGGGTGCGTTCCTAAACGGAGCTATACGGCTACGTTCTGGGTTAAATCTACAAGCATAATTATGTATACAAAAAAGGGAATATTGATGATCCTAAAAAGTGTACCCACCGTCCTTTTTTAGGGTATCAATCAAAATCCTATCACGGGAAGCATAAATAACTTAAAAATATGTCGCTTTTTTACTTTTTTCAAACTGGAGCATATGAAAGATTAATGAGAACCTCGGTGGCAGTTACTCGATAAAATGTTTTCCTTTGCATATATCCAGAGTTGGATGGAACGGACGCTGTAAAGTAATAATTAAGCAAGCTAAACGGTAAAGGAAAAATGAAAACCTTAAATTTTCAAACAGTTTGTTTAACCAATTCGACGTCACAATAATTATATTTCGTAACGCCCTCTTCCATCAAACCCAAGCATTTTTTAATAGGATGAAAATGACTTATTTAAGGATGTTTGAAAATTGACACAACTGTCATAGATGGCATGCTGGTTTCCAGGGTAGTGCAAAACAGAAGCCATAAAATTGTTGTTTCAAACCACCACACGCTAACAAAAAAATACCTTATTTATTTCAGGTTGCAGATGTGAGCCTGCAGAGTGCTGCCATTTTTAAAAGGATGGACAGAATATTACCAAATTTTGTGACCGTACAGCTAAAATTACCTTTCAAATAATATATCACATAACCTAAGTTGCTATTTAAAAATATTGACGATGACTTCATAATTTTGACAGATGTCAAAATCAAGAAAATTTAATATTACCAAACTGTGTAAACCTAAAAATCAAAATCAATGTGTTTTTCTCTAGAATTTAAAAATTACTAAAAAAATTTTCAACTATATGGAGAGTGCGGTCATAATTATCGCAATTAATATTTTTGAAAAATTAATAACTGAAAATGTATTTTTGGACTTAAAAATGGATTATTGTAAAAAAACAAACATAAAATGGTGAAGTGTGAGTCCAGCTAGCGTGATAAGTGTTTCGTAATACAACTTTTTATTATTATAATTTTTTCTAGTGTGTGAAACACTATACAAATCCTTAATTTTTGTCAGATTTGTTCTACTCTGATTTTACAAAGTGTGTAAAAGAGCCAGCAGTTTTTATAACTTTGTTTTAAATTTAACTTAATAAGGGTTACATTAAATAAGAAAATTATAGAGTAAAGTGACTAAATATGGAATACCATTTTGTTATTGATGTCAAATTTTTTTTTGGGCAAATATGGTTTGTTATACATATTGTCAAAATCTTTTATTAAGGATCATCTGAAAAGATTTTTGGGGTTATAAGGGATTAAATTTCCCAAAACAGAAATTATGAGAAGATAAATAAAGGTGCATATTTCTGTTTGTTATATTTTTGAGCCTAATATGAAATACCTTATTAAATAAATAAAATATATTAAATATTCATTTATTTAATCTTAAAAAATAATGGTAATCAAATCACAAACACATCAACCAGAAAACTATTTGCTTTCAAAGAAAATATAAAAACTAAGCAAATTAAAAAAATGTTAAAAAACTACTTTCTTACAAACACAAAGGACATTAATTGTGCAAGGCACAAACATAGGTTATTTGCAAAAGTCAGAAACAAAATGCTCGCTCAGATCACCTGAGCATTCTGCGTGTACCCAGTGATTGCACAATATACACTGGATCCAGATTACTCAGGTGTATTTCATATTAGGCACTAACTACTGCACATTAAACTGAACCTTGTTTTTTTTTGCTAAAAACAACAAATTAACGATAAACAATGTCAACAATAAAAATCAATGACATTAGAGAATAAGAATGTATTTAAAGGACTTCAATTAAACTAAAAACAAAAAATACTTGCCAGCAAATAAACTTTCAATATCAGAACAAGTGTTTACCGGCGATATGATCCGTACTAATGCAAACATGGCTACTAAGAGTTCGCATCAATGCAAAAATGCGCGTTAGATGGTGTGTGAGCATGTATTTATTAAAAATGGATACGGGATGATTTAACATTCTTTGAAGCCAAAACAAACCATTCTAAGCGACACTGTAAACACAATTTGTAAACATTGGCCACATCGTATTTTACCTTATAGTTTTGTAAAAAAATACGTTAGAAGCATCACAATATTTACTAAAAGTAAGTATATATGCGAAATAATAATAAATTTAAGTTAAATAGGTTTTATTATTTATAGGTTATGTTATTTATAAAGAATTCATTTATAAATCTGTAAGTCGCACTTTTTCTTTTCTAGTTCATTAGACAAAAGACGTACGTGTAACCGAGTGTTCAGACCGAGGTTCAGCCGTTTTCCTAAGCAAGCAGCACAGACAGCAACACTTCTGAGCTCCAACACTCCAATGCTATTTTATCTCTTTCTACTACCATTCTTGATTCAATTACGTATTTCCTGTGGTATTTCCTTAAAGTTTGTAAACTGTTCCACCAAGAGAAAACAAACAACAAATATAAGGCTTCACGTTCGATACGGTCACAGTATACGGAACATCGAATCCTTATTATAATAGATACATGTGTGTGAGTCTTTAGTTAGTAGATAGCGGCAATAGTTTTTGAAATAAATGGGTATTCCATATTAAGCACCTATTCCATATTTGGCCACTTTGCTCTATATATGTTTCTATTCTCCATTTTGTGGGCTTTTATTTGATACCCCAGACACTAAGCTTGAAAGTAAAAAAAAAATTCACTCGTTAACCCCCAAAGAATCAACTCCTACAATTTTGAATTCATTCTTTTGCTAAATTTCAGCTCTCCCATTAACGGTCTTGCAGAAAAGAGACTGTGACAGGCAGTCACCAAGTTGATTTCATGTGTTCGGTTTAAGAGAGAGAGAGAGAGAGAGACAATAGGAAAACTTAACTACAAACAGAAATGGCCGTTAAAAGTGAAACGCTTAAGTCGTATTAGTTTAATTATTATTGTAATATTGTAATGTGTTTGCTAAAAATATTTTTCTAATTAACGTATAACTTATAATGATAATAATATTACACACGATACGTTAAGCTAGTTAATATCTTAAAAGTCACAGCTGTTTTTCAAAACAATTATTATATTTATTCTTGTTACAGGATTTAAAACAAAGATACAATTTAATTGTCCCAAGATATTAATTCAAGCTTCCACATGATGTAGCATTAAATTTGAGAAAAAATATTTCGAGGAGTGCCATGTGATTAAGGTTGTTACTTTTTTACATAGCTTTCTTTTCAAACCTGTCCACCCTGTATAACAAAATGTGGTTCGAATTTCATAATTTGAATAAATTAAGTCTTTAAAAACAAAATTTGCTCAGGTTGGGTTGCTTTTGTGTGAATCTTGAAATAACAAATAACCACTTAAAAAATACAAATGCCACTTTAAACTTACTAGGTTAAGCAGTTGAACGGATACATAAGAGTCAACTGGTACTTATGCAGTTTATCAATAACATCTATTTCCCATCTTTGATCATCCTACACGAGTATCTCGAAAACTATCGATACATTTTTAATTATATTAAATATAAAAATTTTCCTAATTACATCTAACAGCATCAACTATTATGTTAATATCGCAGATTGTAGCCGACAAATCAAATTTAATTTTTTATACAATCAATTCAACCATTAAGCACGAATAAAATACGTACATTAAAAATATGCAGCTCTCAACGTGCGTCCATTAAAATAAATGCACACATTTCAATCATAATTTAATCCCTTTTATTGGCACAATAAATAGGTCAGTTTAGCAGCAATGGGTAGTGTTTTACTCAGGCGAACGAGTTACATCAATCCATCTTTCTATTTAAAGTGCTTTCCCCTGTAATTCGAAACGTTAAAAGTAGATATGCGGCTCCGACCAATATGTATTAAGCAGAGCTATTAGTTATTTAATTAGTAATTACTTGGTTTCATAATTCACGATAAGGTAATAATTTTGTATGATACTTTTTTGAGATAGGGGCCAATTCGTATTACACACAAAAAAGGAAAGTCTTAAATTAAGCTCAAAGCGACTCCAATCAATATGTATTAGGCTGGGTTATTAGGGATCTAATTATTTAACTAATGGAAACTACTACACACTAATTGCTTAGTTTCATTATTCACGATCCTTTAAATCTATTATTAATAACACTGTATTAAAAACACTGTCAAATAAAATACTTAGAGTAAAGCTCCGATACACTTGGCTACCAAGAGCTTCATGAAAATATGCTAACTTAATAATTTTTTCTACGAATGTTAATAAAAACCTTTATTGTATGTTCAATAGTAATTTCAGAACATGGTGCGTTGTGGTTTACACATTTTCATTGTGCTTCAATCACCATGGTGATTGAACTACAAAGTTCCCATTGTGCACGGGTATTTTTTACAAAGGTGGCGTTGACCGGTGCCGCGTCAAAATCTTTATAATTTCATTGACATCTTTTGACATCTTAAAAAGAAAAATATTACTAATCCCATTTTATTAACAGTAACATTCGTAGAAAAAGTATAGTGTAAAACTCGCATGGAATGACCATTTCCTACTCGTATGATTTGCAGCACTCGCCTGCGGCATCGTGCTGCAAACGTCATACTCGTAGGAAATGCATGTCATTCCATGCTCGTTGTACAATATACTATTGTATTCCTTTTAATTGGCAACAAAACAATGTCTATGTAGCGTTTTAAATTTTTCGTGGCATTGGTGATTTTGGTATTAAAATTTCGTGTTCTGTTTGATCCAAACCTGTCAAAGAATGAACACTCTACAGTAATGACAGTGGTAACTTATAATATGAACAATGAATGTTTCGTTATGTAGAAAAACATCAATTCAATAAATTCTGTAAATATAATCGAAACGATCCATTTTCAATTTTTATTTATATAATAAGGTCGCTGTAATGTTGCATACTGTAACCTACTTATTTGTGACAGTAACGTATGTGCAATCTATACGTCTCATGGCTTCTCAAGTTATCTGCAACTTTATTTTAAATGTAGATCGTAAGCATATTATTTTGACATGTCGAGACCAAAGATCGCGTTACTGACATAGATTCTGAAATATGAAAGACCCACCGTCGACAACTAATAAACTAAAGAATATTATTATAACTGGATTGTTAAGGAGCTGTTAGCAAAGCTTTGAAAATGATGATAAAAGATTTGATTTACTACTATGGGTAACGTTCATTTGTTTTAGATTTTGGAGAAAAAAATTAACGTGAGCAGGTAGTTATGTAGTTATTGTGACTATTACTTTTACAAAGAGAAGTACTTTACCTCCCTAATAAACAAAATTTATCCATATCCATCCTTCGTTTTTGGTTCTTCTTTTGGTCGGTTTGGAATTATTACTGGTATTTATTTGATGTAAAGACTCCTTGTCTTTTTAAATGTGTTTTCTGTTTTATATATTGGGTAAGGCTTACGTGTCCGCCTAATAGAAATGGTGTTTAACAGGCGCGGATTTGGGGGGCGCAAGGGGCGCCCCCCTAAAGCCTTGTACAAGAGGGATTTCAATAGCAATTTTTATAAAAATTAATATAGTAACATAAACATTAACCATTCCTACATATTTTACAAAAAAAAAAACATAAACGAACATTTGCCGCCTTTTGAAATGTTTTTTTGTAATATTTAATATAAAAATGCAAGATTTTTTGAGCATTTTTAATTTACATGCTCTTAGATTGTTTCAGAAAACATTTCTTACACATCTCACTGCGATCTTATCAAAATTGGCGCCGGATCGTTTTGGCATCTAAAGGAGACAAATAATCAAATAGTTTTTTTTTTGAAAAAACGTCTCTTTTGAAAGTAAATTTTTTCAAAAATATTTTCTCGAAAGCACATATTTCGAACGTACATTTTTTCAAAAATGTCCTGAGAGCTTTTTCAAAGATGCTTTTTTGGAAACGAATTTATGAAATATTTTGAAAATATCTTCTCGAAAACACGTACTTCGTGTCAAAAAATATTTTTAGAAAATAGGTACATTTTTTGAAAATGTATTTTTTTGAAAAGAGTATTCAGAAAACTAAATTATGAACTCTAGCACCTTGGAAAATGTTAATGAAAAAAAGACGAACAAAGATCCTGAACAAACCTAAACGAACCTTTTTTCCTTACACGTTACTTGAAGATGCTCTTTGAAAATATGTATTTTTGTGCTTTAAAAAAAGCATATTTTATTTGTGGGGCTCTGGCTCCCGAGCCCCTGCCTTCCCACAGTCGGCGCCTATGAGTCAGCACGCATTATCAGGAGCAATGATTAGAGCCCCACGTCTGATAATAATACTAAAATCGTTACTGTGGGGAGAATCTGTCTAAACAGGGCACCTATGTACCTTACTAATTCCAGTGAGGTACCAAGAGGAAAAGACATTCTGTATTTATTATTTGCGATGGAACAGGTAAAACACCACAGGTTAGTGATCGTGAAAACAAAACAGAACTCTATAAAATTAATACTGTCACCATATTTTTTCACAAGTGTTCATGCTTTGGAACCTGTCTTTAACCTGAAATGTCACGTGTTTGGAACTTATCTCTTACCTGCCCTCTCTAGCGTCTATGGTTTGCAACTTTTGTCGTACCTGAACTTAAGTGTTCACGGTTAGACACTGTTGTTCAAATAAAATTCTTTATTTTACTAAAACCGTATCAGCAAAAATACAGGAATTTTACCACAATATACCGTCAATATTAAAAATAGAATTTTTCAATTACTAAAGCGTTTAAAATGCCGATCCCATGTATTTATACACTTTATACAATTTACCAGTATATGTGTGAATAGCTCGATTTTATATTTACTCAATAAATTCTTCATTAATTTTATATATTAGGTATCTAGAAATAAGAACACTTGGCGCATGCATTTTTCTTAAGCGAAGTAAATTTTACTACATTAGTAACACGTGAATAATTAAGATCTCCCAAAATGTATTCAGGAACCACTTGATGCTTAACAATTGAACTCATGTCACTGGGTTATAAAATTTATTTTATTTCTATTTTTGCGTTTCCCCATCGACTGCCTTATCCCCATTTGCACCGTAACGCTTAAACTTGATTTAACTTAGTCCCCAAACAACCTTGTCGTAAAATTAAGCTAAACGGGGATTAAATACTGCGGTGCAAATAAAAGTTAGTAAGAAAAAATCATGTATCGATTCTTCTTAGGATAAGGTTATTGGTTATTTGCTTATATTGCAGATGCTTGGAGCATTCAATAAATCAGTTACATGAAATTATGCATGTGTGTGATTTATGCAATTTATACAATTAGGTATACAATTAATAATTCTATGATAAATGAAGGTTTTAAATTAGCATGCTGTAATTTAATTAAACCATCGCGCATCGCGTTATTATGATTATGAGAACATTTTATTATATGCTATGCATTAAACATTTTTATTTTAACAATAATTACGGAAGGTATACTATGACCGTTTATTTATCCATATGTTTTTATCTTTAAAATCTTTAAAATTAAAGAGTGCTATAAAGGCAAATTTATTCTTATTTTTTTCTTAATTCCATCCTTTCCCAATTTGATAAGGGGTTGACGTTTCTAGTTAATCGCCTTCACAACGCCCGATCCTGAGTTTTTCTCTTAAATCATTCTTGAATACATCACCCACCCTCTCTGACTTGGTCTTCCTCTATCTCTTCTTTCACATACTTTCATTGTCATTACCCTTCCAAGGACATACTAATTATCGCCTTTGATCAGATGTCCATGCCATTGTAGTTGTGTTTTCTGCATCTTAGACATTTCCACAAACGTTTTTGATCCCCTTATACATTTCTAACTTTGCCTCTCTTTGTTACCCCACACATCTATCATAACATTTAAATTTCTGTTCCATTTAACCTTTCAAGCAGTTTATTTATTGGTCATGTTTTCGCTTCATACTGGTCTGACCACTGTTGTACTACTCATCTCTTCCTCTGACTGATCCTACGGTCACACAGCACACTCCCAAATTTCGTCCAATTCTTCTATCACATTTGCACTCTGCGCGGTATTTCCAATAGTCTATCTTCTGTGATGATGGAACCTACAGATTATTTACAATTATTTACTTTATTTAGCTTTGCTACTTGCATTTTCTCTTCCGCTCTTCTTTCTGTATGGAACTTATCGTATGTTATTGGTAAGTTTACTTCTACTAATTTTTAATTCTCTATCTTCTACAAGCAATTCCTCCTCTCTCGACTTTCCTTCCAGCCTCTTTTCTGCTAGTCTTACAATATCATTTACAAGCATCATGCACCAAGGACTATATTTCTTATTTCCTTGACATTCAAGACAAGGTTGAATATATATAGACTCAAAGCGAAACCCTAGTGTGAGTCACCCATAACTAGACTTTGCCGTGTACTAGTTCTCATCTAGTTCACCTATATCCTGGACCGTCCTTACATACTTTTCTAATATCCAAGTCTCCGTCATAAACCTCCATACTTCCAGCCATATGCGACATCGTTGCTTTAAACAAAAATATATTATTTTTGGATGATTTTTTGTATATTAAAGAATCCTAGTAACAAAGATGTGTGCGTTTTTAAGTAGATTTGAGCCACTACTGCTTTTCGTTTAATTAAAAATTTCTTTAAAACGCTGCGTAGAATGGAAAACTGCACAAATTAATTAAAATGTAGTGGAACTGAAAAACGTGTTCGTGACATGCATAGAAAAGATGAATTTACCATCAACAAGAATGCTGATGACAGAGAAAATTAGGACGATTTAAAGTGAGTTACGATGCTTAATAACGGAACAACGTTTCGTAAATTACAAATCTTTATAGGACATAAAGTGTTTACTTTGTTTGAGTATTAAAAGAAATGCCTCGTAACTTTGCGTAAAACGAAAAAGGTAGAACTGGATAGAATTTAATTAGGAAAAGGGATTGGGAGACGCCAGCAGAGCGAATTAAAAAAAAAATCTAATTTTAATATGGTAGTAAATAAATCAAATATACTCTTTGTTTAATCGTTAACAGTGTTCAAAATATTAGGTCCTAAAGAGAGTCAAGGTTTAAGAAAATTCTAGTATCTTGCACTAGTAAGTAATTATGTTGTGGCACAAAGGTATAACTATTACTAAAACTATAAAAATGTTGATACATACCATTTCAGAAGAATGTTGAAAGTGACTAACTTACTAGGTAAGGTGTATGTCAATGGTAAAGTACAGAGAACGAAAAATGTTAAAATTCAGTTTTAATGACAAGATAACAGTTTTGTGACAACTACAGTTTATATAGAGTATGTCCACGGATGGGGTAGACAAGAGGACAAATGGACCAAAAAGTGAAAGATACGAAAAAAAGACGTTCTTCATAAAAGGTTTTGCTTGCTTTAAAAATAAGATCCACGATATTAAAAATTATTTTCTTTGTACAGGGTATGAAAAAAACACAAAAACGTAAAATTTAGTTAGGAGTAAAGTTGCCTTTTTTAAGTTTTAATGCAAAACGTTAGTTAAAAAAGTTGTTTTAAATTTTAAAAGAATTCTTATTCCAGATTTTGACGTAAAAATTTGAAATTTATAAATTACGCTTTTAAAATCAAAAATTTTCACCTTTTTTATTTGAGTTCACCTTTGATAAATGTGACGTATTTGTCAAAATAATAAAGATGTTGTCTTTAGGACAAAGAATATTAATAATCTAAAATTACAGCAATGGCGAGAATTTTTATCGCTACGTTATTGCGAAGATTTAAGAAAAGTTTACAAATTTACAATTATGCAGAAGTTCAGTACATAAGTTAGTAATCAAATTTAAAAAAAAGTGGACCCGTTAGTGATTTAAAGAAGACCAAGAAAAGATACCACGAAAACGATGCTTCTTCAGTATTAATTCTGCAATCTGTTCATGAAAATTCTAATATGTATTTAAGAAAATGAGCACTAATGTCTTTAAGGAAAATAAAATTCGTCTATTTAAACCAATTTTTAACCAAACGTTCGACGATGGGGACAGTTACAAACGCTTTGATTTTTGTTTGTGGGTCGGTGATGAAATTCTAAGTAACAACGTGAACTTTCGTAAGCAGCTAATGTTCTTAGTAAATCTCAGATGAGTTAACCTTCAGTACAAAAGGCACTGTAGCTTCTCAGCATGTGAGATACTGGGGTAGCTTGGGTCCTACTCCTATCCAGAATTTAGAAATCCGAGCCACCGACAGTATTTTAAAAAAGTACCTATATGTTTGGTGCGCCGTTTCTTATTATGGAATTATAACATAACGTAATAACGTATTTTTTTGATAATAGATGCAGCAGACATTCTCATTTACATATTGCTGGAGTCATTTTTGTCAGACAACTTAGAATAATTACCTCTTCAATATCGCCGAAATATGTATTTTGAGCACGATGGATGTCCTGCACATTATGCTACAGAAGTAGGGAATTGGCTCAATCGCAGATTTGGAAATCGATGAATGGTCCAATTTTGTGACCCCCTAGGAGTCCCAATTTGACAATTTGTGATATATTTCTCTGGAGGCGCATTGAACAACTAACATATTTATAAGACCCATTGAACATCATATATATATATATATATATATATATATATATATATATATATTATATATATACTTATAATATTATTTAGCCAGACTAGTTTCCCATTTTCTAATTTTAAAAAATCACTTCTTCCTGTTTATGCCTCCTTAATAATTATTATATAAGTAATGACTTCCATCTATAGCACTAGGTCTTACCTCTGTTTTTTTAATTTTTGGATCACTATTTTAATGACAAAACAATTATTGAATTTGCGTTGTATCCTCTACAGATCCTTTCCACATTCTAAACAAACATTTTCTGTCCCACCATCAGGCTCTTGATATTTTCTGAAAAAATTTTAGCTTGCTTTTTCTCTTTCGACTTGCATCGTAACCCTTTACTTTATTATATACAACAGGTGATGTAGCTAAAAGAGACACCGGCACAGACTTTAAATGGATCTTCTGTGCACCTCCATTGTGACAGCTTGTCGACCACAGACACCCGGCATCACCTTCACGCAGATGTCTATCCGGCTGTTATGCTAGGTTTGACCTCTCTTTCCAGCATAGCTCAGCCAATAATTTCAACCATTAATGTTACGTGATGTAACTGATGTTCTTGCTACAAAGAATCCTCTATATCTCGATTTGCGATTTGATATTTTAATGACAAACCAATTATTGAATTTGCGTTGTATCCTCTACAGATCCTTTCTACATTTTAAACAAACATTTTCTGTCATCTTTTGATATTTTCTGAAAAAATTTTAGCTTGCTTTTTTTCTTTCGACTTGCATCGTAATCCTTTTCTTTATTCTATACAACACGTGACGTAGCGAAAAGAGACACAAGCACAGACTTTAAATGGATCTGCTGTGCACCTCCATTGTGACCGCTTGTCGACCACAGACACCCGACATCACCTTCATGCAGATGTCTATCCGGTTGGTTATGCTAGGTTTGACCTCTCTTTCCAGAATAGCTCAGCCAACAATTTCGACCATTAATGTTACGTGATGTAACTGATGTTCTTGCTCCAAAGAATCCTCTATATCTCGATTGGCGATTTGATAAAGTACTGTTTCAGTGAATTTAGCCACCTCTTTAAGGTATACACACTGTTTTATTTTTTTAGCACCCCTAGCCAGGCAGCACAAAAAGATCCTACAGATATATAGAAAAATGGGACGCTTTTCTTTATCTCTGTAGAAGTTTACTGAAGTAGCTTCAAATGTCCGCCACATACTTTCTCAATGCGAAGTTGTATCGTATAGACAATGGATTTCCTTTAATATGTCTTGTAGAAGTGCTAAGTTCTACCTTTTAAGTTTCCCCCTTACCTAGTTTATGTGTATGATACCAGCTGACTGACTAATTTTATGTGAATTAGCAACTACGTACGTGTATTTATCTATAATATGTTCGATTGTTCGTTTATATCTTTGTAATGAACAAGATCTTTATTTAAATTTATTTCATATCTGAAAAGTTGGTTAAAAGGAAAATTGTTTTTTTGGAGTTGCACCTGCATTGTGACCGTTTGTCGATCACAGACACCCGGCATCACCTTCATGCAGATGTCTATCCGGTTGGTTATGTTAGGTTTGACCTCTCGTTCCAGAATAGCTCCGCCAATAATGTTAAAGTATAAACAAGATCTTTATTTAAATTTATTTCATATCGGAAAAGTTGGTTAAAAGGAAAATTGTTTTTTTGGAATTCATTTTGTGGCTATAAAATGGAATAAGAAATAAGTGATATCAAAAAACGCTCTAAGTTGTTGTGAACGAAATCTGCATATTCTTTTAAGATAACTTTAGGTGTTCGTTTATTGCTGCAAAAGGAAAAGTTAAAATAACTTAGAAATCATTTTAGGTAATCCTATTATGAATATTGTGCCTGTGCCCGCGATATCTTTCTGAGGCGTCACTGAGAATTTCAACTAGTTACCGCCTAAAGTGATCTTCGCGAATTCACAGTCATATTAGTGTATGATTAAAACTTCTCAGAGCTATTTTAAAATCATCCGTGTTATCTGGAACATGTTTATCCACCAGCCTAGAACCTACAGCAAGAGGCTGGTAAGACTGACCGGCCGCGAGCTGTCTAATAGGAAATAATATAGCAGGATCATTTAATAGAGAATTTTGTCTCCTGGAGCCTTGTTTTAATCAACCACATGGCCTTAATGAACGCATCAAGGACACTGCGCATCGTTGCGCAGAGCAAGCTAGGCGCCTTCGCAGGGACATCATTTTCTTTCTATTGGCTGTTCTTTCACTGGCATAACCTATTATATCCTGTGGTTCATGCACAAGTTATGCCCATTTTACACATCAATAATTTTAAAAATCGTAAAACTATAAAATTCGAGAAAGAAACCTGAACAAATGGACAAACAAATTTTGCCTCTTTCATCAGTAATATTTAACCACTGTATTACTGTATCAAAATGTGAATTCCTAGTGAAACATTGGCCATATATTTTTGGGAAATGTCTGCAAATATCTCAAGAATTCCGGTCGGATGGGTGCCATTACCCTGGTAATCCCCTCAAACATTTATCAGGACTTTGTGTTGTCGTTTTCATGCCTCGTTAGTCATTTCGGTAGGGAGTGTTTATTCTCATAAGACAAAAAGGTGTTTGATGATGGCACCGTTTTATTTTTCCAAATTGAGATGCTGTATTCGGTGCGATTAAATAGATTACTTTGCACCTCTTATGTTTATATATTTATTATTTAAACAACAGGTTTTTGATTTTTAACTTAAAAAATACATTTATATGCTTTACGTATTTTGACATTAATATTATCAGCAGGTGTATCGATTTTATTAACAAGATAAAATTTATTTGTATTTTATTAATTTATTTAAAGTATTTTTAGGATTTGAAAATTTATATCTTTGAAACGTAGTTCCATTGATGTTATGTACTTTTTATAAATTTATATTTCAAACCAAAATGCCAAATTGCGCTAATTCAAAAATATATTTTAAAAATTTCAATAAATACAAAACCTTGACAGGAGCATCTTACTCCTGCATACGTCCTTGATAATTAATCTCATTTAAGAGTTAATCCTAATTATATAGGATCCAAAATATGTTA
The DNA here is from genome assembly GCA_963971165.1 of Philopedon plagiatum. Classification (NCBI taxonomy): domain Eukaryota; kingdom Metazoa; phylum Arthropoda; class Insecta; order Coleoptera; family Curculionidae; genus Philopedon; species Philopedon plagiatum. Next base: position 35,019,321 of record OZ020189.1, on the reverse strand, counting down.
TTTCTCTTAGCTAAAATACAGATCACCTGACCAGTTAACTGCGTTTAAAAATTAATCTTTCTCTCACAGTACATGGGAGTAAAAGTATCCTCAAAATCAATTTAAGTTGTGAATCTAACAACGGATTTTTTTCACCTGAAAAGTCCAATTTGTGGAGTTTTGGTAGGGTACTTTCTTATGAGGCCAAATAGGGATACTGATTAACCAGTTAATCGATTCTTGATTATTTAATACTCATTAATCGTGTTCTTTTGACTAAGACAAAATATGTGAATAGGAGGAAAAATAATAAATACTGATGCAAATTTTTAAGCCATTTTCTCTAAGCCCAAAGGTTAAAATTCTACAGTAAAAAGGGTTAATCAGTTAAAATTCTTACGCTAGTTGAACAATTACAGAATTTAAAAATACAGTGAAATAACAAATGAATGAAATAACGAATGAACAACATCGGTCTCGCAAATGGCCGATCTGGGTGGATCCCTTATTTCTGCGTTGCCATACTCCAGATTTTGTACAAAGTTTTAGTCTCGGTTTTAGACAATGTTTTAAATTTCCCACATCATCTTAATACTTTTAACAGTGTGAGTTTGGCAAACCAAGTGGAGGGGCGCAATTTGCAAGTTGATTTACTTCAAACTGTAATACGTTGATGTCAATAGGTTTATTTGTTATTGTTGTACCTAGTAGTAGTGGATCATTGATTAAAGGTGCTACAACACAGGATAGAATAAGGAATGAAAATATACGTAGAGAATTGGAAATAGAATCAGTAGAAACATTCATTGAGTTACGGCAACTTGGATGGTGGGGACATCTACAACGAATGAAACATTCAATGCACGTCAAGAAGATATGGGAATCAAAACACCATGGGAAAAGACAGAAAGGTAGATCAAAACAAACGTGGGAGAACGCAATAGGAAAACGTTTCAAGAAAAAGAAATAGAATGGCAAGACGCAAAGAAATTGGCACTAAACAGAAAGGACTGGAATAATTTCATCAAGAAATAGGACAGTGAAAGGTTAACCACTCCCTACACCTTAAGGGTAGAAAGGGATTGATTATATAATATATTATTTACATCTGTTTCGCCGCCAACATTACGGTATTGTAAGGACTAATGAGTTGGATGTATTAAATAGATACTTAATAGCAGCATTGCCAAAATGGGCAAAATTTAACCCGCACGTCTTCATTTATTAAGGTCTCATCATAAAGATTACTAACATTGATATTTGGCAATCCTAATGTCACTTGTTATCCTCGCCATATTACCAACTTTTTTTCTCCCATTCGCCTAATTTCCTTAGTCGTGTGCCGAAAAAATAATTTATAATTGAATACTTTTATCGGTTCTTTGCGACCTAATCTAAGACAATCATATAGCGCGTTCGGCAAAGCAATCTTTTCCATCGTTTTGCTCGGAATTACTGACAGGCACGTGATCGGTCGTACTGTTTACAATAATAGGTCATGTGACCGTCAAAAATTCCGAGCAAAACGATGGAAAAGATTGCATTGCTGAACGCGCTACTAGATAAAAGAAATAAAAATTAAATAAAAAATTATAGATGAATTTATAGTTAGAGTGGGATCATTCTGTTTATAGGTATACGCATCTTTTTTTACACTAGATCATAAAGATGTAAATTTATTTTCATTTCTAAAGAATAAATCTCGAAACAGTTCACAACTCGAGCAATTACGTGGTCTTCGTGCTCTCGGTAATAAATTACTGCTATTTATGTATTAACGCAGCAACCGCAAACCAACCCCCACGCTCGTAATTGCTTTCAGGAAACCGCACAAAATAAAAGATTTAAAACATAAATTTCTGCTGCTGTGGCTAATGGGGTTGCTGTATTTTAGTCCATGGCAGTTTTAATAATTTTGAGAAGATGGACAGTATATTTATCACTACCTATTAGGCAGGACAAGCTCAGAGAAATAAAAATATCAGTATGAAAATCCACTTTTAGAGGACAAATATTCATTAATGTTATCAAAATATAACATGTGTAGCCGATATTTAAAAAGTAATAAAACAATTAGAAGTACAAGAGTTTTACGTTCAGATTCACTAAGAAGGTTTAAGATTTAGTACTGGTTTAAATTAAGATCTTATAGTTGATCAGTTATGTTTTTACAGGTTTTTGTCCTGTCATTGTTAATAAGTCGTCATTAAAAACTTATGAATTATTCTGATATTTCAGTGATTTGCTTGGTTCTCAAATGATTTACATCTTGGAATGAGTTGGTATAATGAATTTAGTTCTATCGTTGCCGAAAGTGCGCAGTAAAATTGCCCTTTTCTTTGTAAAATTGCGAAAAACTCAGAATTAAATTCATAGTATAAAATTAAGTTGTCTTATTCTTACACTTGTCAGTTTAAAACTTTTGGTTGTCAAATTAGACCGGACTAGCGTTGGAGAATCTGGCTGTTATTTGTTTTTTTAAATGGAATACCCTATATATAGGATACATTCTTAAAGAGCACATTTGCCTGATTTCAAGAAGAAAATTAATTAGATGATTTGCCATTTAAATATTGGGTTAGCAAGAAACAACATCTATTAAATCATTTGGACAGCATACTAGGGTAGCAAACAAACTAAATTTTATCAGCAAAGTTATTACCTGGTCAGTAGGATTATAAAATTGTTCAGCAACAAAATAATATCCATAAGCTATAATACTTATTTGTTTGCTCAGGTTTGTTCAGTTTTATGTTTTTCAGCTGTTAATTATTACCCATAATAATTAATCGAGACATCAAATTTACCTTTGAAACCTAAGCAAACCTGATTACGGCACTTCATCCACATGAGTCAAATGTTGACTGTCAATGCAGGCAAAGTTGCGGCAGAGAAAAACAAAGACATCAAATTTACCTTTGAAACCTAAGCAAACCTGATTACGGCACTTCATCCACATGAGTCAAATGTTGACTGTCAATGCAGGTAAAGTTGCGGCAGAGAAAAACAAGACAGAGAGAATAATATCTGTTCTTCCCGCCAGCTCGACAACGCGATGGCATTCAAATGGCAACACCCCGAGATTGGCGCGTACGATTCCCACAATACACCCCGACATTAGCCAGTGCGGTACAGGGCCCTGAAACTTTAAATACGGATTATCGCAGCTGCCACTTGTCACATTTTAGTTAGCGACCATGACACAGAGGGCACTACGTCCATTCGACAGACGACAGATGTCAAAATTAGACCAATCAGGTTATTTTATTCTCGGTTGTCTGGCCTTCAATACATGTCTTGAAACATGGTATTCTGTTACATAGTTTAGTAAACAAACATTTTTCCAGGTACTTTTTTATTTTAAATTGTACGTGTAGTTTGTTCTAAAATATACAGTTTTTTCATTTTTTGATATTTAAAAATATACTTTCAGCATTCAAAAATAATACACTGCCAAATGTATTTCCAATACCAATAGTTCCGAAGACTAGGCCAATATTAATAAGTTATTTCTATATTATATGGTTTATTTAAGTGAACATAGTTTCGTAATATAAATAAATGATGAAAGTTGGCAATAGTGAATTTGACCATTTCTGTTTTGTGGTCTTTGTGTCATTAAAAATGATTTTAATCAAACTTTTTTTATTGTAGATGTAAATAGACAAATCAGATATTGTAGTTTGGTAAGTACCATTTTCTTAATCATATTTAAAACATATTTCGTGCTAGGTGTAACTATTTAGATGATTTTAATTCCAGAACATTCAATATAATTTATATTTTTTTTAACATATTTTTTGTGCTTGTCGGGAAAATTCATTTTGTAGTTTGCCACCCATACCTACATGTTACTGTCTCTGTATTTTATCTAACATGGCTGCAGTCATAGCAGCTTCTTCCTTTGGCAGAGTTAAGTACTCGTGTAAGAATTCCTGTTACACTAATTTTCCAAAGGATTATAAAATCAATTTTTTTTTTATTTTCCCTAAATTTTTGCGACATTAGAAGCTTGAAAAACAGCTTACTGAATACAAGTTCTCAATTGGTATACATAACGTTTGTACGTAGCATCCCTGCGTTAAGCTTCGGAAATAAACATATACGTCTTGACGAGTACACTTTAACTCTGGATTGCCCTACTGGCACTGTAGAAAGCACAACATTTTTACTGACAGCAAAATAAATAGCAGTAATAAAAAGGTGAAACTTAACCAGAGTTTTTTTTATGTACCATTCGCTTATTGAGTAAAGTTAAATAGTGCACTTGATTTGTGTGATATAAATAACTATTAGGTATTTAGTGTACAAGATGATTCTGCCGAAGTTTTCGTTTTGTTTCATGTTAAATGCTCGATGGAATTGGACCTCCACACAAGCCCAACGTGATGTTAATGGAACTGAAGAAATCTGATTAGAACCTTCACCCGATTGTGACTTTTACCTTGCATTAACATTCTCATGTGAGCCATGTTGTTATGAGATGACTTGATAAACATTTCGTTATGATTTATATTGATTAAATGAAGAAATTAGTAAAAATAGGACCTTGTTGTTTTACTTTTAAATACGATACAATTTTGTACCGACTTTAAAGGTAAATTGATGTTTTGCTATTTTATGCCTTGTATTTATATATTTGTTTTAGATTGTCATTTTTTTATATTTTATCTGAAAATTCTTTTATAAACGTCCAATAAAAACATTATGTAAATACAAGGTTATAAAATGTCAAAACATCAATTTGCCCTTTAACTGATCATATGGTGGCTTTTCTTCCGCACCCCGCTTCCGCCTTGAATACTTTGGGACCCTACGGATGAGGGCGCCACAATTGACAGAAATGTTGCGACCAATTAGCACGCACTTAACGTTTCTTACCTATTGTTCTGTGGTGCGGTAGCAACACGGCAAGCAGAGAGAGTTTTCCGCGGCGCGTCTTAATACTCACTCTCACTGTGCTTTATAATAACCCAAAACCTGCAGCGCACGCCCGTAACTGCTTATTTGAACGTCGGTTTGGAGGTCATAGAAAGCAAATCGTATATATGAATGAAATCAGTACGAGATATTATTCTCTCTATCTTGTTTTTCTCTGGTTGCGGGTTAGCCTATATTTTTATTGAGACGTCAAGGTAACTTTTAAAAACTGAGCAAATGAACGGTATTGTTTTATTATTATTTTTTAAGGTTAAGCTAACCAGAAAATGCGTTTTTCAAACCTTTTGTTAATTTCTATTATTTTGAACGAATCAACAAATTTTATATCTTTATTATATCAATGCAAAGAATATACATATCAATTACAATAGTCAATTTAACCCCCCACATACTCCGCCTATTTGCGGAAGTAAAAAATATACATTTTATTATATTTTTCACCGTTAACCAAAATTAACTTTGATTCGTATTTTAAGACCTCAAAACTCTGTATTTATTATAAGATTTATGTAAAAATTTATCTCCTAGAATAAGAATTAAAATTATAATTATTCACAAAACCTTTAAAACTGTTTCTCAAGATTAAAACATGGTCCTATGAACTAAATATTAATATCTCAATATCAACCCCACGAGATAAAGCATATATTTACATACGTTCAATATTAAAAAAATCCTGCCTTATTCTTTGCTTGGGATTTAAGATGGAGCACTATACCAAATTTTAAAATCTAATAACGGCCAGATTCTACAACGCTAGACTGGTCTAACTTGAAAACCAAAAGTTTTAAACTGACAAAAGAATAAGACAACTACGTTTTATAGTATGAATTTTGAGATACACGTTCCAAGATGAACATTATTTTGAAACCACGCAAATCGTTGAAATATTAGAATATCTCATATGTTTTTAATGACGAGTTATTAACAACGACAGGACAAAAACCCTTCAAAACACAACTTATCAATTAGAAGATTTTAATTGAAACCAATACCAAATTTTAAACCTTTTCGTGAATCTGAACGTAATAATTTAGAAAGTATAAATTTTCTTTATCTTCTGACAGCCCACGAAGACCGAAGCCTAAGTACCTACCATGTACATTGTACAGAGAGTGTACTGGGGAAATCCGACTCACACATCCAGAGCTGGAAACATCCGTGGGGATTTCACCAGCCCTTTAAGAAGATGCGTGGGGTGGTACCACCTCGACCGAGGATGAATTTCTCTACCACCTTCCTTGTTTAGAGCGGCGACACAGACACGGCGCGGCGTTCCCAAGCGGGCACCCAACCAAGTACTAACCTCAGTAATCGGGCGGATCAATGTCGCGTATGTTGATAAATCACCCACTCTATGCCTTTTATGGTTTAGATTAGTTTTGGACAAAAATCAAGAAAACAAAAAAAAAACAGAAAGAATGTAAAAATACTTTAATTAATGTCAGTGAAATTTCTTCTGTAATTGAAAAACACCGGATAATCATAACAATTTTTTGTTGTACTCTAGAAATGATCAAAAAAGCTTATATACAGACTGTTGAGGTAATTGGTATGTTGACTGCGAACACCGATTTTCCACAAAATTATTCAAATTAAACCTACTTAAAAATCAATGTGCACATTATGGCAACAAATGAAATATGGCTCAATAGTAGGAAATAGAGAATTGAAAGGTCTTTCAAATGAGGGGTTCTAATTAGAAATTTTTGAGTTGGGGTTTGGTGGGGGTAGAGGGTAACAGCAAGAAAGCCAAATGTTACATCAAAATGTGTCCCCATAGCAACCAAAAGTGACGTGTTTCATGATTTTAAAAAAATATACCAGTAACGGAGTTGTACACTGGGCTTGTTTTAATTGGAATGTTGTGTGTATACATACCGACATATATGTATGTTTTCTTTTTTCCTGATTTCGATTAACCGGTATTTTATTTAAAGACGAATGATGGTATTTATAATGTTGCCTTGCTCTCTATATATCTTTTTTTTATGAAAAAGCCGACCTTTACATTTTTGGAGAAACCCTATTTTTAACTCAGTCCTACAACTCCTTAGAGGCGCTTCCGCTTTGAACGGTCCGATAAGGAAACAATCCTGTGAAAATAATTGCTCGATAGGGTTTTATCGTAAAAAACGTTTATAAAAAATAATGAACGGTATAAGCGCGGTCTTGCTAGACCATTGATATGACAACATTATTAATATTTTGGATAAAGACGTTTGGCAATTTCCATTCAGCAATTTCAGATTAATAAAAATGAAACATCATATAGCGGCATTTTCGGACAATCAGCTTTTCTCAAGTATATAACAACGATAATGTGGGATTTATTTTTTTGTTGATTTAATTTAATTTTAGATTTAAGAAAGTCTATGTGAGCAGACTAACTAAAATATTCACTTCGTTTTAATGAAAACAATTTCTCCCGCTAAGTCCTTTTGAAGTTACCCAAAGCCAATATACATACATATCCATCGCTGGCTCACATAAAATACACAAATATGTATTTACAGATTAGTTCAACTGCGAGGTGAAATTTAGGTTTTGTATAATAATAATAATTATAGAAATAGATAGAAACTAATTATTTGAGTCAATTTAGTCTAAACTTGGCAATATTGGTGATTAGGGGTATATAGGCATAATAACTGGGTAATTCATTATTAGATATAAATTTGATTAATAGGACAATATCAATGTGATTAACAGGAAATTAAAAAATGTAACATTTTAGAATTAAACTGAAGTCTCTATATGATTGCTTTAAGCCCTAATAATATTTAAAAACATTAGGCCAAATTCACTATTCACTAAGAACGGTCTAGTTTGACAATAAAGGGTTAAAAGTGATCGGTGTAAAAATAGAACACCTAAATGTATTATGAATTTACTTTTAGCTTTTTCACAAATTTATAACGAAAGAGCAATTTTACTTCCAGAGTAATAGAAATAAGTTCATTTAAGCAACAAGTATGTAATAAAAATCATTTGGAAACTAAGCAAATCGTATAAATAATAGAATAACTTAATGGCGATTTATTAACAATGACAGGACAAAAACTTGTAAAAAAGATCTAAATTTAAACCAGTATGGTCTTAAACCCTTTTAACGAATTCGGGAGTATATAATATTACAAAGAACTTTAAAATTAATCAGTTATATAGGTTAATTGATTTTAGTTAAAAAATAAACGATTTCCTATATTAGATCTGATACTTAATTGAAGCGTCGGCGTCGGCGTCGCGTCTGCCTGAACAACGATGTAACTGACATTTTTTCAACTTATAAGGAGACGCAAAAAATTATAAGCTTCATTCATTTGTCATTCAAATTGGAAGAACGTTGGACAATCACATCGTCTACCACAAGAATAAGATTAGGGTTATGTTATGTCAAACAATACCACGAGGCATGTTATCCAATGTCCGGGAAAATATCACTAGAAGAATTGACATGTGTATTGAACAAGAAGGTCATCTATTTGAACATTTATTTAGAAGAATATTTTTTTTTGGGGAGTTAGAGTTACAAAAATAATGCGTCCATTACGGTTTAGTGTAAATGTAAAGATATCTATGTTTGTATTTAGTTGCTTTTACCTACAGGTTTTTACTTCTACGGCGAAGGAAAGAATTACCTATTGTATTCATAATGTTATTTAAGATATTTAAAAACTTATTAGAGATATTGATAGGACATTCTTTACGAAATTTGAAGAGTTTTTGACGAGCTATAAAATGGTAGAACAATATGTAGGGTGTTCCATTTGATAAAAGTGACATTTTTTAATCAGAAGTTTTCTGACTTTGGACCTAGAAATCAAACACCCGGTAAATGGGATGTCTTAGTGGATATGGTTTTTTGATTTAATTTACTCAGGATACAAATTATGAATCGCTTGGAGTCAAAATTTAAGTAGTATTTTCTAACCAAAGAGATGCATGCAAATGCTAAATTTTCATTAGGTACAAGTCGAATTATCTTGAAAACTAGGACTTTTTCGTATAATAAATCAGTAGTAAAAAAGGTATTAAATTACACGTAGAATTCAAAAATCCATTCAAATACAGGGTGTCCTATGTAAAAAATCTAACTTTGTGACTTTTTGAACGCATCCTGTATAATTTAAAATATTTTTAAAATGTGCAGAATATCCAACCGCACCTTAACACAAAAATTATCGACAAATCTTATCTTCACGGCATAAAATTACTCCGCGCATTCGTTGACTCACCCGGTACAAATAATAAATAATTGAGATATTTTACTAATCTTATTAAGTGTCCTTTATCTAAAAAAAACTCGTCAAAACGTGTCAAGTTTTAAATTTATTTTCAGGCTAAAATTACGAATTTCCATTACATTTTCTGCCTAAGGAATCTTAGGAAGAGAGGCAAATGAGAGATTTAAGTAATTAAGACTTAAACGGCGTTTGGATAATTGTTACAATTTTAATTATATTTATTATGACATTATGACCCGGAAAATAATTTTAGGGCGGCCTATGGTAGCCTTCCGTTCAGTAACATATGGGGATATACTAAAATTTATTGCAGAGATAGTCTAGTCCCAAATGAGGATATTTGTTATTTTAGTCCCCTTTGAAACTATCGTGAGTAGTATAATAGAATGTGGAAGAACCTTTGGCTGTTTTGCGGGGTCTGCGACCAAAAATCCTTTACTGGATATTCTCGACTAAAATTAATTAAACTACAGATTGTCTGATGACCCAGTGTAGTGGCCCGTAAAAAGGCGGAAACAGACTGCTATCACGTCACGTAAGCTTACGTGCTGTCGTAATGTAATTTTAAATCTTATTTAAACCGATATCATGCTTGGAAGCACACTACTATTATGTGACGGTGTTATAGGTGTTCTAGGTAGAAGACGGTGTAATGTTTGTTTACCATACCAAATCTACTTTATAAGTTTAGCATTGAAAATGGAAAGTGATAGTAGTTCTTTCGATTGGGAAGAAAAACTTGAGGCTGCGGCCATGAGCGTCCGCAGACTTTTTCTCAGGGGGGGGGGGGGGCAAATTAAAAAATATATTTATATAGATTGTATTACTAATAATTAAAAAGTATGACAATCTCACAATCTCAGGGGGGGCACGAATAGGGATGGGAATTTTTTTCCATATATCGATAGTTATCGATAACTATCGATATATCGACAATCGATAAATGTTTTAAAAAATATCGATATATCGCTAACTATCTATATATCGATAACTATCGATATATCGATAACTATCGATAACTATCGATATATCGATAACTATCGATATATCGATAACTATCGATATATCGATAACTATCGATATATCGATAACTATCGATAACTATCGATAACTATCGATATATCGATAACTATCGATATATCGATAATTATCGATAACTGCCGATATATCGATAACTATCGATATATCGATAACTATCGATATATCGATAATTATCGATAACTGCCGATATATCGATAACTATCGATATATCTTGCCAGCGTAAAATGGTTTGCAGACTCCAAACTACACACCAAAAATAAAAATACGTTATTTCTTAGGATGGAGCTACAAAGCCATTTTTTTGGCGAGTATGCAAGGGTAATAATTTTATAAGTAATTTCGAAGTAAACGCAGAATAGTGATATTTTAACTATTTTAGAATTAAAGAATTTGTTTGTATTTGTTGGTAGAGAAAATTATTTAATTTTATTGTTCAAATGACATATAAAAATTCAACAAATGTTCCCATTAAAATAAACTAGTTTAAATATAACAGATACTGTATTTTATTTGATTTAGTATTTCATTATCCAAGTTTGTAAGTAGTGTATGTGAAAACTAAACGACTGGCCATTCGAAGTTATCGATATATCGATAAGTATCGACATATCGATAGTTATCGATATATCGATAGTTATCGATATATCGATAGTTATCGATAGTTATCGATATATCGATAGTTATCGATATATCGATAGTTATCGATATATCGATAGTTATCGATATATCGATAGTTATCGATAAATCGATAGTTATCGATATATCGATAGTTATCGATAAATCGATAAGTATCGGCATATCGATAACTAAAACTTATCGATAGGTACGTTGCCGATGGTTATCGATAGGTAAAACCCATTATCGCCCATCCCTATCCACGAATAAATAAATCTTACCTATAAATCAAATTCTAATTATTATTCGTTTCCATGGAAATGTGTTATTTTTACTTAAGTCAGTTGAGAATTTTGACGTTTTAAAGAATTATTTCTCAGTTTATTGCACAATTAAACATGGTTTCAACAGGACGGAGCTCCACACCATTATGCGATACAGGCCCGTAATCATTTGAATGAAATATTTGAAAACAGGTGGATTGGACAAGCTGGTCCGGTCAACTGTCCTGCTAGGTCTCCGGATTTGACCCCCTTGACTTATTTTTGTGGGATTTTATAAAGGACAAAGTGATGGCGACTGCACCTACAACTTTAGATGATATGAAAGACCGAATCCGCTTTGCCTGCTTATTAGTAAAACCTGAAATGTCAAAGCTGGTACGAAATTCATTTAAAAAAAGGGTTAGAAAGTGTTTAGAAGTTGGGAAGAGGGACAATTCAAAGAATTTCTCAAATAAGTTTAAATTAAATGGTATTTTTTTAAATCTAATAAATCATAATTCCGTAACCAAAAAGGAAATCAAAAAAATGTTGGTACACATACGTAGTTTTTTACGAAGACTTTTATAAAGAAAAGTACATCATCCCATTTAAAATTCTAAGGTTTCCCCTCAAAATAGAGGGGGGATAAATGTCAAAGATATGTCCCCCAACTTCCTGTTAACTCCACCTCCACCAAAATTTCGTGAAAATATTTTAAACCGTTTTCGAGATATCGCCTTGTAACACTTTAAAAAACTCACCCTGTATACCTTATCCAACATTACATCATTGAACGTACAAAATTTAAGAGTAAATGTATAAATCTGTCTTCTTTCCCTGTTACAGTTACCAAAGAGAAAAACACATCTAGCCTAAAAACCCACCCTAGAATACTTCATGCTTAAAATATTTACGTTGTTCGAAACTACTTTGACACAGACCCGTTAAAGTAGATTGAGCAACGACTTTTGTGCCAAAACGAACTAAAGAGCCTGCACTTCAATTCTCTAAGGAGACTTTGTTTTAGATGACTTCGAAAACTTTGTCGAAATATTAGTTTGACGTTCGTGGTTCCATAAAATAAAGCTAGAAAAGCAAATTAATTTAGACAGGGGGGAATTACTAACCATGGTGTTGTATACTTTTGTAGTAATTATTCACTTCTATCTAAGACGATGCAATTAAAATTACTACGAATAAGACCAATTACGGCACAGTACCTACCTATTCCTAATTTTACATAAACCGTAATATAACTAAGTTTGAGGTAGTTATACACTATTATACAACCCAACCTGACAACTATGATAATCGAATGGAATACCACCGGTAATACCACAAGATGTTTCGGGATTACCGAATAATACTTTTACCTGACACGAAACGCGGTACCCGGCAACACTACGACTCCGAAGGAGTAGTGTTGCCGGTATCGCGTTGTGGGTCAGGTAAAAGTATTAGGTAATCCCGAAACATGGAGTTGTACTCAAAAGATTATACAACGAAATAAAGTACATATATCCTTCTTATCTTAAACATTTTTATTAATTTAATAACAAAATTACAATTATTATAGTGAACTTGAACCATTGGATGAATTATTATCATAGGTTGGAGGTGTTTGAATTTGGGCTTCAGCATTAGAAGTAGATGACGGTGTATTTTCGGCTCTCATTTGCGACAACATCTTCATGGTGCTGCTCGCTGAGTTGGAGATAGGGAGTAATAGAAGTTATAGAACTATGGCCCGTTATTTTGATGACTTCCTGGAGATTAGCGCCTGAACTACTTACTGTTGAAGCTCTATTAGAGTGATTCTAATTTTTTTATTTTTAGTATCTAGGCCGATGTTGATTGCTTCCATTTTTGTTCAGTTTCTTATAATGTTAATACCTGCTGGACAATTCTTAAACCATGGGGAATTATCATTTTGTTTCCATTTCTGATTGACCGTCAAAAATAATCTATTAGTTTTAATGTTTTCGCCTCTTTTGGACATTAGCTTAAAATATAATCGTATTGGACATAAATCCGGATTCGCAAGATTTTTTACAAACCACTTATTTTCGCATGTTCGACTTGCTCCTCCTTGCGCCGTTTTAGCAAATATTGGGTTGTATTCCAGACGACCGGTACTAGACCCGTTATTATATTTTTCCTCCTTAAAATATTCCAATAGCAAAAAAACCGCTTCATTTCCCCTCCATGCTAGTTCGGATGCAGCTATGTGGAAAAATTTCCGTTGAAGCCCATCTGGGGTATTTTCATCCAAACTAAAGGCCATTTTTTCTATTTCCTGTCTCGTTAGAGCTGTGGAACTCTCCTTTCGTGCACGAGGTATCGCCTGCAACTCTTTTCGTTTTGCATTTCGGGCAAAACGGGCGCTTTGAAAAACCATGTCATTGAATGAATCTATGCGGCGATTATATTTTTCAAAATAATTATAGTTCCTGGAGCATTTTGGCCGTTTTGTTCCATAAAAGCTTGACCACACCTTCTTTATAATCGCTTCCATCGGATTTTCGCATATTATATGCCCAGTCTTTTAAAATGTTGCACAAATCCCCGTCTGTTGCCGTTTTCTCAATTTTGAAACTTCGTGCAAGGCAAAACTCAGTAAACTGCTTCCATACATATTTGTCTGAACGCTCGGTATTTTTTGGCTTCACATTTTTAATAGCATCGTCCACTTGAGGCAACAAAATTTTACCAAATCTTTCTTTTGCCATTTTGTAACCAGAACTGACAGAAATGACTTCTGAAATAATTTGTCAAAAAATGACAATTACAATGTGGCCACCAAGCGATAATCACTTAAATGTAATCACATCCTTCTATATAGGAAAAATATACATGGAGTTGTATAATCTAAAAAATGCTTCAATCGTTGAAGTCTAACCCCGCTGAAGACAGATTAATTTTGAGAAATTAAATATTTCACATACTAATGAACAAGCATTTAACATGATGATGGAGCTAAAATAGAGATTACATATCAGTTACAAAGTTCCATGTAATTTATGTACCGGGTGAGTCAGCGATTGAGTGGAGTAATTTTATGCTTTTGTGGTAAGGTATGGTTGGATATTCTGCACATTTTAAAAATATTTTGAATTATACAGGGTGCGTTCATAAAGTCGGGTGTCACTAAGTTAGATTTTATAAATGAGACACCCTGTATCTGAATGGATCTTTAAATTCTACGTGTAATTTCAGAACTTTTTCATTATAAGTTTAATATGCCAGAAAGTCATAGTTTTCAAGATAATTGGACTTGTAATGAAAATTTAGCCTTTTCAAGCATCTGTTTGTTGTGAAAATACTACTTAAATTTTGACTCCAAGCGATTCATAATTTGTATGCTGGGTAAATTAGGTCAAGAAACATATCCACTATAAAATATTTGTCATCTAATTTACAGGGTGTTCTATTTCTAGGTCTAAAGTCAGAAAACTTCTAATTAAAAAATATCACTTTTATCAAATGGACCACCCTATATATTTTTGGCATCTTATAGCTTGTCAAAAACTCTTCATATTTTGTAAAGAATGCCCTAGGTGTTCAGCTTATTAGAAGCTTATTCAGCAATTTAGAAAATTGTATTAAAAAGGCAATGATTAACTTCAATATGACATCGAACGACGAATGCCAACTTGTTGAAAATTAAGTGAAACCTCTAGAACCTGTAAAACTAACTAGATGCTTTATGTAATCGGGATATGAACTTATATAAAGCAGATACAGTGTTAAAATTCATGATGAATGGAGTCAAAAGTTTCCAATCGTTTTATCTTCAAGTCGAGAAACATCTTTCAAACTCCGACTTAAACAAGGGCGCACAATTTTTGCCAGTATATTTGATTATTAAATTTGCAATCTCCTATGTAGTAGCAATAAAACAGATTATCTCTTTAAGATAATTAACATAAACACTATAATTCATGAAATAATTAAAATTCTAAAAAGGTTTAGTAGACAAAACATTGAACATATTTCGGAAAATATTTAGCAAAAAGACAAGAATGAAGAAAATGATGACTTAGATGACGAAGTTAGTGTTGCCGATCTTACGCGAACAATAGTTAAAAACACTTTTAAAAGTCTCAAAGAAAGGCTACAAAAATCCCTAAATGAGACTATAATGGGACCTAAATCGGTGAATCAACAAAATTTAGATAAAATTATTAATCAGGAAATGGACTTTTTTGGAAGAAGTGGATTCCGTGGGCAAAACTTACTGATGATTTATATGATTTTCTACAACCGGAGAGGTGCTTTTCAGCGGCGGAAAATTTTAGCACGGAAATCCAGTTGGGTTTGCTGCCCAAGCAAAGCCAAGCAGACGATATCCTGAACGAACTGGTGTTTTTACTATATTTTTAAAAAACTAATTTATTTTTATTTTAGTTTTATGATGTTTTGACTACTTATTTGCTTATTGAAAGTTTTTATAACTTGTTTAATTAAAATGTTTCGTTTCATACAACTAAATATGTAAAACGTGTTGATTTTTTATTTTAAATATTTTATATATAACCCTGGGACCCAAAAAAATCAATCTCGAAATTCCGGGATCTTCAATATGCGCCAGGATTGGGTGCCCTATTAAATATAGCTTTATTCTGCCACAATCCCAGGGCAAACCACTTTACAACTTGTCATTTAAATAAGTACAACAAAATGAGCCAATGCCAAAAAAATTGGTTCTAATTCCTTTTTCACATTAAATCTGTTTGCCAACTCTGAATTTGCCCTGACTATGCGACGAACTAAAATTTAGAGCAGCATGTATTCACTCATGACTAATTTTTTATGTGATTCAGTACAAGGATTTGAATGAATAATTTACTGAATACAACAAATAATAAATAAGTAAATAATATGTAAATAACAAAACCATCACCGTAATAAAATAACTTGGAAGCACATGCAAATTTTTATCATTATGAAACAAGTTTGTCACACCGCGTCGCAATAAGGTACCGTTTGATGACGTCATCTGTCATCGTGTTGATAACGATTTATTAATCTTAAAGATTTAACAAATGACATTCCACAAACTTTTTTGAAAACGTTACGAATTTCATTTTTATATCAGAGTGTAGGAAAAACAAGAAAGAAGTGTTTAAATGTGTCATAATTTAAACTAAAGTTTACCTGTTACCCATGGGCGGGAAATCATAGCTTACCTGAAACAAAAAATGTCAATATTTAGAAAACTCAAAACTCATTTGCTCTAATTCTAGGGGCTTTTATTAAACAATTATTTTGTATTATTAAGAAATGACAGTTTAGAAATAAAATTTTAACATATCAAAAATTAGTAACCGGTTGCCTGTGAGAAAAAATATAGCAGTATCGATACGACGTATACTACCAAAATCCCAAATATTTGCCCTGCCCTGTGACATGGCATAAATAAATTAATTTAATAGATGATATTGGTAACTTCCGCTTTGAAAATCATTATCCAGTGAAATGTAATAATCAGTGCATGGAAATAAACCTGAAACTGTGTAACTTCGCACACAAATGCATGCGCAAAGTTTAACTTTGCGCACGATCGTAGAAAAAGTGTTTTTTACAAATTACAATTATAAATAAACAACCATAAAAAGACTATAAGTAACATAATTAGTTGCTTTAACTCTTACAATGACATAAGATTTTTTCAGATATTTTATCCTTCAAAGTTAGCTACCTTAACATGTGAAAAAAACTAAATTCGGTATATGGAGGGGGTTATTTAATCACTTTCTTGTTTAATTTTAGCGCCAACATAATGGTAAGATAAGAAATTCATATGGATACGAAATTTTAATATCGCAAGATTCTACTTGCATTTGGCACAATATGCTTTGGCTTTATTTTTTGCTTACCAAAAATGCCGCTCAATTCTATATTAAAATTTTTTATCGAATATTTTACTGGCACACCTAATTTTTCTAAACGTGTTTTGCTAACAAAAATGGACGACTGAAAATTTTTAACAATAATGTCAACGAATTTGAGCATCAAAGATTTCTGTAAAATTATTAAATTCATTTTTCACTACACCAGCTGAAAACTAATCAAAATTGTTTTTTGTCTATTTACATGGAAAAAATGTAATTAACGAACGTGAAAAATAGTCGCAATATAGCAGTACGAAAATACTTTTTCAATAGTATATTCGACAATTAACACGTAATGGAATACAAGTTTATAAGCGATTTGTATTCCGTTAAATAAAAATGTAAAATAATTGGGGTTTATTAAAGTAGAAGCAGTAAAAAGACTTAAAGAGCCTCGCCTCTTTGTAGTGCTCATCCTTATTCATACAGCCCTGGCTTAGAGATGGCCACAGTAAATGTCTAATCTAAATCTAAACTAGCCGGAAAGAAAGAAAATGGAGTTGCTCTGCTCTGGGGCTATTTAGAATTCCGTCTAGGGCAGGGGGCGCAACATCACCTCAAGCTACACAAAAGCATAGACAAAAAAAAAACGGACAGTTCGCGGAACTGAACACTATTTCATAATGGACGAAGAATCTAAACCAAACGAAAACAGAATTTTTTCGGTAATACAGTTATTTGAGAACTGGGAGTGTTTCAATTTTTTTTTTTGGAAACCAACTTTTCAATTTTTTTTTTCACAACAACTTTTCGAAACTACATTTTTTTAAAGAAAACATGTCGTTAGAAAGTACATTTTTCATTGTTTCGAAAAAAACTTCGAATTCATATTTAAAAAAAAAACGCTTCTTTCAAGAAGTAATTTACTAGAGTAACATAGCAGACACAAGGAAACAAACCTGATCGAACATAAAAACGGTTCGTTGATGTTAGCTCAGGATCTGTTTCTTTTTTTTTATTGACATTTTCTACGCTGGTAGAGTTTATAATTAATTTGATTTTTGAAAAACTATGTCTTCGGAAAATGTAGTTTTGAAAGATACTTTTTGAACAAAAATTGTAGATCCGTTTTTGCGAATAAGCATCTTTCGATAAAGTTCTTTTTCGGACAAAGTTTAGTTAATTTACAATCAAGAAAGTGTTTTTTGAAAAAAAAGAACAGTAAACGCGATATGACCAATTGTTTGATTAATATGTAAGTATTCTGGTATTTTTTTATTTATGTCTTCTGCTCATTTGGAGGGATATGTTTACGTTAGGTACAATTTTTCGAAAACCAATTTTTCAAAATTTTTTCAAGTACTTTTCAAAAATACATTTATTCAGAGAATATCTTTTCTAATATTAATTTTTTCAAGCAACGGCTTTTGGGAAAAGTAATTTACGAGTAAGTAACGTACCAAACCTAATAAAACCTGATCAAATTCAAAAAGGTTCGTTTAGGTTTGTTCAGGATCGTGTTTTGTCTTTTTTTATTTAACATTTTCCAAGCTAGTATAGTTCATAGCTACCGTTTTCGAAAAAATACATTTTCGGAAATTTTATAACTGCTTTCGAAAAATTATTTTTCTAAACATATTTTTGAAAAAAATGTACTTCCGAAATATGTGTTTTGGAGGATTTCATGTTCTTAAAAGAGCATCTATTGAAAAAGCTGTTAAGATATTTTTGAAAAAAGGCACTTTCGAAAAAGGTTTTCGAGAAAATATTTTCAAAAAATTTCGGAAATCCGTTTTCGAAAAAGCTGTTTTTCCAAAAAAATGTGCTTTTAAAAGAGATGTTTTTTTGGTTAATTGTTTCCGTTAGTAAAGAATGTTTTCGGAACCCATCTAAAAGCATGTAAATCAAAAATGCCGAAAAAGGCTTGAATTGTTTATATAGGTAACGTAACATATTCGTATTATAAATCTATTATTAATATTTTTGTGGTATAGTTTATATATTATAGACCTGACATAGACGTCAAATGTTTGTTTTTCTTTATACTATTTTGTAGAACATGTATATGTTAGAATATTTATTTTTATAAAATTCGCCATTGAAATTTTTGTTATACAATGCTTTAGGGGGGGGGGGGGGGAATAGACTACGATCTTAAGGATAAGCTTAACTTATGGGATAACGGGTAAAAAAATGTAAAAGACTGAGGACGGTGAAGTTTATTGTGGCATACGAAATGGAACACAAATTTTGTGAATGTGAAACTTAATGCTTTAAAAAATGGCTTCAAAATCCTGTATAATATACTAATTTAAACTTTGCAACAAAACATTTAAAAGTAACAACGGTTATATTATTATCATACAGGGTAAGTTTTTTACTGTTACAAGGCGATATCTCGAAAACGGTTTAAAATATTTTTATGGGATTTTGGTGAGTTAATAGGAAGATGAGCGGATATATATATATATATATATATATATATATATATATATATATATATATATATATATATATATATATATATATATATATATATATATAAACTTATCATTAACATTTACCCTCTCTCTCTATTTTGAAGGGTGGGGGTAACTTTGGAATTTTAAATGATGATAGACATTTTTTTATAAACTTCGAATCTACGTAAAAAACTACGTATGTGTACAAAAGTTTTTTGATTTGCTTTTTCGGCTACGGAATTTTGGTTAACTAAATATTGATTGAATTAAAAAAATAAATAAATTCTACCAATAAATCAAGTTCACTTGTTTCAGAATTATTAATTTAACCCTAGAACGCTGCAATGTTTATTTAAATTCATAGTTCCCGTACAATGTTTTTTTTTACTATTTCTACATATACGTTGTCAGTTAATTAATTTCAGCAAGATTCTATTGAGAGAGACTATTGAGTCATAAATTTTGATAAAAATGTGAAGTTCTGCCCTGACCAAAGTTTAAGTTGGTAAACAGGACGTCACTAGAAATGAATCGCGAAATCGCGAATCGCCTCAGATGTCTCATCGCAACGCGCGAGCCCGAAAACATGCCATTTTAAACTCATAATCTTGCAATGAAAACACCATTGAAAAAATAAGATATTATTTTCGATGTATTTTTTCATCAGCTTTCCGATGGTCTAATTTGTTTTTCAAAATTCCGCTTCCTTAACTTCAAAAAAACACTAAACGTGCTGTATCTCGAAAAAAACCATCTTTTTTTAATATACTTGATCGAAAGATCAGGATTTTTGAAGTCGAAAAAGTTTTTTTCGTAGAAAGGACTTTTTGTTTTGTTTTCGCTTAAAGGTGCGCGCACACTTAGGCGAAGCGTCGCGAAGAGAATTTTATCCGTCCAAGAAACGTACGTGCAATCAAATGGAAGCCCGCACAATGCTTCAGTGTGCGGGCTCCCATTTGAGTCATTTGATTTCATGTAAAGTTCTTGGATGGATAAAATTCTCTTCTCTTCTCTTCGCGACGCTTCGCCTAAGTGTGCGCGCACCTTAACTGTGCTAGAAACATAGCGCGGCGAGCCTTTTCACAGTGCGGCGAGGCAGCGACGCGTGGCCAGGCTGTGCTATGCCGCGCTATCTTTTTCGATTGATTCCTCGTAAACAAAAAAAAAGGCCGCTTTGGAAAAGAGCTCTTTCTTCTTCATTTGATCTAGTGTATTAAAAAGAAGATAAAAATAGCGTTCTTCGAGACACAGCACGGTTAGTGTTTTTTTGAGATTAAGGTATCGGAAATAATGACGACTTATTAACAACAACAGGACAAAAACTTGTCAAAATATAACTGATCAATTAGAAGATCTTAATTTAAACCAGTACTAAATCTTAAACTTTCTTAGTGAATCTGAGCGAAAAAATCTAGCCGTTTGGGAAAATTTTTAGTGTAATCACCATCTACCGAAACCTGATGACGCTACTAATCTTGAACGTAAAAGTACTTAATTTCATTTTAGGAACCATCCCATCTTAGGATAAAATTACTTCGATGAGCAAAAATCATTTAAAACAAAGTGTAATAAACTTTAACGCTTTGATTCACCAAGGAGTTTTAAGATTTAGTACTGGTTTAAATTAAGATCTTATAGTTGATCAGTCATGTTTTCACAGGGTTTTGTCCTGTCATTGTTAATAAATAATAAATCGTCATTACAAACATGTGAATTATTCTGATATTTCAGGGATTTGCTTCGTTTCCAAATGATTGTCATCTTGGAACGAGTTGCTGTAATGAATTTAGTTCTTTTATTGTCGAAAGTACCTATTAAAATTGCCATTCTCTTTATAAATTTGCGAACCTCAGAAATATATTCAAGTATAAAACTTAGTTGCCTTATCCTTACACTTGTCAGTTTAAAACTTCTGGTTGTCAGATTAGACGGAATTAGCGTTGGAGAATCTGGCTGTAAAGGTCAAAAGACTCCATTTCTTACAAATGTAAAACACTTTTTTCCAGTAATACGGTTTAAATAATATTAACCGTCATATGACAAATAAACATTTTGCTTCTTTCACTCTTCTTCCATCTCGCTTGCCGGATCGGCAACTGTGAACATTTACTACTTTAGCAGGCATTCACTGCAACATATACATATACATTTATTTCCTCCTGCTGAAAGTCATAAAGTAGTCGTAATACAAACATATTTATTCTTTTGTAGGTGTGAATTACACGGAATTAAAGCAAAACATCATTCGGGATAAAATATCCAGACCAGACACAAACAGAACTCACTGTACAAAATTAACAGACAATGAAAAGCAGCTTATCTCGACCGTTAAACTACAAAGCCTAAATAAACAAGTCTCAGAGTAAAATATTACATTGTAAATTTTACCTTCATGCTCTGGAATTTTGTTGGAAAAAATGGCAAACAAAAACACTGACGACTAATACAGTTTGTATGTTACATCATTGGTTGTTTAAAATCGATATTTTAGTGCTATAGTACAAACTTTGCTCACTAGCTATTAGTTTTTAGCATTTTTAGTTTAAACCATCAGTGTTCATAACTGTTTCTGGTTTTATGACTCGTAAAATTTTTAGTGTGATGTTTAAAAAACAGAATTACTTTGTGCTTTTACCGACATAGACTGACGCACAAAGACACATTAAAATCCAAGGTAATAGAGTAATATTGCGTTGCAAATAGAAATTATGAATACTAAAATGTCAATTTTACCTTTTAATCATGAGTGCATCCCAGCTATTTACACATTGACATTAATTCCAAACAAAACACTGACATCTTATGTACATCCTATGGAAGTCCGAAAATTGTCAAAAACACGTCCAGAGGATGTCCAAATTTGGACATGTTTGGTCCAATAGAAGTCCAATTGATGATACAAATGTCACAAATTATGACATCCGCGGGATGTCCAATTTAGGACGTCCAATGAATATCCTCTAGCACAACATCCATAGGATGTCCCTTAAGGATGTCCATTGGAATATACAATTTGATTTCCAAAATACAAGATTTAAAAACCCATTTAACATTCCTTTTTCTTATAAACCTGTTTTTGCATTTTCTACTTTTATACAATATCACTTAAATTTTATTATTAATTGCCGTTCGGAAAACAACGATAAGATAAATGGAACACGGCGCCCTCTTGTAATAACTGGTTCAATTGTTTAGTTTACCAATTTTCTGAGTGAGGGCGCTATATCGAAGTACAAAACATATCCAAAATAATTGTACATCCATAAGCACTAGAATAAATGGATATCCAGTGGACCGTTCAAAAATGTCCATAGACGTACTGGATACATTATGGACAAAGTTTGACGCGTACCTACGTCTTGTGCTATCTGGGTAGGACGTTCAAGTACATCCTGGACATGACGTCCATTGAATGTTCCGAATGGACATCCAATGGAAAATTGCCAATGTGAATTATCAAAATAGACACCTAAAACCGTCGCGTCGCGTCGGTCCAATAGATTTACAAAGATGTACATCCATGTGCCTCCGTTACAAAGCCATGGATATTCTGGATTATCAATGCAGATCTAAAAACCTCTATGACCAATGACTTTACAAAAATTAACATCTATGTGACCGTCGTTACAGGACAATGGATATTCTATTCTATATCCATATGACCTCCGTTATAGGACCTTGGATATTCTGGATTACCAATGAACGTACAAATTTACATGCCCATTGTCATTACATAAATGGATATCCATATGACCTCCTTTACAGGACCATGGATATTATGGATTACCAATGGACGTACAAAAGTACATGTCCATGGGCATTACATAAATAGATATCCATATGACTTCCGTAAGTGGTCTTGACCCTCTAATGGCTTTAAAATGGACGTCCATTGGATATCGGGTGCTGTTTGGGATAGTAAAAATCATAAACAGAAAGTAAACATGTTCTCAAAATGTATGAGTGTTTTCGTTGAACCAGAGGTATCTACCGAGTGAAAACTAAAAGAGGGAAAAAACTATAAAAAAATATCGCCATATGATAATGTACTGTGGCTTTGCCAGAGTACAGCGTTTGCTCAGTTGTTTCCTCTAGCGAAAGCTAGAACTATAAGAGATAAAAGAAACTCTACATAAAAATGGTACAGGATATTTATTAAACCATCCAAACCTTGAAACGAACGACGAAGGACGATCGCAGCAATACTAAAAAACGGAAATAATCTTTTTAGCTCACTGAGTAATTCACAATTTGTTTTACTCACTATCAGTAACGGATTGTATAATGAGAATGAAGTTCAACGGAGAGCAGAGGTGAGGTAAGGGTGCAAAAAGAAAAGCTAAACAAAGTTATTAAGATATAGGAACGAAAACTAGAGTGGTACGGAATGATGGTGATGTTGGCAAAAGGGTAATGTAATGGGAGGCAGAGGAAGGCTAAATCAAAGATGGGTGGATGGGGTCAAGAAATACAGGAGGAGAAGCTTAAGAAGACGGTATTAAAAAAAATATTATTTCAGTAAACATTTTTTATTAATGATTTGACAAATGACTTTTATCGCGATTTGTGCCAGTTATTTCGTTTTCCATCTTTATTTTCAAGACGACGGAACACGGGATCAAAAAGATAGTTTAAATGTACTGTGGCTTTGCTAGAGTACAGCGTTTTTTGCTCAGTTAGTTCTTCTATCGAAAGCTAGAACTATAAGAGATAGAAAAACTTTACATAAAAAAGGTGCAGGATATTTATTAAGCCATCCAAACTTAAAATGAACGACGAAGGACGATTGCAGCAATGCTAAAAAACGGAAATAATTTTTTTAACTCACTGCGAGAGTCAACATTTGTTTTACTCACTATTAGTAACGGATTGAGTAATGACAATGAAGTTTAACGGTGACGGAAGAGTAGAGGTGAGGTAAGGATGCAAAAAGAAAAGCTAAACAAAGTTATTAAGATATAGGAATAAAGACTAGAGTGGTACAGTATATTGATGATGATGATGTTGGAAAAAGGGCAATGTCAATGTAAATGTATCAAAAGGGAGGTAGAGGAAGACCAAACCAAAGATGGGTGGATGGGCTCATGAAACACAGGAGGTGAAGCTTGGGAAGATGGGATTGAAAATATATTATTACAGTAAACATTCTTTATTAATGATGTGACAAATGACTGGTATCGCGATTGCTGCCAGATATTTCGTTTTCTATCTTTACAATGGTGTATTCAATCTAAATAGAAAGTGCAGATTTAACCAAATTTTGTGATAGAAATCACAGATCTGGAATGGATGGAGAGATTTTCAAATATCAAAAAGAATTATATTATAGTATAACCTATAAAAATCTGAATCATACAATCAACAGCATTTCTTGAACCTTAGTTAAAACAGATCTATGTAAAACCGTTGCCAGCATAATTAAAATACAAAGAAGGAACTTAATTTGATATTTTTGCCTTTCGAAGTTTTATTAAAAAAAAGTATAATAAAGCACAAGCGCTGTTTTTGACTCAAAATAAAATGATCAGAGTTTTTAGTTTACTAGCAGGAAGCGTTACTAAGGCTTGTTTTTCGACAATGGTGTTTGAGGTTATGTTTAAATCACCTTTACAGTATCCTGTATCTATCACTATCATGCTCTTAGAAACACAGAATATATCTGCTTAACTTGCAAGTAATTTGAAAACCGTTGACCCGAATGCTCTAAACCAGAGAAATCCGGAAATTTAATTAAGCAATTAAAATTTAAGACGGTCTAATCCAAATGTGTCTAGGTAGAAATTACCTTATATTTTCTGCACAAAGTGCCTCTGGAGTTTTGGCATATGGTCTATGTTTCCAAGACTTAGTCTATATTAAGCCAATGTTCTTAGTAGGTGAGAGCTCGGTTTTAGTTAAAGATTTGTTTTGGGATATTAGAGGGCAAACTATTTTGCGTAAACAACATTATCAACTTAATCCTTCAAAGTGTAATTATCGTTGATACAGAAAAATTTTCCTAAATAAGTAGAATTTTAAAAAGATAAGAAAATAAAAACTTTCTTATAAAATAATGAAATTTTAGATTTTCTTTAGTTTTAGGAAACAATAGTCGGTCTCCGGTGGCCGAGTTGGTACGGCGCCAGCTTCACAACCGAGAGGTGCGGGTTCGAATCCCGCTTCGACCATGGATATTTTGTGATTGTTAAATTGGAAGGTGGTAGAGGATTTCTTCCTCGACCGAGGTGGTACCACACCACACATCCTCTTAAAGGGCTGGTGAAGTCCGTTCGGATGTTTCCAGCTCTGGATGTGTGAGTCGGATTTCCCCAGTACACTCACGGTACACAGTACTTAGACTTCGGTCTTCGTGGGCTGTCAGAACATAAAAAAATGACTTTCGCAATCTAACACGATCATACTTCAGCAATTCGAGATGTGACTATATCCCACAAGTATGAAACCCTTTCTAACCTAAATATTCAAGTGTTTATGTTCAGAAATCGATTCTTACCTGAATATTTAAGCGTCCATGGTTCAGAAATCGTTTCTAACCTGAACCGTTAAGCGTTTATGGTTCATAATGCGTTTCTAGCCTGAATCTTCAAACTTCATGGTTCAGAAGTCGTTTTCAATCCGAATCTTGAAACGCTTATGGTTCAGAAATCGTTTTGAATCTGAATCTTCAAGCGTTCATGGTTCGGAATCGTTTCTAGTCTGGAATGTTTATGGCTATAATTCGCTGAATATTGAGTAGGTACTTAATTCTTTCCCTGTTTGCTAATTAAATTATATATTTGTGATTTAAATAATTTCATGGATTTAATTCATGATTTTAATTACTAGTAACAGTAATATGATGTATTAAAAACATTACTAAAATATCGAACTTTTCTCAGGAGCGAATATAATCAGCCACAAACTCCAATTTTGTATTTCCTCTTTCGCCACTGGAAAAAATTCCCGTCATTGATTGACCTAATTTTAAACTGCAATAAATTTACGAGAAACTTCGATAATAAATTTTATAAAGCCCTTAGGTAATTTACAACGGATAATTAATACATTTTCTGAACACAGGTTAACTTCTTTTGCGTTGTATTATTATTTTTACCATTGACAGATATCGAAGAATTTTAATTCATTACGGCTATATAACGTAAGGTCAAAAAAAAACGTCCTCAATGTTTTGAATTATTACTCTTGAAAGGTAACATAGGTAAAAGGTATATGTGAATGAAAAATAAAACTGTCAAGTTTTGGAGTTTTTATTTTTAAGAAAATTACATTATTGTCATCGTCATTGCTTTATAAAGAATTAAAAAAACATATACAACCAAAAACTAATTGAGAGACATGTCCACCTTCAACTTCCAAACATGTTCTCCTTCTTTTTATAGCATTAAAACATTGGTGTGGTGAGCACTTGGGGGGAGTTGTTTGATTGGGTTGATAAATTTCATGAAATGTATTTGTAATTCTAGCCCGTTGCGTGAATTGGTGCGCCGCCTTGCTGGAAGTAGCCTTGTCGCATCTCTTCATCTTCTAATGCGTTTACAAAATTTTCTAAAATGGCATTACGGTATCGCGCCGAATTGAGAGTCCCTTAAAAAAAACGGTCCAATAAACCTTCTTTTGGATATGGCCGCTCACACGCCAACTTTCTGTGAATGTAAAGAAATGTGGATTTTCAGAACTTCACATTCTCATTTGTTTACATAACCAGAGAACCATGCCTCGTCATTAAAAAGGTTTTTTTTTAAATACGTATTCATTATTATGCAAATAACTCATGAATCACTTCGAAAATGGCATTCGCTGCGGCTTGTTGTTTGGTAACAACTCTTGGACTGAGCTTAGACGATAAGCGTGCATATGCAGGTTATATTTCAGGATTGTATTGCAGGTTCCGTAGGATTCATACACTTGCTGGCTTAAACGCCGAACAGGGGTTTGTACGTGTTCATTAACAATTTGCCTGAATTCTTCTATTTTTGTGCAGTGCGAACTTTGGATCTCCCACTGCCTTCCTTTCTGTTAACACTTCCTGTTTCTCTAAACAAAGCCACAGATCTAGTCAAAACTTGGCGAAACTGGTTGAAATCCATGACTATGTGTGGAAATTTTGTCTGAAAATTCTGAATGGCATCCCGTGTTCAATAAACCCAGTTGACATCAACCTTTCTACCATTTCTAAAGTAACTAAAAATGAAAACTTCTGAACCTAACAGTTCTATTTTTCATTTACCTATCATACCTTTTACCTATGTTACCTTTCAAGAGTAATAATTCAAGGCATGCGAGACTGATTCCACGGTATACTTTGAGGACGTTTATTTTTGATCGTATATTATTACAGCATTTATTAACTACGGATTTTTTTTTTGATAAGAAACTCTTGCCTATTTGAACATGCAAGTGGGATTTTATTAACACATAAATGTTCTACGTAATGGTCGGGGAAACACTGAACGCTATTTCCCTCTGATTTTATATGTGGTACATACATACTTTTTTGTATATTTTGATATTGTATATATCAAGCATTGCAAAAATGACAATCTGTAGCTAATCTTTTCGAAGTAGCGACAGCTATCTTGTTGAGAAACGAATATTATTCTGAAGATATTAAAAGGTTAAATGAGCCATCTGAAAAAGGCCCGTTAAACAAGGAAAAAGCCATCCATTTTTGACTTGGAAAAACTGTTGAATACCCGGTACCCCATGATATATTTATCAAAATTACAGGGTAGGTGACGTCGTCTTTTTGTGATTATGAACAGATTTGAACAAAAAGGGCCCGCTTCAATAAAACTAATGTGTGCAGCATGGATTTATTATATAAAAGGATACGGGATGCTGTAACATTCTTTGAAGCCAAAACAAACCATTCTAAGCGACACTGTAAACACAATTTGTAAACATTGGCCACATCTTATTTTACCTTGTATTTGTGTACAAAAAATACGTTAGAAGCATTACAAGATTTGCGAAAAGTAATAAAAGCCCTAAATTACTTTATTTTCTGCTAAATAATAATAAATTTAAGTTAAAAAGGTTTTATTATTTATAGGTTATGTTATTTCTAAAGGTGTTTATTTAAAGTCGCTCCGAGTCATTTATAAATCTATAAATCGCACTTTTTCTTTCCTAGTTCATTAGACAAAGACGTACGTGTAACAGAGTGTTCAGACCGAGGTTCAGCCGTTTTCCTAAACAACCAGCACAGACAACAATACTTCTGAGCTCCAACACTCCAATGCTATTTTATCTCTTTCTACTACCATTCTTGATTCAATTACGTAGTAATTCGTAGTCTTGTCTATGTTCGTAGTTCGTAAACTGCTCCCCCAAGAGGATAACAAACAACAAAATATAAGGCTTCACCTTCGATACGCTCACAGTATACGGATATCGAATCCTTTTATATAATAAATCCATTGTGTGCAGTAATATTTTAAAACTAGGTTTGTCATAAAATATAACCGTTCCATGAATTTCCAGTAATAAAACATGCAATGGTAAATGATGAGTTTGGCTTAAACTGAAATGTTCTCTATGGTCAATTTAATGCAGGTATTTTGTCAAAACCAGTCAGGTATACGAATAGACAGCTTATCAATAGCTCAAAATAGAGAGAGCAGGCAGATGTCAAAAATATGTTTAAATATGTTCCCCGATCTTCCTATTAACTGACCAAAATTTCATGAAAATATTTTGAACCGTTTTCGAGATATCGCCGTAATACTTAAAAAACTCATCCTCTAGAAAGCCATAAAATCTCTCTATGTCTATGTCCTCTTTTTTTAGCAAATACCAAAGCCACAGAAATCTGTGACAATGTCCTTAAACAACGTTACTCTGGACAGCAGAAAAAAAATCGGGCAACGAAAAAGACTACATGCATGCTTGTTAAAGGGGTTCAGTGCACGGACTTAGAAACCTTTTTGGCGGCACCAAAAGGGTCGTGCGATTAAATTGCATTATTTTATATTTCTCAACATTAAAACTAAAACCACTTAAACCATACCATTGCAACCGATCCGCATCCTTTTAAATCAATACACATCAGTCATCAATGGAACGTACTTTTTTAAACGTCTTAATATCGTCAGTACATTACAATATTGGACAAAACTGCAGGCACTATTAATATACACATTAAGAAATAATGGCGCTAAGTGTGCCTCCTGAGGGACCCTCGATGTGATCTCCAATTCCTTAGAGACCTACCCCTTTAATTTTACAATTTGTTTACGGCCTGATAGATAATCTTTAAACCACTTTAGAAGATTACCATATACATCACATCACCCAATTTTATCATAAGCACATCACAGTTGACCCAGTCAAATGCCTTGAAGACATCCATGTAAACAACATCTACCTGACACCCCCCAAAGGCCTCCAAAGCATTCTTCAGAAAGTCTTCGTATATCAACAGATTTGTTGTTGTGGATCTTCCATGCACGAATCCATGCTGTTTTGTCACTATTCTCTTCTCTCTCAGAGGCCTTAGTTTAGATGTTATGATTAATTCAAATACCTTGGCTATTAGCGAAATCTTACCTTTGTAATTTTCAATGATTGTCTTGTCTCCACTCTTAAAATAGGCGTAACAAAAGATATTTCCTATTTATCTGGAAAACACCCTGACTCAAACACATACAAAAGATCTTACATAAAATTGGAGACAATACACATTTACAATTTTTCAAAAAAATATCAGACACACATCGGGTCCCTCAGACAGACCGTCCCGAAGACTCTTAATATAGACGCGAACACATCCGTATCAGTTACCTCGCAGGAATTGACATTCACACTGTCGGTCCCGGACCATCCAGAAGTACATCGTGAGGACAGTCAGTACATGCATGTACAGATGAGAACAAATCAGCAAAGTAATCAGCAATGTTTGCAATGTCATCAGATGTTTCATTATTGTAAAAGTTGGTATTAGTTTTACAATTATT
Organism: Philopedon plagiatum; assembly: GCA_963971165.1. Taxonomy (NCBI): domain Eukaryota; kingdom Metazoa; phylum Arthropoda; class Insecta; order Coleoptera; family Curculionidae; genus Philopedon; species Philopedon plagiatum. The sequence continues at coordinate 34,988,984 of OZ020189.1, read as the reverse complement.
TCCTAAAATTATATTGTATTTGTTTATTGACTTCGAAAATGTTATAAAATATTAGTATTTTCGCATTTTCTCTTGGAAAAGAGCATTTTATTTGTATTTATAGAATATTATAAATTTATTTTATATTTTAGTTGTAATCTGATTTTGCATAATAACATGTTTCACGTAGTTTTAAATACACTCATATGTTGTAAAAATAGACCTACACAATATTTTAAATTTTCCCAATTCCTTTGAAAAATACATATTTTTAAAAAAATTGTAAAAAAGTTGTACCTAATATTGCTTTTTACATGATGTAGAAAACATTTCTTGGGTATTTTTCTCTAATAGATGTAATAATATCTTAAGATAATTGTTGTTATAAAATTCAGCCAATAATGTGCATGTCTTTTAGAGGAATAATAGCTCTGTTCGTAGAGAAATCACATACCGGTCAGCGCCAATCAAGTTTTAGGTATTTGGTAACGTGACAGTTTGCTAACTGGGTTCCAGCAATTTCATTGGCTCTGACTGGTTTGTGATTCTTGTGCGAACAGAGCTAAAGTATTTTTCCGGTGGTCATATTTCCTCTTTTTCCAGTGAATGGATAAAATTTTTGCACCTAAGACTTTACTGAGTACAATGATTTCCTATAGTATCTTCTTAAGCAAGCGCGGCCCGTGAAATTTTAAAGTTGTATATCTCTGCTGCTACTTATGGGACCCATGCCAAGTTCAGGTTTTTTAATAGTTTGCCTACTAGAAACGTTTTGGTAAAGACAAAAATATATTGTAATTTGCGAAAAAAAGTTGAATTTTTGAATTGCCTCAGCTAGGAAAAAATTAACACGCTTAGGTATTTTATTTATTATTTTTCCTAAACAAATTTTATATAATTTTGTCGACAATTCTTAAATTTTAAGAGAAAAAAATGTGTTAGTAGAAAGTTATAGTCATTTCAATTTTTATAAAGTCAAAATATAATTTTAAAAAAATATTCCCAGGTGGGTCAATTCAAAAATTCAACTTTTTTCGCAAATTACAAAATATTTTTTCTTTACCAAAACATTCCTAGTAGGCTCACTATTAAAAAATCTGAACTCGGCATGGGTCCCATAAGTAGCAACAGAAATATACAAATTTAAAATTTCACGGGCCACGCCTGTTCTTAAGGTGCAAACCTTTCCTAGAAATCATATTAAAAACAAACAGGTAGTTTAAAGTTACGCTGTAGTTTCCAAGGAATCTGAAATGCAGTAGTGACGGTACGGCATCTACACTCTCGTTCTTACGCATTATATTATTATGATGATAATGACCATTGGTCAGCTCACGCGCATACTTAAGAAATAGGAATTAGTTGCACCTTTTCATTTTGAGTCACGCAGGTACTAGTTTTAATTTAATGTCAGTACTCTACCTTGGAGCTCTAATTGATGAGAACAGTATAAAAATAATTTTAATAGTAGTGCATTATTTAAATTGTAGTCGTTTTTGTCCTTGAGATTTTTACAACTTAAGTAGTAAAATAGTAAAGCAAATTAAATTGCAACAAAATTACATAATACCTACTAATTATAGGTATTTTAACCTTTATAGTTTAACTCAGTAAAGATTATTGAACTAAGAGTAAAACAGTATAACAAATTACAGGGACGAACAAGTTTACCACCGACATATGCTTCTAATGGTAAATAATTTTTAAACATTTATGTAATAATAATGAAATTTTTTCAGTATAATCGGTCAGGTGTAAGCTATACTTCCACATTTACGTCCGGTTGCACAAACAATTTAATCACGAATTAAACTAATTAGACACTTGTAATGTGACAGCACTTATGTTAAGGTCCAGGCGCGGCCCGTGAGTTTTTTTACAGGTGAGTCAAAATTTTGTGGGCAACTAGTGATATCAACGCAACAAGCAAAATACACTTTTTTAATTAAGGAAGGTTTTTTAATAATGTGCCAGGAAATTATTTACCTACAAATAAACACCGCAAAATCATAAAACTGGTACTGCAGTATAACATTGAACATTACTACTCTAGATGTTTATGGCTTTTTTATGTATTTTAATACTGTAGATTTCTAGATTAGTAGATTGCTAGCGGCAATATACTAGTGGATACGTTTAGCGTCTCCTCAATAGAGGTCGCGCCTTGTACTAAAAGCTCAGAATAAATGGTGTATTTATGGTCAGAGCCACAGAACAGCAGATAGTCAGAGCTAAAAGTATGATTGTTCGTAAAATAAAATTAGGAACGCTGCGGAAACTCCGTTCTCTTTAATAAATACAATACTGGCGACTAGACATAGTAATACGATCTTTGTCTACGCACGTGCAGGCTGCAAGCTCTGTAGTTGATATGAGATTGCCAACAATTTTAAAAATATTTTATCGAGGAACAACTTGTTGCCAATACACCTTTTAGAGCTTAAATAACAAAAATTAAAAAAAAAAGTTTTTGCCCCAATACAGATTTGAACCGTCGACCTTCGCGTTAATTCACCAAGATTCTACCACTCGGCTACGCTGGTAATGTAAAAAAATCGGTCCGACGCCCGTTAAATTTATGCCTAGCGCTGGCCTGATAGAAATCGTATTTATAATTTTTAATGTTTAACCGCTAATTAATATTCTTAATCCAATGCAAATACAATGCGCATATTAGGTACCTACCTAATTAGTTTTTCTTTTTCCGAACCAAATGTTTTGAAATAGTATATTTTAGGGGGCGGTCTGAGAGTATTTCCATAGTGGGAGTGGATAGATATTATGGGTGGGCCGTCGACCAATTGTGTCTCTTTTTAACTTCCTAAAACGCGTATGTCTGTTCCTCTCTTACTTTTAATGAATTTATATCGTCCATATAAACCTAGAAGATCAATTTAAAATATGACCCAGCCCGGAGCAAGCTTGGATATCCTTTGACGATGGCTTGGCCTGATTCTTTCTTGGGGAGTTTTCGCATGGAACTTTGAAACAAAAGATTATTTTTTGGTTTTAAAAAATTTAAAAATAAATAATTAGGTAGATCACTGAAAATTTTAGGTGGGTCATTGACCAAATGACCTTATGGACGGGCCGCGCCTGTTAAGGTCATTGCTAAAGATGACTCTAAACGTCAATTGGATTTACTACTTGATTAAAAGTTTTGTGCAACCCGCTGTTAGTGTTCCGTGCCACCAGCACCCCACTAAAGGTAGGCGCATACTGTTCACACTGCACGGAACGGACGGAACGGATGGATCGCATTTTTGTTTGCCGTCCTACGTAATAATATACGGTATCGCATACTATTCGCACCAGAAGGATCGCATCAGCGGAATTGCGAAAGAACATCGTCAATAGACCAACAAATCCGTCCGAATCGGTGTGTGTTGATGACTCATTTGCATTTCCGCACACTATGCGACCAACACGCAAGGCCCCTGCTAAGTTTTGAGTGCTAATTGGGACTGTAATTTTCATTTTTATTTATCAAGCAGCTTAGTACTTAGTTATTAATATTGATTAGCAAAATGGACGATGCTATCCTAATTTCTGTCATACAGCATTATGAGGAATTATACAATCTAAAACATCCTCATTATCCTCATTCTGTAGAGTCAAACTTAAATTATCTAGTAAATAACAGAACTTTTCATAGGTCAATCTAAAATACTTAAACAACTTCGCATCATCTTCTACAAGCTGATTAAATAACGTATGAATTTCACCATGTAACTGTCTACCCATACTTATAGGATGGACAGAAAAACGCCTTTCACGTTTTCTGCGCTGCTCTTCTCTTTCTTCTTCCAGCAGAGCTGCTATTAAAAACAATTTTTCTTCCGAAATCATTGCGATACTTAATTTTAGTTACTACAAAAACTGCGGATGCATTAACGTGACTGTGTGAATAGTCGGTTTCGCACTAAAATAAATCCGTTCCGGCACGAAATTTTGCGAATAGTATGCGATGTAACCAAATAAAATCCGTTCCGTCCTCTCCGTGCAGTGTGAATAGTATGCGCCTACCTTTAACCTGAGCAAACCTCGGCCGCCCAATCTGCCGCGCTACCCGCCGCCGAAGGCACCAACGCAACGCCGCGCCGCGCCGTGTTACATCGTGTATGCGCGAAGCTGAATGGGGTCGTTTCGATTGAGCCAAATTAAAAATTTTAAAAAACGTGTAAGAAAATTTTGTTCCTTACATCGTGAGAAACATTGTTTGTTGAACAACTTTTTATCTAAAGCCAATGGTTCAGCAGTTATAAGGAAATAGACAATTAAATTGTTTATAACAATTGATCGCGCTAGAATTTTTCAATCCTGATAATTTTGGCGAAAATGTTTCAAACTAACAAAAATAAAAGTATATCAGATTATTTTTTGGAGCCATACTAATAATAATCAAAATTCAAAAGAGCCGACACCCCTTTCGGCAAACGTCTTTATTTACATATTTACATTTCCCCGCGTTTTTCCATCTTGCCGAATATTCCGACAATATAGTTAGTTACTCGTAATCGTTACATTTATCGTTACTTAAGTTATAAAAACAAACAATGACCAGTATTTTAAAATTTTAAACCATTAAGTAAGTATAAAAATACATCTAAGGAATAGGTACAAAAGTAACGGGTATTTCTAATAACAGGGAATCGGTACTTTGAGTATTGGGCAAATACCTGTTACTTTGTAACGGGTAGGTACTGTTTTTACATCACTAATACGTACTTCCAAGCAAACTAACAGGTGAAGTTAAAAAAAAGCTTGTAATAAATATCGGGGTGTGTGTTAAAATGCCCTCTACAGCCGATATTTAAAGGTACCTACCACAAGTTATCATGACATACTGATATGAGGAAGGACACTTTAATTACCATTAGTATATAATGGGAAGTAGGTATAGTGTGTGCTCAGGCGGCTGGCTGACTCCAGCATGATAATACAGTTAAAAAATATTTCCTTGTAGCGTTGTCCTTTAACGTATAATACGACATCGAATATTTATTTGCTGTTTAGAGTGGTTTAGACATTAAACCCATTTTAGTAAGACGTTTTGGTAGCTCAGATGATTCACTTCCACCATAGCTTTCCATTAGAAAATATCTCACTTATGTGTCGATTACTGTCAATGAGCTTCCGAATAGCCAGCATGGTGTCACCCTCGGAGGCTGTTGATGGCTTTTGTCTTCAATGATTTGCGCCAACATACAGATAGCATCACCGAATTGGACTCCTCAAAATATCAGTTGATTTAACTCTTTTTATGTACAAGAATTTATTAGTAATTGGTTGCTTAAAAAACAAGCATACCCGTTACTTACTGGCCGTGCTCAGTCCCCATATTTATTCTCTGTACGGAATAGTACGGTATAGTAATTTCTTTACCCCTCAAAAAAACTTTGTTCGCCCTCATATAATAATTCGCCCTCATATAGTAAGTTCTGAATCTTTAATGACCATAAATAGTTAAAATTTAAAGTCCTACAGAAAATCAATAGATACGTTTATAGGAATACCATGACAAAATTAAAGAACTAATATTCTCTCGAATCTAAGTATGATTTTCCTTGCCTATCCTGTTTTAGCACTGAGACTCAGTTTCAAACTTCTATTAGGGGAAAGGGGAAGCAACCAGTCTCAAAGCCCTTTATATCTGATTTTGTGGAAAATTACTGCCTTTAGAGAGCTCGAGAGGCTTGACTGCCACAAAAGATGGTAGTAATTTTCTTTTTTTATGACTCAAACTTATATGCATAAAGTTTGTTATTTTTTAAATATATCGACTTAAAGGACTGGTGAAATCCCTATGAATACTTCCAGCTTTGGATGTGTGAGTTGGACTTTTCTAGGTATACCCATGGTACATTATTAGTCTCCGGCCTTCGTGGGCTGTCAAAAGATAAAAAACGAAAACGTTTCAAAGCTGTCTACATATGAGGACAGAATAAGGGTATACGAAGTACAAACATGTACTAAATATGTATTTAGAAACCATTTCTTGAGCAAAACAGGAACGGCTCACCTGGCTAACAGACTGAAGTTTAAGCCTCAGCGCATACGTCAATAGACATAAAACCAGAGTATTTAAAATCGTAGTCTTAGAAGCTCTTATCTTTCACTTGACAGCGAATACAAATATTAACATATTAAATAACAGAAAATGTTATTAGTATTATGTTATTTCGTAGGATTGAAGCTCAGCTTTTTTTTCTGAGACAGCCCACGTAGACTTCAAGCCAAAGTATGAACGTACCGTGGGCATCTGAAGAGAAAATAAATATAATCTGTTGACACGGGATTTAAAGGATTGGAGGTTGGGAGGGGAAGTGAAAACATCTGCAGTCCATTTGTTCTATAATCTGGAGACCTTAGGTACGAATGAGTGAGAGAAGTGGGATGTTCTAGGCTTTTGTAGCAGGACAGTAAATGGATGCATCGTAACGCGCCTCGTGTTCTTCTATTAGGAATAGTCAAGGGGGAATTATAGCGGCTAGTTTTTTAGTTTAGTAGAAAAGGGATAAATAACAAAATCCGTGAAAGTACCTGTAGAGAAGGGATAAATTTCTTTTGAGAACAGGGTTATTGATGAGTCGAATGGTTCTCTTTTGGATAGGATTAAGGATATTAAGTGTCGAAGATGATGCCGCTCGTCAGATGTGGGAACAGTAGTCTAGGTTAGGAATTATTTGGGAAACATAGAGAGTGTGTAAGTTGGAAGGGGAAAAGTATTTTCTGGCTCGAAAGAGAAGACCAAGCTTTTTAGATGCTGATGTGGCTATTGAAGTAATGTGTTTGTGCCAGCCGAGATCATGTTCATGACAGCGATACCAACAAGATCGAACGTTTTATTGTTCTGTAGGGCTTGGCCATTCATGTGGATGGAGTAAGTGTTGCCGGATTTTCTGCGTGACAGGAAGCAAGACTGCGTTTTGGAGGCGTTGAACTGAACAAGGCTCTTGGCGCCCCAGTCTAAGATTAATTGAAGGTCTTGGGAAAGAAATAGGTGCATACATCTACATCTATTATCCCGCTCTTAATTCAAGACTTGTCTGAAAAAGTGAATGATGGAGTGAAGAGCTCTATCGTCAGCATAACTGTGAATGGGATTGGTAGTTGAAAAGAGCAGCAGTGGCACTCTGTACGAAAAATAGCGATAGCGATCGGGCTCTCTTTGCAAATTCTTACTTTGTATCACCGTTCGGTGTGTTTCGAAGCGAGCCCGATCGCTATCGCTATTTTTCATACAGAGTGCCACTGCAGGTATCTAATGTGGAGAAGAAATAGGGTTGGTGCCAGGACTGAACCTTGGGGTACGCCAGCATTGACAGGATGGAAGTTAGATGACTGACGTCCACCACGACAAATATGCGCCGAACATAGAGAAAGCTACGGATCCAGGTACATAGTTTGGGAGGAAGACCATAAGCAGATAGTTTATTGAGCAGTGCGGTATGCCAAACTTGGTCAAAGGCCTTGGAAATATCAAGAGTAGTAATCTGGGATTCGCCATGAATTTCGGGAGACTTGTTGCAGTTATGTGTGACCATGCATTTATTACATAAAAGGATACGGGATGATGTCACATTCTTTGAAGTCAAAACAAACCATTCTAAGCGACACTGTAAACACAATTTGTAAATATTGGCCACATCTTATTTTACCTTGTATTTGTGTACAAAAAATACGTTAGAAGCATTACAAGATTTGCTAAAAGCAATAAAAGCCCTAAATTACTTTATTTTCTGCTAAATAATAATAAATTTGTTAAAAAGGTTTTATTATTTATAGGTTATGTTATTTCTAAAGGTGTTTATTTAAAGTCGCTCCGAGTCATTTATAAATCTATATAAATCTATACGTCGCACTTTTTCTTTTCTAGTTCATTAGACAAAGACGTACGTGTAACCGAGTGTTCAGACCGAGGTTCAGCCGTTTTCCTAAACAACCAGCACAGACAACAACACTTCTGAGCTCCAACACTCCAATGCTATTTTATCTCTTTCTACTACCATTCTTGATTCAATTACGTAGTAATTCGTAGTCTTGTCTATGTTCGTAGTTTGTAAACTGCTCCCCCAAGAGAATAACAAACAACAAAATATAAGGCTTCACCTTCGATACGCTCACAGTATACGGATATCGAATCCTTTTATATAATAAATCCATGTGTGTGACAAAGGTAAGGAGATCAGCTGTGGATCATTGGTGTCTGTCATGGGTGATTTTGAGTTTTTCTAGATACGTGAGTTTTCCCAGACAAAACAAACAAGGAACATATAAAGACAGTGAAAATCCGAAAAATGACCTAATTATCCCTGTAGTGATTATCCTGAACTTACCCTATTGAAAAATATAAATATTTTGTATTTTAAATTTTCCTTGTCTCAAGCTAACAAAAACTCCGTAATACTATTCGTATTTTCAATTAAAAATAAAAAAAATTTGCATTCTTCCTTAAGAATTTTCTATACCTACATCTCATTCATTAAACCTAAGTAAATTACCAGGCCTACATCCTTGAGTTTTAATTAAAAAACTCAGGAAACAATATATTTGAAATTAATTGGAGCGAGCCATCAATTAGGTTTTTAATTCCCCCGGATAAAAAATGAAACATAACACAAAAGAAATTAAATTAGTCCATGTTTTTATGTACCCAAATAAGGAACGCAGTCATTGATCTCACGTGATATTTAATTGGACAATTTAATTTATCAAAGTAAACAACCTAAAATACTGAAACCTTAATAAATATTGTGTTTCATTTTGTGTTACAAAAAGAAAAATAAGTATTTCCATAAAAACGAAAATATGTAAAACGTTCAATTTGAAATATTAAACTAAATTGAAAATTTTTCTTCTATTATTAGGTATTTTCAATTTCTGCTTTCAAGCTATCCAAAAGAGGTCTTGTTGGGAGCTTTTGTAATTTATTCCTACTTGTATTCTAGAGAGTTTTTGAAAGGTAACAATATATTTATGACTTTATTCATTTTTTTTTTCATATAGCTCAATTGGCTGGAAATAAGATTGTTATCTCACGCTGACAAAATTCATTCTATCTTAAAAACTCTAAAGATCTCAATGAACTAACGTAACGTTATGTGATCAACAATTTTCCAAAGTCATTATTTGACCTGAACTGCTGGTTAAGAATTAAAGAGCTTAGTCGCATAACGGCCTTTATTTTACATGAAACCAGGTTTGGTTTAATTACAGACAGTCGGTTTTAACGTATTGGTTCTGTACAACCTTAACGACTTGTTTTTACTAGAGAAAGTATTCCTTATCCAGCTGATCATAACTGTAAAATTAAACTGACAACAGCAACGAATACAGACTATTAATTTTGCTATATAGCCTTCATAGCTCCAGAAGATACAGTACATCTAAAAACTGAAAATGAATTGGAGAGCGAATTTGCCTGATATAAGAGTAAGCCCCAGCCTCCAATCCTGTAAAGGTGTGGTAACTTCGTGATAGATATGTAATTTAATTTCCTGATAGGGCATTCCTTGTAAATAAATCTTTTTTGTTTCTAAAAATATGAATGAAGTCTACTTGTCAGGGGTACATATAAATATGAAAAAATTGTGAATCAACTCTCTAACCACCTGAAAATTCCTTATACAATAAGGATTTCAACAAATAATGGTAAAACAGCTATTCTCCGGGCTATATGCCCCTCCGAGCGCTGAATTACATACCAAATTTTGCCGTATTTTCTTCTAACACAGTTAGATAAGAAAATACTAGTATTTTCTTATCTAACTGTGTTAGAAGAAAATACAGCAAATTTTGGTATGTAATTCAGCGCTCGGAGGGGCATATAGCCCAGAGAATAGGTAGGTGCTTTACCATTATTTGTTGAAATCCTTATTGTATAAGGCATTTTCAGTTGGTTAGAGAGTTGATTCTCAATTTTTTCATATTTATATGTACCCCTGACAAGTAGACTTCATTCATATTTTTAAAAATTTTACCTTACGGTATACTCTACTCTGACTGCTTGAAACTGCTAATGGATGGCGCTGCCTGTGTCTCACTGCTTATGCAGTACGACATTGTAGCTTTAAGGGATTACTTTTTCGGAAGGTTGGTAATGTTGGTATGTTCGTCTATTCTGTACTGAAGAGAAGCAACGAGTTAGAAACCGGTCTGCAGGTGACGATATTCTAACTAAAGAAAAAGCTTCCTTCCCTGGGAGTTTCTTGTTTCTTGCATTCGCAACGTTAGTATTTTCTTATCTAACTGTGTTAGAAGAAAATACGGCAAATTTTGGTATGTAATTCAGCGCTCGGAGGGGCATATAGCCCAGAGAATAGCTCTTTTACCATTATTTGTTGAAATCCTTATTGTATAAGGCATTTTCAGGTGGTTAGAGAGTTGATTCTCAATTTTTTCATATTTATATGTACCCCTGACAAGTAGACTTCATTCATATTTTTAAAAATTTTACCTTACGGTATAGGTACTCTGCTCTGACTGCTTGAAACTGCTAATGGATGGCGCTGCCTGTATCTCACTGCTTATGCAGTACGACATTGTAGCTTTAAGGGATTACTTTTTCGGAAGGTTGGTAATGTTGGTATGTTCGTCTATCCTGTACTGAAGAGAAGCAACGAGTTCGAAACCGGTCTGCAGGTGACGATATTCTAACTAAAGAAAAAGCTTCCTTCTTCTTGGGAGTTTCTTGCATTCGAAACGTTAGTATTTTCTTATCTAACTGTGTTAGAAGAAAATACGGCAAATTTTGGTATGTAATTCAGAGCTCGGAGGGGCATATAGCCCAGAGAATAGCTGTTTTACCATTATTTGTTGAAATCCTTATTGTATAAGGAATTTTCAGGTGGTTAGAGGTTAGAGAGTTGATTCTCAATTTTTTCATATTTATATGTACCCCAGACCCCAGACAAGTAGACTTCATTCATATTTTTAAAAATTTTACCTTACGGTATACTCTACTTTGACTGCTTGAAAGTGCTAATGGATGGCGCTGCCTGTATCTCACTGCTTATGCTATGCAGTACGACATTGTAGCTTTAAGGGATTACTTTTTCGGAAGGTTGGTATGTTCGTCTATCCTGTACTGAAGAGAACCAACGAGTTCGAAACCGGTCTGCAGGTGACGATATTCTAACTAAAGAAAAAGCTTCCTTCTTCCTGGGAGTTTCTTGTTTCTTGCATTCGAAACGTTAGTATTTTCTTATCTAACTGTGTTAGAAGAAAATACGGCAAATTTTGGTATGTAATTCAGCGCTCGGAGGGGCATATAGCCAGGAGAATAGCTGTTTTACCATTATTTGTTGAAATCCTTATTGTATAAGGAATTTTCAGGTGGTTAGAGAGTTGATTCTCATTTTTTTTCATATTTTTTGTTTCTTTTTTGCAATAGTATATTGTGAAGTATTAAGGTCAGTAAGCGTTCTTTACTGGTGAAGGATGTGTTTGGAGATTGAGAAGTCGAGATTTCCAAAACATCCGAAACCAGTAAGACACTTACTGACCGCAGTGGTTATGACGTTTTTTGTACGCTCAAATGTTGAGTAAATTAATTAAAAATATTTTTAAAAATATATAATTATATAGGGTGTTAAGAAATTCACTGGATATAATATTTGAATGAGTAACTCCTGGGGTAGTCTACAGACATACCCAATACTTTTTTTCTCTCAAATCGCACTTTTTTTCTTTTAAAAAATACCCTAAACCACCCCCGTATCCGACGCTTCTAAAGAGCCTGACGTCATAAGCTCAATATTATAAAGAAAAAAACAAATGATCCAGTCAGGACATTGCCAAACTTAAATATTATCTTGACATCTCATTTTTTAATAGATTTAAATAATCCAAAGTATTTTTAATTCCATAAACGCATTTTGCCAAAAATATCCGGTACCTACCTATTTTAATTTAATAGCAATTTTTTTATTTTATGGGAAAATATGGACCACTCCTGAAATCGGTTGAAATTGTACCTAACCAGAACGAGCAACACAACGAATTATGACTTAACCCATATTACGTTTTTAATGAGATGAGAATTATTCCTACTAGCTTAAACTGTCTGTCAAAAAAAGGTTAAAAATCAAAACGAAAAATACTAACTGAGCACAACCACACCGTATTTTAAAATTATAACCAAAATTATTTCAATACAGCATTTGTCAAAACAAAAACATTATTCTGTTTTACACAGCACGTTCAGAAAGTTGTTATTCGCTCTTTTGCCAATAAAATTATCGTAACTTACCAATTTTTTTTAAGAGATCCTCTAAATGAGTTTGTCTAAAGTCGAGATGTAGATATCTACATAAATGGCTTTCTTGCACCCCCAAACATTACATAATACGTAAATATTATTAGTGGTAAATTTAATTTAGTTTTCAACCCTATCAGACTATTTAAGGAGCACTAATCAAAGGGCAAACTAAATAAAAATAAGCAAAATATTAGTTACCAACGGATCGACGAGGGGCATTATTTTTCTAGGCAGCAAAACAAAAAGAATCCCGTTTAGTACCCCTTGGAAACTACCTAGGTACGTACACTATTATTTAAAACTACCTTCTAGTTCTAAAGCAGACCCTACACGATTATTATTACTGTCTGTATTAAAAATTATTTTCAGTAATATCGATCATGTAGAATGATCGAATGAAGTAAATTCAAGCAAATTATTGCAGATTATTCACATATTTTAATATTTTTTATAATACTGACAGTATTACTGTTGTGTGAAATACTGACGATAATAATATAATGATTGTGTAGGAACTGCTTTAGGAAATTATATTGATAATATGCACGCGTGTTTGTATAGTTGCCTAAGCAGTAAAGTAGGTGGTAGATGTACCCGAAGCGAAGCCAAAGGGTTCTTGACCCCATTCAGTCAGCTAGAGTGATTCCGATTGGCCGAACTTATGCGTCAGCGTCAGCTGTGTGTGGATCCATATTGACCAGTTTAATAATACCGTTTACATTATTTTTCCTATTTATGTCTTAATTTGTGAAAGAAAAAGTTAAAGCCGCTAAATATTAACAAAAGCTAAAGCCGAATATTCTATTCTGAAAGTCACCATATTTTTAAAAAAGCTGTTGATATTTCAGTTTGCGGCTTTTATTGTTTTTCTTAAGAGAAAAACATTGTACATAAACTGAAAAAATCAAGAGTTTTCGCAGAGAACACATGTAGACATTTGTAAAGAACTTTCCTGATGAAGTTTATGTAAATATAAAAGTAGCTAAGATATTTGGAATAGCAGAATACGAAAATACATGACATCCAAGTCCTTATTTAACATTCCGTGCACAGATTACGGGCACAATTTAAGTTTTCTACAGAAAAAAAAACAGATTTACAAGCTCAGCATAATTTGGTGCTATCTCTTAGCAACGTATAGCACAAATTTGAAGCTATAAAAGCTGTGGGTCTCCATAATAATTAAAATAAAACCTATCACGAATATAGCTTTACCCATAAATTCGTTTTGTAGGAAGTTGAATGAACTATTATAAATTTAAACAATCCTCCAGGAACAATACTGGGAACTCCCTGAGGATATTCGTTTGTAGAAAACATTAAGTAAATAAGGCTAAACTTAATCTATATTTTAATATGCTTTTGATAACCCCCTCGTTAGAAATTAGAAATATGTTATAAAGGTTTTTTTTATTTTTCTGGAAAATTATAAACAACGCGATCTTTACTTTTAATTAAAAAACTCGGGAAACACTGTGTTCAAAATTTATTAGCGCTAGAAATAAGGTCTTCAAACCTCCTCTTAAAAAAATTTAAGTAAAAGTAATTACTTTAGGGAACGTTTTTATGTGTATCCAAATAAGGAAAGCGGTCATTTGATGTCAAATGAGGTTTAATTGAACCATTTATTACAGTTAATTTAAATGTCATGCCGAGACTTAAGTAAATTGTGTTGTAAAGATGTCTCTGCAAGATAAGATTTTCTATATGACGGCCTTGCCTTGCTGGGTTAATTAAATACACATAAAGAGACGAACCGACTGCTTTTGCCACCTACTCGTGTTACGCCAAAAGTTGTTCTACATGTTAAAGTAAATATTTGCAAGTTTGTTGTAAATTACACGCAAAGGTACTATTAAAATACATTAGCTGTATCCCGCAACTACTTTGCGCGACACCATTCTCCCGTTGTAATAAATTACCATATCCATCCCGAGAATTAATTGAATTAGTTTATGATGACATGTTATTGAAAACTCCAAGAACATACACACGTATACATTATGTATCCACTTTAAGAGCTTATGAATAAATCGATAAGCCCTGGCAAGCTTCCCGTAGCCCTAAATGTTGCTATGGTGGTGATCGTGCATAATAAAAAAGGTCACACTCAGAATGATGACAGGAACAGACCATGGATTTATTATATAATAGGATTCGATATCCGTATACTGTGAGCGTGTCGAACCTGAAGCCTTATATTTTGTTGTTTGTTATTCTCTTGGGGGAGCAGTTAACGAACTACGAACATAGACAAGACTACGAATTACTACGTAATTGAATCAAGAATGGTAGTAGAAAGAGATGAAATAGCATTGGAGTGTTGGAGCTCAGAAGTGTTGTTGTCGGTGCTGGTTGTTTAGGAAAACGACTGAACCTCGGTCTGAACACTCGGTTACACGTACGTCTTTGGCTAATCAACTAGAAAAGAAAAAGTGCAACGTATAGATTTATATAGATTTATAAATGACTCGGAGCGACTTTAAATAAACACCTTTAGAATGAACATAACCTATAAATAATAAAACCTTTTTAACTTAAATTTATTATTATTTAGCAGAAAATAAAGTAATTTAGGGCTTTTATTACTTTTAGTAAATCTTGTAACGCTTCTAACGTATTTTTTGTACACAAATATAAGGTAAAATAAGATGTGGCCAATGTTTACAAATTGTGTTTACAGTGTCGCTTAGAATGGTTTGTTTTGGCTTCAAAGAATGTTACATCATCCCGTATCCTTTTATATAATAAATCCATGGAACAGACCGATTTTCATATTAAGTATGTTTTCAGAAGTGCAAGGGCTACCTTAGACGATCAATAAGATTAACAGAGTATTTTAAAATACATTTTAAAATACTAGCAGTATTATTGACCGTCTACGGGAGTAAAGTATCGAAGGACTAAAAATTACGTATACAGGGTGGTCAAAAAAGTTTCAACCAAATGGAAAATTTTTTGACGTTACTCAAAAAATTTTATTCTTGTAAAACGTTGGTGCTTACTCCAAAACCTCTAAATAAGATGGCCATTTTTCTAACATTTGCGTACTAAGGTCATAAATTACAAAAACGTGAAAATCGCTGAAGAATAAACTACCTATATTTTTAAAAATTAACGAAAATTGTTTAAGAAAAGTTCCGTAGGATCTCATTAGCTCTGTTCGTAGAGGAATCACAAACCGATCAGCGCCAATCAAATTTTAGGTATTTGGTAACGTGACAGTTTGCCGACTGGTTTCCAGTAATTTCATTGGCTCTGACTGGTTTGTGACTCTTGTGCGAACAGGGCTATTAAAATCCTAAATACAAAATTTGAAGTTAAAATTGTAAAGAAAAAAGTTTGACATATTTTTCAAAATTTTACATCGCCCGATTGCGGCCCTGACCCGTTTAATTTTTTTAAATGCGGATCTCTTATCTTATCTTAAAAGGGTAATTTTTGTTAAGTTTTACTACCTAGTTTTAATGATTTTTTTTTCATGAAATTCTACTTGTTTCTTTGTTTCGATGCAAGTTTTCTGGAACAGGGTACAACAAAAATCTTTGGAAGTTTAACCTCAAATTGTATTTTGGATTTTGATGAGATTCTAAGCTATTTTCCTTTATAAAGTTTTCATCAATTTGTAAAAATAGAGGTGGTTTATTCTTCAGCGATTTGATCTTTTTTTGAATTTATGACATTAGTTACAAAATGACAAATGTTACAAAAACTGTCATCGTATTCAGAGATTTCAGAACAAGCACCAACTTTTCTCAAGAATACAATTTTCAGAGAAATGTCAAATAAAAAATTTCCATTTGGTGCAAATTTTTTTGGCCACCCTATATATAAGTACCAACTTAAATATTAGAACTGGCACAGATTCAGCTTCGAGAGGAAAGAAGGGTGCAATTCACGAATGTAACAGGCAACCCAATTAATTGTAACTGACGTAAGCATGACTTTTTGACACTTCTTTTCCCTGGGGCTTTTTGACACTTCTTTTCCCACTATTTATCAAGCAAAATTAGTTATGAAATTTGCTGACTATGCGACTGTTGAAATTAGGGATAGTAAAATCGAATGAAAATGACGATATATTGAGACAGCGATATATATCGAGAGCGAACTATCGATGTCCTCGATATATCGGAACGAAAATATCGATATTGCAAAATATCGATGTTTTTTTCAAAGTTTCCATTCTTTTACTTCCTGGTTTATTTTTTTAAACATGAATAATGATACAATTATTCGGAAGGGTGTGCTGTCGAAATAATTTATATAAGATTGTTTTTATTATTTCTAAACAAAATTTTTATATAAATTAAAACATTTTGAACAATAAAAGCAAAATAACTTTAAACGTCACATTCTGAAGTATTTAACATCCAACATTTGGCAACCAACTACACATTTTATATCGTAACTAGACACTAGACATGTTTGTAAGGCGGAGCGATACATGGAAATTTGATCGATATATGGCCGCGTAATCAACATCGATGTCGGATATCGATGTTTTGTAATTATCGAAATATCGTTGCCATTCCTAGTTGCAATTTCCAGTTGAAACAACGAGGATATGCATTCTGTGTTAAAAAGCGTTTGTAGCATTCTAAGCAAATGGTATTTTTAAACCAATTAACTCTAAAATGAAACGATAACAAACGTATATTTCTTCATATGATCCAAATATCAAAACTGATGCAAACTGGTGAGAAATTCCTAGGCATCTGCATGGACTTAAAATTTACTTGCTATCTTTAAATTGTTTACATCTTATCTTAACAACGCATATTTGTCCCGTATAAAGCTTTTTTTTAAATCTTTTGAATGATATATATTGTTAATACATGTCATGTCTTCTTGGATTTCTAAGCAGAGAATTTCAGTACTTTAAGAACAGAACTTCAAAATTGTGTTTTGAACTAATGTTTTGCCTAGTTACACACAGGATTAAACTTTGTGAATTTAGCAGTGTCAAGATTGTAGATACCTATCTTTCGGTCAGAAACTTTTTATCGACAAATATCCAAAGTTAATCTTTTATAAAAGACAATTTAACTTATCAGAACACTGTTAGAAGAACCACAACGGACAAACATATAAATAGGTGATTTATAAAAGCAGATTTTTATAGAAAGAGCCAATATTTTTTTTGGGGTTTGAGATAAATAATATATGCTTTTCTTAAAGGCATTTACGGTTGAAAGAGGTTTAAAAAATGAAATAAGGACATTATACAGGGTGAAAGGGGTATGCGTGCAATAATTTTAAGGGGTGAAAGTATGGTCAGAGTAAAAGAAAAAGTCTTATATACGAGGGGTCGAAAACCGACCGTTTACCTAAAAATTGTATTTAAAGTTTTAACCTTCGTTCAAGGTTTTCAGTTGCACTACCACGAAAATAATTATGAATTTTTTTGGGCTGGAGGTTCAATTGTTCTCAGCAAAATACCAAAACAAAAATTGAAATGCACCCCTTAATTATTAGGAAAAAGAAAATCACTTTGAAGTAAATTGTTTCACGTAAAACATCTGACAACGTCGCGCCCTTGAAAAATCAGCCGGTGGAAAACTCTGACCTCGCTGACCTTACAATCTACATGCCGTATTAAGAAATTACCTAGTCAGGGACGTCAGTGCAGTGTTGCCAACTCGTGGGAAATTTCTCGATCTGTGGGAAAAATTGAAGGTTAAAAGGGAAAATGTTCACTTAAAGTGCAATATTCGTGGGATATTTTATAGTTAATTAACCCAATCATTGTTTATAATCATTAGTGTTTATAATCAAAAGTATCATATTCGCGGACATCATAGTATCCTGTTGGCATTATCGGTAACGCAGCGATTTTCTGTTGGCAACACAGAGTATCGTATTGGCAACGCAGCGATTCCGACAAAGGGTTAAAATTAAGTTAAGTAAAAAAGAGCTGCTGGTTTCGGACCACAGACGCGTGCGAAATTGCCATAATGTCAGAATTTTATAAACCTTTGATACCACAATAGCTCAAAACCTATAAAAGATAAATCCCCTTATTATTAGGATTTTCTGTTTCCCTCTATTTTTACGTATAGTAAAATACTTGCACTCATACCCCCTTTCATTCTGAAAAAAGGAAATTTTGCAAATAATTTAATTGAAATGCAGTTTACTTCAATAAGATTTTGTTAACTTTACATTTTACTTTTTCTTGCGTAATTCACTGTAACTTTTTATATTTGTTCACTAGGGAAAACAGATCTCTAGAGAGCTACCGAATAATTTTTTTCCTAAAAAACGCGGTAGAGGTTAAGTTAATGTACTTCTAAACAGCTGAACTCAATAATATTATAAGCTACAGCTTTGGCCTACAATATTCTTAGGCTAAATTAGTAAAAATTAATGAATCGGATAGTAAAAGTCTACAAAGAAGACTCCTAAATGAAATTTGAAGAATGCTTAGATTGTATATATCTAAGAAGACAAAATTAAAAAATAAATTGGAGACTAATATACGTTCGTTATATCCTTTCAGTGTACAACAAGAACAAAAAAGAATAATATCATTTTTCTTACTAAAATGTGAATTTCAGTTATTTCCAAGTCTAACTGGTTTGTAACGTTAAATCAGCATTGTATTTAAAGTAATATCTATCATTGTAAATACACAAAATTGGCAGCACAAGGCTTGCAATTAATTGGATTAAATTGCATTTCTCGTTTACCCAATCGAACAGTAAGTGCAGATTTAGAATGGCTGACGTTCTATAAAACAATATTTTAAAAATTAATATTTATAAAGAATATAAATAATAACGCTCTGTGTAGATTTGCTGTGATTTAGTTATTTTGAGTATTTCGCCACTTGGTTTTTAAAAAATTATCATGGAAATGTAGGTAACAAGAAAAACATAACAAAAACTTTTTTTTAGTATTCTTATTGGAGTTCAATTTCAAAACTTGACGTTTCGGTATTTAGTCTGGTAGTGTTATCAAAAGTCAAAAAATACGAGAAATTATTAAAACATAAAAAAAATTGACGTTTAATTCATTAAAAAATTTTAATATTTAGTACTGGTGTAAATTAAGATTTTCTAGTTGATCAGTTAGCTTTTGACAGGATTTTGTCCTGCCATTGTTAATAAGTCGTCATTAAAAACTATGCTGAGCTATGTGATATGTTAAATGAGACATTCTAATATTTCGGCGATTTCTTTAGTTTCCAAATGATTTTCATTTTGGAACGCGGTGTTAAACTGAATGTATTTATATTATTATGAAAAGTACATACTTAAATTACTCTATTCTATATAAATTTGCAAAAAATCGCATTAATCACTAAGAAGATTTAGGATTTAGTACTGGTTTAAATTAAGATCTTATAGTTCATCAGGTTGGGTTATGTATTGACCGTTTTTTATCATATCACTGTTAATGTCATCATTAAAATTTATGAATTATTCTGATATGTCAGCGATATGGTTGGTTTCCAAATGATTGTCATCGTGAAATGAGTTGCTCTAATGAATTTAGGTCAATTATTGTCGAAAGTACGTACGAAAATTGCCCTTTTCTTTATAAATTTGCGAAAAGCTCAGAAATAAATTCATAGTATAAAACTTAATTAATTGACTTATTCTTACACTGGTCAGTTTAAAACTTTTGGTCGTCAAATTAGTCCGGTCTAGCGTTGGAGAATCTAGATGAGATCGTTTTAAATATTCATGTTTTTTTATCTTATAAATGTCGCTTTTCTTTAAGCTTTTAATGAAACATGCGCTCTCTCATTAAATGCTTTAAAACAACGTTTCTTAAAATAAAAAAAACATTATTGTTTAAATTAATCTTTTTTTTTTAAATATTTTGACACATTTTTTGTATTTTTTGTAGTTTTTCTTTGACGGCACCAGACTACTTATAATATAAATTTTTTTATCGTCAATTAAAGAAATTTAAATAGTCATAACACTTTTTAAGAACCAAGAGGCAAAATACCCAAAATAAATAAAAATTTAATAGAAAAAGTTTTAAAGAAAAGGCACAAAATACGATTTTAATGAATTATAGTCTTTTTTATAAGTGAGCAATGACAATGTTAAAAAAAGTTCAAGTAGTAGTAATAAGCGCATTAAGAGCTGATTACTGACTCTTAAACGTCAACATATTCTTACACACACATTGCGCAATATTTTGGAGCCAAAGTAAAGCTATTTAATTACCTACCTTGTTTTATTAAATTAGATTTAAAATTACATTATAAAGTAACAATTTGCGCGGTTCACTCCAGTATGCTCTTCGAATAGCAATTTATTAACTATTTCCGACGTCTTCTATTACAGGTGTATTATAAGTAACTACGCTGTCTATGTCAAGACAAGATGACTAATGAATAAGTGTGATGTGTTGTATTCTAATTAGTTAATTAATAAAACAGCGGCGCCTTAAAAGCATTTTCTTATTCAAGTTTTTAGCTAGGTAGTTAAAAAATGTAAAAAGTAAACTATAAATTGAAATCCACTGGAAGCTACATAGTTTTATACAGTGACGGACTTTTTTATAATGACACGTTAAATAAGGACATACTTACTATAAGCATAGTTTAAATAAAATCTTGTAAAAAATACTTTTTAAAACAAGCTTTTATTATTTAGATGCAGATACTAAAACGAAAAACATCAGTATACTTTTTTCATTGTGGCAATGCTAAATGCTATTTATAAGTAGACGTAGTTCGCATGGGTGGATCCTAATAAAAGTAGTATCAAAGTTATCATTGAAACAGGTATAATGTATTATGTTAAATTTAATGTCTTAAAAGCTCGTTGCGCGCGAAACGTCCATAGGTGATACTATAAGCATAGTTTAAATAAAATCTTGTAACAAATACTTTTTAAAAACAAGCTTTTATTATTTAGATGCAGATACTAAAACGAAAAACATAAGTATACTTTTTTCATTGTGGCAATGCTAAATGCTATTTATAAGTAGACGTAGTTCGCATGGGTGGATCCTAATAAAAGTAGTATCAAAGTTATCATTGAAACAGGTATAATGTATTATGTTAAATTTATTGTCTTAAAAGCTCGTTGCGCGCGAAACGTCCATAGGTGATACTATAAGCATAGTTTAAATAAAATCTTGTAACAAATACTTTTTAAAAACAAGCTTTTATTATTTAGATGCAGATACTAAAACGAAAAACATAAGTATACTTTTTTCATTGTGGCAATGCTAAATGCTATTTATAAGTAGACGTAGTTCGCATGGGTGGATCCTAATAAAAGTAGTATCAAAGTTATCATTGAAACAGGTATAATGTATTATGTTAAATTTATTGTCTTAAAAGCTCGTTGCGCGCGAAACGTCCATAGGTGATACTATAAGCATAGTTTAAATAAAATCTTGTAAAAAATACTTTTTAAAAACAAGCTTTTATTATTTAGATGCTGATACTAAAACGAAAAACATAAGTATACTTTTTTCATTGTGGCAATGCTAAATGCTATTTATAAGTAGACGTAGTTCGCATGGGTGGATCCTAATAAAAGTAGTATCAAAGTTATCATTGAAACAGGTATAATGTATTATGTTAAATTTATTGTCTTAAAAGCTCGTTGCGCGCGAAACGTCCATAGGTGATACTATAAGCATAGTTTAAATAAAATCTTGCAACAAATACTTTTTAAAAACAAGCTTTTATTATTTAGATGTACTAAAACGAAAAACTTAAGTATACTTTTTTCATTTTGACAATGCTAAATGCTATTTATAAGTAGACGTAGTTCGCATGGGTGGATCCTAATAAAAGTAGTATCAAAGTTACACTGAAACAGATATAATATATTATGTTAAATTTATGGTCTTAAAGGCTCATCGCGCGCGAAACGTCCATACAGGCATTACTTTTGTTTAGCAGAAATTGTAATTAGATATCTAAGTATGTATTTTCTTCTTTTCTATTCACGCGACAAGCTTTTAAGATAATAAACTTAACATAATATATTATACCTGTTTCAGTGATAACTTTGACACTACTTTTATTAGGATCCACCCACGCGAACTACGTCCCCATAAATAGCATTTAGCATTGCCACAATGAAAAAAGTATCCCTATTTTTTTCGTTTTAGTATATCTAAATAATAAAAGCTTGTTTTTAAAAAGTATTTTGTACAAGATTTTAGTTTTAAATTTTTAGATACGTCTTAACTTTTTCATTTCTGATAATGCATCATTATTACAAGACATTTTACCTATTATCGTATTCTACTCGTCAAACTCTTTCATTTGATACCCAATCAAGAGGATTGTGAAGAAAACGGTAATACGCCATCTTGTGGCGTCCCGCCATATTGGATTCAGAATAACGTCACATAGCTTATCGTATTCTACTCGTCAAACCCTTTCATTTGATACAAATGTAAAGGGAGTTGTGAAATGTAATTGTATAGTAAAGATTAAAGAACGACAGACGACTTTATCTCAACGTTAACGCTGAGTTGCCTCTCGTATTTTGTTTGGAGCATCCACATCTGCAAATTATATTATGTAATATAAAAGTGTGAATCCAAAAGGGCTACAAAGAACAAAGTTAGACCCGAATTATTGTGCTGTACCTGAACAAACTTTAAGTTGGTAAAAATTTGATCACACAATACATCTTGCGTCGCAATATATTGCAACTATATATGTTTTATTTATTACATACATGTATAGATCGCTTAACAGACGTGTCTGTCGCAATAATGAAACTTACAGCAAAATTCAAAACAAATCTTACAACGGGATTACCAAGATAAGATTCGATATTTATAAACAATAAGATAAAATATTTTTAAATGGCCTCGCTGTTGAAAATGTGGTCACAGTAATACTCGTATTATATACCGTATTTGTTGAAAATTTGATTTAATGTTAGATAGCCATATTTCTAATGACAGAGATTTGAATATGTAAATAGAAATCGGTAGATGGAGAAAATTACTGCTTGTGTGGCCATATCGCGTAAAATGGGATCGACGATTAACAATTTATTATATTGCATCTCCAATGATACCGCTAAATGGTGTCGATAACCTATTCATCATGCGCATACAGAGGCCTTGTAAAAGTAGGTCTCATTTACTAAAACACGACTTTGCAATATACAGGATGATCGGTAATGAATGGGTAATACAGCAATTCATACATTGATCTCTGAAACTGTTAGTTTTTAACCAGTGCTATTGTTTATATTGGCGAGGAAAGTAATACATTTTATACGCATGTAGAGTGAAACTAAGATCTGTAAGAATGGGATACGTGCTTGAAAATACTTCTTCAGTGAATTAAAACAACTTGTTTTTTGCACACTGATCCTCTTTATGGCACTCTAATACTACTAATACTACGCTAATAAATGCCTTTTTTATTTTCTTTCTTCGTAGTCATGTCCCGTGTCATTCTTATTGGGACGACTCTAGATCGCGTGCTAAAACTGACCAAAGGCTTCAAAACGGTAAACATACTATGGTCTTTTAGCATAAGCAAATGTTTGCTACAGCTCAAGAATTGATAAACTAGTATATACAAGCTAACAGTAGCTTGGAATTGGAGGGTAGGACAACAGGTTGAAATCTGTACTTTTTTATCAGAGCTGATGAGACTTATTGTGACCCCTGTTAGTTGTACTAGGCCCAGTTAAAAAGGTTTGCCACCTTTATCAGGTCAAGTAATCCTTGAACAAGCTGTCACATGAAGGTCCCATCCTAGATGACTACTTCGTGTGGGTGGTTTGTTAATAACAGTATTCCCCATTATTCAGAGCCATGAATACTGACTTGGCATTTTTTTGAGACCTGAAATAACGACCTGGTAGACCGTCAATGTGGGCATATTAACCAACGCTGCGAGCAATTTTCTAGAACAAAATCTAAACGCAGCCTTTACAATACCTCATTTAAATTTATTCAAATTGCCTAAAATTGTCGTACCAACACAGTAATAACCAAAATTGCCCAAATCGTTAAAAATACCAAAATTTTTTATTAAATAAATAATAATTTTAATTAATATTGTTAAAATTTTAAAAATCAGTTTAAATGAAAAAATATATACCTATATAAAAAATGATACAATAATAATTTAGTCATGTAAACGTTGTCAAAGGTCAAATCTCACAAAATCGATCCCAGTAGAAACCCAAATGACCAAAGCTAATAAAAATATTAATGTAACCCCGAATTTACTTTTAAGGGTTTTATTTAATCGGCATCACCAGAAGGGGAACTGGCTGATTATTATCTCATATCTACAATGTTACATCGGCAGCCACAAATTCAACGCTTTATCAAAGGTCACTCGGAAAAACAAATTGGGAGAAAAGGAAATGGTCATATTTGGACAAAATTACGGCCAGGACGGGACGAAAACATATTTGCACTTAAATATTTATCATATGTAAGTTATTTTTGGAGATGAGAAATGCTTTTACAAAGTGTTCCGACTCTTTATTCGCGGTCCAGTGGATAAAAATAGAAAAAGAAACACGTTATAATTTACGTTACTGGTTATTTTGTTTATTTTCTATCATTAGTGTAGTTTTTGAAAAAAAAAATAGATTCTTCAACATATAATATAGGACTTACAACAGTAGTAATAGTTTTTAGAAAGCAAACAAATGGAAAGTCGTCACTTTTTTCTTAGTCTTTGTCTCCCTTTATCTCTGCCTCCATACACTTCCATTACCATTACCCTTCAGTCG
The DNA here is from genome assembly GCA_963971165.1 of Philopedon plagiatum. NCBI lineage: Eukaryota > Metazoa > Arthropoda > Insecta > Coleoptera > Curculionidae > Philopedon > Philopedon plagiatum. The sequence goes on along the minus strand of OZ020189.1, from coordinate 34,964,036 downwards.
ACATAGCCACGATCTTTTCTTATCTCATAGCCTTAGTCTTCTTGCCTGCGTCTTCTTGGATATCTTTAATACCATTGCTGTTCCCTCGATTTTTCATCCTGGCCTCGCCTCTCCCTGCTACCCGACGCATCCATCCTCTCTTTATGCAATCATTTTAATGGCCATTTTTCCGAATCACAGGATGACAGATATGACCACTGTTTGATAAACTTCTCATCTCTTCCTTGCACTTATTCTACACTTATCAGAGGCTTTCTTCCAATTATTTCCATCTCGCTTCATGTTCTTGCCAACTTATTATCTGAAAAACTTAATCGCGGCCATCGTCCAATGTTATTGTGGTTTCTGGGTGGTTTGAACATATATTTTCCTTTTAAAGTAAACAACCAATTCTCTCTGTTACTCTGGGAATGTAGGGTACAAATGTTCTGGCTGCTGGTTGATTCTGATCGTTGATTCGGTTTTTTTGGTTGCATTGTTTTCTTTATTTCCTGCTCCGAATACCCATTGGCTATTAAAGCGTTTTTCAGATCCTCTAGTTCTGTGCTGAGTGCCTCGGGTTTACAAATCCTTCTTGCCCTTTCCGTTAACGATTTGATAACACCTACAACAATTTTCTTAAATGTTCTTGATTATTTAAGAGAAGTGACTATTTTGGCTAATCTCAAAAGAATTTTTAATTTTTTATGCAACAATAAAAGTTGAACACTAACAGTTTTAAAATCAAAACGATGCTAAAAATGCGTATTTGTAACTACAGAATTGTAGTAAGTTGATAACCTCTATACAATAATTCATCTATCCATTCATTAACTAAGCCCATGAGCATATAATTGGGGAGCACAGGCTCCCACTTTAATAAAGTACTTCCCAAAGAAGGTCAATACTTGCGAACTTTGTAATAAGGTTATACCTGCGAAACGGTAGTCAGCGTCCCCTTCTCCATATTCTTGGGTCAGTACCACACTGATATTAAAAAGGAATTAATAATAAGCATACCTATTTCTCTTTCGAACTTCAGCTGCAAAATAACATCAATATTCTGTGCGGCGACTACAGTGAGTGCTTTCATTATTATTGAAAATAAAAATAAGTAAGATAATAGCAAACATACGTTATATCTCTTGCAGAAAATAACAATAAGGCTATCTAAATTCAGATTCAATAAACTTAACACGCGCACATATTCTTACATCCGCTTCCTCTTAAAATCTTGGCGGTTATCCAAGAGCGAGACGGGATCTCAGTATAGAATATTTCATTTTAATTTAATTTCTGCTAATTTTTTTATTATAAACTATTTTTATTTGCATGGAGGTAGGTAACGGAATTTTATTTTTGAGATCTAGAAAGTTAAAGTTTTAAAGTGCCACATTATTACAAGTTTAGATGTATATTAGTAGAAAAGCGCGAAATTCTGCCATTGTGTATTTCCGCCTTTCTTGTACTGTAACTACTAAAATGAGTTTTCAGAAGTCAGTTACGTAAGTACGCTACGTAAGAATTTTACAGGTGGCACAAGTTATTTTCATTTAAGGATAGTCTTGTGAAAAGAAAAAACAAAACTGAACAAACATATTATTCAGTTTCTAAGAAACTGCATAATAAAGAAACCGATTCTTTCCTATAAACTTTTGGTTATTCTAAAAGTTAATGTACGAAAAATAATATAAATTAATAAAATCCAAAAATGGAACTAGCAATAGTTGTTAAAATACTACTACTACTGCTACGAGCTACGAATTGTGTGGACATAATTTACTACCATCATTTAGGCCACGTATTATTGATCCGTTCACAATTAGTAAGTTCTTCAGGATTATACTGCTTTATTATTCTCTGTAAATTATAGTCCGGAAGCTAGAGACCGGTTTTTTGGACAGTCTGCTGCAGCACAAACATATTATTCCGGTTATTTAAATGCTGCGTAACGTTAAAATTGAGTGCTGCCAGCAATAGATCGTCGCCTTTTTTCTGGATACTGCAGTGGAAAATGTATTAATCAAGTTGTGGGAAAAATCAGTTTTATAAGGTAGCTGAAATAATGGCTAGTTTTCTTTGTCTCGAAAATCCTAAATTGTATACAGGGTATTCATTTTGAAGATCGTGAGCAACTCTCCTTGTGGAATCTGGAGGAGACCTGATTACACTAAAAAGTATGGCGGTTGGAAGTCTTCAACGATCGCCGAAGGTTAAGTAGATGAATCGGTATAACAAAGGAGAGAAATAGCTAACAGAGTATTGGAAAAATGTGGCAGCTCATCAGGTAAGCCCAATTTTCAAGTTAGTACATCAAAAATAGTTGCGTCGAGCTCAGAAAATATTGCTGACTTTGAAAGAGTAGAAAATGTCATTGATGTTGAAGAAACTTCCACTTCAGTAGAAACTTCATGAAGTCTCGGTAAGGAAATGAAATTTGTGCAATGCACGTTTAACCATTATCGTTGTTTTAATGTTAATAAATCGTAAAATTAGGCATTGATATTCCTTTTTTCCACAAGGGAAAAAATTCTTTTCTAGGGAAAAAAGAATTTATTCCCATGGTACATACAATTACATTTTTGCACATGTCAAGAGGAGAAAAAGTAAAATTTTTTCCCGTCGCAGAAAAAAACAAGTTCTTGGTTTTTGAAGTATATCTGGGACATTTTTTTGAAGTCCAATTTATACAGGTAATAGGTATGTTACAAATGTAAGTCTGAAAAGACTAGATTTGTCAATAATCTATTTTTATAACTTTAGCTGACTACATAACTTAAATCAGTTTACCGATAATAATATGATTATTATTTGATGTTTCGATATTTTAAAAGAATTTTATAAAACTAAATATTAAAAATGTCCAATGCATTTTGTAAATTATCTAAAGATTTTAAACTCCAATTTCAAATTCTTGCTAAAGTGCACTGACCAATATACGTTAGCTATTTGTTGCACACACACCTTCTGAGGTAAACAACCTGGTTAACAATAAATTTCAAAACCGAAGAACACTTAACAAAATTGACAGCTACTTATTTATGCTCAGGACACGCACATAAATTTTAGAATTTATGTACATACAGCGTGTCCTCAAAAGTTCTTACCAGTGGCGGCTCGTGAGTTATTCAACAGGGTCGGCAAAATTTTAATCTGACAAACTCAAGGATTTACTGTGTTTTTGCCCCTCAGAAAGTATGAAAAAATATATAATATTTTTTTCATGTGTGTCATCATAGGAGCAATAGGTTTTTTTTTTAATTTTTCTTTATGTATTTTGTGGTTTTTTTTGTTATATTTATTTGTTTTTTTTTTAGCTACATTGCAAACAAAAAAAAGTGATATTAAATTAAGATTACATTGACCTTAATAAAACACCAAGAGAATCAAAGTCACGTATTCCCAAATTAAGAACATCAACATTCTTGAACAAAGACGATGGTCTTAATTCAAGAGTAGCGGTCTTGGCTCAAATGTAGGACTTAATTTAAGAATACGGTGATGTTAGCATAGTGCCATGAGTAATATCCCTAATTTTAAGATCACTTGTTTTCTGTGTAGGTATATTGTGTTAAGTAATACAATAGAGATGAACTTTGAAAATTCTGAAATTTTATAAATGTTTATAAATTAGTTCCATTCGTCTATTTTTTGACGTAGCAAAATGATAAATAACATCATCGTAGAATTCCTGTGTTTTCTGCATTTTTTTCAATAAAGATTTTTCTATTGCGATTGACGACAAATTGGTTACAGTATCAATGATTTCAAAAAACAAACGCCTATACGGATTTTCGCTTGGTTCACTACGTTTCTGTCTTTTTGTGGGGAGCTCCGCGACGTCTAAGAGATCTTTAATATCACTTAATATAAATTCTAAGTGAGAATCTTCTTGACGATATGTTTTAAGGGTTTCTATGAGTTTGATTATTCTTCTTTGAGAGTAAACAATATCGGTAGATTGATTCTGTAATATTTCAAAACTTACATCCGTATGAATAAAATTTTTTTTGAAAACGCTTAATAACACATTAAACTCAAAATCGCTTAATAGGGATTTTAAACCGACAGCTTCTCGTACTGAGATAGCGTCTTTTTCAAAATCATCCCCATTAATGATTTCTTCAAAAACTTCTAATAGCTGTCCGCGGAAGTCTGCTACGGTAGTAACTAGTCGGGATTTAAAATTCCATCGTGTCTGGCAAACACTTGGTAGTCTCTTTTTTAAAATGCGCTCTAAAACGTGGGTTCTTTTAGGGGAATTTGAAAAAAAAGCCGCAAATCCGCTTAAGTTGGCAAAAAAGATTCTACATTCCTTAATTTTTTTACAAGTATCTTGCAAAACTAAATTTAGGCGGTGTGCATGACAGTGAGTAAATAAAGCTTGCGGAGCAATGCTTTTAACTTTAGTTTGTAGCCAGTTTAGTTCCCCCGACATAACAGCCGCGCCGTCGTACGTTTGACCAACTAATTTATTGGGCAGATCAAAATCTGAAAATTTGTCTTTCAAAACACTAAAAATATCTTCCGCTTTGTGACTTTTACTCACATCCCAAAATCCCAGAAATCTCTCGTAAACTTCGCCATTTAGTGCATACCTAACAACAATGGATAACTGAGAAGAACACGATATATCTGTAGTTTCATCTACTTGCCAAGAAAAACAGCATGCTTGTTTAAGCTCATTTTCAATTGTATTATTCAAAACATGGCTTATGCTTTCAATTATTTCATTTTGAATGGTTTTGGAAACTCCGCTAAGTAAATGTTTTTGAATTTGTCAACAACTCCTGAAATTCTAGATCGTAAGCTTTTAGTAAATTTACAAGTTCCTTATAATTTCCCTGATTTAAACTATCTACCCTCTCATCGTGGCCCCTGAATGGTAACTTCTGAGTTCCAAGGAAAATGGTTATATCAATTAACCGTCGCAAGAGAGCGTGATTTTTTTTAACCGCTTCATTATGTTGTTTAATATTCTCGCGTTCAGCGGTATTTAAAGCCGTGTAAATATTTTGTTTACCAAATAAATCTAATTTTAATTGGCTATACGTATGCTTTTTTGATACATCGTGTTTTTGAAGTGCCCTAAATAAATCTTTCAAATTATCATACCCGCTTCTACTCCAAGGATTTTGATTTTGTCCAATGTTGTTTTTAGAGAAAAGTAGACACGCCCAACAAAAAAGTTTATTTTTGGCTTCACTTCCAGTAAGCCATTGGTATTTTTGATACCAGCTTACATTAAATAATCTATTTGAACCTTTCCCGCTAGACGCAGTATTTATTAATGAAGCCATTTTAGGCGTTGGACGGCCATTGTTTTTTACAATAATTTTTTCGTCATACGGTAGCGATGCAAAGTCTTGCGATAAAAGTTCATTAACAATACCTTTACTTTTGGTAATACTTACAGTTTGAGCTGCATTCGAAGCGGTTCCCTCCATTTTTTAAATACTTACGCTGTTACGCTTACTTTACCAAATTTTTCGAGCCGGCAAAAAATCACTTAAAAATGTTTAAAGTTAAAGGTACGCACGGCACAGCACAAGACAGTAACACACAATAACTAAATTACTTAGGCACTTAATCAAGTGTTCACACTAAGGAAAATGCCGAAAATGGTATCGAAAGTACCTAAAATCAGCGAAAAACAGATTAAATCAATACCAATCGATTCACGCACAGGATGCACTGTCACTACTGTCAGAGTGTCACCCTCAACCCCCATCAAATCGAATTTCCGCAGTTGCCAATATCGCATCATCATGATTCTTGTGACCGTTGAAAATATAATTTTAAGAAAATAAACATTAAAAATCTAAACCACATCACAAGAAAACATTCAATAATATACACTACGTATTAAATTGTAATTAAATTAATAGTTTCCATTATTCCAGAAGTACAAACAAGTTTTTTTTAGCTTGATTGTATTGTATTAAAACCCAAATAAATTTTCCATGGATGAAAAAGTGCGAAAATTGGCAACATGCGGCAGTTCTAAATCTGCCGCAACAGCATTTGAAACCCCCTATTGAATATTTTAAGAATGTATATTTGGTTGCCTGTTTAAGTCGATTTCTAGAGCGGCATGCCGCCGCAGTAGACCAATAACTACTTGAATACAGTAGACGCGTAACCTGTGAGAAGACCGGCTATTATTACTTTCGGCCGTAGTCATTGCCTAATATGGCGATGACCGACCGGTGAAAGAGTGCATAAGTTTGTAAATAGAAATAAAAAGGTAAATTAAAAGGTGAATAACTGAACCATTCGTTTTAAAAAATCGTTAAAATTAAAAATATAGAAATTTTAAATGTTGAATGAGAGATTTATTACTGCCTATTTTTCTCTATTTTATTGGGTCGGCACTGCCGACCCTGCCGCCCCTGGCGAGCCGCCACTGGTTCTTACCAAAGGGGAATCATTGATATTGTTCATTAAAAAGAACCACGGGGGAAGTACCATCAATTTTTATTTTAGGGTAAAGTACGAGGGTTGTTCTGAAAAATTTTAGTTACAAAAAAACTACAAAGTAGTTAGAGAAAGTAACTTTATTGATTTTGAAAATACTCTTCCTTAACTATAATACACTTTTTATTTTAGAGTAAAAGTACTAGGGTTGTTCTGAAAAATTTTAGTTACAAAAAAACTACAAAGTATTTAGACAAAATAACTTTATTGTTTTTCAAAATACTTTGCCTTAACTATAATACACTCATTCATTCTTTGAAACCACTTGTCAAAACAGGCAGAAAACCCATCTTTTGAAAGTTTTAAAAAATTGACTTCTAGGAATCCCTTACCACGCATCTGCTTTTTTGTCGTCGGGAACAAGAGAAAGTCATTTGGTACTAGGTCGGGGCTGCAAGGAGGATAGGTGACCCCTTAGACCCCAGATTTATGAAATAATTTAAAGTTTCGCAGTCCTGTGCGGCGTTGCATTATCGTGATGCCTAGCAAACCAAATCTCGGTCGATAACTACACAATTTTTCGGAGACTTGTGGGAGAGACAATAATTTCGAATACTAATCAGCAGTGACAGTTCTACGATCCTCAAGAAGAATTCCAGCAAAAGTCTCGGTAAAAAGCAGCAATCATTTTTTTGTTTAAACTTCTACGCGAATACCTTTAATTCGCTTTTCTTCGTTTTCAAAGACCCAAACAGAAGACTGTTGTTTTGTTTCGGGATCATAATTATAAGATCATTCATCGAATTTGTCTATCATAAATCTGCACGTCTACTCGTGCTTGTTTTTGTTTATCATTTAACAAATGTGAAAATGTGGGATCCACTGACTCGTAAGCTTGTTTATACCCAGATGTTTATGTAATATGGTGTCTACTGCAGATGATGCAATACCTAATTCCTCTTAGTTAATATTTCGATTTTCCCTAATCAGTTTTTCGTGGCAATAATCTTTTTAGCACATATACATACATCCTGGTATTGGCTCATCTATCACGTTTGAATTCGCCAAAGCAAAAACTTACTATGGGTACCAAAAGCCGCTACTTAATTTTGGTGATTTTGATCGTAAGTTAAACCCCTTTTCAAACCATAGAAAACCATTGCTCGAAAAGCACTTCACGATACTTCCATGCCCGATCTCTGGCCTCAAGCTAAAAATAAACAGCCTTCGTATGTTTAAAAAACACCTTTAAAACAAGCAAAAAACGGCATTTAATTATGTAAATTAAACTACTAAACTCTTATTGTCTGTTTTAATTAAAAACTGATTTTTGTTTTAAATGAGTTAACAGCGAGAATGACAGAAAATTCTTTTTATTTAATAAGAGGCCATAAGTCCCAAGTTAGCCACAATTATAAGCAACATTTTATTATTATATTTTACCCTAAAATAAAAAAAAGGTACCTACTTCTCTCGTGGGTCAATTTTGGATTTGTTCATTTTTACATGCTATCTTGTTTTAATATGTTAATACTATTTTCTCGGCAATCAGAACTTTTTACAAGAAGTACCTTTTCTTCACATAATCAAAACTAAAAAATATTATTTGTTACGAAATTTTCGGGACACGCTGTATACTTTATATTAGGAATTTTGGGCAAACTATTCATTTTTCTTCTGCTGATTCAATTTTACTGACACCTTAAACAAGATTCGAGAGAAAAGCTTTACTTTTACACAAACTTGCCTAAAAGCCTACAAAAGAACGTAATAGACCGTGCGATGTAAGCTCTAACCTGACTGTGATAAATGGTATTTATCCCCTAAAAAATGTAGATAGACAGCGACCAAATAAGTAAAGGGAAATAACAAAATATTTGAATCAGATTGATTTGATAAGACGTTTGAAAAAATAAATATTAAGTTTTTTTTATTTTATCTAATAGTGAACACTTTGGCTGACTGAATGGTACTAAGCAAAAAATCAGCAAATTTTAAATTAGTCGGAAACTCTAGGAAAACTATTAGGAAATTTAGTTTTTATTTCTAAAACTGCTGTAGCCATGGATGAATTAGAAAGGATTCGGTGTTCCGTATACTGTGAGCGTATCGAACGTGAAGCCTGTTTATTTGTTGTTTGTTATGAAAACATTTACCCTAGAGGTCTAGTTTACGAACTATAAGGAAATACATAATTGAATCAAGAATGGTAGTAGAAAGAGATAAAATAGCATTGGAGTGTTGGAGCTCAGAAGTGTCGCTGTCTCTGCTGGTGGCTTAGGAAATACGTCTGAACACTCGGTTACACGTACGTCTTTGTCTAATGAACTAGAAAAGAAAAAGTGCGACCTATAGATTTATAAATGACTCGGAGCGACTTTAGATAAAACTTTAGAAATAATACAACCTATAAATAAGAAAACCTTTTTAACTTAAATTTATTATTATTTAGCAGAAAAATAAAATATTTTAGGCCTTTTATTACTTCTCGTAAATCTTGTGATGCGTCTAACGTATTTTTTGTACAAAAATACAAGGTAAAATAAGATGTGGCCAATGTTTACAAATTGTGTTTACAGTATCGCTTGGAATGGTTTGTTTTAGCTTCAAAGAATGTTAAATCATCCCGTATCCATTCTTAATAAATCCATGGCTGTAGCTATTATAAAAGCAAGCATTTTAATGGCATTTTTCTATTGTTCTTGGACTTGTAGTGTCTTTTATAAGCTCGGCGTATTTTTAAAGTTCTATGTTTCAATTGGGAAAACATAAAGTTTTAAATAAATTTGAAAGTCACGTCGAATGTTAGGAAAATGCTTTATGAACAGCACAGTCACTTTTTAAAGCAACTAGGTGCCCCGCGACTATCGTCAAATCTACTGGCAATTATTTCGGCAATCTATAGTCATACTGCTCCATATTGTTATGCTATCATATTTTTTTTCTAATTCGTGGTGACTAAGGCGCTCGCTGTGGCCCAAATAATATGGTATTCGTCTATCGCATGGCATACCAATCTGAATTTGTCGTCTAAGTCCCAGAACGTCTTTTGTTGTATTTTGCTTGACGGTTTTGTGACGTAAAAATCATTGGATGGTGCTTCTAAGGTTAACGAAATATTTAAAATTGCTGAGTGTTGGTAATAAACTTCACATACAAAATAGCTTCTATACGTCTGCGACTGAGGAGAGGTCGCTTTTCCAGCAGTTATGGGTAATGATTTCAGGATTGGTTCATATTTTTTAAAGCATTGTAAACAGCTTTTAAATATATATTAGCACTCGCGAAAACTGTTAGATAAATAGTATATTACACAACGAGCATGAAAATGGACTTTCCAGCGAGTTTTGTAAGATACTTTTTTCACAACTTACGATAAAAAGGCAGTTTTTGTAAATTGCTTGTAACATTATTTGATACCTCTATTGAGACTTTTAATAATGTAATCTTGCTGCATCTACGATACGGATCTTTATTGCATTTAAACACTTTACAAACACTGTCCGAAATATTTTTAAAATATTTTCTTTTTAATGACATTTAAGTGCGATTTCATAATAAAGAACTGTTTATTATGAAAACTAGTACAATAAAATTACTCTACTGCACCATTCTCTGTAAGCAGCATAAGTTTCTTCATATAAATGCCTGGATTTGAACCTTAAGTGCAAAAATTTTATCATTCTCGGAAACTTCATCGAAGCAACTTTTAACATCCATTTTATGTTGTGACATTTATGTCTGACAATAAACAAAAATGCTTAGGGAACTAAGGGCGACGGAATTCAAATCAATCTCTGGTATATTGAGTACCAATATTTTCATTGTTGGTATTTTATTTTTTTAACTAAACTAATCGTTAAAAATTTGTACATAAAATCTTGTATTGTATATATGTACATAATATGGTCCTATTGGACCAGTCCTTCTATTGGCATCGCTCACTAGCTCGCCCGACCATAACCAGACTCGTCCAATAAAGCCCTATTTTATGTACTACTTAGTGACATACAGTGTGTAACAAATATATGGAAACCTCGAAATATGTTTCAAATCGTTCATCCGATTTTTATGAAATTTTGTACACTTTTGAACGGGAGTTCCGCATTGTTGTCAAATTTACAGTTTTCCTGAAATCGACAAGAACTTTTTTAAAATGAAACTCTCTGTATTTTATTCGATTATCGAATTCAGCTTAAAATTCTGAATACTTGTTATTGGAAACATTTTATCCTAAAGTTGACAGTTCTTGAGAAAAGGTGGTCCAAATTCGTTATTTTATTATATTTTACCTTAAAATACCTGTATACGAAAGTTTACCTGAAATGTCTGACATTATCAGTTTCGTTTATTTACAAAATATCGATCATTTAACAGAAACCCAAAGAATTGAAATGTTATTAATACTGAGTTATGGGGACAGAATGCGAACGCAACAAGAAGTTTGTAATATTTTTAATGACAAATAATATCCTAACAGAAATCCATTAACTAAATCTACTGCAAGTAAAGATTTAAAAAAATTTCGTCAAACTGGAAAAGTAAAAACGCTATACTATATGGATATTTAGTACAAGAATAAACCACACAGAAGGAACTGATTTTAAAGTTGATGAAGAAAACGAAATCAAATGCTTAAAATGTTGTCCATTTACTTCTTGGCAGTAAGCCAAATACTGCGGAAAACATGCAAAACTTTTAGAAGAATGTCAGTTTCCTCGATTATTCTATATTCTGTTTCTATTCTTATCTTTAAATCATCATTTGGCTTACTTTTGAAAACAACATTTTTGAGATGGCCCCACAAGAAGTACCTAGTCGAGGGGCGTCAAGTCCGGAGACCGAGCTGGCCACTCGATTGTACCCCTACGTCCAATCCATCTTCTAAAAAAAACATCATTGAGAGATTGCCGAACATTATGGGCATAGTGCGGTGGCGCACCATCCTGCTGAAACCATATTTCATCATTTAGTGCTTGAGTATTACAAAAAAAAAACATATTCAAATAATCAATACAACAGGTAAAATAAAGTAATAACATTTACTTACGATTATTTGGAAATAGTTGTGCAAGAGCCGAGACAATTTCATTTCTTAGAAGATCCAAATATATCTCTTGCATGAAGAAGGGGCCAATTATTCTCCGACCTATCATACCAGCCCAAACATTTACCTTTTGGGGGAACTGGGTATGATTCGCCTATCCAGTGAGGATTTTCCCTGGCCCAATATCGACAATAATATGGGTATTAACCATTTCCATTAAAAAAAAATGTTATTCGTCAGAGAAAATTATTCTGTGAACAAAATCTGGATTTGCGTTGCAACGTTCCATCATGGTTTCGCAAAATTCCAAGCGCCTGTCGTAATCATCTTCTGAAAGCTTTTGCACAAGTCTTATTTTGAACAGATGAAACTTTTTGGTTTTCAGAAGGCGGTCTACGGACATGTGTGAAACGTTGATTTATTTTCCCAGTGTTCTGGTAGAAAGATGGGGATTTTCCTCTAAACTGAGTAAAACAGAGCCTTATCACCATCTGTTGCACTTTTAGGTCAGCAAGAGCGTATAGCGTTTTTTACGTTCCCAGTTTGACGAATTTTTTTTAAAACTTTACTTAGAGTAGATTTAGTTAATGGATTTCTGTCAGGATATTTGTCATTAAAAATATTACCACACTTCCTGTCGCGTTCGCATTCTGTCCCCCTAACCCAGTATTATTAAAATTTCAATTCTTTGGGTTTTTCTTAAATGATCCATTTTTTGTAAATAAACAAAACTGAGAATGTCAGACATTTCAGGTAAACTTTCGTGTACAGGTATGTTAAAGTAAAATACAATAAAATAACGATTTTTGACCACCATTTTCTTAAAACGGTTACCTTTAGGATAGAATGTTCCCAATAAGAAGTATTCAGAATTTTAAGCTGAATTCTAAAATCGATTAAAATGTGACAATCGATTAAATTATTAATTAATATTAATTATTCTCATAAAAAAATGTTGCTGTCGACTTCAAGAAATCGATAAACTTGGCAACAATGCGGAATTCACCATTGGATCTGGCGTAATTTCGTACCCAAGTGTGCTAAATTTCATAAAAACCTGATGAACTGTTTGCAAGATATTTTGAGGTTTCCATATTTTTGTTACACACTGTATAGTAAGCGCCATCGATAATTCATTCGTCGGCTTTATTGACGTTTGATCGAATAGCTATTATCTTGATAAATAATAATGACAAATGAAATAGAGGTCAACCGCCTATAAACCAATCACAAGCAGTTTATCAGAATCTTCTTTTATATAGCCTACCTAAGAAAAGCACATGTGAGTTTCTTTAAGGACTTTAACGTTATATCCGTTCCAAGTTTCGTCTTTTAGTTACATGTTAAACAAAAGTTAACAGGGGGTACAAGATTAACCATGTAAATCCCTATGACCCTTTAAAAAAACTCAATGTAAATAAAAACCGACTATTTCCAGCTAGCATCTGTTGCTTTTACGCGGGTTGTAGTCATTAAAAATAGTTGTACTTCCTTCAGCAATTAATGTATAAAATAATGTGAGATTGACTTCCAAACGTAATGTCTGTTGGTTGTTCTAATACAACACCATAAAAATTTTAGTATTAAATCTTGAATATCCGTTCTGTTGTTGAACACGTGTTTATTACTAATAAAGCAAGAAATAAAAAGTTTTAAAGTGTCGTGCTGCTTAATTCATCATGAACGTTTTGTGACATGTCACGAACAGCCTTTATCGAAGAGACCCACAAAGCATTTTTGGTTTTGGCAAGATAATGATGATTTTATTTTTAAATAGCTTTGGGATGAGTAAGTTTTCTAGGAATTAATTAATATGTCATCTATAACGTCGACATAAATACAGTGGAGCTGCTAAATTTTTTCTCATGCGTCACGACGCATAAGCGCAACTAAAGGATAGCTGGTGAGTGCTAAATACAATGAAAACATTTTTCTAATTCAATATTTAAAAAATACTTGGCACATTAATTAATAAAATTTAGTGTAATAAATAATATAACAACAAAAATTATTACAATAGCTTTGTTCGCAGAATAATCACAAACCAACTAATGCCAGTGAAATTGCAGGACATACTGGAAACTAGTCAGCAAACTGTCACGTCACTATAGTAACTTAAACTTGAGTTGAGATGGCTGTTTTGTGATTTCTCTATGAACTGAGCTAGAGTAATGATTCCGTACAAAACTGTAATAACAATTTACATTTATATTTTAAAGTAACAATCTAGGTTTATAAAAATTCCTGTCACCTAAATGCATTAGGCATATTTTAATAAAATAATTTAAACTCAACCCTGTTAAAGTTAAAGTGTAGTGCCGTTTTGTAAATTTTATTAAAATTCTTTAAAAATATAAACAAAATAAGGCGAAATTCTTAAATATATGTATGAAGTTAATCCTAATTATTATTGGTCAGAAAAAAATGAGGTTTGTGGTAGACTACAGAAATAACTTCATGTTGCGAATAATTGTGGGTCGTTTGCCAAACTATCCAAAAATAGATCGCTGCACCCAGCGTGATGTAATTATTCTTATAATTTTAAAAGTTTCCGTGTTTTTCGTCATCGTAATTTCCCTTGCCCATAAAACTGCTCTTAAACCTTTGTGGTAATTCTACTGTTAAGTCTTTCCATTGCGCAGCACTCAATGGTAAAATCAGATTGAAAATTACCATCAATCGAAGAAGTTTAAAAGACTGAAAGAAAATGCTGTTCCCAAGGAGGAGGCTTCTTATTGATATTTATTTTAGAAATACCAAGGATACCTTTTTTATAACATCTAACAAATACCCATTTAGGAACAAGAACCTGTAGGAGGAGAGCAAAGAAAAATCGTACCGTTTTTAAATCAAAATAACTGGATAAAAGAACTTTGTGCGGCGTATTCGATTAGACTTATAAAAATTCCAAGACAGTCCACGACCCCAAACTAAACAAATCTGGCAAATCTTAGTTGCCAAATTCAATAAAAACACAAAAAATCGCCAATAAAACTTCTGACGAGCCAAATACTAAAAAATAAATTTATTCATATGACCCAACCTTTACCTTAAGGAATAAAGAAAGCATTATCGATTTCATCAACTTCACTACAATATACCGATTGTTTTTGTAATTTGTGACTAAGACCAAACAATACAATCTGTTGACATGGGGCCAATAAATAAATGTTTAAAAGTTTACATTTAGATTCACTAAAAAGGCCAAAGAGTCCTGGTTTAAATTAAAATCAAGTTGATCCGTTATGTTCTGACAGATGTTTGTCCAGTCAAACTTATGAGCTATTTTAATATTTCAGCAATTCGTTTAGTTCCCAAATAATTCTCATCTTGGAACATGTTGCTAGAATGAATTCAGTTCCATTATTGTGAAAAATACGTACTAAAATTGGCATTTTCTGTATAAATTTTCGAAAAAAGTCAAAGACAAATTCATTGTAAAAACTTATTTCCCTTATTCTTGCACTTGTCAGTTTAAAACTTTTGGTTTTTAAATTAGACCTGTCTATCGTTGGAGAATCTGGCCTTTAGTGTCTGGGGGCATGGGAGTGCCCCGCCAAGTTCAAATCGCATTACTGTATACCCCTTTCTGGAGGCAACTCTGCGTACTCTTGAATCATTTATATCTTTGCTGTGGATGGCTCACATTTATTATCTGGAGAAAGGTTTAATAAAGCTTAAATAAATCCCTCCTTTTCATGTTTTTATCTGTTTTTCTTTCACTCAACGCCAAAAATTAGCTATTTTAACATTCCCTCACTCACTCACTAATTAAACTACTAGCATACTTGACCATAGAATATTGAAATTTGGCATAGAGGTAGGGTGTATTGTCACTAATAGTTTATTGGAATAATTAATACTTTATTCAACGAAACTTTTTATAGATCACAATACTACCCGTTTCATTAAACAGAAAACTACAACGGCGCCTGCCGCCATCTTGATTTTCCCAACAATGACATTCACATCGGAAGAAAGTATACATTTATATAGTCATTAAAGTGTTCCGTGATTCAGTCCTACATCTTAAGTGTAGTGTGTAAGTAAAAACTGATTGTTATATAGTTTTTTTGCGTAGAATCCAGTGGCGTAGTCAATTTTTTTCTAGAAGGATCGAATTCGAAGATAAAAACCAAAGTTGCATTTTTTTAAATGGGACCCTCTGTATATTTTGTTTTCATTCGATTGCTTTTTTCATAAGCTTTTCAAAAATATAGAATCGTTGATATATATTTTTTGGAATAACATCCGAATTTTGCAATTAAAAAAAAAGTGTATATGTCATAGTAGGCTGTGATATAATGATGATATTGGGATTTAAAATTTTTAAAATAATCCTCAATGTTAGTTAAATGTCTCTATTCATTTGTTTCAAAATCCTTATATCACGGCATACTATGAAATATTATACCCTTTTTTTTATTTTGTAAAATTCGGAAGTCATTAAAAATAATACCAAAATTCCAAAATACCAACAATTTTTATTTTTGAAAACCTTATGAAAAAAGGAATCGAATGAAATCAAAATATACAGGGTGTCCCATTTAAAAAATGCAACTTTGGTTTTTATCTTCAAATTCGTTCCTTCTAGAAAAAAATTGACAACGCCATTGGATTCTAGACAAAACACTATATAACAATCAGTGTTTACCTTACCGATAAATTAAAAGGCAACTAAGATACGAGGGGTGCTTGAAAGTGACACTTTCAAAATCGCCCTGTATCTCAGAAACGAGGGTGCTACGAAAATTCTGTTTGTAGCATCATACGTTTTACGAAAAAGTAGCACAGTATTGCACAAACCGCAGCTCTCTATCTTTAAAGACAACCGAGATACCCTGCAAAAGTGTCGAAAATTGGACAACCTGTACAGTGTGTACAGGTTTGTTCAATCTTATTGTAATAATAAAATTAGCGTTATGTCGCTGAAATTTTATATTTATAATTATTTTCGATTCCCTTGCAGTGGATGAAGATTAACGACGCCCATGTGGGTATAAAATAAAATATACGTTATCCATTTATGTGCAAATAGAACATGTCTCATTGAAAATTTATGATCAATTTTAGTGTTGAGAAAATATATATGCGACTTTATGTAAAGAATATCGAATTCGCTTTATTCACAGCGCACCAAAAGCCAACAGATAGATAAGAGCACATTTCACTCGGAATGCATTTGCTTCAAATTCTTGGATATCTAGGAAATAAATTGAGGTGTTAGGAAAAGCCAGTGCAGTAGTCCCAAATCTAAAAGGAAGCAATCCCAACTCTTCAGGTGCATTAACAACAATTTCTATACAGACAATAAATAGCTAGAGCTAATTATATTAAACTGAGCTGAACTTATGCATAAATAAGAGCAGTGATTAGTTCAAAACAAAAAACTTCATTTATAATAAAATAGAGCGGGTCATAATTTACTGAATATAGGCTAGTAAAAACTAAAAATATAAATGCAAAAATCTTGAAATAAGGTCCTTACTAACCAGGGTTCACAGATATATATCAAGTGATATATATCGCGATATATATCACGATATATATCGCGATATTTATCTCTAAATAAATATCAATATTTGGATATATATCAACTTGTTAAAAAAGAATATTTTTTCTTAAATCTGGCAATAGCGGCTTTCGTTTAAGTACAAATATGCAACCGCGCTATACTGGGATTTTTTAAAACGGTAATTCCCCTAGATCGGACAACGTGCATATTATTTTGTGACTGTGTTGATGGAATATTTTCGGGATTACGCGCTTAATTAATAATAGAAACAAAATGCCGTGAGAGAAAAATCCGATATGGACATATTTTCATTGCAAATCCAAAGAAAATAATAGTGGCAAATGGGCAGTTTGCAAGAAATGTGGTTTAGAGATGCAAGGCATATACCTCAAAGGATGAACAAACATGTTCAGAATTGTAACAATGATAAAGATACGCACACTGGAAGTAGTTCTACCCAGATCCAAGACACAAATGAAATAAGTGAAGGACAAACAAATAAAAGTATGTCCAGTACAGCATCAAATTTAGATTTTGTTTGGGATCGAAGTCAGTGCAGTGAAGCCTCAGGATCAGGAAATCTGCAGAATGTAGCAACAGAGACAGAGCGGGATCTCTTAGATGATTCCGATTCCGACAATATGGATGACTTGCCTCTAGCACGGCTTTTGTAAAGACTAGAATTATTTGTAATAGGCTTGGTTTTTTTCGTCAGAAAAAATATGAATTTCATTTTTAAATTCTATTTTGTTGTTTTTTATCAATAAAGATAAGGTTTCTATCTTTGCTTTATTTTTTTTTTCAAAAACTTTTACCTACTAGTAAAATAATATTTTTAACAAAAATGAAAATATCCGATATATATCAAAATATCCGATATATATCGTAAATATCCGATATTTTGATATTTTCAGTAAATATCATGATATTTACAATCCCTGTTACTAACCACAATTGTCGAAATATTGTAACTATTTGATATACTATTTTAATTTTAGAGAATCCATTACAAAACTAAAAAGGCTGCAGTATAAAAATTAATTTAAAAAACTGTATTTGGTACAATGAGAAGCGTAGGCTTCATATTATCTATAATAAATTTTATTTTACCCTATCAATATTTTCAAAAATAAATGGATTTTTTATAATATTATTTATAAGGTGATAGGCGAGGCAAGTTAGATCTGGAGAGTCGAAATAAGTAAAAAAATTATGCAGTGGATGAAACCAATCAGAATGCGTCCCTAAAGGTGTCCAGATGAACGTATGAAACTCTTTATAAATATATTCTATTGCTAATTTTTTTATTAACATTGCAAAAAGTCGCTATTTAATGTCTTTTTTTGGGTTTTCCGTCATATCTCAGTTATTTATTAAAATATGAGAACATTTTACACAATTTTGCTACTAAGCACTTTTTTCTACGACCAATAGATTCGTGAGTATTTAATAAATAAAAGATTGCTCACGTTGGATTTGATATTTAGGGCATATTTTGGTTTCATTCGTAAAAAGAACGCGGTGCCACTGCTCCATATTCCAGTTTTCAAAACTTCGAGCCCACCTACGTATACCGTTCAACACGTTGCTGCGGAGTACGTTGTGGAGCCCGCCATGGACGTCTAGGACGAAGGTTGTTCCGTGGAAGACGATCTCTTATGGTTTGTCCTGACATGGATGTACCTGTGGCACGTAACAACTGTCTGCAAAGTTCTGTCAGGTTCATTTCTCGGTTTCGATGAGCCAAAAAATAAGTTACGGTATTCGACAACTTTTCTCACAGAAAGCCCCTGGTGCCGCAAAGCAATTATTCGCATACGCTTTATCAACGGAGTGGCCTGTCTATACATGTTAATACACTTAAATAAAAGTTTCAATACTTTCAAGGTAAAGAAAGGCAAATAAATGATCAAAAAATGTTTAGAGAGTACCTTATCAATTTGCAGCAAACACGTTTCCATGACAAAAGAAAATACAAACGCCTAAATATGCCTGAGACTTTTTTCGTAAAATGCACGGCAATATCATTAGGATTTAAAGAATAGATTTAATTTTTGAAATTTACGATTTATTTGAAATAAGGTGTAAAACTTTATTTGTTGGGTGTATTTCATCAAGTAAGTATTTATTAGAAGCTTACATGTCAACTTATCAGAACCAAAAAAATATTGTGAATGTTTCATCAACAAAAGCATTTCCATAAATGATCACCAGGTATCGTCACCTTTATATCTTAAAATTGATTGAATCTTGGGCAGGTGTATATTACACAACAGAATACTACCTACCATCAGTGCCATCAGTTTCTACTTAACTCCAATTCAATCAATTTGGGAGAATTACGATTGATATGGCATACTGTATCCGATCGTAATATCCATCGCTACATTGGCAATGGTGTGAACTGTAACGTTATAATGAACGGAGCTGCACCAGATCCGTTTAATTGCATCCGTTTAGATAAATTCATAACAGGATATAAATGAAATAAGTGTCTCATTACTTATCAATAAATTTATTTATTTACTCGTTTATTTACATTTGTGTCATAATAAATATAATTGGCAGCGTTTCAACAATAGATAGATATTAAAATCGCATTTTTTGTTTCGCTTGATCAGCTGTTTTTATGAACTTTACTCGTCACAATTCACTGGATTTCGGCATATATTAGACAAGAATATAGGGCTATCCGCTTTAACACACTTCAAATTTAATAAAACTTGAAAAACACTGATTTAGAATACTGTATGGCATTATACTTCGGCCAACAAAGTACAGGACTCGAGAGACGGCAGATTATGTTGTATCCTAAACTTATTCTTTCGTCTTGCTTCATCATGGAATCAAGGGAGATGCTAGTCTTAAATTACATCTGGGTTAACTGTTATATTTAATATCGTATACTGAACCAAGTATCCATTGTAACATAATAACCGTGTTTATCGTAATTTTATATTGTATAAACTGTATCAGATCGGTTTAATTACTTCCGTTTGCACGATGTATCACAAATACTGAACTACTGATATATCATAGGGTGAAACATATTTAATTCAAATGATCTGATGTAATCCTACATCTTTCGTCAATTATTTCTGTTAATTTTATAAATGTATTATTAATTTTACTTAAAAAGTTAAGGAGGAAGGTAAAACACTGATTAGAAATAAAGGGAAAGTTAACTAGCATGGTAACTAAGTCATTTCTCTTCACCGTGATTTATTTATTAAGTTCTATTGGCAGAATTAATAAATCAATGTTTCAGCTGTGAAAACAAAGTATACGAAAAGTTCTACAATCAGGCGTATTGCTTTTGTGTTTCAGTATATTATCTATTCCGCTAAGTACTGATATTCTTGAAATGATAAAATCATGGCGTGTACCACACCAAAATATAGTGCCATCCACCATTTATCTGAGCTCTGAGCTAACGCTCGATTCAAGTTGAATTGATGTTAGAGCCCTTCTAGACTTTTCGTACTGCACAAACTGTTTGATTGGGTGCGGCACTTTCTGGGATGCCGATGTGTAAACGCCAATACTACTTTTATAAATTGCAATTGTGCGCTGCTGTTAGAAAAACTTTATAAGCCATTAGAAAAACGTAATTGATTTAGAATACTGCAGTCGATCGGAATATCTACATATTGCCCATTTGCAACCGTGTAAATCGTATTTTATGATGGATAAAGCTCCATCACATAGCATTAAGTGTATCCATTTATTTGTATAATAGTTAACTAATTTGGAAATTGATACAGAGTAATTAGGTAGCTATAATAGATAGCAGTGTACGTAAATGCCTAATGATCTCAGTTAGCAAAACTCTCAATGGCAGACAAACCAGGTACCTATCAAAATTTTGATACCTTACTGTAATAGGATAATGATTGTGGTATTAATTTATGTATGTATTAGGGCTCTGACAATTTTTCAATAAAACTCTAAATCAGCTTTAAAAGTTTTTCATCAAAGCCATCTAATATTTAAGGAAATTTATAAAATTTTACTTTATTCATAGAATACAAACACAAAACCCGCGTCATGCATTTTTCTTAGATAGGTTTCAACCAGGAACTAATAAAGTTTTTTAATATATTGATGCAGTAACAACGACAACAGCAGTTACACAAATGTACGGGACTTTTGCCAGAAATATTTTGGCATCAGGAATGCGACGCGTACTTAACTGAGCGAAATGTCGATGACCGGGAATTTTTTTAATAAATCTTTGTGACTTTATCAAGGTTTAAGCAAGATTAAAACAGCTGTCGTATTTATAGGACACAGTGATCAAATTCAAGTTGGTCTGCGAAAATCCGGTGTACTTTGTTTTGCCAATAAATTTAGATGCGGAGTACCTAATAAAAGTTATTTTTAGTTTCATAAAGGTGTCATAGCAGAAACATTATTTTACGGAGTGTTGATTCTATTTTGCAGACAAGGTAAATTTATAGGATGTTTCTTAATAGCCAATGATTAACTCTTATAATAGACAGAGGTCAAAAGTTGGTCTGCGAAAATCCGGTGTACTTTGTTTTGCCAATAAATTTAGATGCGGAGTACCTAATAAAAGTTATTTTTAGTTTCATAAAGGTGTCATAGCAGAAACATTATTTTACGGAGTGTTGATTCTATTTTGCAGACAAGGTAAATTTATAGGATGTTTCTTAATAGCCAATGATTAACTCTTATAATAGACAGAGGTCAAAAGTTGGTCTGCGAAAATCCGGTGTACTTTGTTTTGCCAATAAATTTAGATGCGGAGTACCTAATAAAAGTTATTTTTAGTTTCATAAAGGTGTGATAGCAGAAACATTATTTTACGGAGTGTTGATTCTATTTTGCAGACAAGGTAAATTTATAGGATGTTTCTTAATAGCCAATGATTAACTCTTATAATAGACAGAGGTCAAAATTTTGAAATTGGCTCTCACTAAACCTGAATTTTAAAATTTTAAAACTAATATCTTAAATCAGTTAGGTATGGCTTTACGTTAATAAAAATAATCATTGGGTCTTTCACATTTTTTTAACTGAGAAAGAACAACCTTTTACATTCAGGGCCGTAACCAGGCGGGGGCTGGCCAGGGATGAGCCCTGGTAAAAAAACTGAACCCAGGTAAAAATGTAAAGGTATCTTAAAGTGTTTTTAGGTTTGTTGGAAATAAAGATGTTTAGACAATAAACTAACATCATATATCTGTTTCAGTGATAACTTTGATACTACTTTTATTAGGATCCACCCACGCGAACTACGTCCACATATAAATCGCATTTAGCATTGCCACAATAAAGAAACTATACTAATTTTTTTCGTTTTAGTGTAT
Source organism: Philopedon plagiatum (assembly GCA_963971165.1). Classification (NCBI taxonomy): domain Eukaryota; kingdom Metazoa; phylum Arthropoda; class Insecta; order Coleoptera; family Curculionidae; genus Philopedon; species Philopedon plagiatum. The sequence goes on along the minus strand of OZ020189.1, from coordinate 34,941,745 downwards.
CTAAATAATAAAAGCTTGATTTTAAAAAGTATTTTTTACAGAATTTTATTATTCATGTAATCCTTGGACTTTACTTGCCATAGACAAGGGTTGTTGCTTGTTTTACCAAATTGTTATAAATTCTGTTATGAACTCTTTACTCATATAGCGGTTTTTCCAATATCAACTCGCCTCCTTGGGAGTAAATGCGAGTCTCTCATATAACGCGTATCCATCGCCATATCGTACTCGATTTAATTAAATTTCTCCCGTGGCGACTGGCGAGTCAAAAACGTCGGGGTGATGAAAAAATTGCACCGACAAGTTGGGATAAAGATATTGTTGAAAAATTTATAAAAAATAGGAAGAATAGGAAGTAAGTTTATTGATTCTCTGCTACTTTGTAACAATTTTAGAATCGCCTGTCGGTTATTTCACAGAAAAATAAAAAATTAACAATATATTTATAACTTCATTAATACTCTTAGGCCGGTTGTCCTTTGGAGGCAGTGAAACGTGGTTAAGGTCGTACAGTGCCAGGGTTACCATACGGTTGTAACTAAATTCCCCCAAACGATTTTAAAAATACCCCAAAAATCACTGTTTTGCAACTAAAATCCCCCAAATAAAAATAGTTTTATTCTTGACTGTTACCTATTTGTTAAACAATATATTATTTTTAAATCTTTCTGAAAGCCTATTTATTTTGAAGGAGATTTGCTTACTTTTATTGCTTCTTTTTGTTAATTTTTTTTCAAAAAATTAGAAATATGGCAATTGCCAAATAAAATAATATGATAGACAAAGAAAAAAAGGTTATGGCAAAACCACAAGGAAGAAACGCAATGAAATGAATGACGAAATCAGAAATAAATAAAAATAGAAAGATATATATATATATATATATATATATATATATATATATATATATATATATATATATATATATATATATATATATCAGGATAAATATCGTCGCATAAATATCATGATATTTATCAAGATATATATCAGGATATTTATCACGATATATATCAGGATATTTATCACGGATATATATCCTGCCAACCTTGCTTTTGGTTGAGAAAAGTGATGTAGCGTAGTTTCAATATTTTTTTTTGTTTTTAACATATTGTTTTATTCATAAAAAAACTCTATTTCCCCCAAAATAAAAATAAGCCCCCCACAAATCCTTCAGAAAAAACTATCCCCCAGGTTTCCCCCTGTCCACATGAAAATCCCCCAAATTTGGGGGAACCCCCCAACCTGGCAACCTTGTTCCGTGCGCTTCGCGCGGACTGCAGATACGACCCTAAATAAGTTTCACTATAACGTAACGGGATCGCTTGTAAGTATTCGTCCGAATTCTGACGAAAATATTTCGCACGAAAACGCATCCAAAACGACGGGCCCAAGGACAATGCTTATCTGTGACGTCATCAGCCGTGGTCATATGAATAAATGAATACAATATTATATTATATGCTTTTTTTGGATTCATGTTTTTGTGTGACTTATAAATTTGCACTTTAGACCATCATTATTTAAATATTTAAACTTGCATTTGGGCAAATTATGCGTTAGTGATAAAAACTATAATGATTTTAAAAAGAACTACTTTGTGTAAAATGTTTTACTGTAGTTTTTTTAGGTACATATTTTAAGGTGAGTATTAATACCAATTATAAAAAATAATATCTTCTATTAAACTAAGAGATCCTAAAGATTTTGCCTCAGATATTGTGTATCCTCAGATAGCAAAATTTTCCAAAAATTTAGGTACTCGAGGATTTACGAGTAACTAAGTACTGAGAAAAATTTACTGAAAATCATCATTGGATTACCTAGCCACTTTAAAGTTAAAGTTAATGTATGTCCAATTATTTTGTATATGTATTTAATTTCCTTTTATGACCTTTACCTAATCGGTTATTTTTCTTGGCACAGTAATTTTTGAGCAGAGTGTTGGTAATACTGCTAAGTAAAATATCAATAATTGTTTTTGCTGAGTGTGTATTGCAGCCATCAAAGTATATTAAAAATTCTTGTTTAAGGATATATTTAAATACGAGATTAGTCAGAAATGATTTTTGAGAAAAAATGTTTAAGAATGTATTCTCATGGTCACTAAGTATTTTCTGGAATAAAATATATGAAACAATAACTATTTCAATTACATGATCTCTAGGATATTGCAGGGCACCTCTGCTTAAGTTAGTTATGAGATTAAAATTATCTTCAACAATAAGTTCTTTATTGCATATCAAAGAATTTTTGCAATAATTGCATTTCAGCTTCTTTAAAGCAATATGGCTGCAATATCCCCCCAGATACGTAATCACAGGCATTTCTGGTTTAAAGTTGTCCATATCAGATTTTTGAATAATAATATTTTTAAGAATTTCGTCAATTTCTTTAGAACAGTCTTCAGCACTGTCCTGTTCGTCACAATCAGGTGATTCGTAGAATTTTTCAATTCTTAACTCTCCAAAATTATGGGATTTTAGTGTCAATATTGATTGAATTCGTAGTCGTTTTTCAGATTCATAAAGTTGTCGAATTGAGATGTGATAATGTCCACCCGCTAACTGTCTATACTTTCCAAAGCGATTTTCTAAGGGATCAGTTTGCAATTTTCCTAACAAAATATAATTTAAATTTAATTCCTCAAAACAATATTTCACAATTTCCAGCACACCATAAATTGTATGGGACAAAGCTGTGTGAGTTTGGCGTGTTAATTTTTTTAAAAAAATTTCTGATTTCCAGTTATCTAACCAAATCAACATTTGTTTCAAAAAGTCAAGTTTTGGGTCGTTTACTATTTTACCTTTTACAATAGGTTCCTGGAAAATATCACGCAAACGCTTTCCTTTTAATGGTGTTTTGACGTTTATTATATTCCACCACTTTACTATTATTTTCAAAAACTCGGCTGTGTCCTGAGCATTGGGGATATCTTTGTCAAAATTTTGTAAGCCCTCAATTACAAAAGGATTAAAAACTTTTAATGCCAGTTTTACATTTTGTCTTTCCATGCTAGACGGATACAGAGCTTTTAAATTTAAAGAGAAGCCAAATTTTAGTAACATGTTGTGTTCCAAGTCATGCAATTTTTTAAGAGATGCAAAACATGCAACTTTTTCTTCGCCAGTAAAAAAGTCGGGATATGTAAATGTCTGATCAGGTTTTGAGTTTAGCCAGGCATTGAATATACATTTTAAGAGATGGACAGAATCAAACAAGTAAAATAAAGGTCTTTTAGCATCGACAGGGTGTGGGAACACTATATTAAGTTCTTTTTTTGGTGAAAAATTTGACATAGCTTTTCCATTAATGGCATTGTTGTCACTGAGTACACAAAAAACTATATAACCGATAGCCTATAAATGAGTTATTATTGTTTTGATAAAATGAAAAAGCAATTCATGGTTAATTTTAGATATAGGGGCAATGTGAACAACTTCTTCCAAATCTGAACAAATACTTGTAATCATGAAAGTATATGCAGATGTTGCTAACAATTCGTTATTATTTACTGATGCCCCCACCAGGTTTCCCCCTTTATAGTCTAAATAAGGGTTAATATGAATTTCATCCATTAGCAGACAAACATTTTTGTCTTGATCATTTAAATATTTAAAAATATTTTGTGCGTAAGTCAAAAAAATTTTTTTCTCATCAATATGGGGATCAGTTAAAAAATTATTACAGACGCCTTTGATAGTTTCAGGATGGGGTAAAATTATTGGCCAGTGATTTCTTAAATATCTGTACGCATGAGGACTGATTGTATATACAATTGAACAAAATACCATAGTTGTAGTGGAATATCTGTATCGTTCTTTTGGCAAAGTTCTTAATTTTATTTGTTCGGAGATAAATTGCAAAGCTTGTGCTAAAATATCATTGTCTACTTTTAAGTTTTTTAGCAAATCTGAAACAAAGTTCAAAATTTCATTAATTTTTGACATATCCATGTTATTTTTTCTGTAGTCATATTCGGGATCGCGGTCAGGATTCGAGTTATTTTCAGAGTTATTATTGTCTTGTTCGGAATCTAAAGGAAGAATATTCATCGAACAATCAATGGTATCAAGTAAATTTCGCAATTCATCCAAACTACTTGACAAAAAGGGCGTTTTTAGTTTATCAATTTGTATACTTACTGGTTGTCCGTACAAGTATGTACTTATTTCTAAATTATTATTTATTTTAACAGCCCACGTAATTGAAGGCCCCGGAATATGCTTAATCTTAAAGAGAGTCTTTGAAGTTTTTTCATTAATAATAAACCACCCTTCATTTAAACTAAATGTTTTAAACAAATTATTAAATTCTTCAAAAGTTTTATAATTTGTAAGTTCTTTATGTATTAAAATTTCACGCTTGCTTTCTTCAATACCTTTTTGAAATCGTAATTCGTCTAGTTCTTTAAGTTTTTCTTCTCTGCTTTTTCGATGCGTTAAAGTTTTTGATAAGTATTTTGGACAATTGGGAAATTTACTAGGTACGCTGTGCTCTTTTAATCTTGGTATATTTAACTTTACAGAAACCACCTCACCGGTTCTCGTGTCTTGCTGACTATACTGCCTGATAAAATCATCTTCTGTAAAATGAAGCTCACATACTCGGCTACTAGCATTTGGAATCAAATTTTCACGATGTACGGCCTTCTGCCATTTCACTTGCCCTTCCACACTCTTAGGAAAACGAAATACTCGTACTGTTGGTCCGTTTGGGTAATTACCCTTACAACCGACTACACAACATCTATAAGGCATTTTAATAATTATTTAAAACACTATTGAAACCGGTAATACACTTTGTTTTTTCACTAAATACACAAAACACTTGTAGATTGTTAACACGAAAAGGAAAACTGCATGTCATATGGTACAACGTTGCCAGATCGACGGTAGCGTTTTGTCTGCTGACTGCACGTTTACTAAAACTTATTATTATTGTTATTTTTTTATTTAACTTCAAAATACTCCCAATAAAATACTGCTGTAAAATTATATTAGGCCTGTGTTAATAACTAAGTTAACGTAGTTATAAACACATTACACAAAGAAAAGTTATTTCTAAGCTTATCCTAATTAAGAATTATAGATAATCTGACAATATTGTTTCAAGCACATGTCTGGACGCACAGCTGACTATGCTGGACGTAAAGCGTATTCGATTGACAAAATCTAATCGATCCGGATCAGGTTACAAACATTAAGTTAGAGGAATACGTAATTGAATCAGGAAGGGTAGTAGAAAGAGATGAAATGTGTCGGAAAGTGATCCGGATCGGTCCAAATTTTTGTCAATCGAATTCGGGTCGGGCGGCTGGACCTGAAAGGAGTTTTTGCGTATGGCCATAGATTAGGAGTTGTTGCATAGATATCCGTATATGTAATGACTTCGGGTGATGACGTCACATAACGTTAAGTCATAAGCATTGTGTCCTTGTATTCAAGTAGTTATTGCCCAAGGCCGGTCGTCCTTTGAATATTTCCGTCAGAATTCGAACGAATTATTTTGTTAGATTTCGCGCACAAATTTGGTAAAAAAACATAATAGTTTTTAGAGCATATCATCCTTTTTCTATATTGGTTTCATAAGGCTACGGTTATAGTGGATGCGTGTTCTGACGAACTGGCGTTCTGACGAACACGTCAGAACTCGTACGAATCGATCAAATAATAGAAATATAGTGTTTGCGGTTATACTGCGTGCGTATCATTCGTCAGATTTTGTACGAATTGTTCAGAACAAGTTAGTCGTTCAAATGAGTTTGATTTTTCTTGCGAATTCATGCGAATTGTGTGTGTGAAAATTGATGCTGGGAAACTTATAAGTTTAGTTTCCAAAAGAGATGTGGGATATGAAAGGAGAAAACTACCACAACCGGGATGTTTATCGACAAAAATGGGAAAAAATTTCAAAAGAAATGAATAGTAATGGTAAGTATTTATTTTAGTCAGGATTAAAATAAAAAATGTACCTGGTGACATCCTGAAATAATCTGAAAACTTATTGGGTCGGCTTAATTAATTGGTCTTGAAGCAAATACTTCATTTACGTATTCGGTTTTTCTGGGCATAAGTAAAATTTTTACTAAGGGACTGATTCGTCCTCACAACTATTAGTGTCATCCATATTGGATGTTTAATAAAATAAAACTATTTCGTCAGAATATGCATTTACTATAACCACTGCTATCTGAACAAATATTCTGACGTATTCGTCAGAACGCCAGTTCGTCAGAACACGCATCCACTATAACCGTATAGCCTTACAAAGCTGTTTCAAGCTCGTTTTCAGTATCGTAACAGCCTTTTTATAAAATAAGAGTGGTTAATGCGGTGTGTAGTCATGTATAATAAAATAATTTAATTTATCAAGGCTGCTGTGGTAAATAAAATTTGATAGTATTACCAACATAAAATGTTGATATAAAAATTTTTAAAATTTGTATGTCAATACCTATGCATTTTTGTAATGAAAAAAAAACTGTAAAATAGAAAAAATAGTATAATCTACATGTTTTACAAAGCCATTAGAGCACTTGTCCCGTTAGAAAACTTGTCGAAAGGGGCTCGTTTTCTAACATGGACCCGTGCTCTAAAATGATGCTTTATAAAACTTGTACTTTAATATACTATGTTACGCTTGAATTCTATAAAAAAAGTTTATATTTCTGCTTAGTGTATGCTTTTTCTGTTTATTAAATACTAGTGTAAAAAAATAGCGCAAACCTAGCCCGACTCTGACGAATTCTATGTGAATTTATTTCGATTTCTTAATTTCAACGACAGTGGCATAGGCGGTTTTAGGGGGGGGGGCGGAAGCCTCCCAAATCTCGAATTAGCCCCAAAATCCAACTGAGTGGCCTAGCCGCCTAAATTTAAACCAGGGGCTTAAGCTTTTTTACAAACATAATCTACATGATCATTAATTTTATCAATAATTACTCCTAAGTATTTAACTTTATTTACAACTTCAACAATTTCATCATTTATTTTGCAATCCAAACTTTTTGTCTTAAATTCATTATATTGTTTTTCAGAACCTAATAATAAACATTTAGTTTTATCAATATTAATTTTAAGCTTATTTACACTCATCCATTTATATAGCCCCAAGGCTATTTAAAAAAGCTCATTTTAAAATCCTATGCCCCCTGTATTAGGAGGAAGCCACGAAATTGAAAAGGGGTGATAATATCTAAATGATAAAGCTGTTAAATATTCTAAACACCGGAAAGTGCAGGGGATGGCTCTAAAGCATGAATTTCGTTACTTGTGACTTTTATGTGGTTACCTGCGAGAAGATAATAAAGGAAGTTCAACCTGAGTTACAAGAGTGTTACATATTCAACTTGAGCAAGCTCTTATCATCAATCAAGCTATGAATGTGGCAAAATTTAAAAAAAGGTAGTAGAGTATAATTATATTACTAAATTTTCATTCTATTATTAAAAATTGTTCAGTATTTTTTTTTTCAGGGCCGGCCACGTATAAGCTTCAAGGCTAAATAGCAATACCTGGGATGTTTTATGAAAAACTGAGATATAATCTACTAAAATGGGACCTTAAAAGTTTAAGGGGAGGACGGGATAGCTCTTGCAGAAAAGAGATTCTGAAATCTGAACATTTAGGATTCGAAAAACAGTAAAGAAATGCATATGGCAGTTAATGGAGGAATAAAAGCAGGTGGTCTTGCTGAGCAGAAGCTGGAAAAATATTATCTAGATGGGTCGCTAACTCATTCACAGCACCTCGATGTGTACGATAAAAGTAAATTTTCTTCTAAGAACTGGGTTATTTTATTTATTCTCGGAATCTGTTAAATTCCTTCAGTGTTTACAAAAATCAATAAACCTAAGCAAACCTGAATAATTTAAAACAAATGTTACCTACCTTAAATTTTCTAAAACTGCTTATTTTAGATTTATTTATGGTGCGGAAACCGAAAACACAATTCAAAACATGAAAAATACCACAATGGTTAGAGAAATAATAACAGCATAACTTCGTATATACGTCGAATCTCTTTAGCCTAAAGGGAATGATTTTTTTCTTTAATCTGCAAGCCAAAGTAAAACGGAAACAGCTTAAAAATTCGTCTTTAATAACATCTCAGTGTACTGATGCATAAAGAGAAAAAATCACCATTTTAAATTTAATTCTTTTTTAGCATTTTATGGAAAGATTATGTTAATCTAAAGCAACAATTAAGTCATCTTTAAATTTTAAAGTTATATGATCAGATAGCTCGATACGATGAATTAATTTAAAAATTATACAGCGAGGAAATGTAGCCTTTTGTATTCCCAAGGACAAAAAATGCATAATGCATAAATAATTAGAGGTGATATCACTTTTGGGATTACAATACACAACTAAGTCATCGAAAACATGCTTAGTATAATTAGTTATTTGTAATCTTCTGGCGTTTTGGAAGTCATTGTTGAAGATAGTAAAAAATTAATAATGGAAAGGAAGGCATATATTATAAATTTACAAATGCATATTTATTGCACGGGAAGTGGGGTCGATGGTATAGTCAAAATTGTTTACTTTCTACATCGTTGAAAATAGTCATGCAGTTTAAAGCGATAGTAACAAAAAATAAATCTATATTTACAGTTACCAATTTCGTTCGCTGTATAGTATAGTTTTGTTGTATAGGATGAAATTAGGACCACGATAACGGAACGGGCAAACAAATAATAAGAATAACACAGAACCGATGACGCCGTACTGGTAAACTTTAAAGCAGCGAAAACACCTAAAATATTTTATCTCTAAGTAGTACTTGTGGATAATTCTTTATAATAATAAATGATTTTTAAAAGTCAACTTTGTGGTTATTGGAATATATTTTTTAATTTATACTTACAAAAAAAAGTTTTTAATAAAAAATGCTACTTCTAAAACAAAACCTTTTGAAATTTTGCTTGGGTTGGTAAGTTTCATGGACAGTTTACACTTTACAGGTTTAGCAATCACAACATTCATCTTTTCTTTCGTGATAATCACGGAGGGAGGAATGAGATTTCTTTCTGATCCTATTGGCGAAAGTGCATTAGACAAAGACAAATAAAAAAAGACTATATTCAAATTTTTATTGCACCTTCTTCGCTTGTGGAAACATTGCAGATTGCCTACTTTGATTAGTCATCGCAAAATTCTTTTCTTTCCCGCTAAAATTCCCGACGGAATCCGATTTCTTTCTATCCTTGTTAGCAAAAGGGGCATTAGTAAAAGACAAATAAAAACGATGTTATTGCCAATAAATAAATTATAGTTTAAAAAACTCAAAAACACGCTTTTATGAGTAGCGCACTAAAAAGTTAAAAATAATTATTTTCCTTTTATAGTTAACAAACAACCGGGTGTGCAGTGCACGCATCGTGCGGAAATTAAAGCAACTAATAAACTGCACCTCCCTTTACTCCTCGCACATGCATACCCCGGTTTTCTGTTAACTTGTACAGCTATAAAACATTTGGTCTTTAAATAGGCAATTAAATTTAAGAGCGTGGGGCGCACTTACATATATAGTGGCTTAAACATATATTATATTTTGTTTATTATGCCAAGACCGCTATATAACTGCGCTCTACGCTTTTAAATTTAATTACCTATTTAAAGACCAAGTGTTTTATAGCTGTACAAGTTAACAGAAAACCGGAGTATGCGTGTGTGCGGAGTAAAAGGAGGCGCAATTTGTTAGAGCGTTACGTTCCGCACGATGCGCACACTGCACACACGATTTTCTTTTAACTATAAAAGGAAAATAATTAATTATTTTTAACTTTTTAGTGCTCTACTCATAAGAGCGTGTTTTTTAGCTTTTTAAACTATAATATATTTTTAACTTTTTAGTGCGTTTCTCATAAAAGCGTATTTTTTAGTTTTTTTGGTAAATTAGGTTTGGAACATACAGGAGTCCCAAAAATAAAATTAATTTTTTATCATCGACTTTACAAAAAGCACCTAAGTATATCTTCATATAAAGTTCTACATTGTAAAAAAAGAGCATGGTTATTCAAAAACTTGATGTAGGACAATACAGAGTGGCTCAAAGATCCGAAAGTCACAATTTAAATTAATTTTTTTTAGCCCCCCTGTATGCCCTAGATAAAAGTTTTGAATAACCATGCTCTCTTTTCACAATGTAGAATTTTTTTGAAGATATACTTTTTTGTAACGGCAATATTAAAAAATCATCTTTATTTTTGGGACCTTCTGTATGTTCCAAACCTAATTCACTAACATAAAAAATAACTCTAGTACATTTTCAGTGGCAGTTTACCATTAAATAACTATTTTATGCCTCTTTAGCTACACGTGAATTAGGACTTTTACATTTTTGAGTCACCCTGTATGTACTAGATCAAATTTTTGAATGGCAATGCTATTTTATTACGTTGCAGAACTTGTTATAAAGAGACACTTTTTTTCGTAAAATCAATAATACCTACAAATTTGTCCCTTTCGAAGACAGGCTGTATAATTTTTTTATGAAAAAAAAAACATATTATTGTATTGTCACCGGAATTGTATAAGTTTGCAAAGTTTCAAATCGATACGACAATTAGAAGGGGATGAAAAGTGAGTTGAAAAATTTCATTACAATGCAATGTTAAGAAGTTACAGGTTTGATTGGGTTGCAAGTATTTCTGGTTGTCTATTTTGAAAGTTTTTCGGAATTGTCATAAAAAAATAAATTCGTAATCTGGCAAAGTACATAAGTGTTATGATTTTACAGCAAAATACCTCATATTTTTACTGAACAAAAATACCATCTGCAAAAATCTCGTTTTTATTAAGCAAAAGCAGTACAGCATAGCCACATTAACCTTCTTATTTTATACTACCTAAAATTGTTTTCTACCCCTCTAAAAAATTTACAATTTACAATACTTCCCTCTAACCAATAATTCGCAATAAAAGGATTACAGAAAAAGTTTTTAAATAAATAAAAAAAATAGCAAAAATGAGTAAATAATTTTATTAAGATAAACAATTTATAGTAATGTTAAAAAAATATTCTCTATTCTCCGATATATTACATATAATGAAAATGGATCTATAATACAGCCTACCTGCGAACAGTGACGCTTGTGAGAGTTAAAGACGTGATGAAAATTGATTAATCGAATATACGAAGTAGTTTATCAATTTTTAACTGTAAATGTTGAAAGTCTTAGTTCCAGAAGGACAGATACACTTTGTACTGGCACTGTGACTTCAGCTTTAAAGTGAAAGTAAACTTATTTAGGGCGCAATTGTCATTGTTTTCTTAATAACTAAAGAAATTTAATCTTCTGTGATGCCTTCTGTTCTCAACTCTATATCGGGCCGGCGTTCCTGTTAATCATTTCTTTAACGCCCGGTCTAGTAATCTAAAGAACAAATATGTAACTTCCGTAATATTTCAGTAGTTATTAGTCAGTCGCACATTTATAAAACACATGGATTTAAGCTGCTAATACTTTATATAAACTTTTTAGGTATATTTTCACACTGCAAAAACAACTTACGGGAGAGGCTTGATATGTGTCACATTTATGATTCTCATAACCTAACTTTCTATCAGTTCTAGAAATTTTACGAGTATGGGAGAGAAAGAAGACGAGAGAGAAAGAACATGTGAGAGAGAGTGAGTGAGAGAGAGAGAGAGAGAGAGAGAGAGAGAGAGAGAGAGAGAGAGAGAGAGAGAGAGAGAGAGAGAGAGAGAGACATAATTGATCTCTCCGTGGTAAAATGGGTTTCTGTAGCTAATCATTCACAAATCAAATTAGATAGGGAGTAGTACTTTCTATGAATTTATTACTTATGCTTCTTTAATTCAAAAAAAAAACTTTTTGATAAAATACATTTCTTGTGTTAAAATTGGAGTAGGTCTAGAAGTATAAGTATAAAGTTATAGGTACTCCTTTTTGGAATTTATGTTACATTAAACAGTGCAATATTTTTGAAGAATTTTTGTGCCTAATTGATGACTTTGTATATATTTCTTGGTAAAAACCGAAATGAAAATGTGTATTACAATATAAATAATTAATATAAAAAAAGAAAATTAACAAAATCGTGCTCTCGAATAGTTCACATTTCACAGTTATAAGGGTGTATAAGTAAAAACTAAATGCTTGTTGACCCATAAAATTAATCCCGCGATTACAGCCATCACCTAAACTTCCTCCAGACAACAAAACTTACATCCGAACAGTTCCAGTTCGTGTACGGGGCTCGAAAGTCATTAGCGAGGGTGGGCAAACGCACGCCTTGGATTCAGCGGCCGACACTTTATTTCTGTAATTTCCTTGTTCATTTATCACCTGCTGTTACAACAAAGTAACATAAAACCAAACAACACTAGACAAGGCGAATACGGTTATACGGGTACTTGCACAAAGAAAAACAATGTCTTTCAGAGCATTAAGTGGGCAGTAAAACACGTGTGCCTTTTTACAGAACGGTGTGATGGATTCTAAACATTTAATGAAAAAAGTTAAAACATTCAGCTTTTGTTAGGTTTTGGACAAACGAAAAAAATTATATTCTACAACTAATTTTGCTGTTTTTGTTGGTAAAATAGGACTTGATCCTTCTTCTTTTCCCATCTTTATCTAAGATCATAGTTAATCATCTCCATAACGCCCGGTGATGAGTTTCTTCTTCTGCTAAGCATTTCCCCATTAAATCATTTTTAATCCCACCCACCTATTTCTACTCTGCATCTCTACCCCTTCTCCCATTACTTCAACAGGCATTACTTTTCTGCCGACAAATTCATTATTTTTTCTCATTATGTTCCCCTTATTGGGTCCTTTTAAAAACTTCAGTTTACTTTTTACCAAAAGCAACAATATTAGCATTCTCATTTCTCTGACAGCTAATCTTGCATGCAATTTTCTTTAATGACCATATTTATATTTCATGCATTAGTGCAGGTTTAACCACTCCCATAGATGACAAAAAATGTTTTTTATTTATTGTGTAGACAACTATTGTTTTTTTAAATAGCACCCATGCGGTCGATCCACAGGCCGGGCAGCCCAGTCTATTTTGTAATTTTGTTATTTCTTCTCCAATCTAACGAACTTATGGTCTAAATGCAATCTCTTGACCTAAGCGGACTGGTGTGATTGCTGTATGTAGTAATATTAATGGCCATTGTGCTAGCGATACGTTTTTCCCCCTAAATTCCTTATTATCTGTCTTGTTGCAAGTTTATAAAGAAAAGGACAATTATTTAAGTATAAATGTTCCACAATAATACGACTAAATTGTTTTTGACAACAAGATTTAAAAAAAAAATCATTTGAGAACCAAGCAAATTGCTTCAATATTAGAATAATTCATGTTTTTAACGACGACACATTAAAGGTGACAAGACAAAACCTTGTCAAAACCTATAAGTGGTCAACTAGAAGATCTTAATTTAAACCAATACTACTTTTGAAATTTCTAGTGAAATCTAATGTAAAACTGCTTGCCCATCCAAATAAAATTTCACGTAAAAAGGCATGCTCTGATATTGCACAACATATTGCGGCACTCGGTACAAAAATAAATATAATCCAGCTGCATTTTATACGTGTTATATATGTTTAATATAATAAATATGTATAATACCGAAATTTCAGCACGGCTGGACTACTTTAGTATAATTTATTTATTAAACTAGCATTTTTCTTAAAATAGGCCTTTTGTATATAGATTAAATTATGCGGTGCAAGACTGGCTTAGCAACGCAGGCTGTTATGTTATTAAGATTAAATAAGTGATGGGATTGCATCTTTTTTATGTTTATGGTTTATTACATGGATATATATTTTTAAATGGATTCATTGCATTAACATAAATGAAATGATAAGATAACACTTTATGTCGGACAGCAGAAAAATATGACACTCCTTATAAAAATTGAAACATCAGCAAATTATGCACCTCAATGAAATTTTATATATTTTACATAGAATGCGAAGCACAGCCTTAGACAAACTAAGTATATAAGGAACGCAAAATACCAACTAAAGCTAGGAAACAATACGGATTAGCACAAGCTGGGGATAAGGTAATCAAAGATTTAACTTAAATTAAGCAGACTAAGGTTGATTAAGGTTGATTGGTAATCAAAGATTTAACTTAAATTAAGCAGACTAAGGTTGATTAAGGAAAAGTGTAGGTAAGATCAAGAAGAGAGGGAAGGCTATTTCGAAAAACTACCGAATGAGAAAAATACAACGAGTCCTCCAGGATAAAGCCCCACATCTTGATATGACATATAATTTGGGAAGAGATAGAAAGAATGCCTGCAACAAGACCTGATGCCATACCAGTTAAGGTATGGAAATATAGTCAGAAAGGGTTGTGGGATCTGATACAAAATATTACAGACAGCAGTATATTAAGGCATTTTGGGGCCCTAGGCACAACAAATTAGATGGGATCAAGAGTTGGTGGGCCGGCCGTCCGGCTGGAAGTAGCTTTGTCGCATCTCTTAATCGTCTAATGCGTTTACAAAATTTTCTAAAATCTTATTACAGTATCGAACAACTTTTCTGGCTTTCGCGGTTTAACCAGTAAGCTAAGCCGCATTGCCAGATTGCAACACATTTGTAGATTCTGGTATAGGTTTGTATTTGTAAAAATTATCATATTATATTATAGTTTAGCATCACTGTCAATGAAATACAGTGAATAATGCCGGCCGGTGTAAATAAACCCGCGGTTCGGGTTCGGGGATCATTTGGGGGCCGCCAGCATAGGCGATTCTAGACCTCTATTTTTGGGGGGGCTTAAGCCCCCGGTTTACATATTTGGGGGGGGGGGGGTGGGCTTAAGTCCCTGGTTTATATATAGGCGGCTAGGTCACTCCGTTGTATTTGGGGGGGGGGGGGGGGTAATCCGATATTTGGGGGGGCTTAGCCCCCCCAAGCCCCCACCTAGAAACGCCTATGGCCGCCAGCCAAATCGGGGCCCTAGGCACTGACCTAGCAATCAGCCACTGATTACACACAGGAAGAAATACAGTTAGTGGATAGTGTGGTTCCATTTATGATTCAAGACAACGGAAATTATAAGAGGACTCAAGATAATGTTACATAAGGTAAACATTTGGGAAAAGTTTATATAACGGAGGGAAAACGTCAATAGAAGAAGAGCAGTTTGGATTCCTGTCCGGTAGGAGTACAACTAATGCAATCCTTGAATTAAAATATGCTGTGGAAAGCATCAGACTTAGATCTAGAGAAAGGTCTACGCCAGTCAGTGTGAGAGGTAACAAACGAGGTAACAAAGTGTTAGAACAGCACGTACAAATTTCCCAGGATATGTATATAGAAGATGCGACACAGGTACGAGGTAGGGCATGATCGACAGGGCAATTTACAGTTATGGTTTACCTACACCTGAGTTCGACCTTGAGCCAGTATCTATTCAACCTTGTCTTGACATGACAGTAACAAAAACCCCAGTTACTTATCATAACATTCATGACACAGGAAAGAAATGGTCTCTCAGCGCTTGATGTTTTCGGGCGATAGTATAATATTTAGTACCAGCACGATAGATGTTGAAAAGGAGACCTCTAGGGGATGCCTAAAAATCAATAGGACTACAACTAAAAGAGCCGAAATAAGGATGCAGCAAGAAAAGCTAAATCAAAGAAAATAATACTGTGCGTAGTATTATTTTCTTTGGCTAAATACACTAAAGAGATTTAAATATCTAGGTTTCTATCTAAAAAGTTTTATAAGGCAGGTTGTGGTATATTGTTACATTATTCACATTAAATGATTCCATTTTTTGAATTAAAATCAATTTGGTTCTACCGAGTTAAGAATGAAACCGAGACGATTAATTAGAAGCATCGAACCTTCCACCTAATACATCAGTACTTGATGACAATATTTAAAGACGAAGCCAAAAAAAAAATAAATTAATATTTTATTCATAAGTGAGAGCAAAGCATCTGATTAAATTTTCAATCAAATACGGAAATCGTACCATAACTGTACCATAAACATGTTTTTCTTGTCATTCCTCGTCTATAAAATTGTTAGTTATCAGTTCCACAGAATGATAAGAAGTGTGCCAAGTAGGATTTTACCAGCTATTTTACAGATATTTTCTAAAGTATTTGAATACATTATTTATACCTAACAACATAGTATTATGTGGTACTATGGGACACGTTATCTGCGATAATACATATTTACATATTATTATTTTAAGCTACCGTGGCTACTTTAAAATCTTTTTTCATGTTAATGCAACATCATTAGAATTATAATAACTAATTAGATATTTAGATATACGCTAATGATAAATGACAGTTTTGTGCGGACAGGATATAATTCAGTTCTATATTATAAAACAGCTAACGATCACAATCTTATTTGTTACTAAACCGTATGTTCTTAGTAACGGGGCAAGTTATATTTTTTTAAATGCTGAATATGCTGAATTTGGTGTGGAATTATAATATTAAAACTGGATAATTTAAACAATATCGACCAGATTCACTAAGAAAGTTTAAGATTTAGTACTGGTTTAAATTAAGATCTTCTAGTTGATCAGTTATGTTTTGACAAATTTTTGTCATGTCGTTGTTAATAAGATGACGTCATTGAAAACTTATGAATTATTCGAACATTTCAGCGATTTGCTTGGTTTTCAAATGATTTTCATCTTGAAACGGGCTGCTAGAGTAAATTTAGTTCTGTTATTGTCGAAAGTGCGTACTAAAATTGCCCTTTTCTTTATAAATTTGCGAAAAAGCTCCGAAATAAATTCATAGTATAAAATTTAGTTGTCTTATTCTTACAGTTGTCACTTTAAAACTTTTGGTTGTCAAATTAGACCGGACTAGCGTTGGAGAATCTGGCTGTATATGTACAGGGTCTTCCAACGAGGACTGAACAGGGGCTCATTTTTGAGCTTCCTTGTATTTAAAGAAAAATCTAAAATAGCCAATCGATGTACTTTTCCTGCAGAATTCAAAAATGAAACCAAAGATTTATTTGAACCAGAAACAAAAGAGTTACG
Source organism: Philopedon plagiatum (assembly GCA_963971165.1). Taxonomy (NCBI): domain Eukaryota; kingdom Metazoa; phylum Arthropoda; class Insecta; order Coleoptera; family Curculionidae; genus Philopedon; species Philopedon plagiatum. Next base: position 34,924,703 of record OZ020189.1, on the reverse strand, counting down.
CTATGGATAAGGTGTTTTTTAAATGGAACATAGCTTTTTTTATACGATTTTCGGAACGAGTGATTTTTTTTATGTCCGTTCTGATTAAAATATTTAATATTGTGACAGCTATTTTTATTAAATTTTAATGTTTTATCCAGTATAATTTAACTTCAACCTGTTTGAAACATACACTAGGCAATAAAGGTAAAATCACCTTGAAATCCTTCAAAGTCAAAAAATTTGACAAATTTACTATAATATTGCCGAAATGAAATATTCATTAGATGAGAGATTGCAGATTGTTATCTTGTTCTACAAATGCCAAGAAAATGCAAGAGAAGCAAGGAGAAGATTTATTGCAATCTCTCATCTAATGAATATTTCATTTCGGCAATATTATAGTAAATTTGTCAAATTTTTTGACTTTGAAGGATTTCAAGGTGATTTTACCTTTATTACCTAGTGTATGTTTCAAACAGGTTGAAGTTAAATTATACCGGATAAAACATTAAAATTTAATAAAAATAGCTGTCACAATATTAAATATTTTAATCAGAACGGACATAAAAAAAATCACTCGTTCCGAAAATCGTATATAAAAAGCTATGTTCCATTTAAAAAACACCTTATCCATAGCGTAACTCTTTTGTTTCTGGTTCAAATAAATTTTTGGTTTCATTTTTGAATTCTGCAGGAAAAAGTACATCGATTGGCTATTTTAGATTTTTCTTTAAATACAAGGAAGCTCAAAAATGAGCCCCTGTTCAGTCCTCGTTGGAAGACCCTGTACATGCTCAATGCATGCAAAGATACAAACAAAAGTTGAAAGGTTTAAGATTTAGTACTGGTTTAAATTAAGATCTTCTAGTTAATTACTTAGGTTTTGACTGTTTTTGTCACGCCATTGTTAATAACACAACCCCACGAAAAAAAAACAAAGTCATGTCCACTGGACTAGATCCCCATGTCTATATGTTTTCGAGGTCGCTGAATCCGAATCCGACATCCGTTTCACCCCATCAGGTCATTGGACACCGTAAACCACCCCCTTAATTTCTAGGGTTGCTCAGCATCTGGCTCGGGTGTCCTCTGCTATTCTTCTTTGTTTATTCCAAAGTAAGAGGTGGGGAGGGTTAACATCCGATCCGGAACGCACCCCCTGAGGGGTAAACCCACCCTTTCAGGGGGTGAAACCAGTTTTTTCTGTTTTCGAAGGATTTTTGTCAGAATAACGACGGAGGAGGGGTTTGTATATACATATACATGTACAAATATGAATTTATATATACATTATATATACACATATATACAGGGTGTTGGAAAAAGGCCGGTACTCCCAAAAATTTCCCAAGGGGGATGTTTATTTAAGGCCGTCTCACTCCTATAGCATTGAAAATTTTCCAGAGAATCGAATAAAGTTGTCAGATTTGGTCCCGATAAGGGCCTGGGCCCTGTGAGGCCTAAGTTTGAGTTTTCATATGGGGATCCCCGTTTTCTGCAGATTCGGATTCAGCCGAAAATTTTGGGAGCTGTAACCATACTTATTGCTGATTGTAGCCACAAACAGCCAATCGCTATAGATAAGCATGATCGCGTGTTTAAATTGCCACGCACTGCTCACCTCCATTTTCAAATTCCTTCCATCTGACGGTCCCATGATGATGTCACAGGCCTACCAAAATGGCTCTCTAAAGGCGAAGGCTATTATTGGGCCCGATATGGCCCATAAGAATTTGAGATCCACGTATCTGAACGCAAAATTTTCGGCTGAATCCGAATCTGCAAAAAACGGGGGTCCCTATAATGAAAACTCAACCTTAGGCCTCACAGGGCCCAGGCCCTTATCGGGGCCAAATCTGACAACGTTATTCGATTCCCCGGAAAATTTCCTATGCTATACGAGTGAGACGCCCTTAAATAAATTTCCCCCCTGGGAAATTTTTGGGAGTACCGGCCTTTTTCCAACACCCTGTATGTATGTGTATATATAATGTATATATAAATTCATGTTTGTACATGTTTATGTATATACAAACCCCTCCTCCGTCGTGATTCTGACAAAAATCATTCGAAAACAAGAAAAAACTGGTTTCACCCCCTGAAAGGGATGATTCACCCCCTCAGGGGGTGCGTTCCGGATCGGATGTTAACCCTCTACCCTCCCCACCTCTCACTTTGGACTAAACAAAGAAGAAGAGCAGAGGACACCCGAGCTAGATGCCGAGCAACCCTAGAAATTAAGGGGGTGGTTTACGGTGTCCAATGACCTGATGGGGTGAAACGGATGTCGGATTTGGATTCAGCGACCTCGAAAACATATAGACATGGGGATCTAGTCCAGTGGACACGACTTTTTTTTTTCGTGGGGTAGTGTAATTGGCCATAACAACTTATGAGTTATTTTAATATTTCAGCGAGTTGCTTGGTTTCCAAATGATTTTTGTCTTGGAACATATTGGCAGTACGAATTTAGTTTTATTATTGTGGAAAGTAGGTGCTAAATAGCTTTCGTTATAAATTTGAGAAAAAACTCAAAAAAATTCATAGTATAAAACTTGGTTGTCTGATTCTTACAATTGTCAGTTTAAAACTTTTGATTGTCAAATTAGACCTGTCTAGCGTTGGAGAATCTGGCCGTTGCGGTCTTAAAGTTAGTCGTTGCAGCCTTAAAGTTAGTCGCTTCATTTTTTACATCCCATAATCGAGACTATCTTTTTTTTATTTAAAACTAAAAGCCATTTAAGTTATAAGTAGACAAAATCCAAAATTTTGTTATTTTTGGATATATTTTTAAAAATCGTAAATATTGTGGGCCAGATTCTTTAACGCTAGACCGGTCAAATTTGACAATGAAAAGTGTTAAATCGACGAATGTAAGAATAAGAGAACTACGTTTTATACTATTATGATTTACTTTTTTTACAAATTTATAAAGAAAATGGCAATTTTAGTATGTACTTTCCATAATATTAGAAGTTCATTATAGCAACACGTTCAAAGATAAAGATCATTTGGAAACCAAGCAACTCGCTATGATATTGGAATAACTCATACCTTCAGATTCACTAAAAAGGTTTAGGATTTAGGATTGGTTTAAATTAAAATCTTCCAAATGATTTTCATCTTGAAACGTGTTAGAATAAATTTAGTTATACTTATTATTATGAAGAGTATCGAATAAGTACTAAACTTGTTATTTTCTTTAGAAATTTACGAAAAACTCATAAACAAATTACCAGTATAAACCTTAGTTGTCTTATTCTCACACTTGTCATTTTAAAACTTTTGTTTGTGACATTAGACCGATCGATCTAGCGTTGGAGAATCTGGCCGATAAGCTTTAATGATTACTTATTAACAATGACGTGACAAGAACCTGTCAAAATCTAACTCATCAACTAGAAGATCTTAATTTAAACCAGTACCAAATCGAATTAAACTTTTTAGTGTATTTGAACGTTTATTTCTCAACTTTAAACTGATAATTCAAGTCCTTATTAAATAAGAACTAACTATAATATGAAATTTTTACATACTGAGATATTAACTCAAATAAAGGGTTGTAAATAAAATTTTGTTTGACCTTTACAAAATTTACAGAATGGACGAAAAAAAGATTTCGTTTATGTTTTGAAAAACAATAATTTTTAAAACCCCTTAAAATTATTGTGTTCTACCTTTGTATGCCAGGTGAAGATTGCACATTTCCTGACGTTTAAAAAATTTATTGTCAATACATCTTGTATTTTTCAAAATGTGTATAACTTCCGTTTAAAAGTAAGATTGCAAATTAATAAAAATTAAGTTTATTATTGTTTTTTGTTTTATATGGAACAGAGTCGACATTTCAAAGAAACTCTATAAGAAAAAAATTTATGTGAAATATTTACATACTTCAACTGATCTCTTTCATTAATAACATTCTGTAGAGTGCTAGAAAAGCAGTTGTGAGTTGTGAGAAACTTGAAATACCCGTCAATCTCAAAAATTTGTTCAGATATCCTTTTCGCTGTCCAAGCTAGCGTTATTATTATAATGTGACAGATATTTGCCCCATTTGCTAAGAATTTAACCCTTTTGTCAGAAGTATGACAGGCACTGCAGAGTGTTAGGCATTAAAATTCACGTTAATCGCCCCAGAGTGCGTGCCCTTCTTTTTATTAACATTTAAAAATAACTGCAAAGGGAAATGGAAGTTTGCTTTGGTGAACATTTAAAATTCATTCCTTTTTAGTGTTCCGTCAAAACGGAACATTTATGGACTCACTTCGGTGTGCGTCCGTTCGTCACAGGCGGTTTTCTCTGAAAATATTCGATGTAAAAATTTGAAATTTGGCAAAGAGATAGAGTGAGGTGGCCGAATTATAGACGTGAAGATAAAATGTTGAATTGTGATTCTGGGGGTTAACTTCATGGAGTAAATTGGGAAATGAAAAAAAGATTATCAAAGTGCACGAATAAACGGTCTGCTTTGTTTACGCTGTCATCCAGTGTTTCATTATCAGGTTTGCTATACAATGCGCTTTCTTAGAGACGACCATCGGCTTTTACATGTTAAATTTTTAACGCCATGTTAGACCCTGTCAGAAAATGCGTGTCCCCTTTACTTGGTATACGAAAAGGTGAAAATCAATAATATTAGATTTTTGGTATTTTTTAGAGCTTTCTGTGGCATAATTGGCAAAAGTCCCTGAAATTTACCTATATATGTCAAGTTTTATCTGTATAGTTCTAATAAAACAGATTTAAGATATATGTATGGCCAGCTTTAAAAAAAATGCATTGAATAAAGTAATTTAACGTGAATTTAACTAAATTAAGTGCTATCAGAAACTACAAAGTCTTTGGTGCTACATAGTAACTGATGCTGAAATGAAATGGACAGCTGAAGCAAGCCTGCCAAACAGAACCATGTATTTGGGGCCCACAACATCCCAACCATAGAAATAAGGTTGCTGATGTCTGGCAAAGGTTATAATATGAGAATTGTACTCTGAATGAATTAAAGAATAAAAAAACTCTTTAATGGAATCTATTAGGATGCTGCTTCTTCATATTTAAAAATTTCGGCCAAGGTCAAGCTATATGTTGTACCAACGCCGTATCACATCGTGTATGCGCGGGGCTGAGTGGGGAACATTTCGACTGAGCCAAATTAAAAATTTTGAAAAACGTGTAAGAACAAAAGGCATTCCTTACTTCGTGAGAAATTTTTTTGTCAAAAATTTTTTTCTGTAAAACCAATGGTTCAGCAGTTCTAAGGAAATAAACAAGTAAATTGTTTATGACAATAGATCGCGCTACAATTTTTCAATTCTCATAAATTTGGCTCAATCTACACCTAATTCTCAATGTTCATGATTTTTTTCAGATTTTTCTGAGCCATCCTTTTGGTGATGAGGGTGCGCGAACAGAAATTTTTTAAGCGTTTTTCCGAAAAATGTTCATATTATGATGATATATTATATATATTATATACTGTTGAATTCGCGATTCAATAAGCTTTCATTTGACCCCCTACACGATGCCGTTGAATTTTTTTTCCATTTCCCAATTTACCCCCTGAAATTAGCCCGCAGAATCAAAATTCAGCTTTTTATACTTCACGTCCATAACTGGGCACCACACTCTATCTCTGAGCTAAATTTCTGATTTTTACGTCGAATAGTTTCAAAGAAAATCGCATGTGACAGACGGACGGACGGACGGACGGACGCACACCGAAATGATTCCATAAGTGTTCCGTTTTGCTAATTTTAGCACGGAACACTAACTTCTGTATAATTGTCCATCATAAAGTATACCAATGTTTTTTTTTGTATTTTTTAACTAAATGCAAATATCTAACTTTAGGGCGATATGTGTGCACAGATAGCTTATGCAAACATTCATACATGAACATTCACCATCGAATATTCGTAGAATTACCGAATACTTTGCTATGCATGTATGGTGCCGGGGTTAGAAATCAGACATTTTAGATTATAAAGTCAGGCATTACAACGCTTGGAAATGGTAACCTTATTTCTACCACATTTAATCACACAAGTTCATAAAATGGAATACTTCTGCAAATAATGTAAATTGCTGCTGTTAAAGCGGCGATGATTAGCATATTTATAGAACTAATCATGTTATAAGTAATTGGTTTTAATAAATACTCGTTTTATATGAAGAGTAGATAAAATGATTTTATAATTTGTCAACCATTAGTCATTTTGTCATTTATTAATTAAATTGTCAGTTATAAAAGCAGACGTTTAAGAATTACCTAAAAGAGCCATTTAGTGGGGGAAGACGCAGGGTCAGATGGAACATGTGTTAAGGCCAAAGCTAATTTAAGTTTACAATAGTTATAGGCATTATCATAGATTAAATTTTATTTTATTTGTTTATATTATCTTTTTTTTTTGGAAGTTATTAAAACAATGTTTTAATATTTGCATTCGATGATTGATTATCATCTATGTTTTTATAATTATTTAGGAACAATGTTATTATTGCTTTTATTTCTTTCACCAAGTATGTGTGCAATATGGTAATCAAATCAGCTGTTATAGCCAAGGTTGCTGCAGCTGCCTATACTTTAACAAATAAGCTGATAACATCAGTTGGATAAAAAATTACATACTTGCATTATTCTGCATGTAATTAACATAATATAAATCAGCTTTATGGTTAAAGTATAGAATAAGTTGTGTACACAGATACAAATTTTATATAATAGATAATACAGAAATCAAAAAAGCTTTTTGTTCAGGTTTGCTTAGGTGTTGTGTGTGCTTGTTGAGATCTGTTTAAAGTATAGAGTTTATATACTATATCTGCCAGTTTCCTATCATGTTTTATTTAATGCTAATGTCAGTTCGTAAACTTTACAGCCCAACTATAAGCAATGAGCCATGTGAATTTGAATAAAAATTAAGTAATGTCGACAAGCTGTTGTTTATGAGCAAAATTTAAAGCTTTCAGAATGTCCAAACATTTGCTAGCTGTTTGATTTCTCAAGCAATTGCTAGTTTTTATTTGCACAATCTAGTAATAATCACCATATATCTTGTTTTTTTTTAAAGATGGCAGATAGACATGTAACATTGAACGAGTGAAACTCGTAAACTTCCTAAATTATTTTTAACTGTTTATCTCCAGTTTTTGATATTTTAAGTGTGTTTTGGTTTTGTGTAGTGTTTTATAAAATCATCTATAGATATTTAAAACTTGAATTTTGAAAGTGTTTATTTTATTGTAGCAAAGATTACAAAATATCTAAAATTTCTGTTAACCTCTAAACGTTAACTAAACCAGAACTAGACAGGTATAACATATCTCATGATACAAACAAAAGAAAATATGATACCGCGCAGGTAGGCGTGGCCATTTACATCACGCCGTGACCAATTCCGCGATATCTTGTAAACGAAACACGTCTTTTTAAAGATCGCGTTGTGTTTTCAATTATTTTTTGGTGTTTTTATATTACTTTTAGAAGTTTAAAAGTAAAAATGATATGTGCTGTGTATGGTCGTGATGTGGACAATCAATCAATCAATATAATCAATGTATGTACATATTTATCCCTTTATTTACAGGATTATTTTAAATCATATACTATAAAATTTGTATTATAAGCAGGAGGCAAAGTATATTGCCAATATAATTTATATCAAATCGCCTATAACTAACGTAACCTCTATATTGCGCGTTATAGATTTCAAAAATAGGACACAGCGTGACGTCATGCGCGAACCCGGACGAATTTGACACGGTTTGGTATCATACCTTCTTTTATTTGTATCATGATTTATCTCATATTATGATTTGTCAAGGATCATAAAAACCTTTAAAAATTTGAACTACACATGTAGAATGAATTTTCTTCAGAGCGGACACTTTCAGGACTGTAAAAATGTGTTTGCTGATGAAAAAAATGGCTTAAATTTGTTTCCGTAAGCAGACCCTGTGTACGCTCAAAAAATATTTTACTGTATTATTTATAATAGGCGGTGACTAAAAAAAAAAGAGTAGTGTGCATTTCAGCGAGCAATATTAGTAGTTTTATAAAGGTAAGCAAAAACTTTTGCTGTAAACAACTGCTTGGTACTCAAGCAATTGCTGCAAGATAAAGCAATTACTATATGTATTTTGTTGAGTTTCCTAATATAAATTTGATTTAAAAATTACTTGTACTCTCGTGAAATATATATTAAAAATTTGTGTTTAGGGATAATTTATGGTCTAAATAACCGAATAATCCATCCGAAACTTAAAGCTTGCTTCAAAAGCGAATTTGATTATATTATAGAAGTGGTATCAAGTAATATACGTTATATAAAGTGCCTACACTTTGAAGCTCTATTAATATCTAAGCTAATTTTATAGTCGACATTACCTTATTACATCAGTTTAATCCTAAACTTAGAATTAATATAAATATTTTATTAAACTAGATACTTACTTTGCAAAATAGACGACGTTCTATTGATTGGTCCTAAAAGTGATCTTGAATTATGCCTTAGTAAGGACGCAAAATCCCTTCTTCCCTGTTCTTGTAGTGATAACTCAGTTTTGTTATCACAACAGTGACCACCACATATACTCCCTGTAACAAAAATCTTTCATTAGTGTTTAGTCCTCATTATATATTTTTTAAAATATATCTTAAATTATATTCTGTATATATATTGTCTGTATCATACGAGCAAAACCGCGGATAACAACAATTATAGTACATTAAAATCTGTGGTAACCAGGAAGGTGAACACCACTAAAAAAAATGTTTAATTTCATTTAGTAATTATAAGACCCATTTTCCCGACGCACAGTACACATGTAGCTTGATAAAAAGTAGCCAACTTAGAACAATGGAATTTTAGATATTATCTAATAAATACATTCCTTAAAATTTATATTTATGAAAATCCACTTCAATATTTTCTTATTATCCACCAGCGACTTCTATGCTAGTACCAAAATACTTATTATTTTCTAATACTACATATTGGGCTTATTTGAAATTCTGTATATCGTTGCCCTAGAAACACAAAACTTCGAAAAATTCTGTAATGAAAACAAGGAATTCAAGTGGATTTCTTATTTTTCCATTCCAACATCTGAACATTTTAAACCTAAACAAGGAAATACTTTATTATTATGTGTATTGATATAATTTTTTTTTAATTTTAAAATTAAGGTCAATAGGATAAAATTCACATAATTCTCTGAACTTTATTGAATATTAGATGAATTTGGACTTGTACCTATTATCAGTGTGGGATTCTAAATGGTAATACAATATTCATCTTCAGATTAGAGGTATTTTTGTCGTCAAGACCAATGCAAGATATTTTTCCATGGCCGCATGGCCTCTGAATCCGATCGAAGAACTTTTCTGAAATGATATTATAAAAGATACCAAATCAATGGAATGGAAAGAGACAGAATCCTGTTAAATCATTTTTTAAGTGGATGGGGAGGCCGTGATATATCTGTAGTCAATCGATTTTAATTTGGGCGCTTGTTGTGAGTGTTAAATTATTAAAATAGAAGTCATTTCAGCTACTATTTATTTTTGATTAAAACATGTTCAGCATTCTGCTAATTCTCTAATGTATGTACTTCCTATTATTTCATGACGATTTGTTAAGGACTGTAGATAGTACAAGGTAAAAACGGATATTAAAAAAAGAGACATTTTGCCTGTAAACTTAATGGGCTGTTCCAAAAATTCAATTTTATAATTTTAATATGGATACACTCAGATTAACTAAAATATTATCAGTATTCTTGAGTTCACGTTTCTCTGGTGAGATTGCCGGGAACTTACCTACTTTCTAGCGTAAATATGCATTACAACATTTTTTTAATATATGTGCAGATCCAAGGATTGTCGTCTCCTGTAACATCTATTAGACCTTTATTTTTGTTGCCTGGTATTTGCTTTAACTTCTCGTCTGTGCCTTTAATTGTTCCTGTAGCTCCTATTGTAACAGGAATTATGGCTGTTTTGTAGCCCCATATTCGTTGTTTCTCTATTCGCGGATCTTCATATTTTAGAATCTTTTCTGCTACCTTCTAGTTTACGTTTTCGCCAGCTGGGGTGGTAACATTAACAATTAAATACGTTTGTGTACTTATTAAGGTGATGCAAATTATGCATTGTCAAGAGCTTTCTTGTTTTTCGGTCAAGTTGTTGGATTTCATCGAGTCTCCAGTCTAGGACCCCAAAGCTGTAACTAAGAGCTGGTATGGCTAGAGTTCCAATAGCCAGAAACTTATGCTTTCTCGACAATTCATTTCGAAGGGTTACTCTTACTCTCCTGCAGTACTCTCCCCTCGCCTTTTTCTTCATTCTTTTTTGGTCTATTCCTTCATTTTCGTCCACGCCTAGGTATTTGTAACTTTGTCTTGTTCAAGTTCCCTTATATTCACGTCATCCATCTGAATTCCTCGCGAGTGCTTTAGTCATCCTCTAACAAATGGAACCTTGGCTCATTTGTCTAAACCAAATTTCATATTTATATCGTCTGAAAAAGTTTTAACGACAGAAAGAAGTGACTGTAATTCGCCATCATCCCTGGCAAACAATTTCATATCGTCAACATAAAGCAAGTGATTGATGGGATCGGCTTCCTTGGTTACTTTGTATCTCTTCTTGATCTTATTTAGTTCATTGGTAAGAGGACAAAGAGCCATGTAGAACAGAAGAGGGGACAAGGCGTCTCCCCTCTTTTTATCTTTATGTTGCGTACCGTTATTTCTGGCTTGTTTTTAATTTTTAACTGAGTATTCCTTTGTTTCATCGAGTTTTCTATTAGTGATTTAATTGATTTATTGACCCCCAGAAGTTCAAGGCAGCGAGTTATCCATGGGTGCGGAAGCTGTCAAAAGCCTTTTGGTAGTCAATCCAGCATATGCTAATGTTTTTCTTTCTACTATCGTTCATTATCATGTTACTAGTAAGCAAATGCTCCTTACATCCGTAACAATCCTTAGCACATCCTTTTTGTTCTGATGGAAATAATTTTTTTTTCGAGGTGGTTATATATTCTGGTACTCAGTACATAGTATACAGTTATATTTTTGTATGTTATAGTGAGGCAAGTTATTGGTCGATAGTTTTTAGCGAGGGGTGTTTGGATATTTTTGGGAATAAGGTAAGTTGTCTCTTTCTTAAGCCATTCTGGGATTTTGACCTCCCCTGTTATTATAGCATTATAGGCCAATGCCAGATGAATGTGGCAGCTGGTAAATTTTTTCAACCAAAAAATTGGAATCCCGTCGATACCTGGTGCTTTCCAGCCAGATAATTTCTTCAGAACATTTTTGACTTCCTCTTTTGTAATCATTTTCCATGACATATTTTCCTTGTGTCTTTTCCTTGTACTGTCTATTAATCCATTCGTTTTCTTTATGTTTCTGGACGTCTCCCCATATGTTTTCCCAAAATTGAAGAATTTATTCGTTACATGGTATAGTACCTGTGGTCTTTTCAGTTTTTTTGGTATTTTTAATTTCTTTTTAAAAACGCTTATAACTTATTTTGCCTATATGTTTCACATATTTCTGTATATCTTCGTATTATTTGTGCTATTGCCTGAATTTTCTGTTTTATGATTTAAATAGCCGCAATCTCGGCTCTTTCGTTTTTTATGTTGTGTTTTTGGAAAAGATTTTCTTTGATTCTATCTATGCACTGGCCGGGTGCGTTTGTTTTGTTCCTTTTTTTCCGTCAGATGTGAAAGTTATTTTCGCAATAGTGCAGGTTGTTCTTGGAGCCGTTGTTTCTACTTAGGTTCTTCTGGTTTTACTTTTTGGCATTGTGTCTTTATTTCTATCTTCCATAACCATTGTTGCTGTTGCATAAATATTGCCATTGTTATCGTCGTTAGGTAATATATTCTTATTTCTTTCTAAAAGTTTTCCAAGTATTTCGTTATGCTTGTTGACAATTTGTTTAGGTGGAATTAAATATATAGGCGTTGTTTCTCTATTTGTTTATCGATTTCCTTAATTTTATTTTCCAATCGTAGTACGTTGGTTTCTACATTTTGTTCTATTTGTGTTTGCTCTGGCGTAGTTACTGGTATAGGTCTTTCTGACGGCGGGTTTTGGTTATTATTTGTAATGTTTTCTTCCCGTCCGGGTATTATTATTATTATTATTATTATTATTATTATTATTATTATTTTAAAATAATAAAAGTAAAGTATAGAGAAAAGAAAAACTCTTTTATGAAAAAGATACTTGATGATAAACAAACAATTAGAAAATTTAAATAATTGAAATTGTAAATCACTAATCATTTGATAATTTATGGCCGTCCGCACAGCAGTCTGTGAAGATGCCTTAGACTTGAGCCGCTCTTAGGCTATTACCTACTTCACGGTCTAAGGATAAACAGACACAGGCTAAGTAAGGATCAAGTCTAAGCCGGCTTAAAAGCCTACGGTGCGAACGGCCGTTAGTCACAGTTAACAATAGGTGCTGCCATTTAATTACCATATATGATTTAAGAACAAAAATAAATTAACTTGTTACTGATAAAAAAAGTGGTAAGAAATTCTAAAATATTTTACTTTAAAATAGTTCTACTATAATTCTTTCTGGACAGGTTCACATAAACAACAATATTTTTATACAGAACGAATTTAGAACCGTGAAAAAATATGCGGAAAGATCTAGACACACTTTATATTTGTTGAGGTTCTCAAATGCTTATTTTTAAAATTTCTAGTGAAATATAAGCATAACATTAGTCACCTGGAGACACTTTTGGAAAAATATTTATCCGGACAAGTCAAGAAAAGTAAAGCAGTAACTAAATAGTAATGTGTCTTACCTTAATAGTACGAGAATATTACACAACGAGCATGGTAACTGGTAACTAACACGCGCGTGTTATTACTAACACGAGCGTGTTAAGTGACTTTCCAGCCGGTTTCTTAGGATATTTTCCCATAACATAAGATCAATAAAAATTCGATATAGTGCAAGCTATACTTGCACAATTAGTGTTCTGTACCATCAGTTCCCCACTTCCTGAGCAAACCTCATCCGCCCGATCTACGTCCATCTGCCGCGCTACACGCCGCCGACGGCACCAACGCCGTATCACATCGCGTATGCGCGGAGCTGAGTGGGAAGCGTTTCGACTGAGTCAAATTAAAAATTTTGAAAAACGTGTAAGGACAGAAGTTGTTCGTTACATTATGAGAAATATTTTTTTACTGAAAATCTTTTTCTCAAAAACAATTGTTCAACAGTTATAAGGAAATAAACAATTACATTGTGTACAATGTAATTGTTTACAATTTTTTTACAACGCGTTACAATTTTTTAATCCTGATGATTTTGGCTCAATCTCCACCTAATTCTCAATGTTCGTGATTTTTTCAGATTGTTCTGAGCGGTCCTTTTGATGATAAGTGTGGGGGACAGCAATTTTTAAGCGTTTTTCCCGAAAAATGTTTAAAAAATAAAAAATAATGAGCGTTTCAATAAGCTTTCATTTAATACTCTACACGATGCCCTTGATTGTTTTTTTACATTTCCCGATTTACCCCCTGAAATTAACAACCAGAATCAAAATTCAACTTTTTATACTTCACGTCTATAATTGGGCCACCACACTCTATTATCTCTGCTAAATTTTTATGTCGAATGGTTTCAGAGAAAACCGCCTGTGGCAGACGGAAAGACACCAAAGTAATTCCATTAGTGTCCCGTTTTGCTCAGGTTGGGTTTGCACAGAACACTAAAAAGGACAAAAGTCACTTTTTATAAATTCCTTTCAACATAATTATTTTATACTTCTGTTAAGGTTTTTAAGGTAACAAATTCAGGGATGTATTTGTGGCTGCATCTACAACACTCGTTAAAGTATATTCCATAAAAACTTCGCCACTGCTATCAGTATGCATATATTTTTTTAAATTTTGATCAATTTAAAAACGCTGGCCCAAATAGTTTCAAAAAGTTTTATTTTTAATGACATTTATTTCGAAATATAATAACAAAAGAAGTGGGCGTCAACCACCTGTCAACCAGTCACAAGAAATTTGTTAGAGTCGTCTATTTCATAGCCTACTTATTTTTGGTATATATAGCCATCATACTGCTGCCAATTAAGCAGTGTGCTACTTTTCTAACATACACGTGTGTTAGAAAAATAACGTACAGTTGATAAAGGACAAACGAAATCGTCAATTTTCGCGCTTACTAAACTTAGTTGATATTTACACCGCGGGACAAAAATTATGCATAATTAATTAAAATGTAGGTTAGGTTAAAATTTGGTTCGTATACAAAGTTTTGCTTAAATTTATAGTAAAATTTGTTGCTGTGTCAAACAGTTGTTATTGAAATTTTCGGAGGTTGCAGAGGACCAGGAGCTTCAGAACTCTATTGAAACTGGTGAGGATCGGAAAATGGCAAGTAATTCCTTTGAATATTTTATGTCGAAAAATGGCATTTGCAGCTCTTTGGTACCTAATAACTCCAAAACAAAACGTCCTATCGAAAAACGGATTCATAAGTGAAACTTTAAAATTTTAAATACCTTCTGTTTGAAATACATTTACCTAAACCTAAAATTACTGGAAAATGGATATACACATTTGGGAAAAACTGGAAATTTCGATTTTTGACCCTAATATTTCACGCTTTTTAATTTTGTGTGGGGTTAAAATGGTTCAAATTAAAATCCAATATACATACGTTATCGGAAAGTCGAAATACATAATATCCATATTTTTTAGTTTCTACATTCTTTATAGGAAGGGAGCAATCGCCGATTAAATTTCGATTTTTAAATTTTTTTGCCCTCGACATCGGTACATTTGAATCACTCTGTATTTTTCCTATCTAATTTTTTCCCAATTTTTTACACTATCTTATAGAGGGATAATCACACTTTAAAATGAATACCGAATGGCTCACTCAGGAGCGTACTTAAGGGGTAAAAACCGAATGTTATTGATTTTTCCGACAAATCCTATTTTTAACCGACATTATTCCACAATGTTTTCCTTATTTGGTGATTCTTTTTAAGTTTATTTTATCCGTTAATTATCTAAGAGTACCTACCGCTAATTTAAATCGCTTATTTTTTCGTCAAAGTTATAAATAAATAGGTTTATTTGCATCGGGACATGAAAAAATTTGAAAATTTTTGAATATTCGAAGATTGCCATGAAAACTAAGAATTGCAGTTTATTTACTAGAAATTATTAAGATATGATGTGTCAAAATTTCGCAAAAATGCCGGTTTTTGTTGCAAGATTGGAAGGTTCCTGAGCCGATGTCGGCTTGAAATATACATGGATAAGATTTTAGGAACCTTCTACTATAAGTGCAGGGATATATCATTGGATGAGTTACGCATTAAATGCCATTTTTATTGATTTTTCGATGACCCTACAACACTGATATTCGCCATGTACAGTACTCATTATGAGTCATATACATTCACTTTTGATGACAGTCAATGGGATCACGTTTTACAAGTTTCGAAATTCGCGCGAAAATTTGCAATAGAAAATCTTTTTTTTTGTCATAAAGATCAAAATAAAGGGATAACAGCAGTCGCCATAACAATATATTTCAGTTTTATTTGGGTTATATGCAAATTCCCTATTGGAAACGATATATTTTTGTGCACTATACCCTGTTTAAATATATATTATATTGCATTTATAGAAGAATTCTCTCGCATTGTTGTGGTCCCTTAAAATGCACTATTTCCCATGTTAAACATGGTAAATTGGAGTTTCTCCAACAATATATTTATATTCTCGGATCTGTTACTTTACTGCAATTCCCATGTATAGTGTATCAAAAGGAACCGGTGCGTACAGAATTAGATTAGGGTAAAGGGAATAGCAACTCAGTTAATTAAAGTTGAGTTAGTTCCCCTTGAATTGATTTTCGGATGTCCTACATATAATCAAGTTAACCAAGTTATCCCATTGCCACGAGTGGTTAGTTGATTTTATTGTTTTCCTCTCTGTTAGTTTAAATACTAAAATAAACAAAGAACGAAACACAGCTAAAATACCCTACGATTTTTCCACAGAAAAGTTTAAAGAAGAAATTTAGTAGTGTAATAATTTCGTTACATAACACACTTTAATTTGCAAAAATTATAAACAGAAGTAACTAAAATATTTAAGTTCCTCTTCTTCTTAATGGGTGTATCAATGGCAAATTTGAAGCTTTTGGTAAAAAAATCGATTTTTATTGGTTGTTCCTTCTCCAAGCAATAAGGCGTTTCTGATAATTTATAGCTACTCTGATTTCCGTTAAGATTTTTTTGAATCCCATCCCAGATTTGTTTACTTATATAGCTTTTACCCGCGGGTTCGCGCGCGTGTATATTATTTTTATTTATGCCGTATTTAACACTTTTTTGACATTAGCGATGTACTTTGTATATTGTAACGTAACTTATCCCAAGGATTTTCTGGTTACATCTAGGTGTTCTGACCTAGGCACAACAGCTCTTAATTAGACGCTCTTGGCACGATCGTTCAGGTGGAATAATTTCTTTTCGCATGTTAGTCCTGGTTTATTATCCTCCACGCAGTGTCGGTAGGATCGAAGGAAATCCAAAAATTTAGATATGTATAGGTATTAAAAGTTGTCAAATAGACGCCAGACTGTGGAATATTTGAGAAAGTGGATCAAAATTCCGAGATTAGGTCACAGTCAAACCGTCCCCTTCTTCCCTTTCTCACATTAGAAATCAAACACTACCTACAAACATTTAATTTGAAAAAGTTCAAATAATACAATGGCTCACCATTTACTGTGTCGACCAATTCTACACTTACTAGGCCGCACACTCACTGTTCAGTAGGGGCCGAACCACCTAGCTGTATTCTTTTCTATCACTGTCTTTGTCTCTCTACGTCTCTGACTAAATAGTTCAGAAATGTCCAACGTAAACCTCAGGTCTTGAGCAATACAACTAGGGTTGTGCCTTTGGTCAATTGACCGGTCAATTTGACCGCGATCAAATGTTCAGTAGGTGGTCAAATACCTATTAAAATATCGAATCCGTATCGAAATAAAGTGCGGATATGTAGCCGACCTGTACAAACGCATTTCGGGAAATCACCGGCACCGAGCGATGGTCTATGTGAGTTCCCCCCCCCCCCCAAGCAAACCCCCGGTTTATTCAGTAACTTTATTCGCCGTGACAATTCAACAAGTAGGTAGGTAGGTCAAAAGTATTTGACCACCTAGTATTTGACCACCTAATATTTGACCGCGGCCAAATTGACTGGTCAATTGACCAAAGGCACAACTCTATACACAACACTAACAAAACAGTAGGTATAGCCAATTATGAAAAAAACTCGACTAAATAAGGAAACACAATTCTTAAAATAATACACGGTATTTTTTACTATGAACACTATTGAAAAACTGAACATGTATTTACTTATTAAGAAGCACAACTCTCTTAGGGTACGCCAAGATGTTATTTTATATTCGTGACAAAGTACAGGCAATCCATTATAACCCTTATTAATTTTTGTTACATAAGAGAAATGGGTTTATTTGTGTAGAGATAATAGTGGGATTTTGCAACTAGCAATAAGGAATATTCACGTTTTTTTATTGCATAAATCGTTTAAGGAAGTCATTACAAACCCAAAAAAAAAATATTTTAAAGAAAATTACTAGGATAATTTGGCTAGAATTTTTTTTCACTTTTCGGTTCAATTTATTACAATTTAAAAAGCAGCCATTTGCCCTCAGTGCAAAGTGACGTCAGGAGATTAGCAAAAATAACTTAAAGCTTAACCTAAAGTCGAACAGGTTTATTTTTCTCGGGAACAGTGAGAGGGAGAGCAATCGAATCTGGGTTACTAGAGGAATAGTGCAACTAGCTGCGGTAAAAAAATCAGTTATACAGGACGTATCGTTTCAGAGTTATTAAACGTCAAAGTCGAAATTTCTGCGATTTCCGTTGAAATGGCATTTGCAGATCCCTCTTTGGTACCTAATAACTCGAAAACGAAACGTATCGAAAAACAGAATGATAAGTAAAACTTTAAAATCTCAAATACTTTCCTTTTATAATACATTTACCTAAACCTAAAACCACTGGCAAATGGATATATTTTGGAAAAACTGGAAATTTCGATTTTCGGTCCAACTTGTTCACGTTTTTTTTTTTTTGTTAAAATGAATCCAAATTAAAATCCCATATACGTCATCGGAAAGAGCTCGTCGAAATACATGATATCTATATTTTTTAGTTTCTTTATTCTTTATCGGAAGGGAGCAATCGCCGACTAATTCTAGATTTTTCAAATTTTTTGCACTCGACATCGGATTTTTTAGATAATGATGCAATAAAATAATACGAGGTTACCTCAATTATTTTAAATTATTCAGCGTCGGAGTTAGATGTTCATTAGTAATGTCCACTTTTTTTTTATTAATTCGTGTACTACATCAATATCCTTTAAATGATTTTGGTATAAGGGGATTACGTATACGTGTATGATATTTCTTTATCTGTTTGTTACACCAACAACACCAACGGAATGTTTTTATATAAAAAGAAATTAAGTAATACTTTAACAACCTTTATGTCGAAAATGAGGAATCTGCGGACCCTACTAATACAACTTCTTAAGGTTTTACGTCTCGAAGTAATCGACATAAATTAATTTTCACCATGTACATTGTACATACATATATGCATCATAAAAACTAATGATACACACACCATACAGACAAACTGTTCCCATAACATCTCTTGACCCTGTGTAAGATTAAATAATGCACCGAGAGACTATAAAAGTTGTTATGCAATAACCAGTGCGACGCAAGTTATTAACTTGTCGTAAAATGGCTTTATTCTGAAATGTTCTATTATTATTTTCATGCAGAACTGAAACAAAATTCCTTTCCCATACGGCCAGACCCGCTTGAGACACGGCTGTTATAGATTCGAAAAAACAATGAAAAGCTCGTAAAGCGTGAAAAGCATTCCAAAAGCTTCTGCGAAAACAATGGAATCAGCCGCTTTGATTTTACTGTTCAATCGTAGCCGGCTGGGAGATTTATAAGCGATATCGTTTCAAATCGTTCTGTATCAATTTCTCGTTTAAACGAAACTTTGGCCGTCAAACACCGGAATGTTACTGTTTAATTAATGCTATCATTAGATTTGTTTTAATATCTTTTCAACAGTTGAATACAGAATATGTTTTTTTCGACACGCCGAAATGAATGAACAGTGAAGAGTAGCACAGTGAAATATGTGTATAGCTAATGCGTAAGCTGTCCACGTTTCAGTTAAGAAGCAGTTGCAATAGATCGGTACCTGTGTTAGAATTATCCGTAACTATCAATCAATGTGCTCTTTATTCTGATGAGTAACATTGTAAATTGCTTCTTACAAAAATTAACCTTATTATTAGATGTTATGAGATTATTAGAAGTTTTAGTTTTTAAGTAAAAAGATAGAGGAAATTTAGGGACGGTCCGACTATAAATTCATCGTCCTTGCATACCTAATTGAATTTAATTAGCTAATTTAGAAAGATACTATAATTTTATTGCAAGATCCGATTAAAAACATTTTTCGCAAATTTAAATTAGAGGCAACAAGAATTTTTTTTTCAGATCTTTGACTACAGTTTATATTGTAAAATATCAACACTTCATGTACAAAAAAAGCAAATTTAAAACACAGAGCCGGCTTTTTCCTTCAGATTTATTTAAAACAATAATCATTTTTAAAATTAAAAAAAAAATTTGGGTTTTTGCTTAAGAGACGTGTGCCTATATTTTATTTATCAAGCGACTTTAAAACAAGAAGATCTCAATTCGCCTCGTCCAAATTTTTATCTGTGCAATACCGTTTAATGACTGCCCCGATTTTGGCAAATCTTTATTTGTTGGTAATTCCATTGAAAGGAAATTTTTGATAAGACTAATATAAAATGACAGAATAATCAATAAAACATATGGTTATAATTAAGATAAACAGTATTGCGTTTTTGCATTATGACTTAAAAACCGTTAATAAAATAAACATATCACCTTTTTGCAAGTTGTATAAAATGTTTTAAAATGGAAAATCAAAATTTATTTTTCGCATTTTTTTTAAATGTCAAAAATACACAAAAGTATAAAATAATATTACTAAGAGTATTATAAAGTAAAAGATAGATATTACTACTACTAGCGAAGTATTGTAATTCTTAACCCTCAAGTTCTGGAAATCGGATTGTTCCAGACTTATTCTAGGACTGCGCAGAACCACATACAAATTTGACGCAAATTCTGAATTTTTTTAGAACTAGTTTCACAGAAAGAAAAACTCGACCGTTTTTAGCGCGTCGGCGTCGGTTGAAAAGGAACTTAAACTTGCTAAAGAGTTTAATAAAAAAAATCCTGTTAGATTCATAAATGTTACTTTTCATGTTATAACTAGAATAAATATGACCAATGTTTTGTTCGTAAAAAAACTAAAACAGAAATTTATTTGTATCGGTATTAGGTATGTATGTATCCCTAACATCCATTATTCTTCATTTCGAGCAATTTCACTGTAATTTGTGTTAAAGGTTCCTACATAAGAGATAAAAATAGTTTTCTCTTGTAAAAAAGGTGAACAGAAATTTGGAAATTTTTTTGACTGAGTATTAATTTATTTGTTAATTATAACGTGACATCTTGTAATAAACTAATTTTGAAGTTATCTCAGAAAAGTTGTAGATTATATTTAAAACGGTCAAAAGTTAATTTACTTAGATTTTATTTTAAAAAAATTAGAAACCACTGATTTACAATTTTGCTTACAAGTTATATTTATGTTGAGACCAAAAACAATCGACAACCTTATATTGTAATTTATTGTTGGTAGCATTTCAGAAATAATCCAACAAAAGTTGTCACAAGAAATAACTATACTTACGGTGACTCTGAAATGTTAACTGTCTTTTTATTTTACCTGTTTTAACTTGTTGTGGTTTGAAAAATTAGCATACAATTTTCTAATTAAAACAGGTTCAGAAAAACGGCATTTTTTTCTATAAACATCATGAGTTTTTTGAACTCAATTAAACAATTATAGGTGACATTATGTAAATTGATGCTAAAAATAAATATACTGACATTACCATTATTAGATTATTACCTTTCAAATGGATTCTTGTAACTAGTTGCTTCGGGGTATGCAGCTTTTAAGTTTTTTATCATTTAAAAGAATTGCTTGATTTATTCGTTTTCATACAATAATTATTATACTTCTTGGCATTTATAAATTGCGTTTGTGTAAAATAGATAATGCGACGAGAGTCCCGCACATCTGACCAAGAATATTATCTGTAAAAAATATCGTCGAATCGTTAAGGAAGTTTTTCTTTCTAGTATTGAAACACAAAACTTCTCCCATGATTTCCTACGTTAAAATGGTTTTTTATATCTGATTTTCCTTGGAATAAGTACTATAACATATTCCCTAAAATACCTCCAATTTTTTTATTGTGTCAAAAATAAAGGTCTCCCATATCCTGATATCTAAACAATTATTTGTCATTTATTTATTTGCTTCTTGCTGTAATTTCAGTGACGAGTGTTCAACATAATGACTTTTAGTTACCTTAAAAATCAGATGCAGCAACACTGTATATTCTAAGCATCCCCATATCATTAAATACAATGAATCACTGATATTATAGTACCAGAGTATACAAGACGGGCAAATCATTATCTTTAAGCTTTCTAATTATATTGAATTTAATAAGAACTACTAAAAATTCTATACATGCAACCGATATCTGCAATCGCCATTGAGAATATATATATATATATATATATATATATATATATATATATATATATATATATATATATATATATATATATATATATATATATATATATTTCGACAAGCAAAATTTATACAAAAAAAAATTTTTCAGCAAATCATAATCAAAAATGTTGTTCTTGAAATTTTTAATTCGTGGATAAATCAACAGACTGAAACAAGTTGTAAACGAAATATTTAAAATAAAATTACCCAATAGCGTTTTCCCCCGATTATTTGATAACGCCAGTAATAGCCTTTTAACTGGCTGACAATGTTTTAAGTTAGTTAGATTGACAACAGTTTTGGTAATCGATACTGTGGCAACTGCTACTGTTTACGATTAACGAAGTTATACAAGGGTAAGAAAGCTTCGCGGTCAGTGTTTAGCGTAATATCTAATTTAAAAAATACCAAAGCAGAAAAGGAGATTGTCAAAATCTTTAGAAATTGAAAAAACAGCGTTGGGGCATCTAAGAAATAGCTGTTTTAATAATCCAGGTTGTATTTTAAAAAAGTAAAAATATTATTAAGCAAGTTTTTCTGTTGTGCCATAAGTTTGTGTGAATTCTCAATACGAATAATTTCATCATTGTACGGTTTAATAAATCACCTATTATTTTTCACAAAATCGGAAAAACAAAAATACCAGCAACATTGCTATTTACTAAACGTGCTTAGACTACAAATAGATAAAACTTAAATTGGTTTCAAATTTTAAAATAGCGTGACGTAAAATTATCGAAAAAAATTGTTTCACTATCGAAAAAAGTATTTTAAGTCTTCATATTACACTGTTACGTAATTCTAAATTAAACTTATAAATTGGGAAATATACCTGGGGTTAGCAGGTGCTAAATTCGTAAAACCAAAATCCTGATTTTATAAAAAAAAGTCCGGTTTTTGGTGTAAAAAATAAAACTAAAATTTTTTATTACCGTTTTATTAGTTTCACAAGTTTTGTTTATAACCCCTTAAATTGTTTATATTTTGGGCCACTTGTACAGCTTTTAAAAAGTCTTTTATGCCGGAAATTGCATCGTTGCCTGATGGTGCAGAATATCCGGTCTTTAATGAAATCCGGGGGGAGTTCGGTCAACGCCTTTAAAATCCAGTCAGATGGTAACCTAAATATACCCAGTAATCTGAAACTGTTGATATTTACAACTGCTGCAACCGCCGATCTGTCAGCACAGTCTTTTATAACCAGAACCTTTCGACCAAAAAAAATTAAACTTAGCATAATTGTAGCAGTAGCCCAAATATAGGCGTGAAATAAAAGAAAAAAATATAAGTAGGTGTATTTCTGGCTCATTTTTGAATGTGCTAGATAAAAGCTAGTAACTTAAGGACATGAATGCGAAAATTAACATTTTCCTTTAAAATTATTGTCTAACAGAATTTTGAAAAATTACACCGGTTAGTAAATTATGAAAGGCTCGGCGGCCACCGGGATTGATGTTTGCGTTTTGATTTTCAACCTTTTTTTAAAGGCAGAAAGTTTAAGCCAGTAGGAATAATGTTCATCTCATTAATAACGTAATAGATAATTTATAATTATGTATTTGTGTTAACAGTATAACATACCCTGTTTCACTCTGCTTACAATGTCAACCTAATTTCACGAGTGTATGGTCCATATTTTTCCATATTAAGTAAAGAAATTGCTGTTAAATTAAAAGGCACATTTTTAGTAAAATGTGCCCCGAAAAATATTTTGGATTATTTTTGGTTTTCACTAAAACTACTAAAAAAAATTAGGTGTTAAATTTATATTTAAGTTTATTCATGACGTGGCTGGATCGTCTGTTTCCTCTTTAGCCCATGACGTCATGTCCGTCACCGTCCGAGGTGATGTAGGATATTTTTTATAATAAAAAAAGGGCAACTTGAGGGGGAAAAGAATTAGGTATGTCACCCATTCCAATATATTAAACCAGTTCCATAACACGCTGTAGATATTTTTGACAAGTGTACTAACTGGTCACAAAATTAGGACTTATATACCCAAAATCCTTGGTTAGGTTATTAAAATTTAATATTCTATTAAATAAAGAGGGCGCCGCTGTATAGTCATATCACCAGTTAATAATAATTTAGTAACAACAGATATTGACATCGATTACGTTTTAAATACTCGTACGTTTCCATTTAATATCAAAATCAGTAAAGTTTTTATGGCGACGATTAAATTTAATTCTGTAACACACAAGGACTTCGTTATAAATCTAGCTATTATCACTATCAAAACCAACGGTTATTTTATCTTCTCTAATTATGTGTTTATGGGCAATAATATGCCTAGCGTGACTGGTATATGGTCTTTCTTGTGTGGCATGTATGTAAGTCAATAAAAATTCTGTGGTGATCCAATTGTATTAGAAAAATTTATATCATTTTCTGAAAAAAATATTCTGGTAGCAATTTTTACCTAGAGCTTTATCTTTTCCTTCACTCAATACTAAAGAAAAAACAATGAACCAACAACAACTACTACAACCCTACAGAGCTTATTTTAGTAAGTATTTGTATATACTCAAATTCTGATCCGATGAAACCGAGGGCCAAATCTCAGCCAATCTCATGTTCATCGTAAACATAACAAAACACTTAGTTGTAGTTCTTTGCGTAATAATGCATGGTTCACTAGAAATGCAATTTGTTGAAGTTTTTTATACACATTTCTCAGGTTTTCAAGTAGTAAATTTTGAAAAAACTTAACAGAAGAAGACATATAAAAATTTGTTACAAGTCAAAAACTTTTACAGCGTAACTAAAAAGAAGAAACAGTTGACATTAAATCTACTTTGACTGTATTTCGTTCTAGTTCCCAATTAAAGACTACAGGGGAAAAACAAAAAATGTCGCAAAATATCAAAAGTTAAATTACCATCGCCATCTTTTACCGAAACCTCTATATTTTATCATAAACCCAAACCCAGGGGAAGAACATAGCACAGTTCGCCAATATTCGCATTTAAAAGAACCATATATTGTGGAAAAACATGGGATGTCCACAGCGTACATGGTAGGAACAGGGAATGTCCACACAATGCACTTTTAGAATAATTGAGTTGCTGCCTTAGTGCCTCATTTGTCCGTGAGAAGTACAGACTGTTTTGTCTGGTTTGCAGAAAATTTTTTCATATCGTGCAGGCAGAAAACTACTATGATATATTTATTAAATCTTCGAAGTGCAGAAATCTAAGAATAAATAAAATCTTATTTATGTAAAAACTACTTTTTAAAAACAAGCTGTAATTATTTAGATGTACTAAAACGAAAAAAATACGTATAGTTTTTTCATTGGGACAGTGCTGAATGCTATTTGTAAGTGGACGTAGTTCGCGTGGGTAGATCCTAATAAAAGTAGTATCACAGTTATCATCACTGAAACGGATATAATATATTATGTTAATTTATTGTCTTAAAAGCGTGTCACGCCCGAAAAGTTTTAGTATGAATTTTTTTCTTTTCTATTTAAGCGACAACCTTTTAAGACAATAAATTTAACTACATTTATCTGTTTCAGTGATAACTTTGATACTACTTTTATTAGGATCCACCCACGCGACCTACGTCCACTTATAAATAGCATTCAGCATTGCCTTAATGAAAAAACTATACTTATTTTTCATTTTAGTATAATATCTCAATAATAAAAGCTTGTTTTCAAAAGTATTTTTTACATAAGATTTTTATTTTTAAATTTTTAGTTACGTCTTCACCTATGGATTTCTGACTGATAATGCAGCGTTATTAAAAGGCCTTTTACTGTGTTATCGTATTCTACTCGTCAAACCCTTTCATTTAATATCCATATCAATGGGGTTGTGAAGAAAAAGATAATCCGCCATCCTGTGGCGGCTGCCATATTGGGTATTAAATGACGATTGGCGTCACACAGCTTATCGTGTTCTACTCGTCAAACCCTTTTATTTGATATCCATATCAAGGGGATTGTGAAGAAAAAGGTAATCGGCCATATTGGGGCGTCCGCCATATTGGATTTAGAACAATATTAGATATACTATATTGCACTGTTACCAGACTTATATACGTGTGCAAAATTTCAAAACTTAATTAGAACTAGTCCAAATTTTTATTGCAATATTTGACCTAAACATACTAACATACAAACAAACTAACAGGTGAAGCTAAATAAAACCTTGTAAAAACACCTGAAAAGAACTGCAATCAAGAAAAAATAAGTCTGGACATTTCGTGATTTTCTTATAAAAATGCTGTTTATTTTAGGACAATCCTGATTTTTCACCTGAATAAGTTGTTTATTTTTTATTTTATTGTATTTTCTTTTATAAAAAAAATATTTTTCAGTTACAGTATTTTTAAGGCGTTATTAAAACACTCTCCTGGTTATAAAGACGCATTGTTTAATTTAAAATAAAAATTCTTCTAGAGTTCGTAAGGTGTTAAACTTTTAAATTGATTTTTCCCAAAACTAATATTTTGTGACATTCCTTGTTTTACCCTGTGGAAAGAGAACGACATCTATTCATTTATCATCTATTGTTATATACCATCAGTGGCGGACCATATACACCTCCCCCCCCCCTCGCCCCCTCGTCTGTGATGAAAGTGTGCGTGTTTTGATATTTTCACCATTTCTCGAAAATGGTCAGAGAGGGAGCAATCGAGTTTTCTGAGATAATAGAGAAATGATGCAAATAGCTTCGGTAAAAAAATTCAGTTATACATGGTGTACAGTTTCGGAGCTATTAAACGTCAAAGTAGAAATTTACGCGATTTCCTATGTAATCGATTACAGGTCCCCAAAGTGAATGAAATCGATTTAAATTGTCGGAGGTTGTAGAGGACCCGGAGCTTCAGAACCCCATTGAAATTGGTGAGTATCGAAAAACGGATTCATACGTAAAATCCCATGCAAATACTTTCTTTTTGCGATACATAAAGCATAAACCTAAAACGGCTAGAAAATGGATTTATTTGGGAAATACCGGAAATTTCGATTTTTGACCCAAATTTCCATGGTTTTTGATTTCGCACGATTGTGCGTGCTACATCCTAGTTAAACGATTATCTATGTAAATGTCAAATTGTGACATAATATATAAAATATTTCCAGACACCTGATTGATTTTTATATATTACGCACTGCACAGACAATAAATCGATAAGAACTATTGACATATTATTTTTAACTAAAACTTAATACAGGAACCTAGCTAGCTGGAAGTTCTACAAATTAAAGTAAAATTCTAATAAGACTGGACTATAGAAACTTTCGTGAATTTAGAAGTTACTATATTATTAATATACTTAAACCCCTGGGTTAACAAATAGATATGGTTTAATTGCAATTAAAAATGATAAAATCTGGAGAAGAAACACGCAATGTAATGTAAGTGTATTACATATTTTATTTAATTTAATTATAGTTACATACTACATGTTTTGTACATAGTTTCTGTCATACTTTACTTACTTTAGGAAAATGTAACTTGTGAACAACATTTCATACAACGCAAAGGAATTGCACTTGAAGTATAAGAATTAAGAATTTAATTTTGAAATGGATTTATTAAGAATGGATACGGGATGATTTAACATTCTTTGGAGCCAAAACAAACCATTCTAAGCGATACTGTAAACACAATTTGTAAACATTGGCCACATCTTATTTTACCTTGTATTTTTGTACAAAAAATACGTTAGAAGCATCACAACATTTACTAAAAGTAATAAAAGGCCTACAATATTTTATTTTTCTGCTAAATAATAATAAATTTAAGTTAAAAAGGTTTATTTAAAGTCGCTCCGAGTCATTTATAAATCTATAAGTCGCACTTTTTCTTTTCTAGTTCATTAAACAAAGACGTACGTGTAACCGAGTGTTCAGACGTATTTCCTAAGCATCCAGCCGAGACAGCAACACTTCTGAGCTCCAACACTCCAATGCTATTTTATCTCTTTCTACTACCATTCTTGATTCAATTACGTATTTCCTTAAAGTTCGTAAACTCTACCTCTACGGTAAATGTTTTCATAACAAACAACAAATAAACAGGCTTCACGTTCGAGACGATTACATTATACGGAACACCGAATCCTTTCTAATTCATCCATGAATTTTTCTATAATATCTCCTGACTAGAAAAGAAATTAATGCCGACTGTTTTTGTTGCCGAATTTCTAATGTTTCTTGCACCTTTTAAAAAACGATTAAAAATTCATTACAAAATGAATTGCTTATTTACGCTAGTTCACAATATTTGCCATATAGAAAATTTTAATAATTTATTTTATAAAATAACAATAATGTACACATGATTCGTTATCAAAAAGTACTATTGGTACTTGGGTATTTCTTAATAAACAAGGTTTTGCTTTGGCGAAATATCTACCTATACTTATTGCAACAAAAAAAACTATTGTAATTTTTTTTTCAATTTCCTAATAGTCAAAGGCGCAACAATGGCAAAAATTAATGATCTAAGGATAATGGGTAATGAAATAGTTAATAGGTATAGTCTTATTGTTTAGGAGGTGTGTATGTACATACGTATATCGACTACTAGCATTTATGAACGTAATAAATTTTTCTTGTGTACTGATGTGTTATTGCTGCACAAGAATAACTGTACAACTTTTGTTTTAGAATTATCTTTTACGGTGTAGTTTTCTATGACAGGTAATAACTTTTCTGGCAGTAAACTGAAATGCCTGAGAGTAAATAGCATTTAAGTATATATTTTTTTCCGGCTTGGCTACATAGTTTGTTCTTTTTTCTCTTCTCTAAAACAATTCTTAAGCTTTATTCGACTGGTGTCCGTGACGTGCTTGGCTTGCAATTTTATTTAATGACTTCACTTTAATTAAGTTAGTGAAATGTACTTCATGTCTTTGTCTGCAACAACAGCTCATGTTTTTAAAATATGACTAATAAAGATGAAGAGATTTTCAAATATGTCAAAGAGTGACAGTATTGCACAGCCCTGCATGTTTGACATAAAAACGTGGCCGACATAATTAAAACGCAAAGAAAAGGAAATGTAGTCAATTAAATTTGCTATATTTTGATTGGGACATTTTTTGAAGTATACATACACGGTGAGTTTTTTTTAAGTGTAACAAGGTCATATCTCGAAAGCTGTTTAAAATATTTTCATGAAATTTTAATTTTGGGGAGATGGGTGGACATATTTAAACATATTTTTGACATTTACCCCATCTCTCTATTCTAAGGGGTAGGGGTAACTTTAGAATTTAAAACGTCATGATGTACGTTTGTTGATAGAATTCAAATAATAGGTAAAAAACTACGTAGGTGCACAAATTTTTCTTCATATGCTCTTTTGGTTACGGAATTATGGTTAACCAAATTTTGATTGAATTTAAAAAATAAATAAATTTTAGCAATAAATCAAGTTCACTTATATTACAATTATTATTTGTTTGCATGGAAATGCGTTATTTTTACTCAAGTCAGTTAAGAATTTTGACGTTTTGCCGATTATTTCTCAGCTGGTCCGGTCAATTGGTCCGCTAGGTCCCCGGATTTGACCCCCTTGACTTTTTTGTGGGGGTTTTATAAAGAATAAAGTGACGGCGACTGCACCTACAACTTTAGATGATATGAAAGACCGAATCCGCTTTGCCTGCTTATTAGTGGCATCTAAAATGTTACAGCGGGTACGAAGTTCATTTAGAAAAAGAGTGAAAAACTGTTTGGAAGTTGAAGGGGAACATTTCGAACAACTTCTCAAGCATGACAGATGATAAATGCGTTAAAATTAAATGGTAAATAATTTTTTTATTTTATAACCTAACAAATGATTCTATAACCGAAAGAGCAAATAAAAAAAATGTATACATACGTAATTTTTTACGTAGATTCGAACTTAATAAACAAAAGTATATCATCACATTTAAAATTCCAAAGTTACCCCCACCCCTCAAAATAGAAAGGTGTGGTAAATCTTAAAAATTTGTTTAAATATGTCCCCCATCTTCCTATTAACTATCCAAAATTACGAAAATATTTTCAACCGTTTTCGAGATATCGCCTTGTAACACTAGAAAACACACCTGGTATAACCCAGAAATTGACTAAAATAGTTTAAAACCTACAATTATTCACTAAAAAGGTTTAAAATTTGGATCCTTTATACACAAAGTAGTTTGAGTAAATTTACTCCGATAATACACTGATTGCTGCTCTAAAAAGTTTTTAGAATTACACTGGCAATGGATAATAATTATTACAAGTTTTTGGAATTCCGATATTTACAAAATATTGTAAAGTTAAAAACGATTTTATTCTGTAATTTTGGTGCCTTTAGTTAGATTTTAGCTGCCCATTTGTTGACATTTTGTTAGCTATTGTACTGATGAAACAGATTTCATTTATTTATTGTAAATGCATAAATAAATAGATTTGTACGTTATATTATGAAGTATTTTATAACAATCTCAATCACCAATTTTTTAAATCTTACACATTACAAAATTACAGTGCAATAAACCGAAGTTGCCATCTCAAACTACAGTTTTTTAATTAGTAATAAAATTTGGAAAGAGAAGTTAAGTTCATAAAAGTAAATGTTTTCTTCTAAAGCAGATCTTTGCATTTGTCTATAAAAAAATCTTGAAAATCAGCATTTTTTGAAGAATTACCTCATTTCGTCACTCACCGCCATAATTGTATTGCTGTAATATATTTTCATTTTATTTTATTAACGTCCGAGCGTAAAAAAATAAACTGCCAACTTTAATTTTTCATTTTCAGCAGTTTTAAATTCAGCATTATATTTTATAATATGACTTGCACGTAAACTAAGTTGGGATTTTGGAATCTTTGGGTGTCTTTGGCATAGTTTTAACGCTTGATAGTGTTTTTCACCAAATATTAAAATAAGAGTTTTGCTCTCGACGCTCGTCTTGCTAAATACGCTAGCATAGTGCATTTTGCTAACCGTGTTAGTATCATCTTGGTAACATAGTTAACAAAAGGCACGTCGAATGCAAAAATATTATGTTGCTGTGGGGAAAACTGTCTAAGTATTTTCACGTAAACCTAATATTTATTTCGTTTGAGTCTGGTTCAGATCGTAAAATAGTTCTTAGCGGCATTTCGGAGTTTTCTCTATGATGATCTGGTGATAAATCTGTGAGAAACCCTTAATTTGCTTTGCAATTACTGAGTCGATCATACAGTTTGAATTTACATAAGCTAACTTCCTTATCTTTAATAACAATATTTTATAGCTTTTAAATTTTTAAACGGTTAAAGCTCGCCTCAAGCTTTTTGCCTTCGTTGCCTTTTGACAAAATGAAATGGTAAGTACCTCAATAAATGTAAATATAAATATTTCAAGATTCTTAAAAGGCGCCAGGGTCGAAGTGGTTTAAATTCGTAATAATTTTGGAAAAAATACAAACTTGTTAAATTACGAATGATTAAAACATTGTTTATTGATTTACATATGTCAGTAGATTTATTTGTACGTACAATAAAAAATTATTACCTAAATATAATCTGATTTCGCTGTCATTTTCATCTACATTAAAAACAAGCGAGTCTCTGTTATTAGGAAATGAAAAATAGGAATCTTCGATTTTAATAACATGGTTAATCGAATTTTTCCAACTTATCACCAAAAGGATCAGAAAAATCTGAAAAAATCACGAACATCGAGTATCAGTTGTAGACTGAGCCAAAATTATCAGGATTGAAAAATTCTAGAGGGCTCAATTGTTATAAACAATTTAATTGTTACTGCTGAACCATTGGTTTTAGAGAAAAAAATTTTCAACAGAAAATATTTATCGCGATGTAAGGAATAACCTTTCGTTCTTACAAGTTTTTCAAAATTTTTAATTTGGCTTAATCGGAACGCTAGTGAATCACTATTAATACTTTAAGTGGGGAGCTGATGGCACGGCCGCACGGAACACTACTTGTGCATGAATAGCTTGCACTTGTCCGATTTGTTAGTGTTCCGTGAAACGGAACACTTATGGAATCGCTTCAGTGTCCGTCGGTCCGTCTGTCACAGGCGATTTTCTCTGAGACTGTTCGACGTAAAAATTTGAAACTTAGCACAGAGATAAAGTGTGGTGGCCCAATTATAGACGTGATGTATAAAAAGTTCAATTTTGATTCTGGGGGTTAATTTCAGGTGGTAAAGGGGGCATGGAAAAAAAATTTCACGGGCATCGTCTGGGGTATCAAATGAAAGCCTATTGGAGCATGAATTCAACAATATATATGTTTCTTTATGCATTTTTTTAAAGATTTTTTTAGAAAAAAAAACGCTTAAAAATTGCTGTCCTCCACCCTTATCACCAAAAGGTTCGCTATCAAAAATCTGAAAGAATCATGAACATTAAGAATTAGGTGTAGATTGAGCAAAAGGTATCAGCTTTGAAAAATTCTAGCGTGATCAATTGTTATAAACAATTTAATTGTTTATTTTCTTATAACTGCTAAACCATTGGTTTTAGAGAAAAAGTTTTTCAACAAAAAAATTTGACACGATGTAGGAAACAACTTTAGATCTTACACAGTTTTCAAAATACGCGATGTGAAACAGCGTTGGTGCCGTTGGTGGCGGGTAGCGCGGCAGATGGGCGGAGATCTGGCGGCCGAGGTTTGTTCAGGTTAAGTGGGGGGGGGGGGGGGAGGCTGATGGCACGGAACACTAATTGTGCAAGCGTAGCCGGCACTTGATCGATTTTGTTAAATACAATGGTTCTGAATTTCTAATTTAGTGTTATTTGAATTGGCAACTTTATTTATTTGAAGCACTGTCCATTACAATTACACTGTTCTTAGGCACATTGGGTGAAAAGTGAGTTTTAAACCTTCTTTTTCAAAAAGTTCTGCTGTGGTGTCGTCATGGTAGCCAAAGATGAATTTTTAATATTTTTAGAGGACAACCACAAACAATTATTTGGAATCCAACCATTTTCGGAATCAGCATGTAAGATGGGATTTTTTTTCCTTGTTCGATGGGGCTTTGGTTTGGCATTTCCTAATGGATGTATTCAATCTTGTGCTGGGGTGTTATGTGTATTAAACTATGTTTCATCGAGGTACATTGACGTATTGAACTAATAAGTTACTGAAACTTGTATAAACATGTATTCCATGTAAACTGATTTAACACCATATACAAATATTAAGGCCGGCCCTGTTCAATAAAACAAAATACTTTGAAATATAAACTGCGCATGCGTTCCTGTGGCACTCCGCGTGGTCTGAGAAGGAGTCATTCGTAGTTCAAGCTATATTAGTCCAATTTAATTTTGACGTCGTTGGTTTTGACACATTTTTGTCTTGCCTTTGTTGAATAGTCGTCATTCAAAACTTAGAGTTATTTTATTATTTCTGCGATTTACTTAGTTTAATTAAATACGTTTAATTCTATTATTATGAAAAAAAACATACTTTTCCTTTATACCTACATTTGCAAAAAAAACCTCACTAATAAAATAATAAATTCATAGTATAAAATTTAATTGTCTTATTCCTACACTTAAGAGTTTAAACCATGGATTTATTAAGACTGGATAAGGGATGATTTAACATTCTTTGAAGCCAAAACCAACCATTCTAAGCGGCACTGTAAACACAATTTGTAAACACTGGTCACATCTTATTTTAAGTATTTTAGCTTGTATTTTTGTACAAAAAATACGTTAGAAGCATCACGAGATTTACTAAAAGTAATAAAAGCCCTAAAATATTTTTTTTTCTGCTAAATAATAAGAAATTCAAGTTAAAATGGTTTTATTATTTATAGGTTTTGTTATTTCTAAAGGTGTTTATTTAAAGTCGCTCGGAGTGATTTATAAATCTATATAAATCTGTACGTCACACTTTTTCTTTTCTAGTTCATTAGACAAAGACGTACGTGTGACCGAGTGTTCAGACCGAGGTTCAACCGTTTTCCTAAGCAACCAGGACAGACAGCAACACTTCTGAGCTCCAACACTCCAATGTTATTTTATCTCTTTCTACTACCATTCTTGATTCAATTACGTAGTAATTCGTAGTTCGTAAACTCCTCTCACAAGAGAAAACAAACAACAAAGATAAGGCTTCACGTTCGATACGCTCACAGTATACGGACATCGAATCCTTATTATAATAAATCCATGGTTTAAACCATTCATTGTCAAATTAGCCCAGTCTTAGCAATGGTGAACCTGGCCGTAGGATTTCTGCACCTAAAGTTTAAAAACCTCTTGATGTTAGGGCCCTGGGGTTTGGGTCCCGACGTTTTATTGCTGTATACAACTTGTTTAACAATATTATCTTTTGTCTTTTATGGCTTGGTTTCCTATATCAGGACTTTACTGACCGTAACTTCTGGTAGTAAAATTAAGTATCAGTTTTGAACTACTAATATAATAATGTAATATTGTCCCGTAGGAAAATAATAAATGATATTTTATGGTGAATATTTTTTTGCGTCAGCTATAAAATGTAGGAGACATTCTTCGTAAAAAAAAACGTATAAATTCGTTTAGAAAAGTTAAACAAAAATAAGAGTTGATGTAAAAATTAATAGTTTAATATGAGTATGTTTGACTGGATTTGATTGGAGTGGGCACCTATTTAAAAAACAGGCTTGGAAATTTTTTTAAAATTGTGGTTCAAAAGTTTCAAGGCAACAAAAACAGTTAGCTAGTAGCTCAATATAAACAAATTATTTTTAAATTACTGTAATTAATTAACACCAAATAGGAGTTCATACGTCACTTACAAATATGCAATTTTCTTCTTACATTTACAGTTTGACTTCTTTTCTGAAAATATCAGAAATATTGAGAAATGAACATGGTAAGCGATATTACTGAAACCTAAAAAGCTTTCAGCAGCGTTATCAAGACTTATAAAAAAAGTATGTTGGAGAAGTAACAGTCCACTGTAAGCATGGATTTAAATAACTTCCCAACAGATCCCTCATCTTAAATCTTAAAGACAATTTTGTACCTTTGTTTGGACCTCCCTTTATCCTTGTTTCCTTACTTCTAATTGACCGTGTTGCTTCAAATTTTGACATAAATAAGTTATTATTTAATGTTAAATCGGAACGTTGTTACCGAATCTGTCGGATTATCTTTTAAACTAGGAATGTTGAATAATTGTAACTGGATCAAAAACAACATACAAAATGTTCTTCGCAAAAGCTTCGTTATATTTCAGGCGCCGCGCCGCGCCGCGTCGAATAAAGCGTTTCCGCAATAGAGCGTGACACCACCTTTACGCTCTTTAACCAAAGGAAATTGAAGTCCCTCAGCCTTCTGAATAAGAATGACTCGTTGCTTGACACTATAGCAATTTTCCAGGATCTCAAAGTACATGTGGATGCTCTCGCTGTAGCTGGTAACGTTTTCTTAGTGGCACTCTATGGGGATCCTCTGCAAAGGATACATTGGAGTCCCTCCGCTACAAAAATTTTGCTGTGTCCAAGAATAATCTCGCGTCCCTGCTACCCACAAGAGATGCAGCTAGGTAGTATTGTCTGCGAGCATACTCTCAAGTCGCGATGTGGTGTGACACAGAAAAAGATCTGAGCAATATGGCTGGCAGAAAATGAGGCATGGGCTTGATGCTATTCGCGCTACGTCAGAAGCAGCCCCTGACACTATTTTAAAATCGCTATCCTGTAAATGTAAAAAAAGGCTGTGCATGAGCGTGCGAATGTCGGAAAACGGGCCTAAAGTGCTCAGTGGGGTGTCTCTAACGGGACAGCATGTGAAAACATTCCCGATTCCGACCCCGAAGACCCATACGAGGCTGCTGACGTCCTTGATTCGTTGGAGTGGGTGTTGGAGGAGACGGGAGACGAACAAGATTCTAAAGATAATGAACATACTAAACAAGGAACATCGCGTAGAGCAAAACGACAGAAACCGAGTATGTAAGTTTCGAGTGAGGATTAGGCCTACGGGGGGATACCACGTTAAAAAAAGGCGCCGCACAACTCTACCTCATGGGTGGTGTGGAGACAAGTTGATGGAAGCAGTGGTTTTTATTACTTAATTGCATGAAGCTACTTTAGGCACGCTAATTGGCAGATAGCTGGTAAAAAGTAGCGTGCAAATGCCGCTTTACGGCGATTTTTAAAAATTCGCCCTATTATTCGGCCATTTAACTCGAAAACTATTAGTTTGATGAAAAAAACATATAGATGGAAATTTTATCCTTTATATGCCAAAAACTGATTTTGAGCGCTATTTTTTCCAGATGAGGGCGCGAGCGGCGGTCGCTCGAGGTCGCAAACTTAGGGTAATACTAAAGGCCACCAAGTCTATAAAAGTCAAAACTCCTCAACCTTTTGCACCAAAACGCCTTTCTTACGTTTCTAATGAATGGGCTATTAGGGGGAGTTGTTAATCTCCTGAAATCTATTTGTAATTCTAGCCCGTAGGTCTTCTAAATTTTCATAGGGGGTTTTGAAAACCGAGTTTTTAATGTGTGATCATAAAAAAGTCGCACGGCGTGAGATTTCAGGACCGTGGTGTCCACTTAACTGCCATATTACGACATGATTCGGTTTTTGAAAAATTCTTCTAAAAAATTTAAATTATCAAGAGTACGTGAACTGGTGCGCCGTCCTGCTGGAAGTAGCCTTGTCGCATCTCTTCATCGTCTAATGCGTTTACAATTTTTTTTTTCAAATTTCATTACAGTATCGCGCGTTGAGAGTTGAGACTCCCTTCAAAAAAAATCGGTCCAATTAACCTTCTTCTCGATATGGCCGCCCACACGCCAACTTTCTGTGAATGCAGAGGCTTCTATGAAGAAAAGTGTATTTTCAGAACTCCACACTGTTGAAAATTTACATAACCTGAGAGGTAAAACCATGCCTCGTGAGTAAAAGAGGTTTCTTTCAAATACGTTTTTATTATTACGCAAATTACCCATACACCACTCTGAATTCTTGGACGATAAGCGTGCATATGCAGATCATATTTCAGGATTGTATTGCAGATTCCGCAGGATACATTTAATTGCTGGCTTAAACGCCGAATAGGGGTTTGTGGGTTTTCATTAACAATTTGCCTCAATTCTTCTACTTTTTATGCAGTGCGAACTTCGGGTCTCCTACTGCCTTCCTTTCTATTCACACTTCCTGTTTCTCTAAACAAAATCATAGATCTAGTCAAAACTTGGCGAAACTGGTCGAAATCCATGACTATGTGTTGAAATTCTGTTTGAAAATCCGAATGGCGTCACGTGTTGAATAAACCCACTGGTCATCAACTCTTCTACCATTTCTAAAGTAAAGTTCGATCATAAAAGCTTTTTGTTCTGCCGTGTTACCATATTTAATTTTCTTAAAAATAAAAGCTTCAGAACTTGACCGTTGTATGTTTCATTCACTTATATCTTTTACCTACATATATGTCACCCTTCAAGAGTAATAATAAGTCAAAAGCGTGATTGATTCCACGGCATACTTTGAGGACGTTTTCTTTGTGATCTAACGTTAAAGTTGACAAATCGTAAGTTATAGGGGACAAGAGGATGCGTTTAAAACTTGGTCAATAATTTTTTTTAAATACAACTTCGAAACATCTTATGCATATGCAATTTTATGCATTATGCTAAACCGTGTGTGACGGCCTTCCGGGTCAGGCACTCAGGTGGGGCAGAACAGAACTACGTATCCTTTCGTGAACGCCAGTCATTCTGTTATAAAATAAGAAATATTAATTTTAGAAAAATGAAAAAAAAACTAATGTCATGAAAATTACTATTAAAAATATTTTCATAGTTGTCATGGAATGTTTTTAGTGAAATATTTTTTTGTCATATATGCGGTCGGGGGGCTGCAGCCCGGCAGCCTCCCCTTCGGTGCGCCACTGTCGTTAACTCTGTCAATGCAAAAAGAACTACATATACGTATTTGTTTCACGTTCGCTTTCTTGATATTACAACACTTTTTTATTTCATTTCTTTTAAATAATATCAAATAAGCCAGTAATGCTAAAACAAATCTAACGCATCGCTTAGTTCCTTTATATTCAGACCTAAATTCCATACACTCCACTCTCTTACCGAGTCAAGTGTAGGGAAGTCAAGTATGCACAGATAGTATGCAACATATATGTATAAAAGCCTCTCCATTTCATAGCATACTTAACGAAGGAATCTGAGAATATCTTGAAAATAAGAGGAGTTTGCACGAATTAGTTTACTTCCAAAGCGCAGTAGCGCGTTATAATACAGTTAGAATGTTAGGCATATTAAAGCTGAATGTAAACTCCTTAACAAGAAAGTCTTTACAATATTCTTGTTAAATCCAGCATATTATACATAATATAAGATGATTTAAATGTGCTCATGGCGGTAAATAGGGTAAGTAAAGTAAATACAGGATGATCTCTACATTGAAGATTTTTTGTAAATGCGTATGTCTAAATATTTACAGCCAGATTCTCCAACGCTAGTCCGGTCTAATTTGACAACCAAAAGTTTTAAACTGACAAATGTAAGAATAAGACAACTAAGTTTTATACTATGAATTTATTTCTGAGCTTTTTTGCAAATTTATAAAGAAAAGGGCAACTTTAGTACGTATTTTTAACAATAATAGAACTAAATTCATTACAGCAACTCGTTCCAAGATGAAAATCATTTGGAAACCAAGTAAATCGCTGAAATATCGGAATAATTTATAACTCTTTAATAATGACGACTTATTAACAATGACAGGACAAAAACCTGTCCAAACATAACTGATCAACTATAAGATCTTACTTCAAACCAGTACTAAATCTTAAACTTTCTTAGTGAATCTGAACGTTATACTTCAGTTGAAATGACCATAAGTTAGTAATGTATCGTAGAATGCCCGAAGAGTGCAGTGCAATCTACTAAGAAGAGGTTCTTGTCCTTTGACTCAGTCAATGGTCAACTTTATATATGGTCGACGTTTGTGACTTTTTTCAACTATTGAACTTTTTTCTTTTAGTCTCGAGTCCACCCATTCATATCTACTTGCTTTGGTTTTCCTTTGATATCCTTCCATACGCTTCCACTGCTGACATAATCATTATTTCTTTTCACCAGATGCCCATGCCACGGCAGTCTTAGTCTAAGAGCCGACCGTACAAATATCCTGTGAATAAGATACATGAACAACCTTGTGTGATGAGTAGTACTACCACAAATCTAAAGGGCGCCACCTTTTATATAAGCTAAATTTGCCCGCGTCATGGAATCTAACGTCACTTCCGGTTAAGATTTTTAATGTTTTCTTAAGTCATGAATTAAATTTACCTCAAAATGTAGGTTTTACTGCATGCAAGGAGATTGTAGTGGGGTGCCAGACCCAATTAACCCCCAACCCCGAGGCACCCTCCATTAAAGGTTTCTTTGTGTTTTCTTAAGTCATCGAATACATCGATGATTTTGTTTAAAGTAAAGTACCTATACGCTTTATAATTTCAA
The DNA here is from genome assembly GCA_963971165.1 of Philopedon plagiatum. NCBI lineage: Eukaryota > Metazoa > Arthropoda > Insecta > Coleoptera > Curculionidae > Philopedon > Philopedon plagiatum. The sequence goes on along the minus strand of OZ020189.1, from coordinate 34,885,431 downwards.
CAAAAATAGGATGCCTCCTCTTAGTTGCCCGCATCCTCCTGGCTGCTTCGGTTTTAATTAGTAATTACTATAAGGCTTATGCATCGGCTAAATCTATGAATTCGATCATTTATTTATAAAAAAAATTCTATATCGACGTAATTTAGCATATTGTTAATAATCTCAATAGAAATTCATTTTAAAGGGATCATTATCAATTATTTTGACACGCAATTGCTCTAAAAAATTTTATGTTCCAAAATTTTAGTCTTTACTTACTACTCCAGGATAATAATTAGATTATTAATGTTATATTTTTATTTTAATATTAAAATACATTTTAATATTTTTTACAACATATATTTAGACATTTATTTTTATTTTTGTCTTATTAATTTGATCTGATTAACAAAGCGAGAAAGAAAAAATATCACCCAATCAAACAAACACAGGATTATAAAAATATGATTTTGTTATATGTAAAGAATTTTTAATACAAAAACAAAAACACAAATTCAGAATCTTCCTTTCATTCATCCGCAGTCCAATCTATAACATGGGTATTTTTAACTTCATCAATGTCATTGTTGCTACTTGATCCGATAATGTCATCTATTTGGAATGGGGTTGCATTTTCTTCAAATATATTTGGTGTTACCAAATTATTTTCGTCGTAAATCCAACCACACTCCGTTAAATTAAAGGAAATGCAATGTACTTACATTGCATTTTGCCACATCACGGTGGCATCCGACTGGAATCATAATGTCGAACTTCACTCAAAAAGCTCCCCGAGTTAAAACTGCAAATTGCAATTGCAATTTAAAAATTATTACACGCGACAAATTCACATGTGTGCATTTTTTAATGCCACACATTTCAACACTGGAAGGCGTGTTGACAAACGAACATCCTTTGGTATTTAAATTTTTTTTAAAGAATTTGGAACGGTTTAGCTTTACCCTTTTTATAGAAACTTCCAGTATAATCGCAACCTGTGTATGCGTGGAAGTCAGGCACAGATTCTGACCTAATACAGAAAAATGCCAAATTACGTCGATATAAAGATTATTTTTTAAATAGATGATCTAATTCATAGATTTAGCCTTTGTTTTTTTTCTTTACCAAAACATTCCCAGTGGGCTCACTATTAAAACTCGTAAATTTGGTTCGGGTCCTGTAAGTAGGAACAGAGATATACAACTTTGAAATTTCACCAGCCGCCACTGATAGGTATGATGAAAATGTCTTCCAGTATTTGCTTCCAAACAAGTGTGCGTCCGCAGCGTATTGTCCAGAACCAGTTGAAGGATATTCTCCATATCTTTTTTAATGCTCGTATGTGTTTATAGTGTTAACCATTTATAAGAGAAACATTTCGTGGTGTTGGTTGGACTTTCATGTTTTAACCAAACGGCTGGGTGGTATTGTGTATTAATTAATACATAGTAATAAACTTTATTATTGTTTGAACAGCGTGCGAGTGCGGCAGAGAAAGTTGTGTGTTTTTTTTTTATTTTAATTCCAGTCAAGAGCCTCGTTGTGCGTCGTTTGGAGGCGCGTTCATTTTATAGTTATTTTGGCGAGTTTTTGAATTTCTTGTCGTAAATAAGTGTCCTTTAGGCAAATGTAAATACAAAGATGCATTAGAAACAACTTTTCCTTGTATCAAAAAATCTTATTGAGTATTTTTACGTTAACTGGTAGTACTAACGTAGACAGTGAAAGACTCCAGCAAAATTAAAAATTATGGGATAGATGAAAAAAGTCAAATGATTGTTTTAACACTGGAAGAGGTTATGAAGATAAAGTTTATTATTAATTTAAGTTGTGAGGAATTTCGCTTAAAAGTAAAGGACGATATAAATAAACCTGTTAATAAAAGTCAAATATTCTGATAAATATGATTAAAAATAAGTAAATAAAAAAAGTACATTCTTAAGTTTTAGGATTTTTTTTTGCCAAGCCAATTTTGAACTAAAATTTCTGTATAGGTACTCTTTTTCCTCCAAGAATTTCTGGTCGGCCAAGTTGAATATTATTATTGTACTCTTGGTTTGAACAGCACAGCTGTAGCATATTTTTAGTACCGGTGTCTAGGCACGTGCAACAAGTTCCTGTTATTTGGTGTTAAACACTGATGATGTTTCTTTAACACTTTTTAAATAAAAATATAAAGATAATGTACCTATACTACTTTTTAAAATGGTAGCAAATTTTTACATAATCGTATTCTTTTTATTTAAAAAATGTTGAAAAACTGTTTAAAAAGCACATACCCGGTCTCTAAAAAATTTTAGGAAAAGTATTTAATGAGTAATTTGGAATTTTGCAATAAGCAGTTAATTTTGAAGAACACAAGTGTTCATTTTTGGAGGAAAATAGCCCAAAAGCTCTGCAGAAATATTCTCATAAATTTTAAACCGTGTTTAAAATATAAAATCAATATGAAGTATTATTGGTCACGAAATTGTCCCAATTCTGTATAATGACCCATGACAGACTCGCGAATGAGGGTGTAGGAAAGATGTTTTATTTTTTATACAGCAAATTAATACAGCAGGTGGCGTAAATATTAAATGCATCTAATTACTAAAATCAATAATTATTAGCAAAGTTGCAATCAATAAATTAGCTTAATGAATATATTAAAATTTTAATTAATGCAAAGCAACTATCATCGCAGTAATATTGGTAAATTACCTTAGTGAAACGTGTTGACGCGTGTTTAGAATATCGTCTTATTGCTCTATTAAATAATTTCTAATAAGTTGAGGTAGAATTATTAAACTGTTTTATATTATAACTTGTAGTGATTGAAAATTTGAGTTTGCTCGGGTATTGAAAATTTTAGTAGGGTTACTTATCCTTATTTAAAAACCCTATTTTTTACACTGTAAGTAAAAATTAAGGCAACGGAAATATGGCTAGTATGATGTATGGCAGTGGCCAGGTCACGTTTATTTTTTTTTTCAGTTGTCAAAACCAATTTTATTTTTTTACCAGTTTACCCAAGCTTAGCACCTGACAAGGAGAGCAACAGACTTTGTAACAGATGTTAATAAAATTTGGTATTACATAAAAGTAGGTTTAGTATATGGGAATGAGTCAAATTAATTAAATAAAAATTATTTTATCCATGAGCGGTTGGGGGGAAGGGGAAAAAATATTTTTTCTGTGATGGGAAAAAATTTGACTTTTTCCCTTGTGGAAAAAAAGAATATCAACGCCTAATTTTACATTTTATTGACTTTAAAACAGTTCTTAAACGTGCTTTGCACACATCAATTATACTAATATTTAAAACAAATAAAATACGTTTTATTATTTTAAAATAATTTTATTTATCTAGTAGGTATTATCAAACATATATACATTGTTTAGACACTCTGTAAAAAATTTTACATAAAAGAACGACATTTTATTAACGCCAGTTTTTGACGTGAACACGGTAAACTTTGTATATTCTTTCTCTCAAAATATAGGATATGATTCTTTGAAAAACTTCTGGCTTGTATGGGTACAGTATTATATTTTCTTTGGGGTACAGGATGCAAGATCGAACAAATTTGACGCTTACCACTGCATTCGAATCTACTAAATTTATAGGTAGATTTGATGGAAACTATGTCTAAAAAATACAAATACTACAAAAATAAGCGTCCGAAAATATTTACTATTAACAGTTTTTTAACAATACGTATCAGCTGAGTAAACAGTCTTATAATAGACTCACCAAGAGAGATTTACAAATAAAAAACACACTTATTATTTCAAAGCTTTTTAGATTTGTTTTACTTACCATAGAACACTGAAATGAGTTGCTCCAGTACCCATAAGAGCAAAAGATCTATTATTTTTGGCGTATCTATAACGCAATAAACAAACAGGCTGCAAGATTAAACGACTATTCATCGAAGAAATACCAACAGCATAATTCTAACCTTTCCAAAGGGTGTCCGCGAGCAATAGAAGTAATATTTCAGCCAACAATAGAACCTATTGAATTAATATTTTTTATTATTTCTCCAATGCCTTATATGTTTTAAAGGAGTGTTTATTTTAATTAAAATAATATAAGGATATTAGATTTTTTATTTAAACTGTAGTTCCGCCTAGAAATATATTTTTCGCCAAATTATATTTAAGCATTCCCATCAAATAGTTTAATTTTTTAGCTCTAACAATTCTACACTTTAAGGAATAATAGAAATCTATTGGTTTCCAATAGTATTTTTTATTTTAGTCATTGAAAAAATGGTAAAATAGTTTTCAAAGAAGTAGAAATACTTTGGAACTCTATTAATATGTGTATATTTAAAGCAATATTTTTTTCGATTATTTTGATAAAGTTTTGTTGAGGCAATATTAACTTTAATATAAGTAATGTGAAGTGGTAAAAAATAATACTATTATTGGCATACATAGCATAGAGATTTTTCTGCGTACAAGGACACTATTGGTGCCGAATAGTACATTTGTAACTTAACATCAAGACAATTTTTTATTAACAAGTGTATTATGGTTCAATTTATGACAAAGCTCAGCGTTTCTACATTTTTGACAATCACAGATGACATCAAAAGCTGATATTGGGTCCTTCAAAAAGACCAGATCAATAGTGGGCCGTATCAAGCTGACGCGACAAGTCGGGTCGTTCTGTTTTCGTTTGATTTTGGTGTTTTTAAAGTGTCTGTTGGTGTTTCTCGTATAATGTGTGTTACACACTTTACTTTTGGACGTTGTAGATTTGAGAAACGAGATTTTCTTGGTGTTTATTATTTAAGTTGAACGGTGAGTACAAGTCCGGTCTTGCCTTTTTAGCCAACCTCTAAACATAAAATAGATCAACCTTCAACAGGGTGCCATAAATGACAAGTGACTTACCCACCATATTGCGAGATCTAAGAAAACGTTTTACTATAGATAAGAGGTTTCGAAAAAGTGTCCCCACTTCCATTACAGCAGAGGAAATTTCGTATTTTGCTAAACCGTATCCATTTACTTTTGAGCATGATGACAGAAACCCATTTTACAATGATGAGATCAATTATGCCTCTCTCTCATGTTCTTTCTCTCTCATTTTTTTCTCTCTCGTCTTCTTTCTCTCTCATACTCGTAAAATTTTTACAGCTGGTAGAAAGTTAGGTTATGTGAAAGATTAATATGACATATTACTTGAAGCCTGTCCCATGATATAAGTTGTTTTTGCAGTGTAAAAATATACTTAAAAAGTTTATATAAAGTATTAGCAGCTTAAATGCCTGTGTTCTATGAATCTGGGACTGACTAACAACTATTGAAATATTACGCAAGGTCGAATATTTGTTCTCCTTTACATTACTTGGACCGGGCGATATGGGAATGAGTAACAGGAACACCGACCCGATATAAAGTTGAGAATAGTGGGCATTACAGAAGATTTCTTTAGTTATAAGCGTTTGGTTTCAGTTTAAAGCAGAAGTCACAGTGCCATTACAAAGTGTATCTATCCTTCTGGATAAGACTCAACATTTACAGTTAAAAATTGTGAAACTACTTGGTATATTCGATTAAACAATTTTTATCGCGTCTTTAACTTATACACAAACATCACTGTTCGCAGGTAGGCTATATTATAGATAAATATTTTTCTATGATTATAGATCCATTTTCATGATATATCGTAGAATAGGGAATATTTTTTAACCTTATTATAAATTGTTTATCCTAATAAAAATATTTACTCATTTTTGAAATTTTTCCTTTATTTATTTAAATACTTTTCCTCCGATCCTTTTAGTGCAAATTGTTGGCTAGAGGTAGTAGGTATTGTTATTTGAGTAGGAAACAATTTTAAATGCTATAAAATAATATGGTTAATGTGGCTATGCTGACACTGTTTTTGTTTAATAAAAACGAGATTTTTGCGAATGCTGTTTGCCTTCAGTAAAAACAAAGGTCTTTTGCTATAAAATCATAGAACTTACGGAAGTATTTTGTCAGGTTAGAAATTTATTTTTATGACAACTCCGATACTCCGATTAAACTTTCACTATAGGCAACCAGAAATACTTGCGCACAATCAAAGCCGCCTGTGAAGAAATGTTTGATTATTCTTTTTTATTGGCAACAACATCGTTTTTATTTGTCTTTTACTAATGCCCCTTTTGCTAACAAGGATAGAAAGAAACCGGATTCCGCTGGGATGTTATCAGAAAAGAAAAGAATTTTGCGATGACTAATCTTTCGAAGTATATAACCAGCAATACTTCCACAAGCAAAGAATGTACGATAAAAATTTGAACAAATCCTTTTTTTATTTGTCTTTGTCTAATGCACTTTCGCCAACACAGATAGAAAGAAATCTGATTCCTCCGTGATTATCAGGAAAGAAAAGATGAATATTGTGATCACTAAAATATGTGCTGGTGTAAACGGTCCATGGAACTGACCAATAGGGTTAATTCTTGTTCAATTGTTTTTTCTGTCATCATTCTCAAAACCAAATGGATACCGTATAGTTGCCCATGTAGTCTGGATCTTGAAATCAAAGTTAAATTTTCAAAGGAGTAAAATATGTAAAGAGTAAAAAACTATGTTTTTTTATCTTCTGACAGCCCACGAAGACCGAGGTCTAAGTACTATGTACCGTGGGTGTACTGGGGAATCGACTCACACATCCAGAGCTGCAAACATCCGTTGGGATTTCACCAGCCCTTTAAGAGGATGTGTGGGGTGGTACCACCTCGGTCGAGGAAGAATTCCTCTACCACCTTCCTCTTTTTGTGACAATCCTACCAAATGTCTGGCCACACTTTTTTATTAAGCGTGCGGCCGGGCCAGGATTCGAACCTGGTCTAGAGCCGGAGACGCGTTACAAACCCAGCGCGTTGGACCACTGGGCTATTGCTCCGACTATCTTTCGACAACAAATAATAAGATAACAATGGTTTTAAAAAACATTTTCCTTTTTGAGTCATTCCGATATCATAGTTTTAAGGATACAGACAAAAAAATAATTTTTTGTCAAATGTCATGGTCAATTTCTACCCCTTAAAATGTATGAAGCCGCTAAGAAAATTCGTGTCCATCATTATTCTTCTTACCTAAACACCTAATTTCATTAAAATCGGTAACAACAAGTTCTGTCGATGTACTTGTAAGTTCAAAATTATTATGAATGATATAATTATTATTCCATGGCGACATACCTGTTTTGTTAGTGATTGGTTTCTGGCAACTAAAAACTCCTGACTTGTCGCAAGGCAACTTACTGCATTCCTACGACTGCAGAGACTTTGAAAGCTGCATAAAAAATTCAGAGCGTTAAGAATGTACCCGGTACTCGTTGCGGACTGGCTCGATGCATTTATGCATGTTTGAGTACAGATGCAGGGACGTAGTTGCTATGAGACAAGATTGTAGTACAAGTACGTAAATAACTCGTGGCATATAGATATACCTAACAGAAGTAAAAATTTAAGTGCAAATAAATAATGAAATAAACTAGTTCAGCGTATTGTTAGGCAACAAGGATGCAAAAAATAGCTATTTACCTAAGAAGTGTGGAAAGTGATACTTTTCTGCACGCGACTGCAGTTGACCGAACGACGCGAAGCGGAGTTTGGTTAGCAATTGGGTGCAGAAAAGGCACTTTCCGCGCGTGTTGGGTACAATGTTTTTTGTAAGAGGGTGAGGAAAATGGTCTAGTTTTATTTTTTTAAAAATTATTTCAGTATAGACGTTAAGGTGAACATACAATTCAAAATTCAAACTTATATTATTTTCATTTGTTATTAACAAATCACAAATCATCAATCATATTCTCTTCAATTCCTTCCTCGATCTTCATTTTCTACTCAAAAGTTGGATAAAAGTAGAATAACATTTGTATTTTCACTTTGACATCTATGCTGACAATTAAAAAATGGGTAAATATCACAAACTTAATTTCATAGCAAAAATATAAGTAGAAATACCCTGTAATTATTCGCTGGATTCATAATTTTTGTATGGTTATTCTTTGGGTATTTCCATATAGGTATTACTACTATATTGTTAGCATCCAATCTACCCGTTGTTAAAATTTGAAGCAAAGATAAAATTTCCTTTTCTTTTGTTTTGTACCACGTGATGTACCAACACTTGACGGAACTGTCACTGTCAGTTTTGACAGCAGTTTAAAATGTGAGTTTATCGGTTTCCTTTTCGTCTTTTTATCTTTCAAAAGTAAAGATAAATGTGTTTTTATTTCTGAAAAGTGGATTAAAAGTTAATTATTATCCTATTTACGATATTGACATAGCTAATGTACCGATAATGCCAGTGTTAAGCAGCAAGAAGTGAAGAAATTACTTGTAGTTTTAGCGGCGGATATTCTTCACAAGAATGTAAACTGAAGAGTGAATACATCATTTTTAAATTTTTAATTTGAGATTTTGGGGCAAAACGGGTAAGAACATTATGTAAATAAAGCGACGCATCGTTTGGAAATCTAAAAAAAACACATTTTTTAAGTTCAGCTTGATTAGCTGGGCAAATCACGTGGTTGTTTAGGAGGGCTGTTCAATACGTCATGTGACAGGTTAGCAAATGTGTCTGAAGGCTACGTCTTTGCTTCATCATTTTTTCATCGTTCGCTGCAAAATTCCCCCAAGGGTATGTTCAGTACATCACGTGACTGGTTAGCAATTGTTTCCAAAGGCTACGTCTTTGCTTCAACATTTTTTCGTCGTTCGCTATATAGTAGTAATACGTATATGGGTATTTCCCACCAATATTTTACTAAATATATTGAATTGGACCTCTTCGGTCCGGGTCCAGTGACATTAATTAGCACACAGAGTCTAATTAAGTTGCGATTTAGGTGGGTGATTGTTGCTGTATTGTTTCACACGTCAGTTCTGAAAAAACTTTAAGTACTAGTACGGAAAGTAGTTACTTTCCGCACGCACGCAGAAAAAATCTTTTTTTAGAGCACCAGCTCGGTCCTGCGCATAACAACACTAAGCAAAAGATAGAAAAAAAGCATATCGACGATTTTGGTTTAGTTTACCAATGAAAGATATTTCTTTAATTAACTACGAACGAATCAAAAGGTTTAGTTGCCGGGGTAACCAAAACCAGTTTTATTAATTCGGTATTCGGAAAACTTCACCATTGCTAAAATCGGTTTATTTGACAACGAAGGATTTGAATTGATGAATGTGAACATAAGCTGAGCATACCTGTGCCTTTGGAAATTCACTCAGCTCTTTATAACTCTGACATTTTCTGAGAGCTCATTTGCTCGGTGTGCCCGTCAAGTTCGAGCTGCCCTGTCGGACGTCACTTTCTGGAACGAACTCGTCCAACTTTTGGACTTCCCATATTTTTGCACTGGAGAAGATCATAGGTGGGCCATTCTACTTTTCCTTGCAGATAAACTTGTCCCGTCAGAACAGTCCTAATTTATTTTCACCTAAATGTATTTTATTTTCGATGCAGTTTACATATGAAGACAACAGCGGAAGAACAATCTAAGTCACATTTTTATACTTTCAATAAAAGCGAATTTTAAAGTTTCAAGACTTACACAGGAGGCAAGATAAAATATAATGATTTGCAATATTTTTTTATTGAAATCCATAAACATAGGCAACATTTAGTCAATATTAGATTTAAAAAATAAACAATGTTAGAGAAAAAAACGTAAAAAATCTTCTCTCCGGTGTACCGACAAACGATTCAATCCGCAGGACGTAGGATATTAACGCGGCTATAACAAAAATACAACATTACTAAAATGCTTTAATTTTTTTTATCATTATAACTTACCATGTTTGAATCAAATACATGAGCATTATGGACAGCACATGGACATATGGATGTTGTAGAAACTCGTGTTAAAAAAGAAATCGCTTTATCATTACTAAGAAGGATCTAGTTTGACTGCTATCTCTTATCATATCTACATTATCCACATGGGCATATGGGCAATGTTACAAGCACAAGGCAAATAAGTGTATAGTAAGCGTGTGAAGTTTCATCCACAAACTTCTTAAGTTCGTGCAACTGGTTATACTCCAACTTGGGAAAAGGAATGAGGCCCGTGTAAAGTTTGTCTGGTGTTTCAGCTTTCCTATATGACAGGAATTTTTAGCTGTAAGAACAAAACTTGACAGAGCTCCAATGTAACTTTCTAAAGTTCGTGGATGTTGGTGACTTATTACTAGTTATTTTATTGGCCTTGTTGGAAATGGAATTTTTTTATTCATAGGTTTTAAAAATAAATATAAATAAAGCAAACAGCGAACAGGATAACTAATGTGATCACTAAAATGCTAAACGAATTCCAAACGTTTTAAGTGGGCAAGTGGATCGTTCTTTACCGAATGCGAGCGGACTTGGATAGTTATTCCAAATTATATCATATTTTTATCACTGATTTTAATAGATTATTAATATTGTATGGCATATTAAAGTAATAGGGAGAAGGTATCAAAATGGCAAACAATCTAAATTTTTGGCCTTAGATCGTTTTTCCCCTGTGGTTTTCATATGATTTGTTTAATTATTAAATGTTTTTTGTAACTATGAAGCTATTTCTGCAAATCTTAATTTATCTTTTAAAAATCTGGTAACAGTGGTCAGTAGTGGTAACAGAGTTGTTTTCCATAAAAATTAACACTGTCCCCCAGTTAATGCAATGCAATGTTGGCGTAAGTAATTCAAGAAAATATTACTGAATGGTACGTAAAAGTATTGTAAGAAGTGTTTTCTAATTAAAACATTACAAAATTTATAAATTGCAATTTTGTAAGTTTTTAGTCAAAATACAGTTCCTACAATACTTTTTAATTACAATTTTGTAATTATTACATTTTGAAATGTTTTAGTCAGAATATAGTTCCTACAATACTTTTACGTACCATGCAGTAATATTTTCTTGAATTATTACGCCAACATTACACTGCATTAGCTGAGGAGCAGTGTTCATTTTTATAGAAAACAACTCTGTTACCACTACAGATACCTGTTACTACATTTTTTCAAAAGATAAATTAAGATATGCAAAAATAGCTTCATAATTAGAAAAAACATTTAATAAGTAAACAAACCATACGTAAACTGCATTGAAAATCAAATACATTTAGGTGAAAACTAGGATTGTTGTGACGGGACAAGTCTATCTGCAAGGAAAAGTAGAATGATCCGGTTATGACTCAAATTTATGTTCTGGAGAAATATTTAGGTTAAATAAAACACTTAATATTATGCTCCTATCTCTTCTACTTTTCAAGCTAATATTATACAAAGAAATTTTGACACTCACTCACCGGCAATCAGTCTAGGATATCTCCCGTGGCCGCAGAATACAATTCGGCACAAACAAAGGGAACAATCCAAAAACCTAGACTTTTCTTCTTTCAACCCCAAAAGTGGGGGGAGGGCGTGATTTTTAAAGCACCAGCTCGGTTCTGTCATGACAACATTATGTAAAAGGTAGAAAAAAACATATTGACGATTTTAGTATATTTAGACGAAAAATTTTTGGAAGAAATATTAAATACAAGAAGTTCATCTCAAGAAATTTAGTCCACCTCTGGACGGGGGGCGAGAGATCTCTTCGTGTCTTTCTTAACAGATGGGCGAAATAACCGGTTTAAAAACGCTTTGCATCGCCATTTGGTGCCGATTTCGAGCATACTGTTCTTGATGGGAATTGGGATTTATCAGTAGAAATGTGTCTTTTGTGGTTGGACGCTCCTATAATATTGTCAATAACTGACTGGATAATTGTGATAATAGAGTAATACGAACACCACCTCGGTACAGCGTTGCATGCTATTTCATTGTCTTCATTTTTGGACATATTCATAACATGAAGACAGGCGCCATTATGCAGTCAGTTCGGGGCTTTCTTAGAAAACCCGTAATTGTAGCACCCAGCATTCCTCCGAGTTGTTCAGCATTTCCATGGGCTGTCTAGCAAGCCTGCAGCACTAGGTGATGAATACCCAGGAATGACACGTGACCTAAACTTGTTTCCACGCGCGACGCAAAGCCTGCTTTTGAAAGCAATGGAGACTGGTGATTTCAGGTCATCGTCTGACCTGATCATTAGAGTTATATTTTCGCGTAAACTTTTCACAGCTGGGTCAAAGCATGTGGCAGCATTGCAGAATGTTTCAAACCATGGTATTTTTAACTAATTCCGACACTTGATTCATCTTCATGGTCAACAAAATCTTAATATTATTTTTTTGTTTTATTAGTCTTGGATGAAACTACTAAATCTTAAAAAGAAGAGAATGTTCTTTCCAGTTACTTCCAAAAAGACTTCATATAATGAGAAATTTAAATCTGATCAATACATTTCACTTAAGCGCTTGATCAGGAAGTGATCTACCACAGATTGACCAAACCTTATCCGTTGTTGATGACCTAGTTAAGCCAAAAAATTGCCCAATTTTTTTTTCCTTTTTAGTAACCCTGTACTTTTTCAATTACTAATATCGGAATTCACTAAAAACGTTTAAAATTTAGTACTGGTTTAAATTAATATTATCTAGTTAGGTTAGGACAGGTTTTGGTCCTGTCATTGTTAATAAGTCCTCGTTAAAAACGTATTAATATCTTATTGATTTGCTTAGTTTCCTAGAGATTTTTGTCTTGGAACGTGTTGCTTAGGTTTGATTATATATATATATATATATATATATATATATATATATATATATATATATATATATATATATATATATATATATATATATATATATATATATATATATATATATATATATATATATATATATATATATATATATATATATATATATATATATATATATATATATATATATATATATATATATATTATATATATCGGCAGCTTCCTCTCTAATCGGCGCATATCTGTTGTGGTTGACGGTCACTCATCTAACTTCCATCCTATCAATGCTGGTGTCCCCCAAGGTTCAGTCCTGGCACCAACCCTATTTCTCCTTCACATTAATGACCTGCTCTCTTCAACCACTAATCCCATCCACAGTTATGCTGACGATAGTACTCTTCACTCCAATATTCATTTTTCCAGACAAGTTTCGAATCAGGAGTTGGATAGTGGACGCAGATCTATGTACCTATCCCTTTCCCAAGATCTTCAATTAATCTTAGACTGGGGTGCCAAGAACCTTGTTCAGTTCAACGCCTTCAAAACCCAGTCATGCTCCCTCTCACGCAAAAAATCTGGCAACGCCCTCACCATCCACATGAATGGCCAAGCCCTACAAAACAACGAAACATTCGATCTCGTTGGCGTCGCTTTCGAACATGATCTCACCTGGCACAAACACATTACTTCAGTAGCCACATCGGCAGGTGAAAAGCTTGGTTTTCTCTTTCGAGCCAGAAAATACTTCTCCCCTTCCAACTTATACACTCTCTATGTTTCCCAAATAAGACCCAACCTAGAGTACTGCTCCCACATCTGGGGAGCGGCATCACCTTCGACACTTAAGATCCTTGATTCTATCCAAAAGAGAGCCATTCGACTTATCAATGACCCAGCCCTCACGAGAAAACTCCCTTCCCTCGCTCATCGCCGCGCTGTGGGGGATTTATCCCTGTTCTACCGCTACTTCCACGGATTTTGCTCTGAAGAACTAGCCGGCATTATTCCCCCCCTGAATGTCCCTAACAGAACAACCAGAGGCTCGTTACGTATGCATCCCTTTACTGTCCAGCTACAAAAGCCTAGAACAGACCACTTCTCCCGCTCATTCATACCTAGGGTCTCCAAATTATGGAACAAATTGCCTGCAGATGTCTTCCCTTCCCGTCCCAACCTCCAATCCTTTAAATCCCGTGTCAATAGACTACATTTCCCTTCTCTTCAGACACCCACGGTACGTTAGTACTTAGGCTTGAAGTCTACGTGGGATGCCTTAGATAAAAAAAAAAAAAAAATACATACAAGATGAGTGTTCTTGTGGATGTTTAGTGGTTCCTCTAACTAAAGTACCAGAAGCACTGGCACTATATGTAACGAGAACCAAGATCCTCGATTGAGGGAGCAGAAATTTAATAATGAAATAACGGTTTCAACGGCGCGGCGTGGGAAATTTTTTCTCCCTCGTACCGAAGATTGCCTTCCAGACTTAAAAGTTTATAAGATTTGAACAACAACAAAATTTCACAAGACGTTACACCTTAAGTTCTAAAATAAAACACAGAACCTCAGGCGCGGCCTGTCCATAAGGTCGTTTGGTCAATGACCCACCTAAAATTTTCAGTGATCTACCTAATAATTTATTTTTTAATTTTTTAAACCAAAAAAGAATCTTTTGTTTCAAAGTACCATGCGAAAACTCCCCAAGAAAGAATCAAGTCAATAAGCCATCGTCAAAGGATATCCAAGCTTCTTCCGGGCTGGGTCATATTGTAAATTGATCCTATAGGTTTATATGGACGATATAAATTCATTAAAAGCAAGAGAGAAACAAACATACGCGCTTTAGGAAGTTAAAAAGAGACACAATTGGTCGACGGCCCACCAATAATATCTGGCCACTCCCACTATGGAAATACATACTTTCAAACCGCCCCCTAAAATATATTGTTTCAAAACATTTGGTTCGGAAAAAGAAAAACTAATTAGGGACCTAATATGCGCATTGTATTTGCATCGTATTAATAATATTAATTAGTGGTTAAACATAAAAAATTATAAATACGATTTCTGTCAGGCCAGCGCTAGGCATCAAATTTAACGGTGTCGGACCGATTTTCTTACATAACCTGCGTAGTCCACGGGGTACAATCGCAGCGAGATAATCCGACGCTCGCGGGTTCGAATCTGTGTTGGGGCAAGAACTTTTTTTTAAATTTTTGTTATTTAAAAAATTAGATCGGCTCTAAAAGGTGTATTGGCAACAAGTTCTTCCTCGATAAAATATTTTTAAAATTGTTGGCAATCTCATATTTACTACAGCTTACAGCCTGCACGTGCGTAGACAAATATCGTATTACTATGTTAGTCGCCAGGAATTTTATTACAGAAAGCAGAGTTTCGGCAGCGTTCCTAATTTTATTTTACGAATAATCATACTTTTAGCTCAGAATTTTTTTCTGTTTATATTCTGGGCTTTTAGTACAAGGCGCGACACCTATTGAGGAGAAGCTAAACTTATCACAACGAAAGCCGCTAAAATCTACTAATTTAGAGTATTAAAACACATAGAAAAAAGCCATAAACAGAAAAGTGATACAAAAAGTCATAAACATCAAGAGTAGTAATGTTCAATAGTCTGCAGTAGTACCTATTTTATGATTTTTGCAGCGTTTATTTGTAGGTAAATACTTTCTTTGCACATTATTAAAAAACCTTTCTTAATTAAAAAAGTGTATTTTGCTTGTTGCGTCGATATCACTAGTTGCCCACAAAATTTTGACCCACCTGTAAAAAATTCACGGGCCGCGCCTGCAGAACCTACCGCACGCTTTATTTATTAAGTATAAGCGCTAATGCCTAACTTACAGATGGGTGCCTGTTTGTGCAATAAGGATGCCGAAGGTATTAGGCGATTATCCATAAGTGGTGTTGATAAGCCCATTAAGTTTCTTTGCTTTTCTAAAAATAAACCTCTTTACTTTCCTTAGTCTATTAGTTTACCCAACGAGCTTGTGTATGTGATTCAAGTGGATTAACCGATAAAACCGCACATCATCGGTGCCATTATAATCGTGAAAGCTGTAAACAAGGTGTTTTTATTAATCTTACAGTTGGATGAATCTTAAAGAAGGTCATATTATTTTATTCATGGATAAATCTGTCACTTCTTGTTTGTTCCTTAGTGATATTTTTATGACAGGTCAGAAAACTAATATCGTCAATGGAACCTTTGGCAACTAAAAGATCTCAATCGAAACATATGTATGTATATAATCTATAGGGTGTTCGAAAAATACCAATGTATTATACACACCGAAATAATTTTAGAGTAAACAGTTCGGGTAGTCACCAACCAATAGTACACTGTGTATATTTAGGGTTCTCCTATATGCACATGTGTGCAATAGGGAACAAATGACGTGAAAATATATTATACTAATAAATGTTTTAAAAAGAAAGGTGATTAGGAGAAAGTAACAGGGTTATAGGATGCGGGTTCATTTAGGGGATCTTTTCAAAAAATTGGCAAGTTACGATAATTTTTTTAACAATAGAACGAATAACAACTTTCTTTTTATTCTTAGGAAAAAATTTTTTAGCTTAGTCTTAAATTACGCCTAATAACAGAAAATAAATTCTCCTTAAAGATTTTTATGTCTGGCAACGTTTCAACAAATTCAATTGTTTTTAGTTTTTTTTTTTGTGCGCATATTTCCGTCAAGCGAACACATATTATGTCAGCCAGGTGCGGCAAACATGGACGGGTTTTAAGCTTTTTGAAATTTTTTAAAAATGTTCGATTTAAGAAAATCAAAGTAGAGTATCCCAGGAGTCACCCATTAAAATATATGCAGAGCATTTCATAACGCCCTGTATAGACGTGCTTGGTAGAGGAGCTAGAGATCTGACCATAGGGATCGATTTTCCGTATCATTTTGCAAAAAAGACTATTTCTTTCACCCTCTTTCACTCTTCAACGCTCAGTAGGTATTTCAATAAAATTATTATCTATATGTCGAGGGCAAAAAAAAAAGAAAAAACATAGAAAGTTAATCGTCGAATGCTCCCTTCCTATAAAGAACGAAGAACCTAAAAAAATATGGATAGCACGTATCTCGACGAGCGCTTTCCGACGAGGTTATGGGATTTTGATTTGGATCCATTTTGACCCCGAAAACAAATTAAAATCCGTCAAAAATTTGGGTCAAAAATCAAAATTTCCAGTTTTTTCCAAAATAAATCTAATTTCCAACCGTTTTAGGTATAGGTAAATCTATTGCGAAAAGAAAGTATTTAAGATTTAAAGTTTCACGTGTGAATCCGTTTTTCGGTCCGACGGGTTTCGTTTTCGAGTTATTAAGTACCAGAAAGGGGTCCGCAAATGGCATTTTTGACTAAAAAAATTAATTAAAATTACTTGCCATTTTCCGATACTCACCAATTTCAGTGGGGTTCTGAAACTCCGGGTCCTCTACAACCTCCGAAAATTTAAATCGATTTAATTCACTTTTGAGACCTGTAATCGATATCATACGAAACCGCGTAAATTTCGATTTTAATGTTTAATAGCTCCGAAATCGTACATCCTGTATAACTGACTTTTTTTACCGAAGGTAGTCGCACTATTCCTCCATTAGCCCGGAAAATTCGAGTTCTCCCTCCCTGGCCGATTTAAGAAAAAAAATTGAAATGGTGAAAATGTCTGACACATTTTCGTCACGGATGGCCGGGATGGGAGGGGGGGGGGGAGGGGATACAGACCGCCAGGCAATGTAAGTAAATTAATTGTTTCTTAAATTTTGTATTTTTCTAATTATTAAGGCTAGTAGACTGCGACCAAATCCCATTTCTGATGCTAAATATGTAAAACACCAACAATCACATTTTGGTAAAACTTTCTGTAGCAAGGTTTTGGAGTGCAAAAAATCAAAGGGGAAAAGTTTCTTTTTAAATTAACCCTAATACTTTAATATAGAAAATGGGATTTTTCGGTAATATGTCTGGCTATGGCGCATAAGAAATTTTATCTTAGGTACCTAGTAATGTCTTCAAAAATTGTTCACAATGTTAAAAAATGCCAAACGAGATATTTGGGTGTTCCATTATTTACAATAAAATATTGGTGGTAATAAATACCGACTAAAAAGTCAATTATTAACATACTGCCGGCTTTAAATGTTTGTTTTAAAATATTTGATTACAAATAATTCAATATTTCCAATTGCTCCGATTTTATTAAGCATTAAAAAATATATTGTACACATATGTGTGTAAAGCTATAGGCATTAATGCAGTCTGACTTTACAAACAAAATTTGCATACTATGCCATATTGAAATATCGTTAATTGTCGTTTTATATTTTAGCTACGCACTTTAAACAATAAAATGTCAGGTATTTCCCATTTTACATATTGTCTACATTTTTAAAAACGTCCGGCCTTTAAAAATTATACGAAGCGGCTATTGATTTTTCTTGGTAACAGTTTATTTTATGCATTGTGCTACTTCCAAGAAAAATTAGTCTAATTATGATCTATTCTACTCATACATACACAGTATGTGAACTGTATTTTAATGCTATATGATAGAGTCATAAGTTGATTATATACTAGGTACTTTGAATTAACATCGCTAACAAACCCAGCCATTTTGAACAAAATAGCAACACACTTCTACTAAGAAAGAAAGTATGGAAGAAGTAGAATAATTTTAATTAGACAGATTTTTGGAAGCGAACGGAAAGAGTTTTTCAAGAAGACAAGGTACATAATATTATTGTTAGACAAGAAACACGCGGTAAAGGAAATAAAAGAATAAAAGTCGGGCTAAAAGAATAATAGACATTATTAGATTTGCCATCAGAGCAATGGTAAAAGAGCGGTTAAGTCACATGGAAAAAAGTTAAGAACATTTGTACCTAAAAAAAATTCTAAATTGGCACTGAAAGAACGTTATCCACAAAATATATTAGGATATTTATTAGCAGTCTGCAAAAGTACAATGCTCGAGTTGTATATATATATATATATATATATATATATATATATATATATATATATATATATATATATATATATATATATATATATATATGTCGTGGTTAATCCGGGATTACATCCGTTCGTTTGGTTCATTTCTATTTGAAACTTGCAGACGTTTCGCCAAAATCTCATTTGGCATCTTCTTGTGCTTACTCGCTGGTCGTAGAAAGTAAACTGAGGGTGGCTGCCGCAGCGCGTGGTTTTATAGTGGATCGCCTTGGTCTTAGGTCATATCTATTGGCCGGCGTTGGCTCCGCCCCCTGAGTGGTTTTCTTGGGAGCTGCGTTTGGGTTTACTTGGTTCTCGGCCGTCGTGCTGTTCATGTTAGGTGGTTCTATTGGCTTGATGATGGATTTCCATGTTGCTGGAAGGTTCAAGGCATCGTCTCGTTTGTTTGGGTTGCCGTTTTTTTCTATTTCGATTGCTTCGCGAATAAGTCTGGTTTTGTAATGGTCTATGTTGGCTATTTGTTTGCAGCTGTCGAAGTTGATTTTGTGTCCTGTTTCAAGCTGGTGGCGGAAAATAACAGCCTCCCATTCTTAGACGTCCTAGTAACAAAAACAAAAGAAGGAACGCTGCTACACACGCTATACAGAAAACCAACACACACAAACAGATACCTCAACGCGGAGTCCCATCATCACCCAACTCAAATACAAGCAGTAGCCAACACACTGATTACAAGATCCATCCGGCTGACAGACGCCCAAGGAAAAGAACAGGAACTAAACAACATTAAAACAGCTCTGAAACAAAACGGCTACAAAACACATACAATAAAAAAAGCCATAGACCAGGAACAAAATCGCCAAAAAAAGAAACCAGAAGAATCCACCAAAGACAGGCCCATATCTGTACTACCATACATCAAGGGAACAACAGACAGAATCGGGAGAATTCTACGCAAGCACAGCATCGCAACAGCTTACAAGCCACACCAAACAATAGGATCATCACTAAGAAACCCAAAAGACAAAATAAAACTGGAAAACCAGGGTGTCTACAGCATCTCATGTGGGACCTGCAGCAAAACATACGTAGGACAGACCAACAGACGAATATCAGCAAGATTAGAAGAACACAAGCTCTGCATCAAGAACAAACAAACATCGTCTGCCCTTTTCCGCCACCAGCTTGAAACAGGACACAAAATCAACTTCGACAGCTGCAAACAAATAGCCAACATAGACCATTACAAAACCTGACTTATTCGCGAAGCAATCGAAATAGAAAAAAACGGCAACCTAAACAAACGAGACGATGCCTTGAACCTTCCAGCAACATGGAAATCCATCATCAAGCCAATAGAACCACCTAACATGAACAGCACGACGGCCGAGAACCAAGTGAACCCAAACGCAGCTCCCAAGAAAACCACTCAGGGGGCGGAGCCAACGCCGGCCAATAGATATGACCTAAGACCCAGGCGATCCACTATAAAACCACGCGCTGCGGCAGCCACCCTCAGTTGACTTTCTACGACCAGCGAGTAAGCACAAGAAGATGCCAAATGAGATTTTGGCGAAACGTCTGCAAGTTTCAAATAGAAATGAACCAAACGAACGGATGTATTCCCGGATTCACCACGACAAATATTTCTCCATCCGTGAAACTCTACGTACTTCCATATATATATATATATATATATATATATATATATATATATATATATATATATATATATATATATATATATATACAGTGTGTCTACTTAAGGTGTTCTCTACATATGGAAAACTTTGGTATGATTAATTTTACGAAACAAGGTACTCTTTATAAAAAGTTCTGCTTACTAACAAAATAATATTCGACTATTAAAACGTGAAATAGCATGTACAGAGTGGTCAGAAAATAGACAAATTTATAACTGACGCAAGAGAGAAGTACGCTTAATTTTTATTTTAGAGCAAAATGAAATTAGAAAATGTTACTTAGAATTAATTAAATATCTGTTTAAATCCACCGCTTTATATTAAAAAATAATATTAAAAATTGAAATATGTAAATTCTTTTTTAAATAACTAAAAAATACATGTAAATACGCAACTCAAGTTAATAATCATTAATCACCTATCAGTTATCGAGAAATTATGAAATTTTGCTGATATCTAGGTGGGAAATGGTGGAAAGACATTGGTGGTTCTATTAAGAATTACCATATTTAAATTTTTTAAATATTTTTTTATATACAGCAATGGACTTAAACTTAGATATAATTTTTAATTCTAAGTAACTTTCCTTATTTCATGTTGCTCTAAAATACAAATCAAGGGTACTTCTCCCTTGGGTTAATTATAAATTTTTATATTTTCTGACTACTCTGTACATGCTATTTCAAGTTCTAATAGTTTAAAATTATTTTGTCAGGAAGCAGAACTTTTTATAGAGAGTAACTTTTTTCGTAAAATTAATAATGAAAAAGTTTCCCATTCGTAGAGAAGTTAAGTAGACACACTGTAATAAGAAGCAAAAACTCTGCTAAGGGGGAACCTAAAAGCACGAGCTAAGAACAAAAAAAAAACAATGACTAGTAGAAAATGAAAACAATACAGACAACCTATCTTATATATGTATAAAGAAGATGTAGTTTTAAAGACAAGCGTGGAACAAAAAAATTATAGTAATAAAACATCTAAAGACCTAATTGACCGATATGAGAAATATTTTTTTTTGTGATTTAAAGTCGCCAATAGTTAAAAATTCTCTTCTAATAATTTGTTCTTTCAAGAAAAAAAACTGCTCTGGCAGCCCTTTCCAAACAAAATATCTCTGACAGGTGCAATTTCAAGTCAATAAAACATGTATAAATAGAATAAGGCGGTACCACTGTATATTTTAATTAGACAAATTTGTCAATTAGTGTAACTAATTATATAAAAATTGCGTGACGTCAATAACTAAATGTTTAACAAGTAACTTACCATTTTGTCGTTGTGTCCATTTCTAAATAGGCTAATACATTTATTTATGTTCATACCTGGAAACAAAAAAAATAATGTAATTTGAATTTGTCTTAAATGTGTTATACAAATATACGGCAAGGGCATCCCTTTTTAATAAATTTAATGAAATGTTTTCCCAATAATGTGTGTTCGTGGTTGTTTTTATTGGCTTTGGCAGGTTTCAGTTGCACTCGCCTCCTCTTGCACCCCCCCCCCCCCAAATGACGCTTAGAAAAACACGTACGATAGCATTTAAAAAGTGCTAAATTAGGCGAACTAGTATGTATGAATAAGTAATAACATTTTCTTGTACCTACTATACAGTGCTTTTTTTTTACTCGGGACCTGGGAATTGCGTGGTAAATTTTTCACCCCATGTTAACTTTTGTTCTACTCAGAACTAAATGACGAAATTGGCAACAGAGGTTATTTAAATCCTTAGAAGATGCCACAGTGACTTATTTTTTACCAGCAAATTGACTTCTTTTTGTCTTAAAACGCAATTTTCTTAACCTCTAGGTATATGTCAGATATGTGATTTTGACAGTTCCATGCATTATTTAAATTAATTTGTAACTGGTAAGGACTAAACAACTGTAATTTATCATCAAAAAATAATAGATTTTCCTGAAATCGGTATGGAATTGCTGGAAAAAAAAATTCAACGCGAACTGAAGACCCTAAAATATGCACATGCCGAGGTTTGGCTCAAAATTTTTAGTAGAACAAAAGTTAACATGGGGTGAAGCAGTTACCATGCAAATCCTGTGCCCTGAGTTAAAACCAAAGCACTGCATAAATACATAAGTTGAAATGTTGTTTAAAAATCCATATTTTAACAACAGCAATGTCAAATATAGTGTGTGGCATATAATTTGTAAATGTATTATTGTTATTGCCGTAACTAGTACCAGTAATCTAAAAAAAGTAAACCTTACAACAAGGAAACAAAAATGAAGTTCAAATTTCTTGTCCATTTGATGAGCATATAATAAACGAAGCCATCTGTTTTTATAAAATTAACTTTATACATCTGATTTATGTATATTAAAAAACATGCACATGGACTGCAAACTTAATACGTCAGTGTCAAAGGTGACTCTAAAAGTCAATTAAATTTATTACGTGATTAAGACGGGACGGTCATATAAGAAATGGTTGGTTCTATTCTATGCAATTATTGTTAAGGAATTCCAAAGTGTCCGTTGACTATTTAAAGCATTTAATTATCAGACTCAACAGATCATTTTGAATTACAACGGATTGAAACAATAAATGTACACCACGAACTGCACACAAACTTCTGACCCAAATATTTTAAAAATTATTTTTTAATTATTGTTACCTATTTGTGAACACAATTGATCTCAATTCTGGTTAGTTGCAATTTTATGACAGATGGACTATTATGACATAGTATTGTCCGTAAATGTATATTATCCGACGGTTACACAAAAAAACATTATATAAATTGCACACATTAAAATGCCAAAAACTTCTGTAAATCAGATTTTAAGAACCACTAAAAATCCAACAATATATTTATCCAACTCTCATGGTTATATTGGATCTACAAAATAAAGAATAATTCAGTTGTCACGATTAGTTTCTTTCCCCTTCTGCAAAATTATTTCATCTTTCCATAACACTTCCTTAATTTCAAACCCAAACCCCAAAGCCACTAATAAAAACAATCAAGCCGCACACTGCAAAATTACAAATGATCTAAATTGCTATAATAAAGAACCTCTAATCTAAGTTGACGTATTTCTAAATGCATAACAACACTAATCTACCAGTATTATTACAAAAAACGAAATACTCAATTTCTTATTTTAATAGCTGGAAATGACAAACCTGCGTTCGTTTTAGGATGGCGCGGCGCGAGTGTACGACTGGGAATTTGAAGCAGGTTTGTCATCTCCAACTACCTACTAAAAATAATAATTTTAGTAAAAGAAAGCTCGTTTTCTCTTTTGTATCTTTTTGACAAAATGATAAGTACGTCAATAAATGTAAATATAAATATTTCAAAATTCTTACAAGGCGCCAGAGGCGGAGTGGTTTAAAGGGTGTAGCAGGATAAGCATGACGAGTTGGCCCCCAAATGGCAACCTATATCGAAACTTATGTTATATCATCGGCTTGATGTACGAACACGATTTATATAATATTTCGCCGCCGGACTCCGCTTTGACCTTGAGATGTGGACAAAAATGACCGCACGCATGACTATCGTTCAAAGAGGCATATCTTGAAAACTAACTAAGCTAGAGAGGTAAATCCAAAGCGAGGCCTCAGGTAACCTTACAGAGTATATACTATATTTTTTTTAGATTTAACGAATAATTACACATATGTTTAAAAAAATAAAGAACAAATTATTAATTTTGTTTTCGTGTTCCCTCTGACTTACAATCACTAAAATAATATATGTTGTAATCCTTTATATGCACTAGTACCCATAAAAATTGCGTTAGAAAAAACGTGGTGCAACACTTCGAAAAAAAATAAAATAATATAAGGATACAAACTTGACATAGGACACAGACAGGGTGTTTTCTAATTGAAGGTGAATATTTAAGGGGGCGACTTTTGGGTCCGTTTTAAAAAGAAAACTTCATATGAACGTATGTCCTAAACGTCTTAACTGTTGAAATACAGGGTGGTAAAATTTTCAAGAATAAATAGTTTTGTATTAATATCTGTAATACCACTTTAGATATCTTAATTAAATTTGGCATACATGTACTATGTATCGAGAGGCATTATTTAGTGTACCACAATTTTTTTTATTTCCACCAGTGGCGTTCGTACGGAATTTCACCTGCCTATTTTGGCAGACATTGATGGTACGCCACTGATTTCTCGTAAAATTAAAAGTATTCCTGAAATCCCCAATCATTTCTAAACAAATTTTAACTTTTCAATTTTTTCAATCCGATGCACGGTTTTCGCTTAAAAAAATAAAAACCTTTTCTCTGCATGATCATAACAATATCGTTAATATGATATCACCATGCAGAGAAATCGATTTTATTTTTTAGATCCTTGCTTAGAAATGAATAAGGAAGTTAATTTTTGAGATCCTTATTCATTTCTAAGCAAATCTGATCTAAAAAAGAAAATCTATTTCTCTGCATGGTGATATTGTCATATCAACAATATTGTTATGATCATGCAGAGAAAAGGTTTTTATTTTTTTAAGCGAAAACCGTGCATCGGATTGAAAAAATTCAAAAGTTCAAATTTGCTTGGAAATGATTGAGGATTTCAGGAATAATTTTACTTTTACGAGAAATCAGTGGCGTACCATCAATGTCTGCCAAAATAGGCAGTGAAATTCCGTACGAACGCCACTGGTGGAAATAATAAAAATTGTGGTACACTAAATAATGCCTCTTGATACGTAGTACATGTATGCCAAATTTAATTAAAATATCTAAAGTGGTATTACAGATATTAATAAAAAACTATTTATTCTTGAAAACTTTACCACCCTGTATCTCAACAGTTAAGACGTTTAGGACATACGTTCATATTATGAAGTTTTCTTTTTGAAATGGACCCAAAAATCGCCCCTTAAGTATTGATATTCAATTAGAAAACACCCTGTATGTGTTCTATGTCAAGTTTGTATCCTTATATTATTTTATTTTTTTTTCGAAGTGTTGCACCACGTTTTTTCTAATGCAATTTTTATGGGTACTAGTGCATATAAAGGATTACAACATATATTATTTTAGTGATTGTAAGTCAGAGGGAACACGAAAAAAAAATTAATAATTTTTTTCTTTATTTTTTTAAACATATGTGTAATTATTCGTTAAATCTAAAAAAAAATATAGTATATACTCTGTAAGGTTACCTGAGGCCTCGCGTTGGATTTACCTCTCTAGATTAGTTAGTTTTCAAGATATGCCTCTTTGAACGATAGTCATGCGTGCGGTCATTTTTGTCCATATCTCAAGGTCATAGCGGAGTCCGGCGGATAACATATATAAATCGTGTTCGTACATCAAGCCGATGATATAACATAAGTTTCGATATAGGTTGCCATTTGGGGGCCAACTCGTTATGCTTATCCTGCTACACCCTTTAGAATAATTTTGGAAAGAAGAAAATCTTGTTAAAATATAAATGATTAAGACATTGTCTATTGATTTATGTCATTCGATTTATTTGTACAATAAAAAATTATTACTTCAATTTAATTACAGATTTAATTCGATTTCGCTACTGTCATTTTCATTTACATTAAAAACAGTTCATTTACTAATAACAATGTTGTTAGTAAATGAAAGATAGGACCCTTCGACTCTAATAACTAAAGCTTTGGAAACGGGGGTTATTCCAGGAATGGCTCTAACCTACTTTGAAATAAAATTGGGATCCGATTTGAAAATAAAATACAAATATTTATTTACTCACTCTGTGTAATTTGAAAATGCGAAATACAGTAGTATATATAGTAAGTTTTTCCTACCGATTAGGCCACAAAAAGTTTTCAGGATTGCATGTGCAGGTGTCGACATATTTGCTCAGGTTAGTTACTGATTTTGTAATGGAACATCTCGCCTGAAAGGGTTTTTTTCTTTTTCCGTGAACCCTTAATTCTCGCAAGTCCCTCATAATTAATACGCCAGTGAATAAAACAAAAAATTATTTAAAAAAATATTTTATGGACACAGAAAAATACAAATTGATGAGCCACGAATAAAATAAAATTAATTGTAACGTAACAGCCTAATTATTGAAACAACTATGTTGTTTAAATTTCAACGTCCCATTCTAAAAAGCAATTTCAGTTTAAAAAGGGAAATGAATTTACGTCCAGTAATTTAAAAAGATTTGAAATGCATTTTATCCAAATATCAAAAGGTTAAAAACAAATTAGATATTTCCTTTTTGAGATGATGAAAATCTGAAGAAAATAATACAACATTGCCGAGAATATCTACAAGGAATTTATCAACGGAAATATACAGGGTGTCCGAAAATCTTAGTATGGGCAAATATCTCTGCTATTAGTAAAGACACAGACGCCGAATTTTAGGTGTATTTTATTGGTTAACAAATGTAATTTCACTTTTTTAATCCCCTTGAGGAGTGACGCTAGGCAGTTGAGGTCAAAAATTGTAAATGCAACCCTATGCCGTGTGGTATGTTATTTTAAAGGTCTTCAAAAAAAGAAACATTTTACCACAAACCCGAGGTATGTATCTTAATTCATTTTTATATGGCAAGCATATGAAAATTAAAAATCGTAAAAAAATAAGTACCTTTATTTCTTTTATTACTTTAAAAGTTGTTTCTTGGCAGTAATAAAGTCGATTTTGGAACTCTTCCAAGAAGTAACACCTGCCATTCTCGAAAATGTGAAAAGTGAGTTCCAGAATCGACTTTCAAGAAGTTCATGGTGGTCATTTTGAACAACTTTTAAAGTAATAAAAGAAATAAAGGTACTTATTTTTTTACGATTTTTAATTTTCATATGCTTGCCATATAAAAATGAATTAAGATACATACCTCGGGTTTGTGGTAAAATGTTTCTTTTTTTGAAGACCTTTAAAATAACATACCACACGGCATCGGGTTGCATTTACAATTTTTGACCTCAACTGCCTAGCGTCACTCCTCGAGGGGATTAAAAAAGTGAAATTACATTTGTTAACCAATAAAATACACCTAAAATTCGGCGTCTGTGTCTTTACTAATAGCAGAGATATTTGCCCATACTAAGATTTTCGGACACCCTGTATATTTCCGTTGATAAATTCCTTGTAGTTATTCTTGTCAATATTGTATTATTTTCTTCAGATTTTTATCATCTCAAAAAGGAAATATCTAATTTGTTTTTAACCTTTTGATATTTGAATAAAATGCATTTCAAATCTTTTTAAATTACTAGACGTAAATTCATTTCCTTTTTTAAACCGAAATTGCTTTTTAGAATGGGACGTTGAAATTTAAATAACATCGTTAAGTTTCAATAATTAGGCTATTATGTTACAATTAATTTTATTTTATTCCTGGCTCATCAATTTGTATTTTTCTGCGTCCATAAAATATTTAAATGCCGGTCTTCGAACAAAAATAAAAAGCCAAAAGTCCTTTTTACTACTCCTGTTAATTTATTTAAGCTTATGTTTTATTACTTTTAGTTTAATGTCTTCTTTTTTAGCAGTCTTTTTTTGCTTTATTCACTGGCGATTAATTATGAGGGACTTGTGAGAATTAAAGCTGCACGGAAAAAGAAAAAACCTTTTCAGGCGAGATATTCCATTACCCAATAATTAAGCAACTAACCTGAGCAAATATTTCGACTCCTGCACCTGCAATCCTGAAAACTTTTTGTGACCTAATCGGTGGGAAAAACTTACTATATATAAAAGAGATTTTTTGAGCTTGCAACTAAATCAAATTATCCTAACATCTGTTTAAAATATTTAAGTAATCTACTTGTGCCAAATAAGATTATGTATCAAGTTTGAAAGCAATGCCACAAACGTATCAGTAAGTTTTTTCCCCTTTTATCATAACACTCCCTTAATTCTATACCCAAACCCCAAATCTACTATCAAAACGCAAAACTGTAAAATTAATGAACTTAAACAAGATTACAAAATGGTCTAAATTTCAAAATCAACGAGGTACCTATGTATCCTAATTCATTTTTATATGGCCAGAATATGAAAATTAAAAATCGTAAAAAAAATAAGTACCGATATTTCTTTTATTACTTTAAAAGTTGTTCAAAATGACCACCATGAACTTCTTGGAAGTAATAAAGTCGATTTTGGAACTCACTTTTCACATTTTCGAGAATGGCAGGTGTTACTTCTTGGCAGAGTTCCAAAATCGACTTTATTACTATGCAAGAACTGCATTTTCAGCAACTTTTAAAGTAAAAGAGAACAAAATGTACTTAAATTTTTAATTTTTTTAAAGACTTTTAATTTTTGTAGTCTTTCTTCAAAATCGACCTTTGTGCCTTAAATTTTGATAGATATCTGTGCAAGTAGCCTTAAATTCAAAATGGCGGGCCAGTGGGTCATTCAATTGTGGTACACAGTGAATCTTGGTTCACTGTGTACTTGCCTTTATAATAAAAAATGATATTGAAAACTTAATTTTGCAGTATATTATATAAGGCAGGAACTACTAACCAATTTCGTATGCCTCCAGATCTTGCTTTAGTTAAGGACTGTAATATGAAGTTTACATTGTCAAAGCCAATTGCTTGTGGTACTGCACTTAGGCAAAAGTCACATTTCTGTTTCTCTCTTGATTTATCTTTATTAAATATTCGTTAAAATGTTTATTTTTTAAGACACCGTTCTACTATTTAAATAAAACTAACAGATTTTATTTTATTCTTAATTATTTACTATTATTATAATTTTTTAAATCAGCAGAAAAGGCTAAACACAGCTGTGTTTAAGTTGCTGCTTAAACCATAGAAATGCTATTTTTATTTTGGGAGAGTTCACTTGTATGTTTGTTGCTAACTCAAATAATTAGTTTTAAGGTTGTATAAGTACTTGCTATTTCTTACTTAAAGACTGACATTATTGACATTGATGCCTAAATAAATAAAGAAAATAGTTTATTACCTAATTTGAGGTTACTGAAAGCTTTTTTTGGGTATCAACCACCATTGAGTCACTGTATACTTGCACATGATTCACTGTGCCCACCATGGTATACCTACACAGTGGCTAAAAGGGTTTTCTTTTTGAAAAAGCTCCTACCTTTTAATTTTTTATAATTAGATAGAATGTTCGCGTGTTAAGTGAACAATATTAGTTTTTATACCAAATTTATTTTATAGAATAAAAAATATCCCTTAAGGAAGGCAATGCAAATTAAATGATCCATTCTTTCCATATTGACCCTATGCATATTCCCTATTCACAGGCATTATGCGTAATACCTTCATGTAACGCTTCCCGCTCATTGGTGATACGATTTTATTGATTATATCACGATACACTTACAACGGTATGCTACGCTATGACGTCACTTCGAGGGAAAATCCTAAATTGACTAGACGCTTGCACCCCTTGTACATAAGTACAGGTCAGTTTATTGTCGGGTAGTGTGTTGAGTTGACATTTATTAAAACATTATTACAGGTCAGTTTATTGTCAGGTAGTATGTTGAGTTGACGTTTATTAAAATATCATTGTCATATTTCATTTCCTCAGGTATAAGCGCCTAGTCAATTTAAGATTTTCCCTCGAAGTGACGTCAAACGTAGCCTTGATTATATTAACTTTCGTTTAGGGTTTGACAATTAGGTGAAAATAAAAACTGACGTGCTGACCAGTAATTCTCAACGGACATAATATTATGAGAAATCTCGTACCTCTGACATTTATCTCTTGGTGTAATTTTCCCTTTACAATTTTCAAGTAGGTAAGTAGGTACTTAGAAAAAAAAATATTATTGCACCCTAATTTATCAAGGGACGTTGCTACGTAGGGGATTATCCTTTCATGCAATCCGGTGTAGAACAACATAAAATGAAGTTTTCCTTTCCCTTTTGAACTCGTTCTTAGAGCGTAGTTCATCGGAATTTGATCCCGTGTTTTAAAGCTCTAAAATACTGTTCTCAACAAAATTTGTCACCTGAAGGGACGCTTCATTATTTTAGCAGCTTTTCTCTAGTAATATAATGTGTATTAAACAGGGGCGAACATTTTTCATGGAAATTTGTTGCTCAAAAATGGCTTTTTTTATCTAAGACATCCCACGAAGACTTCAAGCCTAAGTACTAACATACCGTGGGTGTCTGAAGAGAAGGGAAATGTAGTCTATTGACACGGGATTTGAAGGATTGGAGGTTGGGACGGGAAGGGAAAACATCTGCAGGCAATTTGTTCCATAATTTGGAGACCCTAGGTATGAATGAGCGAGAGAAGTGGTCTGTTCTAGGCTTTTGTAGCTGGACAGTAAAGGGATGCATATGTAACGCGCCTCTGGTTGTTCTGTTAGGGACATTCAGGGGGGAGGGGGATAATACCAGCTAGTTCTTCAGAGCAAAATCCGTGGAAGTAGCGGTAGAAAAGGGATAAATCCCCTACAGCGCGGCGATGAGCGAGAGAAGGGAGTTTTCTCGTGAGGGCTGGGTCATTGATAAGTCGAATGGCTCTCTTTTGGATAGAATCAAGGATCTTAAGTGTCGAAGGTGATGCCGCTCCCCAGATGTGGGAGCAGTACTCTAGGTTAGGTCTTATTTGGGAAACATAGAGAGTGTATAAGTTGGAATGGGAGAAGTATTTTCTGGCTCGAAAGAGAAAACCAAGCTTTTTAGCTGCCGATGTGGCTACTGAAGTAATGTGTTTGTGCCAGCTGAGATCATGTTCGAAAGCGACGCCAACGAGATCGAATGTTTCGTTGTTTTGTAGGGCTCGGCCATTCATGTGGATGGGGTGGGCGTTGCCAGATTTTTTGCCTGAGAGGGAGCATGACTGGGATTTGGAGGCGTTGAACTGAACAAGGTTCTTGGCACCCCAGTCTAAGATTACTTTGAAGATCTTGGGAAAGGGATAGGTACATAGATCTGCGTCCATTATCCAACTCTTGATACGAAACTTGTCTGGAAAAATGAATATTGGAGTGAAGAGTACTATCGTCAGCATAACTGTGGATGGGATTAGTAGTTGAAGAGAGCAGGTCATTAATGTGAAGAAGAAATAGGGTTGGTGCCAGGACTGAATCTTGGGGACACCAGCATTGATAGGATGGAAGTTAGATGAGTGACCGTCAACCACAACAGATATGCGCCGATTAGAGAGGAAGCTGCCGATCCAGGTACATAGTTTGGTAGAAAGACCGTAAGAAGGTAGTTTGTTGAGTGCGGCATGCCATACTTGGTCAAAAGCCTTGGAAATATCGAGAGCAATAATCTGAGATTCGCCATGAAATTCAAGAGACTTGTTCCAGTTATGTGTGACAAAGGTATGAAGATCAGCTGTGGATCTTTGATGACGAAATCCGTACAGTCTATCATGGATGATTTTGTGTTTTTCTAGATATTTTAGAAGTTGCAAGTTGATTACTTTCTCCATAACTTTGCTGACAACGGAGAGAAGACAGATAGGTCTATAATTGGATGGAAGGGACTTGGAACCTTTCTTCGGGACAGGCTGCACACGAGCAGTCTTCCAGCCATCTGGGAAGACACCCCCGTCATAAGAGATTTGGAAAAGACGAGTTAAGATGGGTGCAAGTTCTGGAGCGCATTTTTTTAGAACAATTGCTGGTATGCCATCCAGACCAGAGGACTTTTTGGTGTCGGATAGAAGAATTTTTTTAACTTGTTTGACCTTAAGTATTATATCGGGCATTTGGTGGGGTACAGACTTTGCGGTTGGAAGAGCGAAATTGGGGGGAGGGATCAGGGTGGAATTGGCAGCGAATTGTTTGGCGAATAGTTCTGCTTTCCCTTTAGAGGTGGAGATAACTTCGTTGTCAAAGGTCAGGGGAGGAAGAATGCTTCTACAGAAGTTCTGACTAATGTTTTTGGCAAGTGACCAGAAAGATTTGCCGCCGTTGGGACAGGAAAGCACTTTATCTTTTATGCGGTTGTTAAAAGCATTTTTCGACTCTGAGATAGTTTGGTTGTATTGATTTCTGGCATCGGTGAAAATTTGACGATTTTCGGGTGTAGGATTTTGAAGAAACCTTTTGTGAGCTTGGGCTTTTTTGAGCCTGGCTTTGTCACAGCCCTTGGAGAACCATGGCTTTTGATGGTGGAGTTTAGGTTTCTTGCGGGTATGTGGAATGAAACCTTGAATACCTGCTTGAATAATGTCTGTGATATGAGAGCAAATTTCGGAAGGATCGGGAGTGGAAAAACAAACAGGGTTCCAAGGGAAAGCAGAGAAGAAGTTTCGAAGACCATCCCAGTCGGCAGAAGTGCCAGATCGTGCGTTCTGGCATGATTTCAGTAAACTCGGGATGTCTGAAAGACCAAGGGGAGCCAATACAGATGTTAAGTAAGGCTCAGGATGGGTGGTAAGAAAAAGATCTAGTGGGTTTGCATTATGGGTAGAAACGCGGGGAAAGTATGTTGGTTCTCTGATCAAATTGGTGAGCGAGTTGCTGATTGCGAAGTTTTCTACTGCTCTGCCTTCTGGGTCAGCTTTTGTGGATCCTAACCATTCCTTGCTATGGACGTTGAAGTCGCCTAGGACGATAACTTCAGCGGAGGGAAATTCGGAGATGAGATGGTCGATTTTTGCCGAGAGAAAGTCAAAGAACTCATTGTAGGATTTGTCTGATAGGGAGCGATAGATGCAACAGATAAATTTAGTAGAAGATTTAAGGGCGAGTTTTAGCCAGAGAATATCGGACTGGCTTAAATTTATTTTTATTTCCAGAAGCATACCGCGCTTGTCATAACTTTTCAGTTATGAAAAAAAAGTAGCGAAAGTGCAGTTATGGAATAAAAGTAGCAAAAATATATTAATCGACCATTTTAAAAATATACATTTGTCCCATAATGGGGTTATTTATATTTTATTATCTGGAACCAGCAGTAAATAGTTGCAATAATTGTGGATGATCCTTCATTAGACTAATAAGCGAGTGGACGCGATCCGCTGTAAACTTATCATAGGATTGTTCTCCTTCCTTTGCATGTTTATCTCCTATTACTTTTAACTTGTAGAAATCACTTTTTGACCTTCTTTCGGAGTTTTTTTTATACGTCTCTCTTTTTGATGTTTTCATTTCGACGTTTGAATCTGTAGAACTCGCCGAGCTATATATTTTAGGTTCTGCATGAAAAGATACAACTGATGGTGCAGTTATGTGCTCCTCTAAATTTATAACTTGGACTCGCGATATCTTTACAGATTTTTCATCAGAAAATGAGTCGGGTTTCAACAATTTTGAATCATCTATTTCTTCTGTATCTCTAAATATACTAAAACTCTCTTTTCGTTTGCATTGCTCACAGCATGTTTCTGCAAATCCAAATATTGGGCTTGAAGTGTTTTGCTGTTGATCTCTTCTTTGACAAATCAAAGATGGTTCTTTAAGCCTTGAAAGCGACTCTTTTAAAAGCTCAACTGAGTTTCTGGCCGAAATTAATTTTGATGGTTTACTTTTAACTTCAAATTTGTCTATAGTAGATTTTGCGACTTCAATAGAATCTTTTGGAGATATGTTAAATTCGGCCAGTGGCTGATGTTTAGCCTGTGAGGATTTAAGCAAAATAACTGAATCTCTTGTCTCTACTACAAGTTCCTTGCTTTTCTGTGAACCTGTTTCTGCATTAGCAAAAATTTTCACATCTTCAGCTGTAATGTATGAAGTGTGCTCCATATGATCATTTTCAGTATTATCTAAGTAAGTACCACTTCTTTGTTTTTGTTCTACAATTATCTCAAGGGAATCTTTAGCTCCTAAAATATTTGACGTTGACTGTGCCATGTTAGTTGGTTCAACAATATGTTCGATCTCTACAATTGGAAATGATGTGGGTCTTAAAGAGCTTTTACGGCTTGTTTTTCTGGATTCTCCAGACCTCCGACGACTTTCTACGATACCAGTTTCGATAAACTGTACAGTTGATTGTTTAGATCTACGCCGTTCGGTATTATTTATGCTCAAATTATCTTCTCGACTTTTTTCTCTCATTTCTGGATCTAAATCTTCTCCTGAATCACATAGGGAACTCTCGTCTTGAGGCGCCTTAATTTGAACTGCGTCAGTCGATTGTTTTCGCCAATGTAAAATGAGAATTTCTACATCCTTATTCCATATTTCATTACTAGGTCTGATTTCTATTCCAGTAGATAACATATCTCTAAAATCTTCTCTAACAAACATTTGGTCTTTAAAGTAAATTGCTGGCAAAGATCTATCTTCACCTAATTCAGATCCATTTGTTGGTGTAGGTGGATTTAATTCATTAAAACAATTATGATGATCGGATATTTCCAAATTTAACAAAGCAGATGATGTTCTTCTCTTAGATTCATAATCCCAATGTATAATGAGTTGCTCCAGCTGAGCTTCTGGAAATTCGGATTTTTCTACTAGATTCGTTAATTCAAAAACCATCATTTTTTCAACTGATAGTAAAAATTCTGCCTGTGTCGGTGCTGCTCGCAACGCAAAGTTTATAAATTTCTGAAAATGTTTTATAACTTCTTGAAGACAAGTCTCTCTAATTCGAACTTCCTGTATTTGATGTTCTTTTTCGTTCGTCAGTTCTGTAATTTTATTAGCTTGTTGTATAATTTTTCCTTCAAGCTCACTAATTATTTTTTGGTAATAATTTTCAATTTCTTGTTTTTTGTCACAACATTTTCTTCGTTCTGTGCATAGAATGTACATCATATTTACCAGATTTCTACATTCTAGACTATGTTTTAGCGTTCGTAATGCATCAGACATTTTGCTCTTGTGCATTTTGGCATCAAAATCACGTAAGATTTCTTTTTTCTTTAATTCCAACTGAAAAGCATTAGTTAATTTTTCTTCTTGCTCATCTAATTGAACTAAGAATTCATTTGTTATGTTTTCAACTGCAAGCTTGACTTCTTGTTGTAACTTTTCTTCCCATTCTTGCCGTAACTGTTCTTCATTTTTCCTAATTATTTGTTCATATTGCTCTAGTATTTTATTTTCTAATTTATCTAATTCTTCCTTAAGAACGATTTCAAATTGTTCCTGCTGTTTTTCCATCTCTATGTGACAATTAAGTCGTTCCCGAATTTCAACATCCTTTATCTCAGATTTCATTCTATCCTCAACAGTCGCTAGTAAGTCAGCTTTGTACTTTTCCAACGTTTTTTGTTTATCTAGCTCCATTTCTTGTTTAAATCTATTTTCAAGATCTCCTCCGATTTCTAAAATTCCCTTGTGTGTTAAAGCTTGCAAACATTTGGGTGTAAAAGGTGGTTTCAACGCTACTTTTCCAATCAGTAAGTCACTTGGTGAAACCCACAGCATATCACCGGGTCCATTTAGCGGCACCTTTAAACCAAAATCGTCCCTAAGCGCTTCTTCGCACTGTTCAAAAACAACTTTTGCTAATGAATCTCCGAGATTGGCTTTTGCATCTGATAATTTAGGGACTCCATTTGACGCTAATAATTTTGACCGATTGTTGAAGTATGTGCTTCTTTCCAAATTAAATTTTATATCAGTCATAATGAATTAAATTTAGTGCCCCTTTCCACAAAAACTACCCTGCGATGAAGTTGACATTATATTTTAAATTTACTTGACACATTTTGTCAATTCTGAAAACTAAAGATCCAGTTCTTTACTTTGCATATCAAACCATATGTACAGTGTGTGTCATAACGAGCTAGAATTAAACGTTTATAGGAAAATACTTTATATTAAAACTTAATATTTGGATAAAATTTATGTTCCTCGATGTGATAACCTTAACCCGACGCGGGTTGTGCCAATTTTTGTACATAATCGGTCGCGCCGGTGTAGTAGACCGGTAGAGCTTTCTTTCGCAACTTTTGCATTTTTATGAAATCTAAATTTATCATATTAAAG
This sequence comes from Philopedon plagiatum, assembly GCA_963971165.1. Taxonomy (NCBI): domain Eukaryota; kingdom Metazoa; phylum Arthropoda; class Insecta; order Coleoptera; family Curculionidae; genus Philopedon; species Philopedon plagiatum. The sequence goes on along the minus strand of OZ020189.1, from coordinate 34,849,290 downwards.
TACATAACAATAAAACTCAAATTTAAGTTGTTATATCAGGTTATTATATTTTTTTAAATAGTTACGCACACAAACAATCCTTACATAATCCACTCTCATGAATTTCTGTTTCTTCATGATTGGATTCGTTTGGGTCAGACTTGTCCTTATAAACTCTTTTAGCAGGTGTATTCTTACGGTCTTCCTCTTGAAATAACTTCTGTAAATGTTCTTATTCCTTCTCGTAGCACCACAGAGCACAAAATACTAAACTAAATCTTTTTTTCTTCATAAAACAATATAGTTGAATACTAGCGTAAAATATGACACCACTGGCCACCCTGGTCTAATGCTCCGGATCACGCTATAATTTACATCAAGTGCAACAAACGACATCCCTTTAGGAACTAACTAATTGGAGAGCGGAGGGTTACATAAAATATAACCTCCGTTTTGTCGTTTTTGGTTACCATGGTAAGCAAAATTATTTTTTAACCACCATTTTATGGATTGGAGAAGATTCCGAGGTCTTGAAGGCCATTATTTTTGAGGCCCTTCAGCGTATGAGTGACTGGTGTAATGCAAATCATCTTTGTTTAAATATCAATAAAACGGGTGTTGTCTCACTTATATTCATTTTGCGAGATATTGACGTTGGAAATCGTCTTATAGTAAATAAGAAAACTACTAACTTTGTGAGTCTTTATGAACCTTTATTAATTCTGAACTACAATTTAAAGAACATATTTGATGTCTTAAGCAAAAAATAGTCTCGGGAAGTTATGCTATTCGCATAGTGAGTAACGAATAGGGGTATCCATGGGAAAAGAAGCATATTATTCACTCATTGAGTCTCATTTGAGAACGGGATTGCTTTTTGGGGATTCTGTTGTAAGAGGCTCATTCAATTTACCATTACCCATTCCACAACAAAAAAGTCGGTAATATATGAGAGCATTAAAATGTATAATCACTTACCGCCCCAACTTAAGGTTATCAGTGATTTGAAAATGTTTGCTATATCTGGTAAGAAAATCTTAAGATCAAAAGCATATTACAGTCTGGGGGTATTTTATATTGATGCATTTTAAATATTATTATGGTTTCTGCTGTGGATACTTTAAGTTTATATTTTTAATTGTTTTGTCCGTGATTTGAATTTTTTAACATTAAAATGTTTTAGCTAATAATTTTAAATTTTATTTTTATTTATTTACATTTTATTTAGAGTTTAAGTTTTGGAATCTTAATGTTACCTTGTGTTTTTCAGAAAAAATTTATTTGTATATTTGTTTATGTTGAATGTTTTATTTTATTATATTATTATTCCAATATTTTTAAGTTTTAGATGTGAATGTCCTTATACACTTTTGTTTGTTTTGAATTTATATATGTATGCATTTTATCTACTATAGGAGAGCTTTGTATATGAGAATGCTGTTCTTTGTACACTAAAGCATGATTTGATTTGATTAACTAATTAACATGACGAAGTAAAAATTGGTTTTATTTAAAAACTGTTAGATTTTGGTATAGGGTTTGCTATATAAACTTATGCTAAAATTTTATGTAGAATCCAGAAATTTTAAAAAATTACCTTATTTCCATTTAGCAAAACTGTTATGCACTGAAAAAGACTAGCCGTGAAACACCCTGTATATAATTTTGTGGTTATTTATATTTTTGTAGTTAATCTACATCGTTGTGATAGGTTGATAGGTTTCGAGTACTCAAATAAGTGTTTGCTAATAAAGGTAGTAATATATTCACGGAAGAAAACTAGGGTGAAATCAATCAAATTTCTGAATAAAACCAATCCAATTATCTAGTAAACATAGGGTTTAAGAGCATACGATATGCCAAATAAAAAATATTTAGTTTTTAATAAGACATCTAAAAATTAAAAAATATACAGTGTTTTATTTAAAATTACAGAGTTGATATTGGTTACCATAGTAATCAATGCTAAAATGCATATCTTACTTGAAGTTAGCAGCGCATCGAGAAACATAAACGTCCCAAAATAAATATTAAAATTTAATATAAAGTCTTTCCCCACAAACTTTTAATGCAAGCTCGTTGTGACACACACTGTACAGTCGTGCTCAAAATAAAATTTCATTCTCCATAAGAAAAATAAAGCGTGCTCGAAATAAAATGAAATTTTGTTTTGGCCATGACTATAGCATACATACCTACATAGATATGCTGCACTTGGCCTAAAAAAAGTTGCTAACAATTATGTTGATAAATTATTATTAGTGATCACACAATTTCAGACGAGTGTCTATATATGGGTTTTTTGATTACGTTTTAACACGTACAAAATAAATCAGCTTCTAGAGAGGCGCTACAGTGTAGCAGTAAGTGTGTAGGTGTACTGTTAAATCCATACTTGGAAATGAACCTATATTCATGAGGTCAAGTTATTATTTTCGGGTTTTTGTTTATTGCGTTATTTAAATGTGTGTTTTAAATAACAAATATCATTAAAATATATGTATATTTACATATTAACACTTTTTTATGTTCACCAACATTTAACATTTTCTTAACCACTGCTGGCTAATGTAATTAAAATGCTTATTTGCATTTATTTCGTAACAATGATATAGATAACTTGCATACCAAACGGAGCAAAGGTCGCAAACTTAACGGGTAAATATTATTTATAAGCATAATTGAGTCCCATTAATTATAAACATATTCTTCGCTTAATTTTTACTTTCGCTTAAATATTAATATCAAGTAAAACAATGACAGAACGCTAGAAATGTGATTTAGCTAGTCTCTGAACGCAGGTACCTTATGAAAGAGAAATAATGGAAATATCTAAATAATAGTATATTGTTTTATTAGGGGTAAAAACGATACTTTTATGACGAGTCTGCAGGTTTGCTTAGGCTACAGACGAGTTATGAGCACACAGTCATACTTCTACTTCCGCTCTCAGCGGCAGAAAAAGTACTTTTACTTCCGTTGCCAATAGGCCTTTAGAAGGGATGGAAACAATAGCACTTGATGACGTCGCAAGGAGACTTTTGGCAATACTCTTCTTATTTACCAGCGAGTCCTCAATATAACCTTCTGCCACTTTTGAAGATTTCTATCATCCGTGTCTTTTAATAGTCATCAAGTTACCATTATCTGCAAGTAAAATAGCTGAAGATCGGCGAAAGCAATGACCAGTAAACAGCTTCGAATTTGGCAGCTTCAAGAATTCTGCTATATCAGCAGGCATATTACCAAATGTATTGATACCAACTGGACATATTCATATATTTGCTAAAAACTCGACGGTGTTCGATTTCTGATGGTCGAAGAGCAAAATATTTTAGGTACAAATTTGAATAAAATGACTCGACCACAGTAAAAGTTCGTGAAACCTTAGTTCTTGTGCCGGGAATTTTTATTACTAGTGTAGTGTCCAAATCTTCGATATTCTGGAATGTCAAATGCTTAGGATAATCTAAGGTCAAATGGCATAGCTATTCTCTGGGACAAGCACCAAACATACCCAATACAGTGGCTACTTTCATCATGAGGTATTTATCGTCTGGTGCATATCTCAAGAACTGCATGATTTGATCCCTCGTCAAAATCGTACACCTTTTAGGTTGATATCCTTCTTCTTTTCGCTTCAAAAAAGCAAAAAGCTTGAAATGTTTGCTTATGTTTACATTGCACTTTAATTTCAACATAGCTTTTATCATCTAGTTGTGAGACCATCGAAATGAAGACTTCCATACCTTCGACTTCTGTTCGAAATAGCCAAAAGTACATATTCGCTATATTTTTCACAAACGCCTTTCACTTCACACCACTGCAAAAATTTTCTATAAGTAATTTCGTACCGCGCCTTAGACTTTTTCGGCAACAAATCAAAAGTAGCTGTTGTAGCTGCTTCATTCACTTCCACATTTAGATCATTTTCTTTCAGATTATCCATCGAAAATCATACGAATTCACAAAAGAATATACATTAACAAATAGTTGACAGTATATAACAAGGTTTTTGGTTGCGAAGCAACTAACAACAAAAAAATAACAAACAAAGAAAAAAATACTAAAATTATTTTGGCTTATTTTCGTGCCCAGTTTAATAGTGACTGTAGAAAAAATAGTCACAACAACACTCGTGAAACTTTCCTTCTCCCAAAATAAAATGGCACTTGTACATCTTAAATTATTATAATGCATTTATTATTCTTTCAATATAAATTTCTTTATCTTTTATATTAATATTATGTAGTTTACAATCAGCTGTTCATGTCAAGTGTCAAGTGTCATTAAAATTCTAATTTATTTTAGTGCAGTGTTTACCGCACGAACACTTCGTCTAATCTTCGGAGGTCAAAGTGTCGATATTATACACTTCGGTCCAACACTCTATACCCTAGGAATAATTTGCCAACTAATGCCATTTTTGCACGAAAATAGAAAATAAAACGAATTAAATATATGTTTTATATGAAATAAACGTAAAATATACCAATTTAAGTATTATGTACTACAATACTGAAAAGATGTACTACAATCGAGGGCTAATCCACTGACGACAAATTTGTACACCATTTTCGATACCGCCGTATTTTCCTTATACTTTCGATATTTTTCGTATGTTCTTGTATATTGTCATTGTTTTCCATGTATTTTCTATATTTTTTGTGCATTTTCTGTATTATCAGTGTATTTTCTGGGTATTTTCAGCATATTTTCCTTATTTTTATGGGTTTTCAGTGTTCTAAATGGTGTTTCCATCTTTACTAATAGCAAAGATAATTGCCCATACTAAGACTTTTCGGACACCCTGTATAAAACTACTTTAGATTTTCCAAAATAGCAAATATCTGTTTATTTTATCAAGACGCAGACGAGCGCAAGCATATCGCAAACTAAGCAAAAACATTACCCACTCTCAATAACAATTTAATTTAATAAACCGCTGATAATCCTGCAGCGCGTCAGATATCCCAACGATTTTACGTCGTCGCCAAATTGACTGTGGCCTGTATTTTCTTCATATTTTCCTGATATTTTCTGTATTTTCCTAACATTTTTGTATTTTCTCCATATTTTCTTAATTGTTATGCATTTTCCTATTGATCCATGTATGTTTTGTATTTTATTTTGTATTTTTTTGAACTTGTACATCATTGTCGCCAGTGAAATACCCCACGACTACAGTACTGAAAAGACATCTTAAGGAAGGCGGTAGAAGAATTCTTCCTCGGCCTAGGTGGTACCACTTCACACATCCACTTAAAGGGCTGGTGAAATCCTTACGGATGTTTCCAGCTCTGGATGTGTGAGTCGGACTTCTCCAGTTCACCCACGGTACATGACACTTAGGCCTCGATCTTTGTGGACTGTGAGAAGATAAAAAACTGTTCCTTACTGTTAATGACGATCCTTGAAGTACAAAATGTATACCCCTTGGGCCTTTCAAGGTTAATGCAATTTAGCATCGGTTTAAATCTTCTCCGTGATAGAACTGAGTTGAAACCCGCATCTGATTGGTTCCTTCTATTCAAAATTGACGATCTAATCACTCGTACTATCTGTCGATTCGACCTTAAAAAAGCAAAACAGAAATATATGCATGTATCCACCTGCCATCCACCAATTTCCTACTTTTTCTCGTTGTCCGGAGTTGAGGATTTCTAATCAAAATTCGGCATTTCAACCCCGATCAATGCAGTTCTGAGGCCAACAATGAACTGTTACCATGAAATATGTACTATGTGTTTTTACAGGGTAGAGTAAAAATCTAGTAAGACAAAGCCACGGCGTCATCGGCATGAACGTATCAACGCGTGCTCTGTCTCGTTTTAGAACGTTCCTGGCTTTGTTGCTGGAAACGAAACAAAGTACGCGTAGTGCATTTATGCCGAAAACGCCGTGGCTGTTTCTTGCTTGATTTTTACTCTACCTACTATTTCTAAACGCTGCTAGTCATGACTGGCGCAGCGCGAACCCCAAAATGTGCGAAGAAAGCCTGAAGGCAAAAAGCAATACCTACTTTTTTATATGTATGCTTTATCCTAGAACCTTATGATATAGTTTCAGCGACAAAAGGGCCTAAATTGGTTTTTAATTTGATCAAATACTATAAAAATATTTTTGATTAATTTAGTTCACTGGATTTTTAATTAGTCTAAACTAGTAATAAAATGTATAGTGTTATTCTTCAAAATTCATTAAAACATAATGGTTTAGTAGACTTGAAATGTATTAATAAAGTTGTCCAATACGACATTCACAGCAATAAATCGACTTTAAATGTTCTTGTTTTACGATCATTCGCCAAAAGTAATGAAAACTGTAGCAATTTGAAATCGTTTAATCGCCAGTCCCAATCGCTACTAAGAATTAAAAAGAATAGGAACATTGAATTTAGTAAATATTTCATTACCATTACGCTCATTTATTAGGAGCTTAATAAAAATAGTTGTGTTGACATAAAACACTTTTTGTCTTTAGAAAAATGCGAAAATGTATTTATGGGTCCTTCCAGCAGATTTATAACCTGAAATAAACAAATAATACATGTCTTGAAATTTACTAGATTCTTACAGCTGAGTTTATGAGGTAAAATATTTGTTCAATAAATTGAAAAGTAAAACTGTCTATGTCTGTTTTTGAGAAAGGAATACGTTGCGGAAACTATTTTTTTTAAATTAGATTATTAGATACATATATTATGATTTATTTATTTCAATTTTATATAGGGGAAGTCCAAAGTGAAAAACTTCCGTCGTTTACAAAATATCAACTGTAAAGATCCGTTGTTGTGCCAGGAGACACGCCTCTAATGCTTGACTAATACGCCAATTCACGTTTGTCTGTACAAGGAAACGTCCTAAACTAAGAATAATTATTAAAATGATAGGTATATTTCTTAAAATATCGCACAGGTAAGTAATGCTTGTTTTTTATGTCAATTTTAATATTACCGAAAATTGATTATATGAGTAATATTGCCCAAGAACTAGCCTAATAATCCCCGTTTTTAGGTTAGTTTAAGCAAAGAAAATAAAAGTGCACGTCATATTTTACGTTTTACCGCACTGTCGGGCAAAGAGAACAGGGCAAAGTGAACAGACTGTTCACTTTTCCCAGGCGCTGCTGGATATTACATTGACTAGACTCTCTTAAGACTGATGATATCTAAATGACATTTAAATTATTTGATACCATTTTTTTCAGAACTATAAATCAAGGTTCTTGGTCAGAAGATGTTATGAAAAAAGCAATTCAAGATGGATCATCGATTAGAAGCGTTTCCATAAATTATTCTACACCTCGTATTATCCTCTACAGGCACGTTAAGTCAGGTTCAGCGGACAAAAAACTTGGCAGGTTTCAAACTGTTTTTACCAAACAGCAAGAAACCGAGCTATGTATTTATCTCAAAGAAATGGACAGCCCATTTTATGGACCTAGTCGACACGATTTCAAACTACTGGCCTTTGACTTCGCAACAACGAATAAAATAAGATATCCATCTTCCTGGGACAAAATATAGCTTCGACGGAAATGAATGGTTGATAGCATTTCAAAAACGAAATCCTGAAATCGTTTTAAGGGCACCAGAATCAACTTCCGTGGCACGCGTCAGAGGATTTAACAGAACTCACGCGACTAGGTTTTGGGACATTTTTGAAGAAGAGTTACAAAACCATAATATTTGCCCTGATTATACAATATGGATGAAACGGGGATAATAACTACAACAAATAAGCCTCCGAAAGTTCTTTCAATCAGTGGAAAGAAGCAGGTAGGAGTAATATCAAGCACTGAAAGGGGAAAATTAACTACAGTGATATGCTGTTGTAATGCGACTACTTGACGGTGCTCAGCATGGTACACACCCAAAATTAACAACATATCAACTTGCACATTCAAATTCGCTTCCATGTTTAAAGGATCAATAAACTGAGAAATAATCTTTAAAACGTCATAATCATAATTCTCAACTGACCTTAATGGAAATAACTTAAATAAATTTCCATAGAAACAAATAATAATTCTGAAATAAGTGGACTTGATTTATTGGCATCTAAAATATATTTATTTTTTAAATTCAGTCAAAATTTAGTTAACCATAATTCCGTAACAGAAAGAGCAAAAAAAATCTGTACACATAGGTAGTTTTTACGTAGATTCGAATTTTATAAACAAAAGTGTATCATCCCGTCGAAAAATCCAAAGTTCTCATCCAATCAAACCCCTCAATGTAAAGAGAGGGAGTAAATATCAAGAATACGTTTAAATACATATGTTCCTCCATCTCCCTATTAACTCTACAAAATTTCATGAAAATATTTTAAACAGTTTTCGAGATACCTATCGCCTTGTAACACTTTAAAAGACTCACCCTGTAAAATATATGCTACGTATGCTTTAATATTTTATCGACACACAAAAGCTAATTTTAATTTGATATAAAGTAGTGTTAATAATAATGCCTAATAAGAGTTTATTGGGAAAAAATTTATAGAATATTTTAAAATGTGCTACAGCACTACTAGTCGTAATATTACGTTTGCACAACGAAACGACTTTGTTCCCAAAGCTGTTTCTTTTACTCCTTTAACGCTTTAACAATCGTCTACCCACTGCGAATGCCCAAAATAAAACAGTTAAGTACCTAAGGTAAATGTACTCATCACCGACCTGTTCTTAAATACCGACCAATGCATATTTTCCACTTTAAAACAGTAAGGTGGTACCAGTTTAAATATCTAATTTCAAAATTATATTATTTGAACTTCCCGCCGCGATAAATTTAGGGCTTGGCCACAACTTTCCAGAAAATACGCGAAGTACATCAGTCGTTAGCCAGACATTGTCAAAGTGTCCACGATTTCTTAACAAGTGACGCTAATTTGTTTACAAATTAGTTTTAGGTGCATTTGTAAATTAAAGTAAGTATTAAACAATATTTATGAATTAGTAGGTAAAATATGATGTTTCGATTTATTTGTTGTACTAAAATCCAATATTGTATCACAAATAATGTTATTATTAATAAATAATTATTGGTCGGTGATAGGGACAGTCATTATATACAATGTCTTTATTACCGACCAATCGGTCGGAATCAGGATACTGCACTTACTTTTTCTTTTTGTATTTTTAATTTATTGAAAATATATAAAGAACAAAAAATATTTTTTTAATATAAATGACAACTTTTCAAGTTTAAAGAGTTATTACCGACCAGTAAAATATTTTTATATACCATAAATGAGAATATCTAAAACTGAAAGATTTTCAATTTAAACGTCGAATGTTATGGTTTTGTCCGATATTAATTTGCAAATATTTAGATTATTTTGGCATAAATACTTTAAGTAAAAACTGTTGCTAATATATATTAAACAATCTTACCCTAATATACAGCAGCATAAATATACTTGCCCAGTCTAACTCAATATTTTATTTGAATCTATAAAAAATAGGTCGGTAAATAGAGCATATCGTTATCAATTTCCGATTACCGACCATCGGTCGGTCAAATGTACGCCAATGCTTTCGACTGTCTTTATTATCGACCGGTCGGTCGGAATTTGGCGCAAAACTTATGCCAATATATACATGGCTTTTTTATTATTTTAAGAAAAAATAAAAAATGCAAAAATAGATATATTAGTAACTAGTCATGGAACAATATAATGAGCTATTTCCGACCAGCAAATTTTTGTTATTTGCCCAATAAAGTATATCTAGAAATTATAAAGTAACTTAACTTAAGGCGTTCATAATTTTAGACTTTCTTATAATATTTATTTAAACATATTCTATTTCGCTTTAGATTGAGGGTTCTGAAACCCACTTTCCCTAAATTATTCTTAGGAAAATTAAACTAAACGATGCATACATTTTTTTAAATTTGATGCACATTTCCTATAAAAAAATTTCAAAAATGGTCGGTAAATAGGTTCCCGATATTCTTTTAAGTTTCGTTTTATCGACCAGCGCACCCGGTCGTTGCTATACTTATGCACTTATAAAATAAACATCTTTATTATTTATCTTTTACATATTGTTAAGTTAATAAGTAGTTAACTGTAACTAAAAAATCAAAAAGAAATGTTTTGGTAATAAAATTTTCCCTCACAATTAATAAATCGTCAGGCAAATGGGTTTTTATGTTACAAATATTTACATTCTGTGCTGAAATCATTAATTTTCTTTACTTTGCCTTTTAGCCTTAAGCATGGATAAAAAACGAAAACGCTATACTAACGAGCAGATTCAAAACGCTCTGCAAGCCATTAAAGAAGGCATGTCGTACGGAAAAGCTAGTGAAGCATTTGAAGTACCAAAAACAACTCTCATTGATAAAATGCACGAAAAATATGCTAAAGGTTCAACCAGTGGGGCCAACTGCGTACTTACAAAGCAAGAAGAAGAGACAATTGTGAATTGGATCTTGTATTTGGAAAATGTTGGGTTTCCTGTGACGAAAAATCAATTATTAGAGAGTGTAGCAGAACTGGTGCAGCAACTTAAAAGCCAAATAAGTTTAAAAATGGGATACCAGGTCGTCACTGGTATGAAAACTTTTTGTTAAGACACCCAGAGCTTTCTCATCGAGTATCTCAGCAGTTAACAAAGCCACGAGCAGATATAACCGAAAAAAGTATACGCGATTGGTTTGGACGAGTTTCAAGCTACATTAATGAAAACAATTTTACCGACATATTAACTGATCCCAGACGAATCTTCAACTGTGATGAGTCAGCATTCTTTCTAGCTCCAAAAGAAAAGCACGTTATAGTAAGAAAAGGCTCAAAAAAGGTATACACTAGGATTGCAAATGATGAGAAAGAATGCCTTACTGTTCTTGTAACTGTGTCTGCAGATGGAAATTTACAGCGTCCTACGGTCCTATTTCCCTATAAGCGGATGCCACCAAGTATTATTTTAAACATGCCTAAGGGGTGGGGTACTGGAAGATCTGATACAGGATGGATGACTGGCGAATGCTTTTTTGAGTTTATTACAAATGTCTTCTATAAATGGCTAGTGGACAACAATATACCGATGCCTATAATTCTGTTCTTAGACGGTCACTCTTCGCACCTTAGCTTGCCAGTAACTCAATTTTGTAGTTCCAAGGGAATAATTTTAATAGCTTTGTTGCCAAATTCCACACATCGACTACAACCGCTAGATGTAGCTGTGTTTCATCCAGTTAAAAACGCATGGAAAAACCAAATTAAAAAATGGAGACTGGCAAATAACGGTCAAAAGCTTAGGCGTGAACATTTTGCTAGTCAACTAAATGAGTGCCTTAAAGACGGTGCTACAGCAGAAACTATCAAAAATGGGTTTCGGACTTGCGGATTATTTCCATTTAATCCAAATAATATTGATTATTCCAAATTACTTCTTCCAGTAGCAATAAACAATACGCCAAAAAAAAATCCAGCTGATTGTGCGTCGGATTGTGCTATAACTTCTTCACAATTCGAACGACGGTTGGATGCAAAGAAACTTAACGAATTTCAAAACAGTGGACCCAATTGGAGCGGTCCAATAGAAGACCAGAGTTTATTTTATTTTTGGAAAATGCGGAAGGATGAAGGCACATTAACTACTCTTCCAAATGATGATGCTATTAATGCACATGACACTACGCTATCCAATAACTTGCCACTTCTGGATGTCGATTCTATAGATCTAGGATTAAATTATTCCGGAAATTTGTGGATAGATGACACGGATAACGATGTGTTAATCGATGATTTTGAGCTGACGGCATCCATACCACAAAATCATGGAAAAGTCGAGGTTCTCTATATCCAACCCGTTGGCCAACCGGATGCTAAAGTGTGGGTTCATAATGCCGCTGAATCAAGTAATATTTATTAAAGACTTACTTTTTTGTTTACTAATTTTAAAAAATTTTTTAGCTCCAAGACCACGAATAAAAAGTGATTATAATGTCCATTCGCCTCCTAATTCTTCTGGCAACACCTGGTCTCCAAACCTTGCCAACGACAATTTGCCTTTAAATTCCAAGGAATTATCTGGAGACAATACTGCTTACGTTAAGCGAAGGAATCTTAATAATATTAATGGTAAGTTATTTATTATTATTATGTTATGAATTCAATTATGATTATCCTTTATTTCTAGATGTAAATTGTACCGACAATAAAGACTGTGACTTAGACGTTACTGAATCCCTATCTATCGCGCCAATAAAAATCATTAAAGAAGCAACCAGTGCGCCTGAAGAAATAGCAATATCGATCGACTTAGAAGACGCCAATTTAAAAACTGATTCAGCTCTTGTAACTTCTAGCACGATTGAAAATGTGCCTCTAAATTCCAAGGAATTACCTGAAGACAATGCTGTTAACGATAAGCAGATGAATCTTAATGATATTTTTGGTAAGTGTTATTATTTATCTCTCAAAATATAAATTCAGGTATTATCCTTTATTTTTAGATGTGAATTGCACCGACAATAAAGACTGTGACTCAGACTTTATTGAATCGACGAAATCTTTACCTATCGCGCCAACGAAGAACATTGAAAAAGCAACCAGTGGGCCTGAACAAATATCCATATTGATTGTTTCAGAAGACGCCAATTTAAAAACTCAACCAGCTTTTGTAGCTTCTAGCACGATTAGGCCTTTAAATCCTTTTGACAACATTGATAGATATGAAAAAACACCTAATAAGGAAAATAATAAGGAGAATCTTAAATCACCCAATATTCCCACACCATTTAAAAATGTTACGACGCCCTTTAAAAAGGCTTTATTTTGGCCCGAAGCCAATAAGAATTCAAATACCAAAAAAGTTTCAAAAAAATTAACACCTACCGTTGCAACATCGGAAGAATTTCTAGAATACCAGAAAAAGATAGATGGAGAGAAAAAAAAGAAAGAAGAAGAAAAATCAGAGAGGGCGAAGAAAAGGAAAGATCGAGAAAAGGAACTATCATCGAAACAAACAAAAACAGCGAATACAGGTGACAAATTTAAATCAAAAATAAAATTAAATAATCGGGCAAATAATGATAAGACTAATGGCGAGGAAAAGTATGTCATTGTAACATATGAAGAGGAATATTTTCCCGGTTTAGTCCTTGATTCCAATTTGAATGGAGCGGTCGTAAAAGCAATGGCAATGAGTGGTGGTAACTGGAAGTGGCCCGAGAAGGATGATATAATGACATACAGGTCAAATGAAATTATACGCAACATTAATCCACCGAAGTTAATAAACCGTCGAGGCATTTATTGTGTACCTGAGATAGACGAGCTTAAGAAAGTAACTTGTACCTGACATACTTATATAGAGTTCTTACTTATTATTGTTAATGTATTTATTTTTCTTAGACTTAAATATATATCCCCCTTTTCACAGTTTATGTAGGTGTTTCTTTAAACGCTGACTTAAAGAGAGTTTACGATGTTAATAAAGTAACTTATTATACATCATCTAGTCAGCTAGTATGTTTAAGTACATACAGGATTAGTTAGTCTTTTAGCTAAGTAATGCCGATTGTAATATCCCGACGCAAACTTCAATGAAAAAATTAGCAACAACATTTCAATAGCTCTAGTTGGTCATAGTCGCTGTAAAAATAAAAGCAACAGTGATTTTCTCCAATAAAAATGGCGGTCGGTAAAAGGAGCCAAAATGGTCGGTAATAGGAAAATTGCGGTAAAATTTTTAAAACCGGTCGGTAAAGGGTACATAGCCGTAATTTTTGATGCAAAAATTTATTAATTTTTTTTTTAAATGTAGAGATCAATACTTCTATTATTCCGTAACGTCCGTTTTTTCAAAACCTTTTAAATTTTAAATAAAAAAATTTGGAAGCATGGATTTGTGCTCACAAACCTTAATAATAACCTATTTCGAAAAAAAAAACTTAGGTGGTCGGTGAAAGGTACATTTACCTTATTCGTATTTTCTTTTCAGTGTTTTTGCAACGTGAATGTTTTGCTTTCAACGTCGAAAACACTAAGCAATGACAGTGCCGTTGTACTCAAAACAGAGATTGGGACGATTTTAGTTACCATGAAATTAAAATTTGTAAGCTCGCCAGTTAACTTTTCTTCGTGTCATTGCATTTATGTATTATTCAATGTAATTAAACATTATCTTGTTATATTTTAACTGTTGTTCATTCTGCATTTGGATTTGTCTTCTTGTGTATTGTTCTGTCAGGAAGGAGCAAGTGAATCAATATGATCACACTATTTAAATTTGTGATACAAATAAAATTTTACAATTACTCTAGTTTGACGTTCGGAAACCTAGAAATAAAATAAGCTATCTATTAGTGAATTCTGAAAAAATGTGTTAAATTTAAATCTGAGGTACACATACGGTCCCAATTAGATTTTTTAAAGTGCTTAATGGGCGACCCAGGTGATACATTGGAGATGCTATTGCCAAAATAAATATTTTGAAACGTTTGAAAATGAGGAGCATTAAATTACTGTTTTTTTTTCAGGCAACATTTGCGTAAGTTAAAAATACCTATCAATAAGCAAGAAACGAAATACCTGATTGTTATCAAAACTGGAGCAGTTGTAAAAACCCTGATCATTAAACCTAAAAATTAGAAATCGACACATAATAGATCAACCTAGGTATGTGGAAAGCCGGGAAAGGTACACTAATTAGCTTCATCAACATTGTATCAACATATTATGTCTAACTGCAAGTGCTGGACAGTATACAGTGACAGCATAAAGTCCCGCATAAATTAGATTTTTATTGAAGGAAAAAAATTCGACAAAAATGTTGAGACCAGTCAATTTTTATTTTTAATTGCGCATTTTTTCACATAATAATAGCAACAATACAGGATATCTCATAAAGTAGTTATGGCGTCATTGATAGTTTTTTAAATGGAACGTCACATTTTTTACTAGGATTTTTAATTCTATAAGACATTCTAAGCATATTTTATGTAACACACCCTATACCGATTTTAAGCTGTTTTCCAGATATTGACGTTTGATATTTTTTGCATTAAAAGGGATATTTTTAATTCATACTGTACTTTGTATTAGAACGTATAAATATAAATTAGGTACTTTATTAAATTTAACACTATTTTATATCTGTTTCAGTGATAACTTTGTTACTACTTTTATGAGCATCCACTCACGCGAACTACGTCCACTTATAAATAGCATTCAGCATTGCCCCAATGAAAAAACTATACTTATTTTTTTCGTTTTAGTACATCTAAATAATATAAGCTCGTTTTTAAAAAGCATTTTTATCCTTTTATTGCAAATTATTAGTTTGAGGGAGTATTGTTACTTTAAGCGTGTAATTTTAAGTAGTTTAAAATAAGAAGGTTAATGTGGCTATACTGACACTGTTTTTGCTTAATAAAAACGAAAATTTTGCAAATGCTGTTTGTGTTCAGTAAAAACAAAGGTCTTTTGCTATAAAATCATAAAACTTACGTAAGTATTTTGTCAGGTTAGAAATTTATTTTTTATGATAATTCCGATTAAACTTTCACAGTAGACAACCAGAAATACTGGCATAAACAAAGCCGACTGTGATAAAATGTTTGATTATTCTTTTTTATTGGCAACAACATCGTTTTTATTTGTCTTTTACTAATGCCCCTTTTGCTAACAAGGATAGAAAGAAATCGGATTCCGTTGGGAGTTTATCAGGAAAAATAGAATTTTGCGATGACTATAATCTTTCGAAGTATATAACCAGCAATACTTCCACAAGCACAAATTCTTTTTTTATTTGTCTTTGTCTAATGCACTTTCGCCGACACGGATAGAAAGAAATCTGATCCTCTGTGATTATCAGGAAAGAAAAGATGAATATTCTGATCACTAAAATATGTTCTGGTGTAAACTGTCCATGGAACTGACCAATAGGGTGAATTATTGTTCAATTGTTTTTTCTGTGATCACTCTCACATAAAATTGGATAGAATATAGATACATATTAATTTAAAATTTCTCTGCTTTGGTCTCCTTATGAAAAAATATTTAAATTTGATTTAATTAAAGCCAACAAAATTATCTTTAAATAATATAACTTATATAAAAGCTACCCCCAAAAGTTTTAAACCTAAACTCTGTGATAAAAAATAACGACGAACGCTGAAAGAAATTGGCGTGTCTAATAAATTATTAACCAACTTTGACGGTTTATAACTTTTAAATCGGATAATTTTATGCAACTTTTTTTTAATGGTAATTGTATCCCGGCAGGATAAAGTTTATTTTTTAATTTGATTTTTACGAAGCTATGGTTTAAAAAGAAGGTTTTTTTCTATTTTTAGAACGTTCTGTTAAATTTTGCTGCGCAGGCACTAGACTACATTATCGAAAGGATAATTTTTTAGAGGCACAATGCCTATACAGGACTGCTGACAAAGTTTTGGCCAAAGATATAAAAACATTGTATTAACATCTGAAAGCGCTTCGGTTTCAAGGTACAGAGTGATAAAATTTTTATTCTGACTTTGCTTATTTATTTTACACATTTTTAAGGTTACTTCAATTACACAGGATGTCCCCAAAAATTAAGTGAGTATGGGCAAAATATCTTTACTATTAATAAAGATCAAGACACCAATTTTAGGTGCACCTTATTGGTTAATAAATCTACCTTTTTTATGTAATTTATCTTTTTTCAACCCTCTTGAGGGGTAACGCTAGGAAGTTAAGGTCAAAAATTTAAATGCAACCATATGCTGTGTGGTACCTCATTTTAAAGGTATTTAAAAGAGCAACATTCTACGGCAAACCCGAGGTCCGTATCTTAATTCGTTTTTTAAATGGCAATGCTTAGAAATTTGAAAGTCGTAAAATAAAAATTTAGGAACCTTTATTTTCTCTTATTACTTTAAAAGTTGTTCCAAATGACCACCATGAACTTCTTGGAAGTAATAAAGTCGATTTTGGAAAACTCAGTTTTCAGATTTTTGAGAATAGCAGTTATTACTTCTTGGCAGAGTTCCAAAATCGACCTTATTTCTGCCAAGAAGTTAAAGGTGGTCATTTTAAACAACTTTTTAAAGTAATAAGAAAAATAAATGTACTTAAATTTTAGTTTTTTTTCCCGATTTTAAATTTTATAGGCTTGCCATTTACAAACAAATTAAGGTATATTTTTTTTAAGACCTTTAAAATGAAGTACCATACGGCATATGGCTGCATTTAAAATTTTTGACTTCAACTTCTTAGCGTCATCCCTCTAGGGGATTGAAAAAGTTAATTCACGTAAAAAAGTACATTTATTAACCAATAAGATACACCTAAAATTTGGTGTCTATCTTCACTAATAGCAAAGATATGTGCCAAGACCCTGTTACGTCTTAGTATTGGCAAATATTACGTTAACAAGACACTTTTTGGGATACCCACGGAGTATCCTTATATTCGAAATCATTTATGGAGAGTTATTTTTTGGGGTCAGGATCCAATAGATAAAACTAAATTCACTGAAGCTGAGAAGGCAATAGATCACATTAAAAATTTTGCCCACATTTAATGTCATCCAAAATCAATATATCAAAAAAAAAACAGGCATCCAAAAAATAAAGAGTTAAATAAAAATGTTGCTGTTTTACAAAGGGATAGTACTGTCGCAAAATGAATTGTAGGGTCACAAGAGCTGGACCAACAACGCATACAACTTTGTAGATTATTTTGAAGGACAATAAGGATTTTCCATGAGTACTGAAAAAGTACTGAATATAAGGAATTTGAATAAATTAACTAAAAAAATTTGTAAAATTAAGAAAAAAATCCAAAATGAAGTTTAAAATTTTATTATTCAGTAAACAGTATGTCCGCGGATGGAGTTTAGAAGAGGACAAATAGACCAACTTTTGCAAGATAGCTAAAAATGTCACTCCAATAAAAGTTTTTTCTTGTAAAGTAAATAAGATTCACGTATGAAAAATTTAGTTTTTTTATACAGGAAGCATAAAAAATACGAAAAATGTTATTTTGCGTAAGCGTGAACACACCTTGTTTATCATTTTCTACCAAAAGAACAAATATGAAATATGTTTAAATTAAACCCTAAGTAAAGATTTCATTAAAAAATTTAAAGTAACGAGTTTTATCGCATTATTTTTTTTGTTTGTTTGTCCCAACTATTTTCTCTCACACCTTTAACCAAAGTACTAGTTACTACATATTAAACAAAAACAATAATGACACCTATGGACATGCTTGTCAATGTCTTTATTAAATGAAGCAATTATTTAATTTAAAATACTTCTCATCAAAATGAGGAATAAAGGATTTTTTATAGTCCAGTGCTATGTTGATAATTAATACCGCTATATCATGAAACAATTTAGCGAGAAATTTATAGGAATCCCAATAACTGAAATGACAATATACAACACAATAAGTTCCAAAGAACTGGTTCGGATTTGAATCTCAAGAAGAGGAAGAAGAAGAGGAAGAAATATGAGCAAAATGTTGCTGCCACAGTTTTAGTTATTCAGTCTGCTAGAGAAACTCCTGTGATGTCCCTTAGAAATAGTGCTAAACATCTTCTAGAACAGTGGTTCTTAACCGGTGGTCCGCGAGAACTAAAAATATGGTCCGCGAATCATTTATTCATTTTACTGGAGATTCAATCGTTTATCAATCGAAAGGTATCCCAAAGCTGACTCGTAACCCTTTTGGTGTTAATGTTGGAGAGGTTGCTAAAGATGCACAGGAAGAGCTTATTAAATTACAAAATGATAGAAACTGTGGAGGACGCGTTTGAATCTGTTTCCCCTTGAGGACGTCCCGGAATCGATGGAAAGAAGTGATGATATGCGTGTAGTTTTGTGCAGTAATATAACTCCAGGATTTCACAGCTTGTAAAGGAGATGCAAGCTCAAAAATCACATTGATGATTTGCCAAACTTAATTTTCTATTAAAAATATTTTTTATATCATAATTATAAATAATAGTACACTCTGTGCATGTTACTATTAAGTTTAACGAAAGTTTGAATATTGAATTGAATATTGAAGTTCTGAATAAAGTTTATTTTAAGCTTCATTTGCCGACCACACCCATTTATTACAACTTAATTTTATTTTAGTATAATTTATTTTTGATTTGTATGAATATTTTCACAATATTAACCATAGATCATATTCTATGGGTATTTTTTAACGTATTAATAAACGTTCCAAGATATTTTATGATTTATTTTAGGGAAAACAATATTTAAAAAGAATATTGAGGACCTAGTGACAAAAAAATGACACCATATATCTATTAAAATATTAATCTTCTGAATGAAATCATTATACACATCGAAACTTCAATTAATTGACTGAACATTGCTTGCAGGATAGGAATCTATAGTTAATATACTCATAATGTTATTGTTAAACATTTTAAAGCCTAAAAACCATGTCATAATGAAATTAAGTTGGCCACCATGGACCCGATTGGAAAATGTCACCTTAAGATTAACACAGTTTATTATTCCTAAATTTTGTGATCCCTGCTAAAAACAAAAAAAAATCATAGTAATCCCTAGTCAAAAAAAGGTTAAGAACTACTGTCCTAGAAGTTGTAAAAACAACTCAAATCAGATGATCTTGAAAGAACATAAATTATTTCCGTTTAAACCCTAGTTTAACCAAACACTGGAATATGGAGATGAAGCGAAAAGCCTAGCTTTTGTTTATGGGTGGGAGACCAAATTTTAAATGGAAATATCTATTTTTATAAATTTATTATGTTTTCTAATGAATAGATTTTCTACTAATAGAACTGTAGCATCCCAGCATATCAGGTACTGGTCTCGAGAAAACCCCCAATTTAGAGTAATGAGGCGAAAACAATATTTTACACAAGTGAACGCGTGGTGCGCGATATCTGTCTATGGCATTATATGCCCAATTTTTTTTAATAACACCTGCAATAGAATATCTTCCTTAGATATGCTGTATACATTTTTTAGTGAACTCAAAAACCTGCCATTTTAAATTTTCACCAAAAAATGGACCAAATTTTAAATGGAAATATCTATTTTTATAAATTTATTATGTTTTCTAATGAATAGATTTTCTACTAATGGAACTGTAGCATCCCAGCATATCAGGTACTGGTCTCGAGAAAACCCCCAATTTAGAGTAATGAGGCGAAAACAATATTTTACACAAGTGAACGCGTGGTGCGCGATATCTGTCTATGGCATTATATGCCCATATTTTTTTAATAACACCTGCAATAGAATATCTTCCTTAGACATGCTGGATACATTTTTTAGTGAACTCAAAATCCTGCCATTTTAAATTTTCGCCAAAAAATGTATTTTCAACAAGATGGTTGTCCAGCACCTTGCGCTCGCGAGGTGATAGAATGGGTTCACTGCAGATTTGGTTTAAGGCGAATTGGTAGAAATGGCCCAATTTTGTAGCCCCAGGGAGCCCCGACTTGACGTTGGTCGATATGTTTCTATGGGGCCGTTTAAAACAAATTGTTTATGCCACTCCAATATCAAATAATACTGACGTGCTAAAAGGCAGCAATACCCAGGCTGTTCGTTCAATATCCCAGGAAGAAATCAGAAATTCCTTCAGATATCTAAAGAAGCAATTTGAAAGCTGCGTTGAATATGCGGGTGGAGTTTCTGAGTTTTGATATCTTAATTGTATTGCTTAGTTTATATCATATTCTTTTGAGTTTAATTAAAATTAAAAAATATTATTGAAAAATTGCACTTGAATAAGAAGCTCATTTTGTGGCCAACGAATTATCTGTGATAGTATCCCGCTAGAGTTTTGTAACACCCAATATATATTGTACCAGGTATCAATAAAGCATTTTGAAATTAATTTTTTGGGTTAATCCTAGTTTAGTAGTAATGTGACATATTGATATTCAAAAAAAGTTAGGTTAAACCATTATATTATCCTATAACTTTTCATTCTACAATACTCGTACATATTTTTGTAACTTAATGTGAAGTTGTCACATCAATAATACCCAAGTATCAATTTATTCAATTTTTTGCAGCTCTCCACCACTGAATGCCAAAAACGCTATGCGATAAATACGTCTGGGCTAAAAATATATTTTAAGGGAAGTGCTGCTTCTAAGCACCATTTAGCGTGCGTTAAAATTTTCGCTTGCTTCCATTAATCCACAACTAAAGATTGCTGGAACGGAGTTTTAAATAAACTGATAAATGGCTAAATGCATTCAATTTTTCATCTAGGATATACCTAATATTATTTTAAAATCTTGCCAGCGAAACTATGGAAGGTCTTATTTTACTTTAAATTTTTTGAGTTTAAAATTATATAAAAAATTACAGAAATCACGACTGCGAGTCAGCGCTTTACAATCTTAGTTCGGGTAAACATGCTTAAATCTTAAAAACTAAACACTCTAATAGTTAACTATGATGATAATAGGCCAAGCAATAGAGCGATTTGTCGTGACATTAATACTATCAGAAAATCGTCTGAGCCATCATCTAAAAGACGATCCGTAGATGATTGCTGATATATTTCCAACTCTGAAGTTTTTTCTTTTAATTTGTTATAAACATTTTAAAGCAAAAATACGCGATTTTTTTAGGTTTTTGCTTATAAAATGGAAAGTAATGAAGCAATCTTAATGTGTAAATGGACGATTTGTAGGGAATAAAAATACGAACAAAATGAGAGGTAGGACGTCCCGATAGGAATAAGTAGCAACGGAGAAAATCAGGAAAAACGGAAAATTAAGAGTTTTTTTTTTTAAATTCATAAAACGGCCATTTTTAAACGTAGAGGGCTCAAAACTTTGGGAAAAAGAAGTAACTTAAAGCTACTTTATGTGTGCAAAACCCCGACGCTGTCCGACGATCAGTTTGCCACAATCGTCATTTTAATTTTTCAATACACTATTTTGCAACAGGTCTGGATGCTCTATGGATCGTCCGACTTTAATTATTGAAAGGTATTTGAAAAGTACAAGTTTAATTGAACAAAATGTATATTTTAATTTTTCCATAAAATGCTACGAAACCGGTTGAAAATGCAGGTAAAAGTGCGTGAAAATGGCCGAGCGCGCGGAAAGCGGTTGAGTAGCGGGTTGGCAGAGCGGAGCGAAGGGGAGCCAATATTCGCGCACCCCGCCATTTTCACGCATCTTTGCGTGCATTTTCACCCCAGTTTCGTAGCATTTTATGGAAAAATTAAAATATACATTTTGTTCAATTAAACCTTGTACTTTTCAAATCCCAATAATTAAAATCGGACGATCCATAGAGCATCCAGACCTGTTGCAAAATAGTGTATTGAAAAATTAAAATGACGATTGTGGCAAAACTAATCATCGGACAGCGTCGGGGTTTTGCACACATAAAGTAGCTATAAATTACTTCTTTTTCCCAAAGTTTGAGCCATCTATGTTTAAAAATGGCCCCTTTATGAATGTAAACAAAAAACTCTTAATTTTCCGGTTTTTCCGGATTTTTTGCGTTTCTACTTATCCTATCGGGACATTCGACCCCTCATTTTGTTCGTATTTTTATTCTCTACAAATCGTCCATTTACACCATTAAGATTGCTTCATTAGTTTTCATTTCATAAACAAAAAACTAAAAAAATTGCGTTTTTTTGCTTAAAAATGTTTATAACAAATTAAAGGAAAAATTTCAGAGTTGGAAATATAACAGGGATCATCTACGGATCGTCTTTCAGATGATGGCACAGGCGGTTTTCTGATAGGATTAATGTCAAAAAATCGCTAATATTTTGCTCTGTTGCTTGGCCTATAATGGAAAAATGCCAAAATGGTTTTGTCGCTGTCGAAATCGAAGCTGCTAAAACTATTCTATTATATTCTCAATTAAATTAATAAAATGGGGTTTTTAAATATTATTTATACCAGTATTATTTTTGCACTTTCATTTTTATATATGTAAAACACACGAATAAATGTTTATTCCGGTGACTAGAGGTATAGTTTTATTTCAATTTTATATTAAATCCTACTACCATTTTAGACGACGCGACACAATGCTCAAACATTAAAGAGAACACTTTCGGCAAACACTTCGGCACTTTTATATACTATATTAAATTACCATATGTAAATAAATATTAGCTTATAGACCAAAATAAAGTCAAAAAAGAACACTTAATAAGAAGCCATAATGTTAAATGATTCCAAAATACCTAAAACAGAGTATTAATTTTTATTAACTGGATTTGTGCACGAGTTCGCTGCCTCGCGTTCCACGTATTTTATATGTTTATGTAAAACACGAACAAAGTATTCTAACCGGGATAATAAATAAGGATAATAATTTATTCCGAGATTTATTCATTTGAATGCGTATTAATTTAAACTTTATTTACACTGTTTAATTAATGTTCGTTCTTGAACTTTATTGGATGCTGAGTTAATATTAAGAAAATGAATTATTATATCAATAAATGTACAGATCTGATAGAGCAGGCATTGTTGTTGATTTTCCCATACGGTTAACTAATAAATAGAGGAATTTAGCGGATAGGAATGCTTAGTATGCCTTACTTTACACTGTAAATATAATAATTAATTATTAGAAAACTAAAAGACGAGGTATGGCATGCTGAACTTCTCAACTCTACAGTATTTCTCCAAAATTCTGTAAATATCTTTTTACTCCAGTTATATCTGTCACGGTAAACGGCCACTAACGTTCAACCAATGCTAACAAATGTAGAGCTCAGTACTGGTACCAATCCTATTTCTCCTTCACATTACTTCGACTCTCTTTTTAACCATCATTTTGATTCATAGTGGTTCAACAGTGTGAATACTATCCGCAAAAATATGGTTGTAGTCCACAACAACACCAGGTTGTAGCGTACAGCACTTGATACACTTGGACTTGGAAAGTTTTTATTGCTGGCAATTATAATTTCAGAAATACTTTATTGGGATCAATGACAGTTCGATGAAATCGTCGTTATCAAAAGTAATGCGCATTTCATGGTTGATCGCAATAAAAAATTGCTGCAATAAAATTGCCGGCACAATGGAAAGTTTGCCAGTTGTCATCCCCTTATCAACTTTACATTGCCTCGGCACAAGCAGTTTCGATTTCTGCTCTGGAATTTCTAACAAGTAGTGGTCTTATTAATAAGTAAAGTATCGTCATGCGGCGTTACCGGCGGGATAAATGAGCAACAACCTTAAAGCAGGTTTACCAGTCGGTAAATTATGCTTCTTTAATTGCTGCCACGGCTGATAGTATGACAGTTAAGCAGTGGATGCAATTTGAAATTATTAGTTGACAAATAAATAGAGTCATGGGCGCCCATAGAGTAAATTTCAGGGGGAGGGGGGGGGGGTGTCAACCAGCCAAAAAACCGTATGTTACAAAATCACGAAGTTGCGCAGTTATTAAAAAGCACCGTGGAACCCGCCCCAGGGGGCAACTACCCCCTTGCCCCCTAGGGGCGCCCCTGACTACAGTTTAATTTAATAATAACAATAACTAAATCACTCAAAACGGTATACCTATGCGTCCATGGACGGGCCAGACTCCTCCCATTTTGCCGCCACTTCGAGGGATTTTGCATTATCCATATTCAACTGGCCTACCAGGGGTCTGAAGGTTTTAATTGGCGCATGTACAATACGGACGAGGGGAACTCACATGGTGAAGCAAGACGAGGTACAGATTGTATTCCTTTCACAGCTTCAACGCATGGCACGCGTGTTACGGCAACAGATATTAAATGAAAGAAACACATGTCACGCACCGGAGCAGCGTAGGAGTTGCTCTTCGCAATGAAAGGAATACTATTCATTTATGCTGTCAAGTTACTTGAAAGTCCAATCGTCTAACTACAACCTACTACTCAGATCATGTGTAAAAATAAGCTATTTCTTTCTAACCTACGAGAAAGGCCAATAGTGTGCGTTTAAAATTGCTCCAAACGTTGCGCTTAGAGTACCATGAAAATTGTTCGTTCTCTTTGAGTTATGTCTGTCGTTTGAAACGGTCCTGTCGACAATTTTTATGTTTTTTATTAATACAGGCATTAATTAGATCATCATTTCATACTTCAGGTAAGTACATAATGAATGATTTATCATCAAACACAAATATCACAACAAATTCTTTATGTACAACCCTTTTCCACCCCATCAAGACTACTATTATACTACTATTATTCTGGGTCACTGACCTTACAATAATTCGAACAGGTATTAATTTAACCATGGATTTTTCTAATTCATCCATGAATTTAACAGATGCCGAAAACTAAATTCGGTGGAATATTGTTAAGGGTATTCGTAATACTATCGTAGACATGTTTTTCCAAAAATTTACAATATCTATAATCTCAACTTTACCAGGTTGTGGTTTTCTTTTTTAAGCTGTCTAAATACACTTCCATGGTTCTTGTTAATTTTTATTATAGTTCATTCCACAGTATATTTTGTAGAAATTGACGTCTAAACTTGCAGTTGCAAGAACAAAATCAGATTTTAAATCACATTAATGTAAATTTTACATTAATGTTATTTAAAAATCTGATTTTGTTCTTGCAACAGCAAGTGTAAATGGTACCTAGGTTTCTTTAAAAACATGCTAATTTTATTTACGTTGTTGAAGTAAATATGGGGTCTCGAGTCTCAACTGATCATACCATTATTTATTTTCAATAATTTTTTTAAGCGTAAAGTTTACATTCCTGTTAAGTACTTACATGAATAAAACTAAAGGGCGTTTAATTTAATTTTAGCTCTTCACATGGCATGAAGGCAGAGACCAGGTTTTGCTAACCTTATGTCTGGACTACCGTAACGTATCCTTTTTAATGTAGAAAATTCATCCTATTTTGTGTTTATTACTTTCTTAATATCTGTGCCGAATAGCTTTAAATCAAATAATATTTTTAAAATGTCTAATCTGGCTGTGGCTTCATCTGTCCTTGGGAAAAAGAACTTTTCATGTAAGTATCCATCATGTAAAAATGCATATTTTTTAAAAGTTAAAAGTTTAAATTACAATAACAAGAAATTTCATGTTTTTCCTAAAGATCCATCCACATTATCTGCTTGGAAAATTGCCTGTACCTTACAATAAGCCCAAGCAAGAATTGTTCCAACTTTTATGTTTGCGAGGATCATTTTTGCATTTATGATTTTAATAACCCTGATGCCCCTTCTACATTAAAGTTGGGTTGTTTTCCAAAGTCACCTTCAAAATGCCAACTTGAGATGGAACATAACTATGCAAGCATGTCCCTCAAGCCTCGTGTGCTTTTTTCTGAAACTGTTTTTTCTAATCGTAACAGTAACTTAGGTTCAAGCAAGGTTCAATGTTCCGTTAACTTGATTTCCAATGAAGCTCAACACAACCCAAGCTTTAATATTAGTCCTGAAATTTCAAATGATAGTGACCATTGAAATAACATAACCAGTAGTCAAAATGCAGCTGTTGCTGGACCATCAACTGATGAGATTACTAGTAACCCCTCTTGCCATGAAACTAATGTAGAGGCATTAAGAAGATAGGACCAAGATTCGATCAGCTTTGCTCTAGTTACAAATGTTTATTCATTGCATATTGTGAGCTTACACACTAGTGAGATCATGTGATATTAACTTAGAACAGTTTATAACTTTTTTTTTGTTTCAGTTAAGAACTTCATTAGTGGAACAAACGGAACCTAGACAATTAATTTTAAGAGATATTTGTTTTAGGTCATTATTTTATATATTTCCGTAACTTTGTATTTATCTATTGTTTGTTAATACATTTTTTTTTAAATTTCCAAGATACTTTTATTATCCGTTCAAACCTTTTAATATTCGACTAGTTTTTCTTTCTGCCTTCAAATTTATTTTAACTCTCTTTCCAAAAACGCACAATTACGACTTTTGTTGATATCAACAAAAATTCGTAATTATGCGTTTTTGGAAAGACAGTTAAAATAAATTTGAACCTCCGCCATGATTGCCCCTGACCCCGCCTACCCGCTACGTCACTCGAGCGATCGATACAATTGTCACGACCGTATTTACCGGCATTAGTTACTTCACTGGGTGGTGGTGCCGCTAGTATTAAATTTGAAATGTCAAGAAATTGCATCTCTTTTTACTAGAAAGCCGGACTTCTCTTAATTTGTCTTCGTTGTGGCCTACTCTTTGATTTTCCGTCGAAGTAACGTCATCTGCGCGACCACGACGTGTTTTAATTCATAGCGTAGCATACCGTTGTATATAATTGTGTCGTGAACTAAATCATCACTCCTACGAAAGGGTCACGCAGAGTGTAATCGCAGTTATAGCAATCGTAAAACTGCGAATCTATGAATGAAATGATTCGTCGAAATCTTTTCACTGGGATAAATACAGATTTTTTTCGCCTTTCCTTTATTTTTCATCGAGTCGTTGGCCTGTTTATTCACGAACCAGACACCATACCTTGGCGCCATTGCCTTACCTTAAATTTTTAAAGTGCTATTATAAAAAATAAAATTACGATGTAATGAAAGTAATTTATTTTAAAATAACGGGCAATAATATGTCTAAAACATGTTAAAACAAAGTTGTGTTACGTCATTGCACTGTCAAAGCGGTAACCTACTATATGCTTTTAATGTTAATTGGGACATGTTTAAGATAAATTAATAATATGTATAAATTATTGAAAACTATTAATTTGGTGCATAAGTATCCAATAAAAATGATAAAATTAATGCTTATGTTCAAGAAGTATGGCAACCAATTAATAGAAACATAGGGAATCAAAGTTTAAACAACACGAAAGGACTTTTTATTGGTATTCCGTATTAACGTTACTGGGTTCTTAGTGTGTTAAAATATAAAAATACACCTACGAGGTTCCCCAGAATTAATTAAATTGTTAATTAGTTTGGGAACTATACAAAATATAAAATAATAGACAAATGCCGTTGTAGAAAGGATTTCTTTGATTTAGAGGCTTAATATCGTTGCGATTGGGTAATAGACAATACTTATAAATGGGGTACAGGCACAATAATATTTTATCTTTATTTGAACCAATCAGGAAGATTAGACCTAATATAATTTCATTTAACACTTATCGCCTTTTTGACCATTTCAAGCATTTTCTGCTGGGATCAGTAAAATGCGTCTGTCTGCTTTTTAGGTATTCAGAATAGAAATACAAAATAAATTAAAGTTCCCCTAAAGTTAGAAAACTAAATAAGAGTTCCTAAAACATGAGATATTTTTAGTCTATTTCAGTCTGTCTGGTATCACTTATTATACATTGTAATATATTTGATGTGATGATATTGGTTCCCCATAAAGCTTGATGTCTTGTTGATGTTATTATAATCTGCATAATCGATTTTTTGACTTATTGGATACACAAGTTTTTAATCTGACCTAGAGTCAAAATTATTATAACTTACTGGGACTGAAACTTTATTTCACAAGTTTCTGAAGAGTTTAGTCAACCTATATATTCAGCCAAAATTGATGTGACCTGGCTATTCATTACAGAAATATAACATGGCTGTGACTAGTGATGTAAGGATACGTATCCAAAAATCCGTTGGATCCGAATATTAAAAGAATCCGGATTATCCGGAACCGGCCGAGAACTTGAATACGGATTCGGAATCAAAATAAATTCGCATCGGGTGGTTACTAATGCAAAGTGCAAAGAGGAAACGGAATCGGAATCGAGTGTAAGCGAACAACACGGTCTGCGATTTGGCATATTTGATATTGTGCTTTCTCTTTCTAATGACATTTCCTAAAAAAAGATGGCATAGTTATCGGGGTAACGGGTATCATATGAGATGAGACCCATTGGTTAAACTCGTCCCGCCTCACCCGAACCGAATTCAAACGAGAACGGCGCGACGCGGTGCCTTCTTATCCCTAAACTTCGACTTCGAATGGTATGATACCGATACCGCATCGACCTACCTAGCCGTGTATCCGGATAGAAAATGTTTTAGTCTGTTGCATGGATACGTATACATGATCTGTAACCGCTTTCGCGCGGGTCAAGATCAAGAAATGGATTCGTATTCGGATAATGGATACGGATATTAGCTGATTCCGATTCCGTATGATTCGGATATCTAATGAATACGGATATTTACAACACTAGCTGTGACCACTATGTAAAATATGTAACGACTAAGTCAGTTTTGTTGAAAATTCCACACCTATAATTTTAAACCAATCAAAATACTTTATTTTGACAGATCACCATAGCAACGGAGGTATTTTAGTGAAAATGTTTTTCTCCTGGGGTACCCAACAGCGAATTATACTGGAAATTTTTTGACGTTTACAATAACTGACCATTTTTGACAAACTGGTTTTTATTTTTTCACATACCTAATATTTGGTTTTGATACATTTTAATTACAAAGCTAAGATGTTTTCTATATTCTTCGGACACCTCCTCTCTTCTTAATGGCGAAAATGCAGGACTTTGAATATTTTCAATTAAGTGTCTATGTCTAATAAAATATATATAATATTTAGAAACTAATTTATTCACCTTTTTCCCATTCAACACTTTGAATTTTGCGTAGTTTAGATGCAAATATGTATTCGTGAACAATTCGGAACAAATTTTCTTTCTTGAAATTGGAGCCACAATCCTCTACTAATGCAAGTAAATAAGTCATGGTACGATGATTGATCATTACATCAGATAATTTCACGCATATTTTGCATATAGTATAATTTTCAAACCTATTCGTTTTCTAAACAATGAATTTTGTTGGTTTTACTGGCTGTGCAATATTCTTTATTGCAACACAACGCGATTTTTTTTAATGTTTTGAAATGTCAAAATACAATGATCACAGCCTCCTATGATTGATGCTTGCTGACACTGATTATGAATTCTATACCATTAAAGGGCGCATAACGCACGTTAATAAAAACGCAAAAAAAAACAATTTTCTACCACTTGTAGTTACTCAAAACTTATGTAAAATTGAAGAATATACTATTTTATTTATATACTATTTATAATTTATTTACACTGCTAACCCAATTAGGAGAAGTATTTCAAACTTAGAAAGTGAACCAGAAACTGACCAACGTTGTACTGGCAGTTTGGGTTCTCCTGAGGCTGGACCGTCAACATAAAATCAGGTAAAGTAACATATTACATATTCCCTTACTTTGCTTACTATTGCTCTTACTAATTCTTACATTTCCAGTATTAATTGAAATTTGGTGTGTATGAGCTGTGTACTTTTTCTACAGTTTAACGTAACTACAGATTATCTTCAGTACTATTTGGTTTTTAGGAAAGTCAAGTTATTTTTGAGGGAACGGTTGAAGAGCTAGAGACCAGACATCTCGAGGGTGTTGACATCTCAACTCCACAGTTAATGCCACGAAAAAAAAGGCGACTTAATGAGGATCCAACAAATGAATTGATAAAAGAAGCAGCAAAAGCCATACAACAGGTGCAGAATGAAATGCAGGACAATTTAGACATATTTGGAATGTAAGTTTTTGTAAATTATAGATTTTTATTTGTGTAAAAAATGCAATAAAAAAACAATTAATGGTTTTTGAAGTTCAGGTTTATCTATCACTCAAATATTAGATGAGAAACTGTAATCTTTGTTTGTTTTAGGAATCTGGCTTCAGAATTAAGGCAAATTAAAAACCCAAAAACAATTCTCCTTTTAAAAAAAGAATTTATAAACAGGGTATATGAGGAACAAAGCCGGGAACAAGCAGAATGAGTTTTTTTAATGGTATATATTTTTGTGCCGTTCATTAATAAATAATTTATAAACTCGTATTTCTTTTATTTTTTTTATCGAAGATTTCCCCAAAAATTGGAGATAAATTACATTTTTTTTTAAATTCAGTTTTAATATTAATATTTATAAGAAATGTTAAGTATTTTCATTGTTTAAAAAATTTAAGTGCAACAGACAAAAAATGGAATGTAAGAATTTAATCTTTTTGTATAACCATCTATACTTACGTGCATAGAAATCGACCCACCTCACTTTTCAAATTGGATGCATTTTTTTGGAAACCAGTCAGTTTAAATAAAAAAATATATTGTTTTAATCAATATTTAATACCCTTTAAAGTGAGCCTAAATCAATTAAGATTTCCTTTTTTTTATTAAAAGAGATGAGATAAGAGAGATGGTTGTAAAAAAATTCAGTCGATTTCAAAAGGTGAAGGTGGGTCGATTTCTGGTAGCCGTGGTCCCCTGAAAATGCAATTATTCCAACTGTTATGTTCCCTTTTGCCATGCAGCAACCTTAAGCTTTCAAAGATATCAGGGGTGCTACCCCCCCTAACGTCGCCACTGCTTAATAGAAATGTTACACCATATTAGAACTTTTGTAGTGGTTTTAACAATCCTAATTTCTTCTGCAACATTTGGAGTACAAGATTTGTAAGAATGTGATTAAACAATTTACATTTTGTAATAAGTATATTGTTACTAAAATGCTTACAAAGTAGCTAATAAGAAATTTTTCCAAGTAAATTTTACAAGACAGATTTTAAAATAGTGAATCCAAATTATCTTGCCAAGGGACAGCTCCTTCATTATTAAAATACTCCATAAATTCCTCTCT
This sequence comes from Philopedon plagiatum, assembly GCA_963971165.1. Taxonomy (NCBI): domain Eukaryota; kingdom Metazoa; phylum Arthropoda; class Insecta; order Coleoptera; family Curculionidae; genus Philopedon; species Philopedon plagiatum. The sequence goes on along the minus strand of OZ020189.1, from coordinate 34,817,725 downwards.
TACGGTTCTAGCTACACGGGAAGAATGATTTCCACCTTGTTGGGATAACGCATACTTAAAAATATAGTTCTTATCAACAGTATTTTCCTCACAAACAAACTGAGAGCCATTTTTCCTTAAATAATTGTGTAATATACAACACGTCATTGTAATTAGTTGTACTTTATCTTCACACAGATTTATTGTGTTTAAAAGTATTCTAAACCGATTTGCTAACATCCCAAATGCATTCTCCACCACTCTCCTGGCCCTACTAAGACGGTAGTTAAAAATCCTTTGTTGCGGAGTCATATTTCGAAATGGAAATGGTTTTATCAGATTATTTGACAGAGCAAATGCACCATCTGCAACTATAACATAAGGTGTAGGCTTGTTTCGCCCAGGTAAACATTTTTCTTCTGGTAAATTTAACTTATTTCCAGGAGCATACAACCTTTTATAAAGAGTACTATGTAAAAATACTCCACCATCAGACACCCTTCCATTGCATCCTATATCAATATATGTGAAACAATACTTTGCATCTACAAGGGCAAGCAGTACTATGCTATGTGTTCCTTTGTAGTTACGATATTCAGCAACTTTTGATCTTGGTGCACGAAATACAATATGTTTCCCATCTAAAGCTCCGATAGTATTAGGACAGTTCCAGCAGGTTTCAAAGTCTTTAGCAATATTAAGCCAATCAGCTGCTGACGAAGGCATCTACTAAAACAACACCATACATAAGATATGACACTAACTAAAAAAATTTTTTAGTGTTACCTTTAAATATTCATCTCTAAGTACCTTGCAGATGGCTTCACAAACTTTGGGAACGAATAAAGAAATTGTAGACTCATGAATACGAAAAGCATACCTCAGGCTTCTAAATGTTTCCCCTGTTGCCAGAAAACGTAGGGTTATCGTTAGCTGGTCTCTGGGTTTAATAGCTTCTCTCATAAAAGTATCTTCCTTACTAATTAACGGTGTAACTTTGTGAAGAAGCTCTTCAAAAAGTGTAATATCCATTCGAAGACACGTTCTAAACTGTTCTGGATCACTTTCCAGAAATTCTCTATGGATTAATGATGAGTGTCCTTTTTCCCGGTTATGCCATGGTCGGTTCCATCACCTACGATTTCTTTTTGTTCTGCTTTTTTGCACTGTGCGGATTAATAAAAGTGATAAAACTACTGATTTTAAGATCTTTAGTTTATTTTTTTTTAATATCTTTCCCATATTCACTTAAAATAAGTAGTTATTCTGTTTTTAAAAGCTTGTTTTAACAGTAAAATCATAGAGACAATTTTAGGGTTAAGTAAAATTCCACTAAAGTTGGCAACAACACCAAACGTAAAAAGTTACTAAAAATTCCCCAAAAAATTGAAGAAAAATAGAACAAGTTCTAATTTCGTCAATAACTTGATCAAGTTACTTGAGCGACAAATTGATAGAAAAGGAGCCGCTTTACACATACCAAGTCGCTTGCAAAAGCACTTGTTCAAGTAATTGATCAATAACTTGTTGTGTGTAAAACCCGCTTTACTCTTATGAAGCTATGGTCAACAAACAACATAATAATATATATTTACATAAAATTAGGCATTATAAGAATTTTGTTAAAGCTTTAGACAAAGTGAAGGAAATGCATTTCACTATTTAAAGGAAAAATTTCCACGTATAACTGAGGCCAAGATAAAAGAAGGGATTTTTATTGGACCACAAATTCAAGAACTTTTTAAAGACGCAATTTTTGAACCTAAACAAGGATATGGGAGGCATTCCGTAATATTTGCAGCATTTCTTTGGGAAATACAAAATCAGGAAATTACAAATCTTACGTAGAAAAATTGCTGACATCTTATACAACCATAGGTTGTAATATGTCGTTAGCCATTTTCTACACACCCACTAAGACTTTTTCCCGGAAAATTTGGATGCAGTGTGAGATAAGCATGGAGAAAGGTTTCACCAAGACTCTGCCCAAACGAAAAAACGCTACAGCGGAAACAGGAGCCCTACTGGTCGACTACTGCTAAACTCTAATACGTGAAACCCCTACTAGAACAAAAGAAGAAAAACAACAAGGTAAATAATACTTCTAGTTACATTTACCACAAATTTGTAAACATAAGAGAAAAATAAACTTCCCTTTAAAATTAGAACGTTTAAAAAAAAATTAAAGCAAGAGAAATTAAATTTAATACTTATTATTTCTTTATATTTAACAGTCTCACACCTCCCCTAGAATCGGTGGGTGCTAGCCAAAATCGGAGGAGTTCATATTTAGATTCAGCGACACAAAATACATAAAAAAAGTTCCAGGAGGGAAAAAAAGTTTTAAATTGCCGAACAGTGTTATATTCGATTATGACGTCATATAGAAACACGTATAAAGTTTATACGTGTTACTATATGTTTATACTATAAACAAGCATTATAAGTACCTATTAGGCACACGGAATGAAATAACATGAAAATGAAAATAAAAATATTAATTAACCTGGAGTTGTTATTTATTTTAGTTATAATCTCGTAATAACAAACCCAAAGGGTCTTTTTTATTGTCCTATGTTAAAATGTCACATAAGGGACCATTTACCAATACAGAGTTAACGCCAACCCGGAGCTAAATAAAAGGTACCATAACAATACCATTACCAGAGTAGAGAAATGGGGGAGTAGCGACACTCAGCAAAAATCGTTTGAAGTTTCTGCATCAAAGCAAAACGCCGATGCGCACCGCGTTCTCCGGGCAGCGTATTACGGGGACGTTCGATAAGTATTAGTCGAAAAAATATTTGGTCGGTTATTTGATACATACAAATTTAAAAGGCGGTACGTAACTTTTTAGTATTTCGATTCATTAGTATTAATGGCTTTATTAGACACTTATTCCGAGGGCATGAAACGAGGACTAAACCACTGCGAGATATCCATGGATATTCTCGTTCATACACTTCCCAAGGACATCTCATGGATACTTCAGGTTATTAGTAGGAAGTCTTGACGATATCTTGGAGACCTCTGTATTCTTGAAGGATCAGTCGTTTGCTCCCTCGGCATGAAACTCCTTATAAAGTTATAATAAATAATAAGAGATATTTTTCTAGGCAGTTAACGAAGCCTTGCGTTGTTTCCTAAACATGCTAAATAAAGCACATAACAGTCTGAATGAAACATATTTACTTCGCATCTGTTTAAGTGGTTTGAGCACAACAGTCTGAGCTAAAAATATATTTTTGACAGTTGTTTATATTTTGGGTTTAAGGGCAATCGTACGCTACACCACCTTTTTAGCTAAAATATCTGTTGAATTATGGAAGCTGCACTAAAAACCACCCCTGCCTCTTTTCGACACGGACATATCTACAATATCAAATAAATACGACTTACAACATAATCGAGTAAATTTACCCCCTTTTTAACCCCCCTGCCCCTAGCCTACATGAAATAAAACTAATATTTAAAATGGTTGAATATAAAAGCTAGGTACACCTATCAACTTAAAGAGTACAAAGACCGAATAAGTGTAGCCCCCTTTACCACAATCCTTTATTTATTATTATTTATTTATTGAGGGAAAATACACAGGGACATACAAGGATATCAAAATAAAATCTTGCCAGATTTTGGTTAAACCAAAATGAAAATATAAATATATACACACACTGACGCTTATTTTAAGGTGTTGTAGAAATAAAATAGCAAATATCTGTATCCAGTTATTTTAATACCTCCGTTTTCGCCTTGTTGTAAGCAGAATATGTATATCAAATACGTATTCTTATACATTATTTCTATAAATCCCATTCTCTAAATTTCGTTTCTTTAGCACAAATAGTTTTAAGATACTGCCATTATGCTCATATATACTAAAAATCGACGAGACACGACTGAAATACCTACTTTAAATTTTAATTCTATGTATCAATCTGTATATATTTCCAAAATTTATTTAATCCCGAGGTATGGGCAATCAGCTAAGAAAAAAAAATACATTTACAGTTGACAAGTCGCCTTCTTAGCTTAAGTAATATAAAATATAATAAGTAAATGAAAATGAAAACTCTTATGTAATATACAGAACACTGAACAAATATAAAATCAATCTTACCTGACAGGGTCTTTGGGACATCTAAAAAAGGACACTCCCCGCCTCCTTTATTCATACAATTTTCTACGTGGCAATAACACACCATCGCGATCTCGACTGTATTCAATCAGACTAATTTTCTGACTGTCTCCGTAAAGACGCCACGAGTTGCCAGCAACCGGATAAAACTACTTTAGCGAAGAGTCGGCAAAAACAGGAATAAGTGGCGAGTAGTGATGTAAGGATACGTATCCAAAAATCCGTTGGATCCGAATATTAAAAGAATCCGGATTATCCGGAACCGGCCGAGAACTTGAATACGGATTCGGAATCAAAATAAATTCGCATCGCCTGGTTACTAATGCAAAGTGCGAAGAGAAAACGGAATCGGAATCGAGTGTAAGCGAACAACACGGTCTGCGATTTGGCATATTTGATATTGTGCTTTCTCTTTCTAATGACATTTCCTAAAAAAAGATGGCATAGTTATCGGGGTAACGGGTATCATATGAGATGAGACCCATTGGTTAAACTAGTCCCGCCTCACCCGAACCGAATTCAAACGAGAACGGCGCGACGCGGTGCCTTCTTATCCCTAAACTTCGACTTCGAATGGTATGATACCGATACCGCATCGACCTACCTAGCCGTGTATCCGGATAGAAAATGTTTTAGTCTGTTGCATGCATACGTATACATGATCTGTAAAACCGCTTTCGCGCGGGTCAAGAAATGGATTCGTATTCGGATAATGGATACGGATATTAGCTGATTCCGATTCCGTATGATTCGGATATCTAATGAATACGGATATTTACAACACTAGTGGCGAGTGTCGCTACCGTCTAATAATTCTACCGTGCCATTGCCATTACACCAATCAGATTCCTTTATTTTTAGACATTATTGATAGCTGTTGCCTGAGTTAAGTGCTTAACACTGAATTGACAAATCGCTCTTAATTTAAAAATGTTGGAAAAAATAGGGGAAACTATTGAAATATGTTAAATACGTAGTGGTTTCTTTCAGCAGTCACTTTTGTATGGGCAGTAAAATTGGGTGTCTTTCGACCTTTTCTTGTCTGCCATTTTGTCATGGGTACTAATTTTTATGCAGTTTTAAATTTTCTTTAAAAAAAACTGATTAACTCACTAGCCCCCTATCTGAGTTCCTCTCTAAAAAAAATAGAACCGAGCTACGCCTCTGGTTTATGGAATTTAAGAGTTTTATTTAAGCTTCAAACCCGCAAAAATAAGCCATATAATCTTCTTCTGTGCAAGGATATGGGGGATCCAAAAGTACATCGAATTGTTTCCAGGAACGGTCAACATGGCGAGGGCACTGTTGTGCTACCATCGGAGGCGTAATAATATGTTATTTTCATATGTATTTATTGTTTAAAAATATACTGATCGGGGTCGCCGATTTCTTGGCCGAATATTTGATTGGGAATTGGTCAAATATTCGTTAGCTGACTGTTGGTCTGAACTACTATTCTCTAAAATTCTCCAAAATCCTGAAAATAATGACTTTATAGTTATTTACAAAAGTAATCCGTAGTCTGTGGTTTTCTCCTAGATATGCGATGCGCACCATAACCAGCATTTTTAAAATGCTAATTTGACAATTAAAATATAAAATAAAGTTAGGAAGCCGAGACGAACAATGATCTCCCATATCTTATTATCATAATGTGTTAGACTAAAAACAACTTGGGTAACAAAACTGACATTAACCTGTAACAAGGCTTCTTGTAATCACCGTAATCCTGATTTATCATTATCAATTAGGAATCAAACGTAAATAATAATATTTCGACGTGACAAGCAACTAAATACTTAAAATCCGGAATTTTTATTGACACCATATTAAGCATTTCGGATTTCGAAATTTATGTAAATATAAACGCCGAGAAATAAAATATTGTTCGTGGGCGGGAATTTACAGGATTTAAAACGTCAAAATTTGCATAAATTCTTATACAATAGGACCTAAAAATAAGATGAACACGATATAAAAAATATAAAAATTGAGGCAAAAAAAGGTAGTGAAAGACCAAAAGAAAACAGAAATGTTCAATTTTGAGGCACCAAATAAGCGTGAGTAATATTAAATATGGAAATATTACATTATATTAAATATGTAAATATTATCATCTGTTGGTTGTATCTTGCCTGACCTTGCACTAATCAACCGATTTTTGTCGATATGCCGCATCGTGTCGTATTTATGCGGTGGTGTTTTCGGTTATACTGTTATTGAAGCTTATTAAAACGGCAATATTTTTTTTATCTGAGATAGCCCACGTAGACTTTAAGCTTAAGTACTACCGTACCGTGGCAAGGGCGGAACTGGGGGGTAAACTTTTCTGGGGGGGAGGGGGGGTGGCAGGTTCGTATTTAGGGGCCACGCCCAGATTTTGTAAAAATAAATATTTTTTATTAGGTAAATTTTTATTGGTTTGGCGGTCTGGGGGAGGGTAATTACCCCCCCCCCCCCCATTATCCCCCATAAATCCGCGCTGGTACCGTGGATACCTGAAGAGAAGGGAGATGTAGATGTAATGAATTGATACGGGATTTACATGATTGGAGGTTGGGGGAGGAAGGGAAATGATTGGCAGGAAATGTGTTCCCTAATCTGGAGACCCTAGGTATGAATCAGCGGGAGAAGGGAAAAGTTCTTTTGAAGATGAACAGTAAAGGGATGCATTATAATAACGTGCCTCTTGCTGTTCTATTAGGAACAGTCAAGGTGGGAGTGATAGCGGTTAGTTCTCCTAAACAAAATCCATGGAAATATTGGAGGACAAAAGACAGATCCCAACAGCGCGGCGATGAGCGAGAAAAAAGAGTTTTCTTGTGAAGACTGGGATATTGTTAAGTCAAATGACTCTCTTTTGAATAGAAGCAAGGATGGTAAGTGTCGAAAGTGATGCTGCTCCCCAGATGTGGGAACAGTATTCTAGGTTGGGTTTTATTTTGCACATTATTGTGAGGACAGGCTGCACACGAGCAGCCTTCTAGCTGTCTAGGAAGATACCTTTGTCATAGGAGATCTGGAAAAGACGAGAGTTAAGATAGATGAAAGTTCTGGAGCGCATTTTTTCAGAATAATTGCTGGTATGACATTCAGACCGGAGAAATGTTTGATACCAAGCGACACAAGAATTTTTTTGAACTTTTTTGACCTTAAGTACTATGTCGGACATTTTATTTAATATGGAAATACTGTAATGTATTGGTTGCATCTTGCCTGAACTTGTATTACCCGATTATTAATAAACCGATTTTAGCCAACGGATGCCGTGTTGTATTTAGGCGGCGAATGTTCTAATACTTCAAATGTTACTTTTACGGAAACGTATTAGGCAGCGTTGGGCTGGAAGGCACGATTGACGTGCCATATACATGTGGCAGTGGAGCTGGAGTTGGTACTGGTACTTACTACTTGGTACAAAAAAAAATGTCGCGTAGAGCAGGCAGTGGGGTTTGGGAGATTTTCAACGTTGAAGGTGAATATATGGAAGTGAGAATAAGAGACATTGTAGGCCTTGTCGCATATGCATATAGAGAAAGTAAGTAATGAAAGGGTTAAAAATAACTATAATGAATACCAATAATTAAACGCCGAGTATATACTGGTCAGATTACTCCTGACTTTGCGAACTTTGAAAGTTTCAATATTTAAACTATCAGGTTAATTCTGAGCTTTATAGAAAAGGGAATCCTGTTAGGTCGTAGGTTTTTTTTATTCCAAAGAAAATTCAAGTACATATTATAAAGTTGCTCCAGCTGTAACTGCAATGTGATTTTACCAACACTATAATGTACAGTGGTGGTCAATAAAACCATAGAACGAATTCACAGTCTAACCGTTTATAACTTAACTTTTTTATATAGAGAACTGACACAGTCTGTATTTTTTATCCACGACTGTACATCAAAATTAATGTCAGCAGATCAGTATTCGTATGGTTTAACGATTTATAAAAATTATTTTATTTTAAACTGTTTCATTAGTACGTAGTATCTGTTTACGAATTTCGTTTATTTTTTCCATTGCCTCGCCTATATACATATTGATTCGATGGCATCATAATTGATAAAAAAAATTAGAATTTGATATACGCAAAACCCCGATTCAAACTAAATCTCGTAAATCCTGGATTAGGTAGTGTGATTTATCCAAAAGCTTAGTGGTATTTTACGTAGGTAATTTTGATGTACGGAAAAGTTATCCGCATAGCTTCTTTTTGCAACCACCTAACCAACCTACTAAGAAGCATTTAGTGATTCACATTATGCGATTGCTGACGAACCACCCTAGACCATTATGCAAAAAGGATTTCAGAAGCGAATTTCATAAAAATAAATATTGTAACATAAATATTAACCATTCGTACATGTTCTACAAAATAATATGAACAAAAAAAAACATTTCCTGTCTATGTAAGGTCTATAATATATAAATTATACCATAAAAATATGAATAACAGATATACATATAATACAAATATGTTATATAAAAAATGCAAGCCTCTTTCGGCATTTTTGATTTACATGCTCTTAGATGGTTTCTGAAAACATTCCTTACTAAAGGAAACAAATAACTAAATAAGTCTTTGTTTTTTCAAAAAACATCTTTTTTGAGAGCAATTTTTTTTGGAAAAATAGCTTTTTTGAAAATGGATTTACAAAATTTTTCGACAATATTTTCTCGAAACCCTATCTCGAAAGTACCTTTTTTCAAAAATATCTTAACTCCCAAAAGATGCTCTTTTGAAAACGGATTTATGAAATTCTCCAAAACACATACATATTTCGAAAGTACATTTTTTCAAAAATGTCTTTAAAAAATAATTTTTCAAAAATAGGTATACAATTTTCGAAAATTTATGTCTTGATACGATGAGTTTATTTCTCAGTTTTTTCGCAAAATTATAAAGAAAAGAGCTATTTAGTAAATATATATTTTTCACATTAATAGAACTAGATTATTAAATATTCGTTTTTATATCTAGATAATACTTTTGCTTAAAGCTCATTTTACTTATACCAAGTTAGTGTAGTTGACAGTCGGAATGAAAATTAGAATTCCCGTTGCCGAAATTTATTCAATTCCAATCAAGTTCAGACATTCAGGAGAGTAATAATGAAGAAAATAATTCGAATTATTTTAATAAAGCCAAGTTTTATAATAGGTGTGAATTAGACGTAATATGAAAATAAAATGTGTATATCATATTCTGCACGTCGAAAAATAGTTAAGAGGTACATCAAAAAAGGTCTATTTCCAAATCTCGTTCTTTGATCTTTCATATAAAAGGCCCTGTAATTGTTGTTTTTATGGACCCTATTTCGGAAAATTTAGTGCTATATTATTTATGAATCATAAAAGATATGATATCAATATAGAAAACTCAGATTGTGTGTTTTTAGAATGTTTTTTTCTTAAAGTAGAAATAGTTGTATAAAGTTACAACAACAATTACAACGTACAATTACTATTAACGGCAGCTCATATATCATAAAACATTGAGACACATAATATATTAAATAGAATACATGAACTTGCAGTTATAGGAATAACTACTCAAAAATGACCAGGGATATCATTTTTTTAGAATGACAAAAAGACAAGTAGTGTTATTAATCGGATATGTTAATTCGGAAATTTACCAGTTTTGCAGTTCATTTATGTCTATATTACGTTTTTGAGGTTTTTAGTATGCTTTACCAATTGTCTTGTGTAGCGTTTCCTAATATCATTTTTGGATATTTTAATCTTGGATGGATTGGGTGATATTTTGATATTGATATAACATATGTTACTAGGTAAATATTTGAAAACTGACAACTTCTAAAACTTAAATAACATAACCTTATCGATGTGCTTCGCTAGACAGACAAAGTTCTGTTTTCGCCAGAAAGAAATAGAAATGTGTCTCTGTCTAGCGAAGCACATCGTGAAGGTTAGATATCTATATCTAATATAATATAAAAAAGAAGAAACTGACGCACTGACTGACTGACATACGTACGTATCAACGCACAGCCCACACTGCTGGGTTTAGAAACTTGAAGTTTTGCACAGATGTTTCTTATAACGTGGGTATCTACCTACTAAGGAAGGATTTTTCAAGATTCCACTCCGAAGGGGGTGAAACAGGGGTTCAAACTTTGGATGGAGAAAAAATATTAGATGGTCCTATTAACTCCAAACTTCATAGAAGTGCTTTAAAATGTTTAAACATATACAAATCCTTAAAATGCTATGTTTTCCAATTCCTAGCTCATTTCTTCAGTTTCGTTTTCATTTTTATTTTATTTTGAGATCTATTAAATAAGACATGTAAAAATTCTCTAAAGTGGATCATTTATTTTGCTTATATAACTACTTATTTTCAACCTCTCCAGCGCAACACGAGCACCAAGTAGTGCTCAGGCGCACTATATACTAGTAGTTAGTGGCTTTGTAATTTTATTTTGTAAAGAAGATAAATTTTGGAATAAAAATTATTATTATTATTATTATTATTATTATATGTTTCACAGTTTTTAATAAATCAACCCCTAAGGGGGTGAAATGGGGGTTCAAAGTTTGTAATGGAGTAAACATGTTGTACCGCGGACGAAGTCGCGGGCGGAAACTAGTGTTAAATAAACCACAACTAAACAGGTTCCTATATGACCTACATAACAAAAATTTAAATCGATTTTTAAAACTCACTTTTGCGGCCTGTACCCGATTTCAATGGAAACCGCAGACATTTCGATTTTGATGTTTAATAACTCGATATCAATACATCCTGTATAACTCAATTTTTTACCGAAGCTAGTTGCACTATTCCTCTATTAAGCCAGAAAATTGGATTGCTCCCCCTCTGACTGTTTCCGAGAAAAACAAACCTGTTCGACTTTGGGTTAAGCTTTACATTATTTTTGCTAATCTGCTGCGTCCCTGTTCACATCCTGACGTCACTTTTCACTAAGGGCAAATGGCTACTTTTTAAATTGTAATAAATTATACCGAAAAGTGACCTTTTTTTCTAGCTAAATTATCCTAGTAATTTTCTTTAAAATAACCTTTTTTGGGTTTGTAATGACTTCAACGATTGTATTCCTTATTATTTGTCTTTAACAAAATACTAAGTATAATACATGGTTGTATTTAGGACTTAACGCGCTTTCAAAAAAGAGATAAAAAATAGAGGTATTTAAACAAATAGGCCTGATGATGGTATGTAAAAAAATTAAACATCGAATTTTAAATCTGATACCGCCATTTTGTCAAGTGCCTCAAGAAAGTGCGTTTCATTTTTTTGTAGCGTAATGAAATAAAAACCAAAATTAGAAATTTCGGTTTTTCTCGAATATCTCCGGAAGTTTCGGATACTTTTAATTTCTCAGTGACTTATATCCAACATCAAATTATGCAACTAACCCATCACATTTGTAACACCTTGTGACTTTAAATTTCAAGCCAATACCACAGATTACTCCTACCAGATGCGAATCTTACGCTTTCGACGGTGGCCCAATTTAGAGAAATTATAAGGTGGCGATGCACCATATTTAGTCTGTCGCCGAACGGTGAATTCCTCGCTGTTAGCGTGTGCGAGCGTCTCGGTGGAATAGATAGCAGGCTAATGTTATTACATCAGTTTTGTTGCGTTGACTTTATGGTTTAAACTGTGGTTGTACTAGGTTGTAGTGTAATTTTAATAAAGGATATACGTTTTTGTATTTGTTAATGATATAATTTTATATAAAATGCCACACAATATCATGTTTTAATGTTTTAAAATATAATCCATAATTTCTCTGAATTAAAACCTTCCAAACGCGTGGAAAATTCCATTCACGGCATCGACGCTCGAAGCGATCGGCCGCACTGTCCGTGTCGCCAAGACCGCGGAATCTTGATATAGGAAATTTATTAAGAGCTTCGCATCTGGTAGGAGTAATCTGTGTCAATACCCTAAAATCCTACTCAAACCGTTTGGACACAGATTACTCCTACCAGATGCGAATCTCTTAATACATTTCCTATATCAAGATTCCGCGGTCTTGGCGACACGGACAGTGCGGCCGATCGCTTCGAGCGTCGATGCCGTGAATGGAATTTTCCACGCGTTTGGTAGGTTTTAGTTCAGAGAAATTATGGATTATATTTGTGTGGCATTTTATATAAAATTATATCATTAACAGATACAAAACCGTATATCGTTTATTAAAATTACACTACAACCTAGTACAACCACATTGTAAACCATATAATCAACGCAACAAAGCTGATGTAATAACATTAGCCTGCTATCTATTCCACCGAGACGCTCGCACACGCTAACACCGAGGAATTCACCGTTCGGCGACAGACTAAATATGGTGCATCGCCACCTTATAATTTCCCTAAATTGGGCCACCGTCGAAAGCGGAAGATTCGCACCTGGTAGGAGTAATCTGTGCTTTGGGTATGGAAAGTTGGGACAAACAGAACAAACAAAAACAAATTATTAAATTAATTAGCTTGTTATAAAAGAATTTCAAAAATGTCATTATAACGGTTTCTGCAGATCCAGGTTATTAGGTACCTCCAATGCAAAACGTAGATCATTGCAATAAACGTCATGTCATCATTATCATACATATACTTATTGCCGTTTAGATAACATAAACCCAGTATATTTATTTATGCACAAGTTTATATTAGACAGATCTAAAATCGAACCTGAGCCGCTTGTATACGTATTACTGCCAATAAAGCAGGTTTCAGGGTCACATTTGATCAGTTTTATTACGCAGCGAAATAGTTTTTGCACTAATTTAAGTATTAAATAACACATAATCACATACAATAAAACTATAGACTTCTAAAATGTTTAACTATTAATATTTAGCCATAAATCAGGTATTATAATAGCTGCTGCAGCAAGCATAATAATTATATTGTTTTGAAAAATTGAAGAAAGATTGAAAATCAATACCTACAGCTGATAAATAAAATGGTGTAAAAATCTGTTACAACTTTAAAGAAGTCCAAAGATCTATTTATTTTTTGATTATGTGTCATTTACAGGGTTGTGATAAATTAAGGAATAAATTCAATATCTCGAAAATCAATAAATCAAACCCTGCTCGAACACGTCGACTTCGTTTTATTTTTGAACATGTTCTAGAATTATTCTGAATTGTACAGGGTGACTCACAACAGCTGTACAACTGTCAACTTTGATTTTTTTAATGGAACACCCCAATTTTTTTGGCTGGTTGTAATTCTCTGTAAAATTCTAACCAAATCTCGTATCTGTAACTGAAATTAACAGTTTTCGAGTTATTAGCGCATGAAAGACAAATTTCATACATTGGTGCGGGTACCTTGGGCACTGATTAGCGCTGATTATTTTAGTAAGACGTTTGTAATGTATAAGCAGTTATTTGGCATTCTGTCAGATGAAACAGTCAAAACTGTGATAGGTATATAATCAAACTGGTTAATCAGAGCCAAAAGTACCCCCACTAAAGAGATGAAAAATATAAATGATTTAACGTAAGGCAAAGTTGTATGTTCTTATTACTTTTAATGACTGGAACTGTCAATAGTTGCCAAAAAATATTGCTGCTCTTTTAAATCCAAATATTGGCTATGCGTTTAACCGAGAAGGAGATAATCGAAATTTTAAAAATGCTTGGTACTAGTGACAAGACCAGGACACAACAGAAAGTCTGTGAAATGTTTAACAACAAATATCTCCATAGAGAACCCATAACTCAATCTGCAGTAAGTAATTTTTTTTAAAATGGACGCAAAATCGATCCTGACCTCCCAAGTGAACTTTTGTCTTAATAGAACGGGGCACCTCCCCATTATGTGGCTTTGCCTTAAGTTAAATCATTTGTATTTTACTAATTTTAAATGTATCAAAGTTGACATTCATATGTTAATATCTCGGAAACTGTCAATTTGAGTTATAGGTTATGGTATTTGAAATTTGGCTAGAATTTTACGGAGAATTAAAATAAGCCAAAAACATGGGGTGTTTCATTCAAAAAATCAGAGTTGACAGTTGAACAGTTTTTTTAAATCGCCCTGTATAATTCAAAATAATTTTAGAATATGCACAAAAATAAAACTAAATCGACGTGTCCGAGAGTGTTCAAGTTATTTTTTTTTATTTTGGAGATACTGAATTTACTCCTTAATTTATCACAACCCTGTATTTTTTTTATCTAAGATATCCCACGTAGACTTCAAGCCTAAGTACTAACGTACCGTGGGTGTCTGAAGAGAAGGGAAATGTAGTCTATTGACACGGGATTTGAAGGATTGGAGGTTGGGAGGGGAAGGGAAAACATCTGCAGGCAATTTGTTCCATAATCTGGAGACCCTAGGTATGAATGAGCGGGAGAAGTGGTCTGTTCTAGGCTTTTGTAACCGGACAGTAAAGGGACGCATTCGTAACGCGCCTCTTGTTGTTCTGTTAGGAACAGTCAAGGGGAGAATAATACCGGCTAGTTCTTCAGAGCAAACTCCGTGGAAGTAGCGGTAGATCCGTTTGTCAGGTGTATTTAGCAAAATAAGCAATTAGGTAAAAATAGCTTTTATTTTGCTTTTTTCTAGTGGCAGAAGGGTATGCATCTGGCTAGTCATACCTACTAGCACTTTAGCATTATAGTACCACAGCGCTGTACAAGCGTATCAGTAAGAGAGAAGTGCGATCCAAACTCTGGGATACGGAATTATGTACTGGGATATGTCTAAAGACTAATAGGATTTTTATTAAACATAAATATGCCCCACGCAGTCTTTCCGGTTTTAGGTGGGATGAGACCTGTGTACGAAAAGTCTTAGTATGGGCTATTTGCTATCAGTAAAGATAGAGACCCCAAATTCTAGGTGAATCTTATTGGTTAATAAATCTCCTTTTTTATGTAATTTAACTTTTTCAACCCCATTGAGGGGTAACTCTAGGGAGTTGAGGTCAAAAACTTTAAATGCAATCCTATATCGTGTGATACCTTATTTTAAAGATCTTCAAAAAAGAAACATTTTACGGCAAACCCAACCCAACCCATCTTGATTTTACCGCAAACCCAACCCAACCCATCTTAATCCGTTTTGAAATGGCAAGCCTATAAAATTTCAAAAATCGTGAAAAAAATTAAAAATTTAAGTAGGTATGTACCTTTATTTCTCTTATTACTTTAAAAGTTGATCAAAATGACCACCATGAACTTTTTGGCAGTAATAGAATCGATTTGGATATTCAAAATCAACTTTATTACCGCCAGAATGTTCATGTTGGTTATTTTGAACAACTTTTAAAGCAATAAGAGAAATAAAGGTATTTAAATTTTTAATTTTCTTCTAGCGATGTTTAGTTTTTAAAGGCTTGCCATTTAATAACGAATTAAGATACAGACCTCGGGTTTGCGGTAAAATGTTTCTTGTTTGAAGACCTTTAAAATGAGGTACCACACGGCATAGGGCTGCATTTAAAATTTTCCCTACCTCAACTCCCTAGCGTCGCCTCTCAAGGAGGCTAAAAAAGTTAAATTACATAAAAAAGTAGATTTATTAACCAGTAAGATACACCTAAAATTTGGTGAATCTATCTTTACTAACAGCAGAGACTCTAAAAAATATAGACAAATTCTCGAATACACCGAAGTTGGACCGAAAGCGTGTCTCCCTTGAAACATTTGGGTCGGTTTACTGGGTTATGGTTTAGGAACTTGTTTATTCACCATTACATATCTATATAGTACCTATATATACATATGTATATAATGGTGGACAAACAAATTCCTAAGCCATAAACCAGTAAACCCCCAAAATGTCTCCAGGGAGACCCGCTTTTTGGTCCATTTTTGTTACACGCCAGTGCTCGTCTATGTATTATTTAGTCTATGCTAACAGCAAAGATATTTGCCAAAACTTAATACTTTTCGGCACCTTGTATATGAAGTATATGAAATATATATATATATATATATATATATATATATATATATATATATATATATATATATATATATATATATATATATATATACAGTGACCGGCAAAAAGTTGGACACATATGGGAAAAATTTTTATTATTGGAATATTGAAAAAACTTTTTATGCCGATTGTCTCTGCATGATGGGTAACCTAAAAATTCATTTTGACATTTGTTACGTGATTACTCGTTCGCCGGCAAAATTGAAAAAAATATATATTGTCATGGAAAACTGGTATTAGGTGACAAGATATTGAAAAAAGTTATTAGAAAAAAGTGTTTAGATTTTAATTTTATACTCCTTGGCAAAGTCTGGAGCCAAAATTAAAAAAAAAATATTTTACATTTTTTGAAAAAAAATGTACAATATTAGTTTCATATTCCCATGAATTTAATAAAAATGTGTTAAATGATCGAAAACCAAGGTAATAACCTATTATCTCAACATTTTTGTTATTACTTAAAAGTTTTATTTGATAAAATTTAAAATTTAGCTTTTTTCCATG
Source organism: Philopedon plagiatum (assembly GCA_963971165.1). Classification (NCBI taxonomy): domain Eukaryota; kingdom Metazoa; phylum Arthropoda; class Insecta; order Coleoptera; family Curculionidae; genus Philopedon; species Philopedon plagiatum. The sequence continues at coordinate 34,801,137 of OZ020189.1, read as the reverse complement.
TACTTGGGTGTGGCCAAAAAATGTAAAATATTTTTTTTTTATTTTGGCTCCAGACTTTGCCAAAGAGTATAAAATTAAAATCTAAACACTTTTTTCTAATAACTTTTTTCAATATTCCAATAATAAAAATTTTTCCCATATGTGTCCAACTTTTTGCCGGTCACTGTATATATATATATATATATATATATATATATATATATATATATATATATATATATATATATATATATATATATATATATATATATATATATATATAATATATTATATATATATATATATATATATATATATATATATATATATATATATATATATATATATATATATATATATATATATTTATTACCTATATATATATATTACCTATGGGCCAAGAAATCTTCCATTTTTCTACTATTGTTGTACAATGGTGCATGTGTACCGTCGACGTCGAGAAAATCGACATCGACATACTTTCGAGTATTATTGTGTTAGCAGCCAAACATTTTTGGAGCAACACTGGGTGAACTAGTTGGCGCGAGCCACTACATCTTACCCATCCTTTCCGAACATTTTGGATATAAGGACTCTCTTTGATTCTGGTCAAATCGTGGTCTGTTCTTCAGCCACCCTGGGTGTAAGCCTGCCCGCTGATGGGTAAGGGCCCAGAAATCGATAGCAGGAGGTCACCCAGACCAGAATCAAAGATAGTCCTCATTATTTTTATTTTTCATTCACGGCCTGTTCGCTGCACTAGCGAAGAAGTAAATCTTCGCATTTACATTTATTATATTACCTATAGGCCAAGAAATCTTCCATTTTTCTACTATATATATATATATATATATATATATATATATATATATATATATATATATATATATATATATATATATATATATATAAACCTTTTTAAATTTAAGCACTTTTTGAAATATTTTCTTTAATAATATATACGCTTACCTTCATAAATAACAAAGGTTGGCGTAAACCACAGAACAACAGGTAAGAAACGTTAAGTGCGTGCTAATTGGTCGCAACATTTCTGTCAATTGTGGCGCCCTCATCCGTAGGGTCCCAAAGTATTCAAGGCGGAAGCGGGGTGCGGAAGAAAAGCCACCATATGATCAGTTAAAGGTCAAATTGATATTTTGACATTTTATAACTTCGTTGTATAAAGTTAAAAAATATTTTCTTATAATTATCAGAGAAAATATAAAAAAAATGTCAGTAGCGGCTATTTGCTAAAACAAATATTTAAATACAACAAAGCATTAAATACCAAAACATCAATTAACCTTTAAAAGTAATACAAAATTGTATTGTATTTAAAAGTAAAACAACAATGTCCTATTTTTACTAATTTCTTCATTTAATCAATATAAATCATAACGAAATGTTTATCAAGTCATCTCATAACAACATGGCTCACGTGAGAATGTTAACGCAAGTTAAAAGTCACAATCGGGTGAAGGTTCTAATCAGATTTCTTCAGTTCCGTTAAGATCACGTTGGGCTTGTGTGGAGGTCCAATTCCATCGAGCATTTAACATGAAACAAAACGAAAACTTCGGCAGAATCATCTTGTACAAGTAAGTACCTAATAGTTATTTATATCACACAAATCAGGTGCACTATTTAACTTTACTCAATAAGTGAATGGTACACAAAAAAAACTCTGGTTAAGTTTCACCTTTTTATTACTGCTATTTATTTTGCTGTCAGTAAAAATGTTGTGCTTTCTACAGTGTCCAGTCCAGTAGGGCAATCCAGAGTTAAAGTGTACTCGTCGAGACGTATATGTTTATTTCCGAAGCTTAAGGCAGGGATGATACGTACAAACGTTATGTATACCAATTGAGAACTTGTATTCAGTAAGCTGTTTTTCAAGCTTCTAATGTCGCAAAAGTTTAGGGAAAATAAAAAAAAATTGTTTTTATAATCCTTTGGAAAATTAGTGTAACAGGAATTCTTACACGAGTACTTACCTCTGCCAAAGGAAGAAGCTGCTATGACTGCAGCCATGTTAGATAAAATACAGAGACAGTAAGATGTAGGTATGGGTGGCAAACTACAAAATGAATTTTTCCGACAAGCACAAAAAATATGTTAAAAAAAACTATACATTATATTGAATGTTCTGGAATTAAAATCATCTAAATAGTTACACCTAGCACGAAATATGTTTTAAATATGATTAAGAAAATGGTACTTACCAAACTACAATATCTGATTTGTCTATTTACATCTACAATAAAAAAAGTTTGATTAAAATCATTTTTTATGACACAAAGACCACAAAACAGAAATGGTCAAATTCACTATTGCCAACTTTCATCATTTATTTATTATTACGAAACTATGTTCACTTAAATAAACCATATAATATAGAAATAACTTATTAATATTAGTCTAGTCTTCGGAACATTATATTGTGTATTATTATTATTATTATTATTATTATTATTATATTATATTGTATTGGAAATACATTTGGCAGTGTATTATTTTTGAATGCTGAAAGTATATTTTTAAATATCAAAAAATGAAAAAACTGTATATTTTAGAACAAACTACACGTACAATTTAACATAAAAAAGTACCTGGAAAAATGTTTGTTTACTAAACTATGTAACAGAATACCATGTTTCAAGACATGTATTGATAATTGGCTATATTTTTCTTTAATACAAGAGAACACTTACCTGGAAACGTAATAAAGTCCTAATTTGCTTTTCTAAGCCGATAAATTGTGATTAAAATCACACATAAAATAATGTTCATCTTTTCTCGAAATTATAAAATGGCTGACGGACAAGACAAAGGCCAGACAACCGAGAATAAAATAATCTGATTGGTCTAATTTTGACATCTGTGGTCTGTCGAATGGACGTAGTACCCTCTGTGTCATGGTCGCTAACTAAAATGTGACAAGTGGCAGCTGCGATAATCCGTATTTAAAGTTTCAGGGCCCTGGCGTAAACCGCCTGTCAGCCAATCACAAGTAATTTGTCAGAATCCTCTATTCCACATTTGCCTATCGCATCGCTCTGCGAAACCAAAATAGCCAAGCCGTATGATATTTCTCTAAAGCCGCGTACAGACCGAAGTTCCAACGCACACCCAGGCACATGTGACTAGAAATTCGGAAGCATGTAATTGGTGTGTACGGCGTTGGCGAACATATCCCAACGCATTCCAACGGTTTCCAAGGCGACCGTTGGCGTTGGCTAGCGTTCGGTCGTTGAGCGGTACTTCAAAGAGATGTTTGATTTGGTGTGGACGAGATACGAGATTTGAATGCTTTCAGTCGTTGGCAAGTATTCCTCGGGTCTGTGCGTTTTGTTTTTGACAAATATTTTGTTTATTTCGCCTTTTGATATGAAATGATGATAAAAAATGATAAATGATGATTTAGCCTTAAACTAATTGAACTATACCGGGATAACCCTATATTATGGGATCCTAGCAATATAAATTATAAACTCTCTAAAACGAAGATAGATATTTGGCAAAGCATTACTACTGAATTTAGGTGCAAGGCTGCTGAAATAAAGAAAAAAATAGAGAGAAGGTTCTGAAATGATCACTGTGATCACTCCGAAATTCCTCCAGGAACTTACTTGTGTTATTAATACATTTCTGTTTTTATATGGTGTTGTCATCCACCAGCGTCTTGGTCGACGTTTCTTTTTCTTATTGTTAAGTAAAGAATTTACAATTAAAAATGCGGCACTTTTACATAATGACTCATCACTCATCATCACTAGATGACATATTAAAATACCTCTTTCCGTAGAAAATGACCGAACCGTATCCAACGGTATCCAATTCGAAACTACAAACGCGGTGTGGACCACATCGTAAAATGCTTTCCAATCGTTTCCAATCCCAACGCCTACTGGCACATTCGTTGGAGTTGGCGTTGGTTTGGATTGAGATTTGGTCTGTACGCGGCTTAAAACACGAGTGTGACGAAAATAATATATAGTTAATAAGATCATTAATTTTCGCGTTAACTAAAGTTCAGTGGATATGTACACTTCCTTGATGAGAAAAAGGTGCAGTAAGTGGGAAAAGGTATCCAAAAAATAATTTATATTTGCTTTTCAGAAATGGACACATGCTAGACATCCAGGTTTGCATAGGAAAACAGTAAAGACCAAATCTTGTTTTTATGAAACAAGTACTGCCATGGGTTGGCACATATAGTTCATTGGTCCTACTAGTCACTGTTGTTAATAAAAATAAAACTTCGCTTTCAGGATAATCGGTTAATTGAAACCATATACATACTTAAAAAAGACATTATTTTAACAAACATTGCAGTAATTTTGCATCTTAGGAAAAATTATGTCATCTCAGGCAAGGTCAAAATAAGATTGCTGTTGTATGAACTATCTTGGATTTTGTCTTGAATAATGGATTTTTTTTGTCTTGAATAATGGATTTTTAACAATAAAAAGAAAATAATGTTTCTGCAGCCCATTCCGTCCGTGCTCTAAGTAATTTTTCAGAAACACAATAGCCAACCAGCATTGTGCTCAATTATTTTCTTGATCTCTGAGTTCTCCTATTGTTTGTATTTCGCTGGAGGTGAAAATGCAGGGTAAAACAATAAAAACTAATGCAACTTTTCTGTAAGGCTGAATAAAATTCAAAAGCTGTGTTCTTTTTGTTGAAGTTAAGAGGAAGGACGCTCGTCAAGCGTAAAGTTAATTACGCTTTATTGTTAGGATGTTTTCAATGGAATTCGGGTATTCTAGTTTAAATTATAAGATCTTGTAGACGTAAATATTAAATAATTAATAATTATAATAAATTAAGAAATCATGACCGAGAGTTCGGCCTATTTTATGAGTTTCAAGTAAATCTTTTTCCATGAAGTAACACATACATAAGTACTGCTGTATTTACGACGTACGACAGTACAACATATTGTATTAACAGGGCGTTACTCGATGTCTACCATTGGGATATCGTAAACGGTAAGGGATACAGCAAAAGTTAAACCTTAACAAAGCCTTGATATGGAATATGACACAGTTGTCAGCCATGTTCGACTTACAAATTTCATATTTTCATTTAGATTGGCAGAGGGGTGAAATTTAAGAAAAATTGTCGGTTTTTGGATAATAGCTTAAAGATTATATAGTGAAAATTTCATAAGGAAATATTAATAATTATCAGAGATATTGCGAGTTGAACCTGAAAAAGTATTAAAAATAACATGAATGAAAAATGACGCCATTTTGTGCAATGTTCCTCCATTTCTAGGTAAAAAATAACTTAATATTTGGATTCAGTGACCTCAAAAACATAATAAAAGCCTGAAACTAGACATTAGTACGACGTGGTCACATAATAATATTGCTATTCCTAAGCGACTTTTTGGGGGTGTCCCGCTCGCCTAATAGCCTTTGATACTTTTTTGAACAATGTTTGTACAGGGTAATTCATTATATTTTGACTCCCACCTACAGCTCTTATTACGAGTTATAGAATGAAACTTTAAATACAAAAGTTTTAGGATTTTTCACGTAATATCTTTTGGTAATAGCGGAAATAAAACATCGGCTTTACAACATTGAAAAAATTAATTGAGTCATATTTTTTAAATGGAACACCCTGTATATTATTAGCTCAAATAAAAGATCTCTTTGTTCTGATTTCAAATATATATAATTTGATGGCATTTGGTTCAGCCACTTTTGAAATATTTGAGTTTAAAAAAATACTTTATATAAACTACAACAATACGTTTTCCATGCAACTTGATTATATTAAAGCAACAAACTTTAATGACTGATGGATGATCTTCAATTGTGGAAAAATAAGTTATAAACTCAAATATTTCAAAAGTGGCTGAACCAAATGCCAACAAATTATATATATTTGAAATCAGAACAAAGATATCTTTCATTTGAGCTAATAATATACAGGGTGTTCCATTTAAAAAAATATGACTTAATTAATTTTTTCAATGTTGTAAAGTCGATTTTTTATTTCCGCTATTACCGAAAGATACTACGTGAAAAAACCTAAAACTTTTGTATTTAAAGTTTTTTTCTATAACTTGTAATAAGAGCTGTAGGTGGGAGTCAAAATATAATGAATAACCCTGTACGTGTTTTTTATTGTAGTATTTTAGAAGTTAAGTTATTAAATTTATTGTGAAAAATCCTTACTTTAAAATACGTTTTATAGCAGGTTAGTATAGTGTTTTTGGAGTGTCTCTCCAATATATTTTTTTTTGGCTTTTTATCCTTGGATATCTTGTGCTAGTGGCAGTCGGTATTGTGTTTTACGTAGTACGTATTTACCTTTTCATCCAATGCAATAATATAAAAAAATCTCTAAGAATGTAGGTTTAATCTGTAAGAGAATCAAATAATTTACTGCAGCTACCATAAAGTCTCAATTACACAGGATTTAGAGGTAATGTGACGATGATGATGTAATTTTTATATATTGAAAAAATATATGTGATATTAAATTTATTGATGAGAAACTTTATACAAAATCCAAAATAGTCGTTAATAAAGTCAAGGGTAAAAAGTGTTATTTTTATAAAACATGTCATTCTTGACGCAAACATATATGTAGATGAAAATTAAAGGCCAGTTTGTCCAACGCTAGAATGGGCTAATTTGGCAACCATAAGTTAATTTTACGTTGTTTTATTCAGCTCACTGCGCCTTACATTTTGATTTTAAGTTATGTTATGAATAACAGGCTTGTTGTGTGTGAAGCAGGTTCCTAGACCACCAAGGCGACTTCCAGTTTGCGTCGGTGTAAAAAACTGGTGGCGTCCAATTGAACCTAGCCGGCTAACTGAGCTGAGGGCTAATTTGCACGCGCTCTACTACAACTTGCTTCGCTCAGAACACTCTGTTGTTTCTGGTTTTCTCTAGTGAACCTTTCTGAATTATTTTAATGTTTTTTCTTTCAAGTTTCAAGCGGTAAGTACTTGGTCAAGGATACTCAGACTGTCTGGTCTAATTTTGTACAGTATTAATAGAACTTCCCATGTAATATTTCATACTGTAAATAATTTTTTCTACAAACGTGTTAAAAATGCATTTTTTACCACGCCGCAGACGCCTCAAAAATGGTACTTTAATTTCACTAGTGTTAAAAGTACTTTATAGCACTAGTGTTAAAAGTACTACTATGGCAACTACGACGCCAACAATGGTTGTTAGATTTTCTGACAAATGTCAACTTTATAATTTTATACTATATCTACGATGCTACTTAAAACTAGGTGTTTCGAATATGTTAAACTTTCTAAAAATTGTAATTGTATTTTTGTTTTTTATTGTCGTTTGTAGAAAAAATTTTGTATGATATTTGTGTTAAAAGTACTTTTAAGGCACTCATTTGAATTGCAGAATTCGCTTCGCTCATTCTGCAAACTTTCAAATTCGTGCCGTAAAATTATACTTTTAACACTTATATCATAAATAACTGAAGACTTGAAGTAAATAAGGTGCTAAGTGCCAAAAAATCGGTTTTTCATTTTATACTTGTAAAATATTCTAGGTGCCGTAACCAACAACATATATAAAGCGCTAAGTGCCACGACTATTAAATTGTACTGAAAAACTTCACACTAGAGTGCAGGCGTGTCAATCGCCCAAACGCCGCCGGTAAAAAATAAGCTAAGTGCCAAATATAACCTTGTTTTCTGTACTACAGGCGGCAGTTTCGACACTGGTTTAACGCTGTGCTTGTTATTGTTTATCTCATTCTGTATAGTTTAAAAATAATACAAGAATGAATAATAATACTGGTACTATTACTAGACAGGGCCGCGGCCGTAAGCAAAAGAAACGGCAGAAAAAATCAAACCCAATCAATCAAATGGATCAATGGATCAAACTCTTCCAAACCTGACCTGCCAGAGTAGAAATTCTGAAGAAAAAAAAAACAAAATCTGCTGGGATTCCTTACTGGAAGAAAGAAAATAGACAATTTTATGAAGATCTATTGCATCTTAATACTCATTAGAAGCTACATTTTTTGTATTTTTTCATTATTACTTACCCCAATATTTATATTTTTGTATTGGCACTTAGCACATTCTATGATTTTGTAACTATTGCCATTTTTTTCTGCTATTTTCTGTAAAAAGTTCCCGAAGATCTTAAGTACACAGAAAACTACTTACTTAAATAGACCTATATTGAATTTTGAGAGAGTTTTTTCTTATACATTGATTGTAAAACACAAAATATTGTTTATCTCGAAATAATGATTTTGGCACTTAGCACATTATTTACTTCAAGTCTTCAACTATTAATAAACTTTTATCTACGTTTTATATTACCCTCGTAATACTGGTGGCTAAATAAGAAAACCCTAAGCACCCCAAGATTGAAATAATATTCCGGCGAGCATGGACTGCTTGACATGCGGAGCGAAGTGACGTAAGTAAGAATGCGTTTCGTGTTATCGGTAAACTAGGAGATGGTGGTTGGCAGTTTACCGGGATTTTCGTATTTTAGGATTTTGTAATCTGCAAGCACTAGGCGCACGGTATCCTCTTGGTAGAAAGAGAGCAACATACTTCAACTTTAAGTTTGGTTCGAATATATACCTAATCATTTTCATGAACCTGAAGCTAGCGGCCACCGGCTGGCTACCGAAAACTTTGATGCGGAGTGTACCTTCCCGGTATTGGAAATCAAATAATTAAATACATACCATAAGCCAATCATGCACTTTAATGGCAAAAATTTTATCTGCACTTGGTGAGGAGGTTTTAAGTTTTCTAAATACCCAAAATTACTAGAAAAATCAAAAAAGTAGCGACTACAGGGCCCACCCAAAAAATTCTAAATTAAAACTTCTTAAAAATACAAGCATATTTTAGTTCACATTTATACTTGGTGGAGAGATTTAGAATAATGCAAGAAATAACATACATAAAGGATTTGACAAAAATCAGAGGCTACGGGGTCGTTTCAAAAGTTTAAAATTTTCGTTATTTTATTAAATATAGCAGCATATTTTAGTTCACATTTATACTTGGTGGGCTGATTTAGAATAAGGCAAAAAATTACATACAGAAAGGATTTGACAAAAATCAGAGGCTACGGGGTCGTTTCAAAAGTTTAAAGTTTTCGTTATTGTATTAAATATAGCAGCATATTTTAGTTCACGTTTATACTTGGTGGAGAGATTTACAATAACGCAAAAAATAACACACATAAAGGATTTGACAAAAATCAGAGGCTACGGGGTCGTTTCAAAAGTTCAAAGTTTTCGTTATTTTATTAAATATAGCAGCATATTTTAGTTCTCGTTTATACTTGGTGGAGATATTTAGAATAACGCAAAAAATAACATACATAAAGGATTTGACAAAAATCAGAGGCTACGGGGTCGTTTCAAAAGTTTAAAATTTTCATCATTTTATTAAATATAGCAGCATATTTTAGTTCACATCTATACTTGGTGGAGAGATTTAGAATAATGCAAAAAATAACATACTTAAAGGATTTGACAAAAATCAGAGGCTACGGGGTCGTTTCAAAAGTTTAAAATTTTCATCATTTTATTAAATATAGCAGCATATTTTAGTTCACGTTTATACTTGGTGGAGAGATTTAGAATAACGTAAAAAATAACATACATAAAGGATTTGACAAAAATCAGAGGCTACGGGGTCGTTTCAAAAGTTTAAAGATTTCGATATTTTATTAAATATAGCAGCATATTTTAGTTCACGTTTATACTTGGTGGAGAGATTTAAAATAACGCAAAAAATATCACACATAAGGGATTTGACAAAAATCAGAGGCTACGGGGTCGTTCCAAAAGTTTAAAGATTTCGATATTTTATTAAATATAGCAGCATATTTTAGTTCACGTTTATACTTGGTGGAGAGATTTAAAATAACGCAAAAAATATCACACATAAAGGATTTGACAAAAATCAGAGGCTACGGGGTCGTTTCAAAAGTTTAAAATTTTCATCATTTTATTAAATATAGCAGCATATTTTAGTTCACATTTATACTTGGTGGAGAGATTTAGAATAATGCAAAAAATAACATACTTAAAGGATTTGACAAAAATCAGAGGCTACGGGGTCGTTTCAAAAGTTTACAATTTTCATCATTTTATTAAATATAGCAGCATATTTTAGTTCACATTTATACTTGGTGGAGAGATTTAGAATAATGCAAGAAATAACATACTTAAAGGATTTGACAAAAATCAGAGGCTACGGGGTCGTTTCAAAAGTTTACAATTTTCATCATTTTATTAAATATAGCAGCATATTTTAGTTCACATTTATACTTGGTGGAGAGATTTAGAATAATGCAAAAAATAACATACTTAAAGGATTTGACAAAAATCAGAGGCTACGGGGTCGTTTCAAAAGTTTAAAATTTTCATCATTTTATTAAATATAGCAGCATATTTTAGTTCACATTTATACTTGGTGGGCAGATTTAGAATAAGGCAAAAAATAACACATAAAGGATTTGACAAAAATTAGAGGCTACGGGGTCGTTTCAAAAGCTTAAATTTTCGCCATTTTATTAAATATAGCTGGCTATTTTAGTTCACAGTGAAGAGTGTTGCCTTATTCTAAATCTACCCACCAAGTATAAATGTGAATTAAAATATGCTGCTATATTTAATAAAATTACGAAAATCTTAAACTTTTGAAACGACCCCGTAGTCTCTGATTTTTGTCAAATCCTTCATGTATGATATTTTTTGCGTTATTTTAAATCTCTCCACCAAGTATAAACGTGAACTAAAATATGCTGCTATACTTATTTAATAAAATATCGAAAATTTTAAACTTTTGAAACGACCCCGTAGCCTCTGATTTTTGTCAAATCCTTTATGTATGTTATTTTTTACGTTATTCTAAATCTCTCCACCAAGTATAAACGTGAACTAAAATATGCTGCTATATTTAATAAAATGATGAAAATTTTAAACTTTTGAAACGACCCCGTAGCCTCTGATTTTTGTCAAATCCTTTAAGTATGTTATTTTTTGCATTATTCTAAATCTCTCCACCAAGTATAAATGTGAACTAAAATATGCTGCTATATTTAATAAAATGATGAAAATTGTAAACTTTTGAAACGACCCCGTAGCCTCTGATTTTTGTCAAATCCTTTATGTATGTTATTTTTTGCGTTATTCTAAATATCTCCACCAAGTATAAACGAGAACTAAAATATGCTGCTATATTTAATAAAATAACGAAAACTTTGAACTTTTGAAACGACCCCGTAGCCTCTGATTTTTGTCAAATCCTTTATGTATGTTTTTTTTACGTTATTCTAAATCTCTCCACCAAGTATAAACGTGAACTAAAATATGCTGCTATATTTAATAAAATGATGAAAATTTTAAACTTTTGAAACGACCCCGTAGCCTCTGATTTTTGTCAAATCCTTTAAGTATGTTATTTTTTGCATTATTCTAAATCTCTCCACCAAGTATAAATGTGAACTAAAATATGCCGCTATATTTAATAAAATGATGAAAATTTTAAACTTTTGAAACGACCCCGTAGCCTCTGATTTTTGTCGAATCCTTTAAGTATGATATTTTTTGCATTATTCTAAATCTCTCCACCAAGTATAAATGTGAACTAAAATATGCTTGTATTTTTAAGAAGTTTTAATTTAGAATTTTTTGGGTGGGCCCTGTAGTCGCTACTTTTTTGATTTTTCTAGTAATTTTGGGTATTTAGAAAACTTAAAACCTCCTCACCAAGTGCAGATAAAATTTTTGCCATTAAAGTGCATGATTGGCTTATGGTATGTATTTAATTATTTGATTTCCAATACCGGGAAGGTACACTCCGCATCAAAGTTTTCGGTAGCCAGCCGGTGGCCGCTGGCCGCTAGCTTCAGGTTCATATCATTTTCTCATTTAAGACATCGAGGCGACATCTGACAGAAAACCCCAACTAGCCGTTTAGATATTTCCGCGTTAAGTGAATAATTTTATTATTTACAGAAAATTTATTTTTCCCCCTCCCTGTATTGTAAGCAACCTATTTTGACACTGCTTTGACACACGGAAGTGAAAGTTACTCAACAAGGTATTGGTTGCCCTTAACGACAGGATGTAAGTCAACTTACATCCCTAGGGAAATAATAATCTGAAATTATTATAAGAATAACTTTAATTTTTGATTTCATCAACATACTACAAAAATCCGGTGATATTAATTGAACTGAATATTAATGGTACAATTATTACAATTATTCACATTATTAACAAAATTTGGAAACACGTTTTCTCGTTTTTTCTTGATGTGTATTACATTTTCTGACTCCACAGATCCTTCATTTCTAACCAATGTTTCTGTCACTGTTGAAGCACTGCAAGAGACTTCTGGCTGGGTCTTATTGTATAAAATTTTATTCGCTACTTCCTTTTTATTGTTGAGGCTCTCAGCTACGTAACTTTCCGCAATAGTAGCGGATTTCCATCCACCATGTCGCTTGATAGCTAATACATCAACTCCAGTATTTGCTAATAAAGTTGCCGACGTTCTTCTAAAAGAGTGTCCAGTATACATTTTGAAGTTCTCAAACTTTAGAAATTTCGCAATTTTACTTGGAATTGACGAAAACGTATTTTTCCCAACAGGCTGGTTTAAGCACTTTCCATTTTGATATCGCATAAAGAAGCGCGGATTAATAGTCGTCATGTGGGATCTTATATCAATGTACTTTTGAATTATTTTGAAATGACAAACCTGAGTGTCGTCACTTTTTGTCACTGTAAATGTACGTGACATTCCATTTTTGGAGTCAGGAATGGTCACAATTATGACTTCTTGACTTATTTTAACATTGTCCATTTTCATTTCACAGAGTTCATTAGAAGGGCACGCCCCAGCAACTCCCATTGCCATTACGACCTTCATCAATAAGTACATATCATCGGGGGCTTCAAGCATGAACTTATTCACATCTTCCCTGTTAAACACATTCGATTTTTTGGGTCTGTAACCATCATTTTTTCTTTTCAAAAATGCTCGAAGTTTTGGATACTTAGAAATATCTATATTTTCCTCTATAAAAAGGGTGGACTTCAACATCGAATACTCACACCATTGATGGGGACTTCAGTAAAGGACTTTTCTCGTGGAAATACGCCAAAAACAAGGCTTCTGAGACTGCAGTAGCCGTCTTGCTTTGGCACCAATTCTTAAAGGATTTATATGCTGCTTCATACCTTTTTTTCGACTTTTCCGGTAGTAGAGATAAACAAGCAATATTTGCTGATTCTTCTATGTCTGAAACATCCATTTTGTCCACACAGAATCAAATAATTCGACTTCTTCAAGCTTTTCGCTATGAATTGTCAACTTGACGTTGTTGATAAAATAAAAACTGCTTATATTGCTCTGGCAACGGATCACGGCTGCCTTCATAATTTAATGAGAATGCTATCGAATGTAATGATAATAAAAATCCAAAAATATATCCAGCATTTTCCGGTAAACATACAATTCAGGGAGGGGGAAAAATGTTATATACTATATGGGATGTAAGTACATTAACCAGTCTCGGACTTTTTTGCCAGCCCTCGCTATCGCTCGGGCGCAAAATTCGTCCTCGACTGGTAAATGTTACTTACATCCCTTATAGTATAAATAACTATTATCGAATAGATATTCCTTAAGGAAGGTAATAAAAATCACATGATCCACTGTTCCCATATTGACGTTAAAATAAAATTATTTTATAATCAGTCATGGAGAATATAAAAATGCCATATAATATACAGGTCCGTATGAAAAAAATTCCTAATAATGGGGCCCAAAGACGAAACGTAGGACTTGAGATGTCAAGAAACCATCTTGTAGAAGAAAAAAGTGGCGATGCAAATGTAAAATTTATCTTATATTATCTCTTTAAATAAAGCCAGAAAAACACTAATATGCCGTTTTTTTGGTTTTTTCGAATATTTTCGGACCTGCTCGGAATTTTACAAATTTCTTAATTGCATAATATCCGGCACTCAATTTTGCAACTTTGCTGCAATTAAAACCTTTGCTGGATATTTTACCGTTGACGGGATACTAATGTGGGCATCAATTTTGTATCACCCTGTATGTTTGTTCCAAATTAACTCGTCTAGAGATGCATGTTTCCCCATCCATACTTGCATAATGGAAAAAAATGGTGATGTGTTTATGATTTTTGAATCTAGGCAAATAATGATTGAATTATATAATACGAGTATGTCCTAAAATAATTTTCAAATTTCATTCATTCTTTTCCTAGCAAAAATTCAACTTTTTTTCGAAAATTACAAAATGATTTTTTTCTTTACCAAAACATTCCCAGTGTGTTCATTATTAAAGCCCCTAAATTTGGTACGGGTCCTGTAAGTATGAACAGAGATATTCAACTTTGAAATTTCACCAGCCGCCACCGCCCTAAGGGCACACCAACTATGTTTTGTGTGGAGATCTTTGTACTGAAATAAAAATTTGGTTTCTCAATTTTAATTTTTTTTTGTTTTACAAAATATCGGTACAAATTAATTTTTATGTTCCGAGAACATAGAGATTATACAACCACCTTAATAGGTGTACATAAATTAAAAACATTTTTTATGTTGAGATAATATAGGTATATTAAAATGTGTCGTCAGTCCTCTCTGAAAATTTCTTTGTCGAGGTTATCCACATTAGGCTAGAATTTTTGCAATAACTAGATTAAATACTTTTCCGAATATACCTATTATTAACTAGGTATAAATCAAGGTACACCATTATGGTATTTAAAATTAAAATATGATTAACACAGCACAACCACAGTACAACCCTTGTCTGCAAATTGGGACACTATACGTGTTGGTAATCTCTTAATTATGTAGTATCTACTTGTGGGGACAAAAGGCTGATCCTATAAAATATGTAAGGAAAACCGAGGTGTTTTTTACACAGGTAAAAATTTTCCTAAAAATTTTGGCATGAGAGTCAATAAATAATAAACGCCTAATTGACTTTTGAATACAATTATGAATTGTTCTTTGTTACTCTGAAGTGTAGTTAATTGCTTTTAAATTTAATTATTTTTTGAGATATAAAATACAGATGTCAAGTTATTTTTGTGTTTATTTTCAGTTTAAACAAGTTAGTTGTTTCCTAAAATTATTTTGTTTCATATTATCTCTGACCCTTTACAATAGCCGCAATGAATACAAGTAAAAAATTAAGGTGGTGTGGCTGCTTCCATATTCCACTATCTTATTTGAAGGGGAACGCGGTGTTTGGTGTACAGTGTGTAACAATATCACATCGAGCGACATGTCAAAGGTTCAAAGCATTTAGAGAAGTTGCACTCTCATCCGGGGCCATCCGCATCTAGAGAACATGATGTATTACACGTAGAGTTTTGCACGAATTTGTGTGAAGCCTTTGTTGCAGCTGAAATTCCTATCTATAAAATAAATAATCCATCTATGAAAATTTTTTTTTCAAAAATACTGCCACCACAGAGTACCAGACGAATCTACTCTTCGTAAAAGTAAAGTGGATGAGGTATACTGAAAAACTATAAGACAAAATACGACACAATATTGAAGGAAAAAAGCTGTGGTTTAGCATCGATGAAACCACCGTTATCAAGGGAGGATAAGTTGCTAATATTATAGTTGGGCCTTTAAATCCTATAGAAGCAGAAAACTCATATGTAATCGAAACTAAATTTCTTTCTAAAACCGAGACAATACCTCAAGCTACAGTAGAAAGTATTAGTTCGCTCTTTCCAGATAAGAATTTTAATGAAAACGTTGTTTTGCTGCTTTCGGATAGCGCGGCATATATATTCTAAAAGCAGGAAGACAGTTAAAAGAACATTTTCAAAAATTGATTCACTTTACATGTCTAGCCTATGCCTTGGATAGAATATGAAATTATAAGTGACTGCTATCCAGTTATTGATACTTTAGCTAGCGATGTTAAAAAAGTTTTTCTTAAATCACCGGCGCGAGTAAATAAATTTAAAGAAATGCGTCCTAATGTCCCATTGCCCCCACAACCTGTTATTAAAAGGTGGGGAACATGGTGATCAGCCGTTATATATTACCATACGAATTAAGGCACAGTAAAAAATGTTATTGATAGTCTAAAAGATGATGCTTTGAGTATAAAGAAAAGTAAAGAAGTTATAAGTGCACTGAAATGATTTATAATTTATTTCTAAAAATTTTGGATATCTTCCAGATGTAATAACAGTTGGAGACACAAAACCTCCCCCTTTTGACTTCTTTTAATCTATTTCAGACAATCGTAGACAAGCTCAAAGCATGTGCTACTGAAATTGGTGAAAAATTAAAAGTGTATATACTAAGAAATCCAGGATTTTCAGAATTAAAAAATATTTTCGATAAACTGAAAATACTGACTTTTATAATCATTTTCGTTGCGCTCCTGTTACAAACTGTGATGTCGGAAGGAGCTTTTCTAGACAGAGCTATTCTTAATTATAAACGAACTTGTTTTACAAATACTATGAAAATGTGCTAATTATACCATGTAATGCTAATAAATTGTAATATAGCCTTAATTTCTTCTCTTGTCACATTGATTAAAAAAATATTTTCAGGTATCCCCTTAACTTTCACATCTGAAGTCAACAAGCGAGTCATTCGCCCGAGCTTGTTCCCTTTTCCGTTCCCTAGTATTATTCCTATGGTAACTGAAATGATCTAATGGACCCAAGGGAAGGTCTGTGTTTACAAAGAACAGTAACTAGACAACAAGATTCATCAACAAAAGTTATTTATGAACAAGAGAGACAAGACAACAAAAGGAAAAAAATAATAGTAATACATTTAATTGACGTTTAGTCATCTTTGGCCTTGACAATAACATAAATTAAAAGTGTCCAATTAGTTTAATTCTTAATTAAATCATTTATGCAACTGGACGTTAAGGTATTTTAAAAGAGGTTCACTTTAACTAAAATCTGTCAAAAACTATTAATTTAAACTACACTTTATTTGGATTTATTGGATTAAAAAAGAATTTGTCCGTCACTTCTAGAACAAACATTGTTAATTATGTAGTCCAAATTATTTAAGTGAGATGGTAAAATCGAGATTTAGCAGTTCTTGCCGTCTGTCTATTAATGGAAATTGTTGCTAGTAATAAAAAATTAATTTAAATTTTTCGCTAGCTCTTCTTTTATAATTTAGTTACAGAAAAAAAGAATTTTGTTGTCGCACAATTGTTGAAAAATTGCTCGCAAAATGCTGCACAAGCAAAGGAACAAGGAGATACAAAATTAACTGACATGTTAAAATTTACATTTTGAAACCCGCCAAGAACAAACACTATTTTTTGCGGTTACGCAGTTTTTATTAAACATTAAATTTTAACAAGATACAACTTTTAAATGAAAAGAAAAGTTTGTAAAAAATGAGACACTGTGCTTCTTATTGAGATTTTAATAAAGATATAACTAATTTAACCTTCGGGAAAATTTAAACAAAATTAGTTGAAAGGAAATTAACCCTTAACCACCGTAGTGCAGAAACTGTAACGTCATCACCGTAGTGCGGTCTTGGAGACCGCAAATCTTTAAGAACCCTTATTATTTCTAAAATTAAAATATTTTACTTGTTGTGAACACTTCTATCGAATTTAGTGTACCCTAAAATAAAACTTCAGCTATAAATTTTACTGTAGTTTATTTTAGAAAAAATACAAACTTAGAAAAATATAGTGAATACCATATTTTATTAAGCTTTTTACACAAACGCCATTTTTTTAACGGAATGCATTATTCTATGCAAAATTAATAAATTCTAAAAATGAACAAACTATTTTTCAAAAAAAAAAGAAACAAATAGGTTTGAGTTATAACCTCAAAGAAGTAAAAACTGCAAGGGACAAAATAGTCAAAGATTGTGAGTACAATTTTTACAAGTTTTAGATGCGCATTTCAAGCAGGTAGGCGTGGCACTTTTTGCATAAATAAAAAGCTTTTTTTTAGGTCGTGGTTAGTGTTACACGGTTTTCGTTTTTCTAGCTTCTCCTCTAAAATTTTTGCTTCGTCAAGGTCAGGAAGTGATAGAATTCTAAGAATTGTGGCTAAAGTACTTTCAAAGTCTGGATCTGGACCAAACCGAACTCTTTTGGATGTGGTAGGATTCTGACTCATCGTTAAAGGTCAATGGAAACACAAATAAGTCAGAAAAGCCCCCCAAAAAAAGTCACTGACCATGTAAAAAGTACAACTCCAATTACTAACACAGACACCGTAGTGCGGTCCCTGTGACCGCTTCGTAATTGTAGCCGTATTTTTATTGCACGCCAATGCAAGTACCACCTCCAATTTTCTGCTATAAACTGACGATGCGGCTACTTGAAGGTACTGAAAATATGGATCCGTTATATTAAAGTAGGGATAAGAAATATAGGAATGATATCCCGCTGCGGTCTGGGAGACCGCACTACGGCGGTTAAGGGTTAAGTAGATATGGTACGAAAAGTTTTCAGCAACAATGACGGTATGTTTTACGTTTATTTCTAGGCTTTAATTGCTTCTATTATTTTAAGTTAATTCTGCAGCACAATATAAATCGCTTATCAGCTAAATCTATACGTTTGTTTAATAAACCCAATAAATTAGTTTTCCAGAATTACATACTGTTTAATTTAGGCCTCCATAGGAAATGGCTTCAACGGCTGAATTAGGCTTTCTATAGAAATCCATAGGAAATAAAAAATAATATAATTGACATGTTCATGTCCGAAATTAATCTATTGTAGCCCAGTCTTAAATCCAACAATTTGGAATTCGCGCCGAATCCTCGCCTACTTAGTAAGATTCATTTGTATATAGCTTGCTCCCAGTGTTGTAAATGGAAATATTTCCAGTGGAAATATTTCAGTGGAAATATTTCCGTGGAAATGGAAATATTGGAAATATTGCAAAATGGATAGTAAACAGATCTTATATAATATGTTCACTTACGGTACTTTCAATTTCAACAATTTCAAACATCACATAGTGGGTAACAGCCTAAAATATGTAAGGACCAGTACATAGGGTGTCCGAAAAGTCTTAGTATGGGCAAATATCTTTGCTATTACTAAAGATAGACACCAAATTTTAGATGTTTCTTAGTTAATAAATCTACTTTTTTATGTAATACTTTTTCAACCCCCCTGAGGGGTGACGCTAGGGAGTTGAGGCAAAACATTTTAAATGCAACCCTATGCCGTGCGGTACCTAATTTTAAAGGTCCTCAAAAAAGAAACATTTTACCGTAAATCCGAGGTCCGTATCTTAATTCGTTTTTAAATATAAAAATATAAAAATTTAAAATCGTGAAAAAAAAATTAAAAATTTAAGTACTTTTTTTTCTCTTATTACTTTAAAAGATGTTCAAAATGACCACCATGAACTTCTTGGCAATAATAAAGTCAATTTTGGAACTTACTTCTCACATTTGCTATAGGAATATTCAAAATTCCGAATATGATGCACCACTGGCTGTACAAATGAACCATTTGTAGTTGTTAAAGTTTAAAAAGAAAAAAAGAAGAAGAGCGTCAGATGAAGGAACGTTAAAAGTCGTAATGGTATTTTTTGAACGTAAAGTGAAAGTAAATAGATTTAAAATCAGTTGTTGAGTCATATTTTTTGTGCGTCAGAGAGAAAAGACAGTAAGCTAACACATTTTTGAGAATAGCGGATGTTACCCACTTCTTGGCAGAGTTTCAAAAATGGCTTTATTACTGCCAAGAAGTCCATGGTGGTCATTTTGAACAACTGATGAAGGTGAAGATAGATGAAATAAATAAGGAGTCTGATAGCCACGAGAACAGTGATAATATTACTAATAGCAAAGAGCTAAGTAATAAAAACAGTTCTGTTGATAAAGAACCATTACCAAGTATTCAAGAGACAAACTTAACAAATGATGACAGTGTGATGAGGTCGTGGCTCTCTCTCGATTTGCGACTCGCAAATAACTGATTTTAATTGGTACCAATTTCTTAACAGTTTTTCGGTATTTTTGCATCAGTTTATGTTTATTTGTTTATTTTTTCTATAAATTTTGATTTCGATGTTTATTTTTAAAAGATACTTTGTCTTTAATAAATATTTCGAATGTTTCCATATATTTCCAATATTTCCGGAAATGTTTCCAAAAAATATATTTCCGGAAATTTTACAACACTACTTGCTCCTTACTCCAGCAAGATAACGTTGATCAATAGGTTTTTAAAGTTTTTTATCGTCAATTTTTACGATCATACGCTCTCGAATTCAGGTTTATATACTATAACTACCCATTTCTCTTTATTTCTCCTTCAGCAATTTTTAGTAATCAAAATTCAGATCCATGGGTTAAAAGACTGGTTGCATCACCATACAAATTTGACCTGACAAACTCCATAAGGATCTAACCGTCATCGTCATTAAAAAACTTCTCCCAACCTAATCCCACAAATTTATATAGATTTTGCTTAATATTTACTTAAAATGGCTTTTTAATGTACAAAAAAGTCCCTTTTAGACAGCGCAACGTAACGTAATTAAGTCGAATTAATACTTTATCTGTGGGAACCATTATCACGAACGAAAAAATTAAAATTCCTTTTGTTACTAGGTTCTTCGCTCTTTTTATTACTTATTCACAACCTTCGTGTAACGTTTATCTTCTGAAAGTCCAACTGCGTTCACAAGTTTAAGAAAATATTAATAAAATAAAGGATAAAGGAAATGACGACCGAGGAATAATCAGTGCTATTGTTTTGAATATAATATGGTGTAATACATTTTTCTTGTCCTCAAAATAAAAACGATTTTGCGATATTTTAATCCATTCTCTTAGAACAGTGGTTCTCAAACTGGTGGTACGCGCACCACTGGTGGTACGCAAGAAAGGTGGCAGAGGAATTTTCTGCGGCCGAAGTGGTACAACCCCACACATCCACGTAAAAGGGCTGGTGGGATCCCTACGGATGTTTCCAGCTCTGGATGTGTGACTGGGATTTCCTCAGTATACCCACGGTACATGACACCTAGGTTTCAGTCTTTGTGGGCTTTGTGGTTTAAACAAACTCTCCGAAAACCACTTTATGTCCGCTATGGAACGTGACTCGAAATTTTTTAGAAAAAGAAAGATTTCGTCATCAAAAGACCATCAAACATTTCACTTTTGTCACACTTAACTGAGAGTAGTCGTAGTCCCTCAAATTTCACGGCGAATGCCAAACTATTTCGAGGCCTTCAACCAAATCTGGTATGCAGCTTGTACTCTTCAGTAAATTTTCTTTTTACGACGTCCCGATATCTCTTCTGGTAATTCATCCAACTTATATTATCCTATTAATACTGCAGCATCCCTAGGCTCAGTTCTGGCGCCACCTTTTTTTCATATTAATTTCTTCTATTAACAATTCGCTGACCATTGTACTTTCCACTTCAATGTACACCCTTCCAAAAACCGTCCCAAGAAGATTACAAGAGCAAATGTTAAAAATGTTGTTTAATCAACGCTTCCAAAATCCATTCATGTTCACCAATACATAAAAAGTCCAGAATCACTCATCCCATGCCATCCACATGGATGGGTTATCTCTAAAAAATGATATCAGCTGCTACAGACATATTACTTCAATTGCTATAACAGCTGTTCAAAAGCATGGTTTTCTCTTCCGAACCCATTCTGTTGCTAAGAGAAGATAAGAGGAGAGGCACATATGCATCAGTGCCGGATTTAGGAGGGGGGGGGGGAGGCTGAAGCCTTGTATAAAAAGGATTTTAATAGCGAATTTTATAAACACAAATATTGTAACATTAACATTAACCATTCCTACATTTTCTACAAAATATTATAAACAAAAATAAACATTTGCCGTCTATCTAAGGTCTTTGAATTGAATAATTATACCACAACAATATGAATGTGGAACAATACTAATATGTTATTTAAAAAATGTAATCCTTTTCTGCCATTTTTGATTTAAATGCTCTTTGATTGTTTCTGAAAACATTCCTCACACATCTCAGTGCGATTTTATAAAAACTTGCGCCGGATCGTTTTGACTGCTAAAGGAAACAAATAACAGAATATATTTTTTAATAAAACATTCTTTTGAAAGTAATTTTTTTCGAAAAACAGCTTTTTCGAATATGGATTAACGAAACTTTTCAAAAATATTTTCTCGAATACACATATTTCGAACGTACATGTTTTCAAAAATATGACAATTTTTTCAAAGATGCTTTTTCGAAAACGGAAGTAGATATTTTCTCCAAAACATGTAATTCGAAAGTGCATTTTTTTCAAAAATGTCTTCAAAAAATAATTTTTAAAAATTTTCCGAAAATATATTTTTTCGAAATTACTATTTAGAAAATTAAATTATGAACTCTAGTAGCTCGAAAAATGTTAATGATAAAAAGACGAAAAAACATCCTGAATAAACCTAAATGTACCTTTTTTGGGTTTGATCAGGTTTTCTTAGGTTGAATGTTACTTTCCAGAAAGTTACTTTTTCAAAAAACCGTAGCTTGAAAAAATTAAAATCCGAAAAAATTTAATTTCGAGAAAAATGTATTTTTGAAAAGTGCTTTAAACAAAATTTTAATTGGTTTCAGAATAATTGTACTTTCGTAAGTACTCGTATATCCCCCCAACTAAGCAGAAGGCATAAATAAAAAAATTCTACAATATTTACACTTTCATATTAATCAAACAATTTGTCATGTCGCGTGTAAGCTAAGATGACCAACAGTTCTGTTTTTTTCTCATCTTTTTTTCATGTTTTCATCTTATTTGATGTTAAATTAAGTAATTTTTTTCGAAAAACAGCTTCTTCGAAAGATGCTTTTTCGGAAATAAATCTACAAAATTTTCTCGAAACTATTTTTATTTTAAAAGAATCCTTCAAAAATATGTTTTTTAGAAAACATAGTTTTTCTAAATTTAAATTATGAGCACTTTTGGCTTAGAAAATGTCAATGAAAAAATGACAAAAAGATCCTGAACTAACCTAAACGAACCGTTTTTGTGTTCGGTCAGGTTTACGTTTCCTTGTGTTTGCTATGTTACTTACTGTGTAGTAAATTACTTTCCAAAAAGTGTTTTTTAATATGAATATTCGAAGCTTTCGAAATTTTCCGAAAAAAAGTTTTAAAAACATCCCTAGTTTTCGAATAACTGTTGGATTCGAAAATATATTTTAAAAAAAACCTGCTTTCAAAAAATATGTTTTTTTTTTCATAATATATCAGTCCAAATGGACAGAATGTAAAAATAAACAAAATGCTAGAATTCTAGTAAGTTAAGCCGACAAACCGTTCTTTTTTCGCAAGAACAGGTTTAGATATTTCGTCCATTATGAAATAGTGTACATTTCTTAGAACCAAAAAATAAAAAAATGTCGCACGCGAACTTGCCAGATCTTTTTGGTATATACTTTTGTCTAGGTCGAGGTGACGTTGCGCCCCCCTAAACAAAATTCGAAATCCTCCCCTGATAAGCATTGGGTTACGTTACAATCCAGCTAAAAAAAAACAAAACATCCCCTTCTTCCGCTTTTTCTTACCTAGAGACCCCCCATTATGGAACAAATAGCATGCAGAGGTTTTGATTCGTAGTTAAACCTCTAATCGTTTAACACTCGTATCCATAAATAACACCCCTCTTGTCACCCGTCAGTGTATACTAGTACTTAGGCTTAAGGCCTACGTGAACCATCTCTTTAAATCATCACCACTGTCCTCTACTGTTTCCAAGCAAAGAGTTATTGATAATTATGTAAATGGATATAATTATAATTATGCTAAACGAAATAACAATTTTTTGTCTTTAAGCAGTTATAAATTTTCAATAAGCACCTTTTAGCCAGTTCGTAGGCCAATAAATTGAAGTATATTGTCATCTTAAATTTATTTGTTGACAGATCTGAATATTTTAACAAATAATGTCTGTTTTTGAGGAAAATATTATAATATATTGTACAAAGTACGATGTTGTTTATTTAAAACTGCGTGAAATCCCATTTTGTTGAATGTTCAAATACTGTAACAATTTTGCATTTTTTTTTAAAGTTACACATGAGCTTAAGAGACAGTCCCGTTGCCCAACATATTTTGTATTATGCCACTTTACAAAATAGCTATGCCACGCTGTATTTGCATAAACGCAATTAAACACGAAACATTTATTTTTATTCTCCTAAAATGCTCATTTCTGTACCCAAACATTTTAACTTAGGGCACATTGTAAAACTTTATGAAAGTTGCAGAAAACAAGTTTGAATTAATTCTCTGTCCGCTATGTCTTTAAACCCAGAAGATGGGCCTTGTGTAGCAGTAACAAAGTATCTATCTATGCTCTTTTTATGCAAATTCCCACTAAACGAAGACGCTTGTAAAATGCTGGAGTACGAGAACAAGCAAGTTAACATGATAAAATTAAGCAGACATAGCAGACGAATTTAATTTAACTTTTGAAATATGCCAAGAACTTGGAATCTTTGTAGCATCAACTTAAAAATGTGGAATATAAACATAAGTTTTAATTTAGAAATTATTTATTAAATAACGCTTTTTGTGATGGCAGTGGTGGCAGCGTAACAGTTTAAAATGGAAATTGGATTTTAAGGCGTGATTGTGATTAGGAAATGTAAATCGTTCAACTACGGGTTCAGGTGAAGTTCAAGAAAATTTATTAAAATAATTTTAGTTCTTTCTTTGATAAGGTTTGCCAATAAATAGGGAACGAGCATATAACCCACATAAATCTGAAATATTTCCCTACATAAATTAAATATTTGTGGTGATTTTTTTATCGATGTATTTTGGTCTTTATTAACAAAAAAAAAGGATTTTCTACTGCAAATTTTCGCACGAATTTCGAAACTTGTAAACCGTGATCTTATTGGCTGTGGGGTCAAAAGTGTAATAATAAGCAGATGGCGAATTCCAGAATAATAATTGTAGGGTGAAATCAATAAAAATGGCATTTAATGCGTAACTCATCCAATGAAATATTCCTGCACTTAAAGTAGAAGGTTCCTAAAATCTTATTCATGTATATTTCAAGCCGAAATCGGTCCAGGAGGCTTCCCATCTTGCAAGAAAAACTGACATTTTTGCGAAATTTCGACACATCATATTTTAATAATTTCGACGTAAATAAACTGAAATTCTTTGTTTTCATGGCAATGGTGAAGAATTCGAAAATTTGAAAGTTTTAAATTTTGCATGTCGCCGAGGCAAATAAACTTATTTATTTATAACTTAAACGAAAAAATTAGCAACTTAAATTAGTGGGAGGTATTCTTAGATAATTATAATTAACGGATAAAATAAACCCAAAAAGAATCCTTAAATAGGAAAAATAGTGTAGAATTATGTCGGTTAAATAAAAAGAATTTGTTTGATTGGGTTTGATTGTATTTATTTTAAAGTCTGATTATACCCATTGGAGATAGCGAAAATTAGAAAAAAATTAGATAGGAAAGAATACGGAGACTGGAGAAACTAAAAAATATGGAGATTACGTATTTCAACGTGTTCTTTCTAATGGCGCATATAGGATTTTAAATTGGATTCATTTTGACCCCACAAAAAAAACGTGAACTGAAAAACGTGAAATTTGAGCCCAAAACCGAAATTTCTAGTTTTTTTCAAATATATCCATTTCCAGTGGTTTTAGGTTTAGGTAAATGTATTATAAAAAGAAAGTATTTGAGATTTTAAAGTTTTACTAATCAATCCGTTTTTTGATCGGACGACGTTTCGTTTTCGAGTTATTAGATACCAAAGAGGGGTCTGCAATATGGCATTTTTCGACCAAAAAAAATCAATAAATTACTTGCCATTTTCCAGTCCTCCCCAGTTTCGATAAGGTTCTGAAGCTCCGGGTCCTCTACATCCTCCAAAAATTTAAATCGATTTAATTACGATTACGATTTAAATACGCTCCTGGATGACCCATTCTGTATTTATTTTAAAGTCTGATTATACCCATTAGAGATAGCGAAAATTAGAAAAAAATTAGATAGGAAAGAATACGGAGACTGGAGAAACTAAAAAATATGGAGATCACGTATTTCAACGTGTTCTTTCTAATGGCGCATATAGGATTTTAAATTGGATCCATTTTGACCCCCCAAAAAAAAAACGTGAACTGAAAAACGTGAAATTTGAGCCCAAAACCGAAATTTCTAGTTTTTTCCAAATATATCCATTTCCAGTGGTTTTAGGTTTAGGTAAATGTATTATAAAAAGAAAGTATTTGAGATTTTAAAGATTTACTAATGAATCCGTTTTTTGGTCCGACGACGTTTCGTTTTCGAGTTATTAGATACCAAAGGGGGGTCTGCAATAGTGATGTAAGGATACGTATCCAAAAATCCGTTGGATCCGAATATTAAAAGAATCCGGATTATCCGGAACCGGCCGAGAACTTGAATACGGATTCGGAATCAAAATAAATTCGCATCGGGTGGTTACTAATGCAAAGTGCAAAGAGAAAACGGAATCGGAATCGAGTGTAAGCGAACAACACGGTCTGCGATTTGGCATATTTGATATTGTGCTTTCTCTTTCTAATGACATTTCCTAAAAAAAGATGGCATAGTTATCGGGGTAACGGGTATCATATGAGATGAGACCCATTGGTTAAACTAGTCCCGCCTCACCCGAACCGGATTCAAACGAGAACGGCGCGACGCGGTGCCTTCTTATCCCTAAACTTCGACTTCGACTGGTATGATACCGATACCGCATCGACCTACCTAGCCGTGTATCCGGATAGAAAATGTTTTAGTCTGTTGCATGCATACGTATACATGATCTGTAACCGCTTTCGCGCGGGTCAAGAAATGGATTCGTATTCGGATAATGGATACGGATATTAGCTGATTCCGATTCCGTATGATTCGGATATCTAATGAATACGGATATTTACAACACTAGTCTGCAATATGGCATTTTTCGACCAAAAAAAAAATCAATAAATTACTTGCCATTTTCCAGTCCTCCCCAGTTTCGATAAGGTTCTGAAGCTCCGGGTCCTCTACATCCTCCAAAAATTTAAATCGATTTAATTCACTTTTACGACCTGTACCCGATTTCAACGGAAATTGCGGAAATTTCGACTTTGACGTTTAATAACGCCAAAACGATACATCCTGTATAACTGAATTTTTCACTGAAGCTAGTTGCACTATTCCTCTATTGACCAGAAAATTCGATTGCTCCCCTTCTGACTGTGTCCGAGAAAACCAAACCTGTTCGACTTTGGGTTAAGGCTTTACGTTATTTTTGCTGATCTGACGTCAGTTTGCACTGTCTGATGTCAGGACAGATAACTGCTTTTTAAATTGTAATAAATTATACCGAAATGTAAAAGAAAATTCTAGCTAAATTATACTAGTAATTTCTTTAAAATATTTCTTATGGGTTTGATATGACTTCCTTAAACGATTTATGCCAATAAAAAAAATACGTGCATATTATTCCTTATTATCGTGTGACTAAAAAATAATGAAATAAATTTGCGCGTTAAGTTGGCTTTAGAAAAGTCAAAGAAATAATAGCTTTGTAGCAAATTAGGTATAAAAAACTGTAATAGTATATCACATTATCTCATTATAAGCATGTAAAGTAGTACTACCTAACAAGTGTGGACACAACCGTGTTATGTACGTGCGGCTTCGCTCCTATATGTATTATTGAATACTGGCATTTTTGGCGGACCCCGTATCTTAACATAAAAAATTAGTCTCTTTCTTTTTGCAAAAAAACTTCAATTACGTTTAATGACTTTTAGTATCCGTCATACAACATTTAGCCTTGACACACCTTGCATTTAGTGACCGACAAGAAAGATAAATTATAGGATATTCGCCTTTACCCGCGGCTTCGCTCGCAGATAAGTATTATTCTTTATGTATTATTGAACAGTGACACGTGTGGCTTATCTCGGATCTTACTATGAAAAATCAGCCTCTTTTTTCTGGCAAAAAAAACTCAAATCGGTTTAACAATTTTCTGTGTTCATCATAAAACATATACCCGTTTAACACCCTGTGTATATGACTAACGCACAAAAATTGTGTAAACCGTTACTTTTTGGTGTTCGGTGAACACTTATGGAATTACTTCGGTGTCCGTCCGTCCGTCACAGGCGATTTTCTCTAAAACTATTCGACGTAAAAATTTTAAATTTAGCTCAGAGATAGAGTATGGTGGTTGAATTTTGATTCTGGGGGTTAATTTAAAGAGGTAAATTGGGAAATGGAAAAAATATTTTTCAAGGGCATCGTGTAGGATGTCAGATGAAAGCTTATTGAAACACAAGTTGAACTATATATTATGTATTTTTTTGATGGATCTTTTTAAACATTTTTCGGGAAAGACGATTAATTGCTGTCCCCCACCCTTATCACCAAAAGGATCGCTTAGAAAAATCAGAAAAACAATTTTGAACATTGAGAATTAGGTGTAGATTGAACCAAAATTATCAGGATTGAAAAATTCTAGCGCGATCAATTGTTATAAACAATTGAATTGTTTATTTCCTTATAAATGCTGAACCATGGGTTTAGGGAAAAGTTTTTCCACAAAAAATATTTCTCACGATGCACAGTGTGGCTTTGTTAAAATCTAGCAAGAAATAAGTCAAAAATATTAGGTCTTAAATCCCTTATTCGCATAATGTACCGTTACTGGATAATAAACAAACCATTTTAACGCAAAATAGAATACAAAATTATTACCAGTTTGGTTTGATGCAGACGGGAACCGACGAAATTTTAATATAATATTTACCAGCGTTGTTAGTGTGCATCAACACGCGTGATACGGGGGTGCCTCAAATGTTACACTTTTCGATTCTACCCTGTGTCTCAAAAACCAAAAGGGCTATGAAAACTCTGCTGACGCTATCTTTAATTTCACAAAAATGTAGCACACTGTCCCGAAAACCGCAACCCTCTATCTTTAAAAATAAGGGAGATACCCCGCAACAGTGCCGAAAATGGGATACCGTGTACAATTGAAATTTCATATTAAATTTTACATAAATAATAGCTACCCACACAATGTTTCACAACACCAGCCAAATATACTATGGTATTTGTTTTTTTTTTTTTTTTTGGCTTACCCGGTATACCAAAATACTGAAAATATATAGGAATGGTATTTTTGATGTCACGAAATCATTTGATAAAAAAGATACTGGCACATGATTGGCATTTTAAGCTCCGAAGTTTAATTATGATTTTTTATTTTCTAGATTGTGCGTCTGTCACACTGTGCGATGTAAGGAACGACTTTTGTCCTTACACGTTTTTAAAAAATTTGGTTCAGTCGAAACGCTCTCCACTCAGCTCCAAAGCATACGCGATGTGATACGGCGTTGGTGCCGTCGACCGCAGATAGCGTGGCAGATTGGCGGAGATCGGCCGGCCGAGGTTTGCTCAGGTTAAGTGGGGGGCTGATTGCAAATATCAGGGGTATAGCCAGGTTTTTGGGCAGGGGGCACCCAATTAGGGGTTGAAGTTGATACATCTTCCCATGTCTACAATATCGATGTATTCCTAAATTCATATACGCGCCTGCGCTTCCAGATGTATGATTAACGCCCGGAAAATTTGAGTCGCAATTATCTATTTCTTTCATTTATTTTTTTTTAATTTTATTTTATTTTTGTGGGAATCCAGGGGGCAGTTGCCCACCCCCCTGCCCCCTGACTACGCCCCTGAGTATAGCTTGTACTTGACCGATGGTTTTTTACTAGGTAAAGAGTGTATTCATTTCTACTGAGTGAAACAGAGCCACTTGCCCTCGACTGTAACAATTATTCGAAAACTTTCAATAGACACGGTTTGCATGACACCTAGAAATCAATCACAAAACAAGACACGGTTTACTGAACATGAAAATATTTAAATATCTGATTATTCATGTTTCAAATGATTTGGTGGTTCAATCACGTTAATTTAAAAGAAGTAAAATACTAAAATTTTATCACAAAACATTCGAAAATATAAATCTATCTATATAGTATATAAAAGAAGTTGGCTGATAACTGACCCCCTAAGGGGCTGAAAGAAGTTCGAAGTTTGTAATTTAATTATGGATACCAAGCGGACGAAGTCACGGGCGTATAGTATATTATATTTTATGAGTATGACATATGATCTAACTTTCTTATTGAAATATCATTTTATTTAAAATAAAGTACTCTTTATTAAAATTTATCTTAATAAAGGGTGTCAAATTGTGGATGACAATATAAAAAATACTTATTCTTTATTTTTTTAAAATATAAGTAAATAAGAATATCAAACAGCAGGAATAAACAATCTATACCGGCCTTGTCTAAGAACCTGGCCATATATATGGATGCACGAAAATAAGACTGCTGCTAAATTAACAAACTAAGGGACACTTTTAAATACTCCGGGACCCAAATCTATTTTGAGAATTCCCTATAGTGCAGGTGCAACGATAATAAATGAAATGATAAATATGAACCAACAGTTTGTCAGAGGCTGGAGCAAGGTGCCCGGTATGACTATAATCTCAATGAGCAAGAAAGATTTTAAGATGGGGACAGATATCTTACCGGAACACTGGCACCTAAGTAAGCTCCCTCAGAGTGATGTGACGGTTAATTTGGATACTTCGCTAGTTTACAAACTAACCAGCTAGTTTGCAAACTAACTAAAGACACTGTTATTTTGAAGGAATCAGCCATTTCCCACAAAATAGCAGATGGTTTATAAACTAGCTGGTTAGTATGCAAACTATCGATTTGCTTCAGTTAAGATGAGGATTTTATTGAGGTTACCTTAACCTAAAAATTATGTTTTGTTTGTTGTCCAGAATATCTAGCGAACGGTGGATCGGAGGGCACCCTAAGGTCGGAACAGGGTTAGCACCTGGTTAGGGGCCCTGGCCAGTCTCTTTCCTCGCAGGCGAAGAGGGATCGGTGCAAAAAATCCACTATTGTTCCTTCCTCTGCGCATGCGCAAGCCCGGGATAAAAAGTAGTACCCATCCCCTAGCCCTAGACTCTTGTGTCAAAAATACGATACGGTAAGGTGCAAACGTACGGTAGGGGTAGTGTTCAAATTAGCCAGTAAACTAGCTATTTTAGGCAACTAGGATAGTTGTAGTAATCGTATTAACTAAAGACAATTGGATAGTATACAAACTATATAAAATATCTAGTTAATATAAAAGCAATAATGAAAAATCTGTACATAAGGAACAATAGTGGATTTTTTCGCACCGATCCCTCTTCGCCTGCGAGGAAAGAGACTGGTCAGGGCCCCTAACCAGGTGCTGTTCCGACCTTAGGGTGCCCTCCGATCCACCGTTCGCTAGATTTTCTGGACAACAAACAAAACATAATTTTTAGGTTAAGGTATCCTCATCTTAACTGAAGCAAATCGATAGTTTGCATACTAACCAGCTAGTTTATAAACCATCTGCTATTTTGTGGGAAATGGCTGATTCCTTCAAAATAACAGTGTCTTTAGTTAGTTTGCAAACTAGCTGGTTAGTTTGTAAACTAGCCAAGTATCCAAATTAACCGTAACAAATATAATGCTTAGGAAGAATCATCGCTTTACCCGAATCATGCCTTGTAATGACAGGGGCAAGACAGGCATATCTGGGATTTCCATTTATTATGAACGCAGAATATGTAAAAGGGAAACAAGTCTTACAGTCTTTTTAAAGTAAATTTGCTCAAGTTTCTTCATCCACATAGAATCAAACAGAAAGAACGTCAAAACAACAAACTTTTTTCAGATATTTGGCAGCCAACACGCATGGTGCTGAATTGTAGACTCTCAAAGAGCCAAAAAGAAAGGATATTTTGATCTAATGGTACAATGGACTGCAAGACCCATAGAAAATAAGTCTGTTTAAAACTAATCCTGGACATGTAGCAGGAAAGTGCTTAAAGTAAAGGAAAATAGGTAAATTTTCAATGAGATTTATATCTAAATCAATCAAGCAAGTTAAGGCAACAGGCCTCTATTAGGTATCGAGAGGAATCGATTTACGACCATCGAACTGTATCTCTGTACAAAAATTTTTTTACAACCTTAGGCAGACATTATTTAAATTTCTCCGTTTTATTACCTAAAGTTGTTAAACCATAAATGGCTAAAACATAAACAATAACCGTAAAACGATTTCTTTTAGGTAAAAGTAATCCATCAACTACCACCTACACAAAGCTTGCGGCTATTTTGATATTTTATACTACTGTCAGTATAAATAAATTAATATTTATGAAGATATTTCCTTGAGAGAAATCTAATAATTTATTTTATTTATAAGTCACTGACTTCTGAGGTTATTGAAATGAAATTATACAATAAGATTTTAAGCTGATTTAAAACGCACTTCAGACTTGTCCAGTTTAATTCAGGCTGATTTTTACATATTAGTTACGACTCGTATTTAACAAGACTATTAACCGATTGATTGTTAGTCAAGAATGTTAAAAATATAATAAATTAAAGGATTTTCTTTGTGTTGTTACTACTTTATTTAAAAAATACATTAACGACACTACATAAATTTGTTTTCGATAAAAAGTAAGGCATACCGTAATCTTATTGATATTTAAATTCTATATTTACATTAAAATAAACGTCAATTAGGTGCCAACGTAATAAGAATTTTTTCAATAAAAATTACTGACTATAAACCTGCTGGATTCTTTATTAAAAGACTTTTTAAGTAAGCTCTGTATTGCACTCGATAATTTTTTTAATTTTAAGAATGTGTAATTTTTAACATTCCGTCAACTGCATGAAGATATTGATTCATTCACTGAATTTTGACTTTGGTGTCATTGTGTAGAGTGTAAAGTGTAAATGTAATTTCCTACGTTCTTACTCCTGGATATCTTTTAAAGTATTTTTTTGGACAAAGTAAAAAATAAAATTAGTCTTCTGATGAAACATGGCGAAAGTGTGCCGCATACTCATCACTACAAAGACAGAACATATTTAATGTCATCAGACTAATGAATAAATTTAAGAAGAAACATGAAGTGGAGT